>JBBGZY010000656.1:4452500-5052500 GCA_037952925.1 Lithobates clamitans
GCTTCTTCCCAGGACGCAGCAGCGTTAGCTGCCATTGAACGAGATGGATTTGTTTACAGCCACATCACCCTGAAAGTGCTTGATCTTGTCTGATCTCGGAAGCTAAGCAGGGTGGAGCCTGGTTAGTACCTGGAGACTGCCTGGGAGTACCAGGTGCCGTAGGCTTAAAATTTTCTTTTTTTTTCTTTTTTTGACCCGGAAATGGGGGCGGGCTGTCTTTCAGGACACAGCAGTGTTCCCCGCTATTGGAAGATAAGGATTTGACCTGGAAGTGCTTTAGATCATAACAGGGGAGGAATGGTGGCTGCCTATCAGTAAGTTATCAGTGTATTCAGCTTGCTTGTGCCCTATTAGATTTGTAGCCACTCCTGATTCTCTACTACTTAGTAGTTAAGTCCATTCACCTGTGTATTATTGGAGAGTGGGCGGGGTTTCCAGTATCATCATGAATTGTATGTGGAACCAGGATCAGATTCGCTGAGGAAATCCACACAGACGATACGCGTGCGAGGGGCTCTGTGATGTCAGTTCAGCCACCCATCTGGTTCATTTTATGCTGTATACTCCTGCACTGGGAAACAGTGCTTGCTTTGTGAGTAATATTTTTCTTATTTAATACATTTTATACCTTTTCGTATGGAGAGCACTATGTTCTGTTATTTTTGTTTTTAACATGATATCTATCAACCGATGAGACTGAATTTGGGATACTGCCTGTGGACCCCTATCTCCATAATCTACCCTGTGGAAGGGAATGCATGAGTGACCTTGCTGTTAATGCAGAAGGTCCACTCAATAAGGTGAGCAGCCTAGACCCTTGGTGGAGGTTCACATTGGTGGTGATACAATGAATACAATCTTATCCTATCACTGCACCCTTTCCTTGCCAACTGAGGGATCCCCCTTCTGCAACTGGGCAGCTTTTGATCTCCTCGGACTAAGATATATTTTTTGGGACTTTGCCTCATGCGTTTTATTTATTTATGTACGTTTAATATGTACATTTTATGTACATACATCTGACCTGTATTGAGCACTGCACTGCTATATTTTGTGTATTGCGGGGCATTGCAGAGTAGTGCACAGGGCATTGCAGAGTAGTGCACAGGGCATTGCAGAGTATTGCACAGGGCATTGCAGAGTATTGCGCAGGGCATTGCGCAGGGCATTGCGCAGGGCATTGCATAGGGCATTGCACAGGGCATTGCAGAGTATTACACAGGGTATTGCACAGGGTATTGCACAGGGTATTGCACGGGTATTGCACAGGGTATTGTGGGGGTATTGCACAGGGTATTGTGGGGGTATTGCACAGGGTATTGCACAGGGCATTGCACAGGGCATTGCACAGGGCATTGCAGAGGGCATTGCAGAGGGCATTGCGCAGGGTATTGCGCAGGGCATTGCGCAGGGCATTGCACAGGGTACTGCACAGGGTATTGTGGGGGCATTGAACAGGGCATTGCACAGGGCATTGCACAGGGTACTGCACAGGGTATTGTGGGGGCATTGCACAGGGCATTGCACAGGGCATTGCACAGGGTATTGCACAGGGTATTGTGGGGGTATTGCACAGGGTATTACACAGGGTATTGTGGGGGCATTGCACAGGGCATTGCACAGGGCATTGCACAGGGCACTGCACAGGGCACTGCACAGGGTATTGTGGGGGCATTGCACAGGGTATTTTGGGGGCATTGCACAGGGCATTGCGCAGGGCATTGCAGAGTATTGCGCAGGGCATTGCGCAGGGCATTGCGCAGGGCATTGCGCAGGGTATTGCGCAGGGTATTGTGGGGGTATTGCACAGGGTATTGCACAGGGTATTGGGGGGGGTATTGCACAGGGTATTGTGGGGAATTGCAGAGTATTGCACAGGGTATTGTGGGGAATTGCAGAGTATTGCCCAGGGAATTGCAGAGCATGGGGGGGATGGCTGAGCATGGAGGGATGGATGGATGAATGTGACTGTACATGTCACTGAGCTGCGCTGTGGACACTACACATCCAGCCCAGAGCGTGGCTCCCATCCGATCTCTCCCCCTCTGTACCGATCGGTACAGAGAGGGGAGGGAGGAACCGGCGTCATGACATGACGCCTGTTTGTTTACATGTCAAATGACGCAGCGATCACATGGTAAACGGCCGTGATCAGGACCCGGCAGTCACGGATGTTCCCATGTGCGCGCCCCAGGGGGCGCACGGGAGCAGTTTTCTGGAATCACGTCATATGACGTGATCCCAGAGTTATCCAACCGCCCTGCAACCGTCATTTGGCTATGGGGCGGTTGGCAAGTGGTTAAGGAAAGTCCATAGCCTGGGTTATTAACACAGGGAGTATAGCTGGCACAGGTAAGGCAGCACGCCGGAGAGTAGAAGAACCTCTGGGGGGAAAACAAGAAAAACAGACAAGCAGCACCAATCTAAGTGCAGCAATAGTGTAACATATTCAACTAAGTAGTAATGCACTCACTCGAAAACGGATAAAAGCAGGCACATCATGGTAAATGTCAGATGGACAGCAGGGTTCCAGAACGATCATCCAGGCATTGTTGTGGTGTCTTGCTCGGCGGCACCAGTGGTTTCCAGTGTCCCAAGCTAGAGCATACAGGGCGCAGGAGAAAGCCGTCACTAAGGAAGTCCCTGGTCTCAGTGGAGGGTGGCTATAATGCGCACGTGTTCGGAGCATGCAAATTCGGTGCATGAATTTGGTGCATGAATTTGATTAAAAATAATAAAAATAATGATAGAAATATAAATAAAAATAATATAAACAAATAAATATATATATATATATATTATATACACATTCCTCACATTTTTGTAAATATTTTATCATCTCTTTTCATGTGACAACACTGAAGAAATTACACTTTGCTATAATGTAAAGTAGGGAGTGTACAGCTTGTATAACAGTGTAAATTTTCTGTCCCCTCAAAATAACTTAACGCACAGCCATTTATGTCTAAATCAATGCCAACAAAAGTGAGTACACCCCTAAGTGAAAATGTCCAAATCGGGCCCGAAGTGTCATCATTTTGTGTGGCCACCATTATTTTCCAGTGCTGCCTTAACCCTCTTGAGCGTGGAGTTCACCAGAGCTTCACAGGTTGCCACTGGAATCCTCTTCCACTCCTCCATGATGACATCACAGAGCTGGTGAATGTTAGAGACCTTGCGCTCCTCCACCTTCCGTTTGAAGATGCCCCACAGATACTCAATAGGGTTTAGATCTGGAGACGGTGGCCAAATCATCACCCTTACCCTCAGCTTCTTTAGAAAGGCAGTGGTCGTCTTGGAGGTGTGTTTGGGGTCATTATCATGTTGGAATACTGCCCTGCGGCCCAGTCTCTTATGGGAGGGTATCATGCTCTGCTTCAGTATGTCACAGTACATATTGGCATTCATGGTTCCCTCAATGAACTGTAGCTCCTCAGTGCTGGCAGCACTCATGCAGCCCCAAGCCATGACACTTGACACCATGCTTGACTGTAGGCAAGACACACTTGTTTTTGTACTCCTCACTTGGTTGCCGTCACGCATGCTTGACACCATCTGTACCAAATAAGTTTAATTTGGTCTCATCAAACCACAGGACATGGTTCCAGCATTCAATGTTCATAGTCTGCTTGTCTTCAGCAAACTGTTTGCAGGCTTTCTTTAGAAGAGGCTTCCTTCTGGGACGACAGCCATGCAAACCAATTTGATGCATTGTGCAGCATGTGGTCTGAGCGCTGACAGGTTGACCCCCACCCCTTCAAACTCTGCAGCAATGCTGGCAGAACTCATATGTCTATTTTTCAAAGACAACCTCTGTATTTGACGCTGAGCACATGCACTCAACTTCTTTGGTTCACCATGGCGAGGCCTATGCTGAGTGGAACCTGTCCTGTTAAACCGCTGTATGATCTTGCCACTGTGCTGCTGCTTTGTTTCAGGTGCTTGGCAATCTTCTTATAGCCTAGGCCATCTTTATGTAGAGCAACAAGTATTTTTTTCAGATCCTCAGAGAGTTCTTTGCCACGGAGTGCCATGTTGAACTTCCAGTGACCAGTATGAGAGAGAGAGTGATAATACTAAATTGAACATACCTGCTCCCCGTTCACACCTGAGACCTTGTAACACTAATGAGTCACATGACACCAGGGAGTGAAAATGGTAAATTGGGCCCAATTTGGACATTTTCACTTAGGGGTGTACTCACTTTTGTTGCCAGCGGTTTAGACATGAATGGCTGTGTGTTGAGGTTATTATGAGGGGATAGAAAATTTTACACTGTTTTAAAAGCTGTACACTCACTACTTTACATGATATCTAAGTGTAATTTCTTCAGTGTTGTCACATGAAAAAATAAAATAACATATTTATAAAAATGTGAAGGATATACTCACTTGTGTCTTCTTTACACTGTGTGTATATGTGTTCTCCCTTCCAATATATAAAGTTCCAAATGTTCTGCTCTATTCGCCCCCAATTCCCACCCCTCGGCTTCTCTGGTGTGAGTGATTACTGAAAAGTGGACGGACCTGTGATCTGATTGGCCCGCCCGCCCTGCCAGCTTTATATACAACATCTAAGATGGCTGACGACTATGCCTGATGAAGAAGAACGCATGCTCCGAACGCGTGCACATCATAGATTCCCCCCACTGAATCCAGGGACTTCCTGAGTAACAGCCCAGAATACCTGTTGGTGCGTGTTTGCGTTCATGCATGCGCATATGCATCTGCGCACGGCTATGCACAGAAAAACAGGCAACTGCACATCTATGCCTCAGCACCCGTGTACATCTTGAGGCTTCATCTGTACTATGGCTAGTGCCTTCCTGACAATATTAGTCAAGCTGCCAAAATAAATGAGGCATATCCTAAAAGACTAAAGCCTGGTACACACGATCAGATTGTTGGCCAACAAAGCGTCAGACATTTTTCTGAAGGGCGTGTGCCAGGAACTTGTCTTGCATACAAATGGTACACAATTGTTGGCCAACAAACATGAACGTAGTGACGTCACTAGGAGTTTCAAGGGGAATTTCAGCTCTTGAGCGCCACCCTTTGGGCACCTTCTGCTAATGTCGTGTTTGGTGAGCATTGATTCTGAGCATGCGTGTTTGTACTTTCAACTTTTGTGTGACAGACTTGTGTACAGACGATAGGAAAATCTGACAACACACCATCCGCCGAAAATTTACTAACCTGCCATCCAAAATTTGTTGGCGGAAAGCTGGACAACAATTGTCTGATAGAGCGTACTAACGGTCGGATTTTAGGCCAACAGACAGTCATCACACAATTCCCTGCCGAAAATTTGATCGTGTGTATGAGGCTTTAGAATGCAGACCTGTCTAGGGGTATTTTAACCACTAGGCATCCGCGCTATAGCCGAAAGACTGCTACAGCGCGGACTCCAATTGCCGGGAGGGCGTCCCTGGACGTCCTCCTGTTTACTTCCGTGTTGCGTGCTCCCGTGGGTGCGCATCAGGGAAATTTTGTGCTGCCCGTGTCACAGCCAGTCACAGATCGCTGAAAACGGCCAATCATAGCGGCTGTTTTCAGCATGATCGCGGTGCCAATGAGAGATTATCTCATATGTAAACATATGAGATCATCTCTCATCGCCGGCTCTTCCTCCTCACACAGAGACAGCATGTGAGGAGGGAGAGCAAACCGCTGCGGCGGTAAGTAAATTAGAAAAAAAAAACTAAAAAAAGTGTCCCCACTGCCATCTGTCCCTGCCATCTGTCCCCAGTGCCATCTGTCATCTGTGCCACATAGTGCCATCTGTCATCAGTGCCACCTGTCAGTGTCACGTGCCATCTGTCATCAGTGTCACGTGTCATCAGTGCCATGTATTAGTGCCATCTGTCATCAGTGCCATGTATTAGTGCCATCTGTCATCAGTGCCACGTATTAGTGCCATCTGTCATCAGTGCCACGTATTAGTGCCATCTGTCATCAGTGCCATCTGTCATCAGCACCACGTGTCATTAGTGCCATCTGTCATCAGTGTCACGTGTCATCAGTGCCACGTATTAGTGCCATCTGTCATCAGTGCCACGTATTAGTGCCATCTGTAATCAGTGCCACATCAGTGTCAGTGCCACGTATCAGTGCCATCTGTCATCAGTGCCACGTATCAGTGCCATTTGTCATCAGTGCCACGTTAGTGTCACATGTCATTGTCCTTGTTCTCCAGGGCCTTCAAAAGTGTAATAGGTAGTCAACAAATTAGATGTGTAATTTATGCTCCTAGAACACCTGGGAGGTGCTCCCTGCATGTTGGGCCTCTCTATGTGGCCAGGCTGTGAAAAAGTCCCACACATGTGGTATCGTAATACTCAGGAGGAGTAGCAGAATGTATTTTGGGGCGTTATTTGTGGTATACACATGCCATGTGAGAGAAATAACCTATTACAATGACAATTTTGTGGGGAAAAAAAATCTTCATTTTGCAAAGAATTGTGGGAAAAAATGACAACATCAAAAACCTCACCATGCATCTTACTAAATACCTTTGGAATGTCTACTTTCAAAAAAGGGGTCATTTGGGGGGTATTTGTATTTTCCTGACTTGTTCGGGTCGCAAGAAATGAGATAGGCCGTCAGTACATCAGGTGTGATCAATTTTTTATGATTTTCACCATAACTTGTAGACTCTCTAACTTTGGGTTATTTTTACCAAAGATATGTAGCATTATAAATTGTGGCCAAAATTTATGAATGTTATCACAGAAACAAAGAAAAATGCATTTTTTTCCAAATTTTCGGTCTTTTTTCATTTATAGCGCAAAAAATAAAAAACCCAGAGGTGATCAAATACCACCAAAAGAAAGCTCTATTTGTATGAAAAAAAGGACCAAAAATTCATTTGGGTATAGTATTACATGACTGAGTAATTGTCATTCAAAATGTGAGAGCGCTGAAAGCTGAAAATTGGTCTGGTCACAAGGGGGGGGTTTAAGTGCCCAGTTGTCAAGTGGTTAAACGGTATAAGTAAACACAACCATTTTAAAATTCAGTATGTGTAAGATACCTAGGTTTGCTGGGCTGGATAAAATGAAGGTCAGCAATATACAAATTTGGACTTTCAAATCTTATATCTCATAGCAAATCAACTTTTGTGAATCCAGAGCAAAGTTTCTTAGCTGGAGATCTTGCCAGTACCAGCACTTCCTATTGCAGGCTAACAATGCTAAGCCATTGCCTCTCAATTGGTAGATATTTATTTAACCAGTGGGGTATATAAACAACACTAAAAATTAGCCAACTGGCAATCATTCTGCCCGCAAAAATGTACTAAGTCATTCTAAGCAGTACCTTGTGACCACTATGAAGACTAATCACAGCAATAACATGCTAGTATTTTTTTCGACTGGATCTTAATTTCCTCTTACAACAGAGGAAGGAGTGGAACCAGAGTAATTGTGAATGGGTAAATGGGGAAAGCCCAAAGTTCATCAACACAGGCCTTTAATCTGTGTTATGAGGACAAAATTCAGAGAGCAGTACATAGTCTCTGGGAATATTCATGCTGAAGTATATGCTTCCTCTGTCTCTGCTTACTATAACCGTTTACATTTTTTTTGTTTACAAATGTTTTTATTAACGTATTTGAACAAGTACAAACATATAAATGCACAGAGCAAATAAAGTGTACATTCAAGAACCAATGTGTGATTGTACAGGTATACAGCTCATATTGTAACATTAAGTGGGGAAAAATAATAAAATAACGTAATTCAAAACAAAGAAAATCTGAGTAAAGTAACAGAGTTGCTTCTGCTAGATAAGAAAAATGACTACACGGAAGACATGCTCTAGACAGAAATTTTTCAAACTAATTGAACTGACAGTACTGGATGTGTCTACTTCTAGAATTACCAGTTCATCTAATAAGCGCAAATGGGGAAAAAAGGAAACCCTCCAAACACAGATTATATGTGGTATGGAGACCAATTTGCCCACTTATGTTCAAAGATGTTCATGGAATCTATGAGGGTGTGATGTATCCTTTCCATCATTCTAATAGATTCAATGCGATGAAGCACCTGTGACCATGGAACAGAGGGACATCGCCAGTTCAGGGCAATCGCCCATTGGATGGCACTAAAAAGTGTGTATGTTCCAACTTTTGATGGGGGAGAGAGACCTCCGAAAGCTCCACAAATAAGATGCACATCTGATACCTCAAGGTCACAGGTACACCTGTTATTTAGAGCACTATCAAGGAGGTTTGTTGTCATATGAGTTTCAACATCAAGCAGCTCCAGAACGTATGAAGAAGAGTGCCCCTGTCCTGACAGCCTCTGAAACATGTGTCGGGAACTAGGAGGTAAATTTTATGCAACCTAAAGGGGGTGTAATACCAGCGGGTGTGTAGCTTGAAAACAGTCCCTTTAATAGTAATGAGCGTGTGCATTTATGCATATTATAGACCATGTCATAACAATCCTCCGCTGAGATCTCTTGGTCAGTCTCCACCTCCCATCCCAGCATTGTCGTTGATTTGGCCATACTGTTGTAGTTATTAAGGTATTGATATAAGGTTGAGATAGTCCCCTTGAGAATCCCTAGAGGTCTCTCCACACCATTTACATTTTAAACTTCCAAATCAGGTCTGAATCCAATTTGTGGCTGCGAGAAACACGTATGGAAAGTCTGTTTGGGAATAGCTACATCTCAAAGAAGGGAGGGATTCTCAGATAATCAAATTACTATCAAAATAGAGTAGATGTACTGATGTATTACAGTGATGCAGGGATGTAAAACTAAAGTTCTGATCAGGTAGGTTGTGTTTCTTATAAGCATGCAAAGGTTTATTTATCAGTTTTGATTGGAGTATATATGTAATGTTACATAAGCTATCATATTGGTTTAAAAGTAAATTACTGTTTATTATTATCTTATAACTGCTATATGCATTTGGCAAAAATCCTTGCTTGTCCTTGTCCCTTTTGCATGTGTTAGTCTATTTTTTAATAATAATGCCAAAAAATAGTTAAGCTAGCTATTTTTGATTGGAAGTTTAATATATATATATATATATATATATATATATATATATATATATATATATATATATATATATATACTGTATGTATTTATATAGTTATACTGTATACAGTTAGCTTTTTTGCCCACTTTTACACATAAGGTTTTTATGCTCCCGCTTATAATTTGCACAGACAATCATTCAACCTTCTGGCTACTAAGTTCCTCTATTTAGACTTATACAGGCTTCCTGCCTGACTAACATCAGCCTAAGGAAATTGGTTTGGTCAAAGCACCTGTCTCTCAGGTTTGGACACACGGGGGTTGATTTACTAAAGGCAGAATAACTGTGCACTTTGGAAAGTGCAGTTGCACTTGGCAAGAGCAGTTGCTCCAGAGTTTAGTAAATGAGCAGAAGCTCTGCTGGCTTTCATCAACCAATCATGTGCAAGCAAAAATGCTGTTTTTTTTAATTTCCTTGCATGTGATTGGGTATTCTTTGCAAAGTGAAGCTTTACCTCATTTACTAAGCTCTGGAGCAACTGCACTTACAGAGTGCAATTGCACTTTCCAAGGTGCACAGTCTATTGGCCTTTAGTAAATCAACCCCACATTCTCCCAGTGTGCCTGTCCACACACACACATGCTTCTTCCTGCAGCACAACTCTCCTGATGAGGGAGGATCCATATCTAGCCAAACTGACTGTCTTCTGTGGGGACAGGAAACACTCACCTGGCAATCAGTCCTTCACCTGGTCAAGGCTTTCTTGCATGGTTAATCCCTTGCCTACCAAGGTAATTTTGTAAACATCCTGGTACTCCAGGGGTTAACCTCTTGACATCCGGAGGCCGTCATATGACGGCCTCCACTTTCAGGGCTTATATCTGAATGATGTCTGAGGCTACAGACATCATTCAGATACCGGCATTTTCAGCCGGCGATTCCGTACACCATAAGAACGATCATAGCGGCTGTTCCGCCGCTTGATCGTTCTTACGGGCGGCGGGAGGGGACACCCCCCCCCTCCCGCCGCCCTCCGGTGCTACTACCGACTCACCTCAGCGATCGGTGAGTCGGATAGCGGATCCGCCGGCGCCGGATGTTCACCATAGAGATTTCCGGCGGACCAGATGGTCGCCGGAGTCTCTATGATCGTTCGGAGGCCGGGCGCGATGTTATGACGTCACGCCCGGCCTCTGCATTCAAAAAAACGGCGCCGCTTCGGTTGTGAAGCGGCGATCGTTTTAATTTTTTTTTTATTTTAGGCTTCCCAGCCTAGAGGTGAGATGTGGGGTCTTATTGACCCCATATCTCACTGTAAAGAGGACTGATCGTGTCATATTCCTATTACAAGGGATGTTTACATTCCTTGTAATAGAAATAAAAGTGATCCAAAAAAAAATATTTTTTTAAAGTGTCAAAATAAAAAATTTTAAGTAAAATTAACAATAAAAAAAAAAAAAAAAATTTTTAAAGCGCCCCTGTCCCCGTGAGCTCGCACGCAGAAGCGAACGCATACGTAAGTCCCGCCCACATATGAAAACGGTGTTCAAACCACACATGTGAGGTATCGCCGCGAACGTTAGAGCGAGAGCAATAATTTTGGCCCTAGACCTCCTCTGTAACTCAAAACATGTAACCAGTAAAAAATTTTAAAGCGTCGCCTATGGGCATTTTTAAGTACCAAAGTTTGGCGCCATTCCACGAGCGTGTGCAATTTTGAAGCGTGACATGTTAGGTATCTATTTACTCGGCGTAACTTCATCTTTCACACAATGCAAAAAAATTTGTCTAACTTTGCTGTTTTGTTTTTTTTTAAGCATGAAACTGTTTTTTTTCCAAAAAAAACGCGTTTGAAAAATTGCTGCGCAAATACCGTGCAAGATAAAAAGTTGCAATGACCGCCATTGTATTCTGTAGGGTCTCTGCTAAAAAAACATATATAATGTTTGGGGGTTCTATGTAATTTTATAGCAAAAAAATGATGATTTTTACATGTAGGAGCAAAGTGTCAGAAATGGCCCGGATATGAAGTAGTTAAAACAACAAGCTCAAACAAACAAGCTCATTGATTGGTATTTTTTTTTCAGCTGACTCCCAGCTTTCATGTAAAAGTGATCTAGGTGGCTAGGTGAAATTTAGAAAGAGTTTAAAAATGGAATTATAAAAATATAAATAAAAATGATTAAAAAAATATGTAAAAGCAACTGTTGCCCACACACACCTGAATACAAATGAGTGTAAACAAATATGTAAACATGATTGCACCACATGTGGGGCATGTCAATAAGCATCCATGTCCGAGTGAGAGCAATAATTCTAGGGCCATCATTTATGGATAACACTAACTGATAACGTGAAAAGGCTTTTAATGCATTGTCCATAAAAAACTTTGGGTGCTGTCTGTCTGGTTTTTTTTGGCCATTTCACAGGGATGCGCAATTTTAAGGCTTGACATATTTGGTAACCATTTACTTGATACAACCCCATGTTTTATATTTTCCCACAAAATTAGGTATTACATAGCAGTTGATTTACTAAAACTCAAAAGTGCAAAATCGGGTGTAGCTCTGCATATAATCAGCTTCCAGTCAAAGCTTAATCGAAAAAGCTGAAGTTAGAATTGGATTGCCTACCATGCACAGCTGCACTGGATATTGCACTCTCCAGTTTTAGTAAATGGACCCCATTGTGCCTCTGTGCACTAAAATTCACTTTACTGTATTTTTCCTGAAAATATGCACTTGATAAACAGTTATCATGCAACATAGAAAATTGCAACTGCGCACCTTACAACTTAAAGGGGACCTTCAGTCATTTTTTAATCTTTCTATCTATTAAAACTTCTGCCCTTGTTGTTTACTTTGGATAGTAAAACCAGTAAATAACTTATACAGCCCACTTCCTGTTTCTTGTCTGGTCATTAGCCTAGGCTTATGACATCATGCAAAGCTCTCTCTCTCACTCAAGAGAGAGTTTGCCAGGAAGGGAGGGGGTGAGTCATAAGAGGGCCAATGAGAGCTGCAGGGCTTGAGGTGTCCCTCTGTGTGTAAATTCAGGAAGTGAACAGGCAGCAGCTTCAGCTGCCCACAGTTAAAATGGATGCAGCCGGACTTAGAGGAGAGAGCTTTCTGCAGCATATTTGGCAAGCGCAGAATCACAGTATATATAAAATAATATGCAAAATGATTGGAGGGAAGCTTCAGAATGACAAAGAAGTTTTTATTACAAATTATGTGAGCAGACTGCAGCCCCTCTTTAACTTCAATTTTAAATGGGCGTCTTCTGCGTTGAAGTACTTGGGGCCCCCATATCCCCCCAAACTTAGCTGTTACCTTTATGCTGAATTTCCCTCCATTGCTCAGCAAAATCTGTTCCCTTTTAGATAAGTGGCTTCAAGGTCTGCACTCCTGTTTTGGCCACTGTAACATCGTCAAAATAAGTATCTTATCAAAGTTTTTTTCAAACTTTACCCATTTCCATCCCCTCGGCCCTGTTTTGTCAAATAAATGCCCTCCTTATTAAGTTTATATGGACACACAAATGACCCAGGCTCTGTAGACGCCTTCTGATGTTACCCAAGAGCTATGGGCGGGTAGCCATTCCAGACGCATTTAAATACTACCAAGCTGCTCACTTCTGCAGAGTGATTGACTGGTGTAGGCATGGGGATCTTAAACTTTGGAGGAACATTGAGCAGCAGTTCAGCCCTATTCCCCTGCGTAGGATGCCATGGTGTTATACAGCCTTGCCAACTTTCCTTAGGTCACATCCTACTATAGGACCTACTCTCCGAGCCGGCTACATGGCGTACAGGAATCCCTAGCTTTCTGTCAGGACTGGGCTCAGCCCTTCGTTCTCTGAGCTGGCCGCTCAGCTGTCAGCTATTTGCCAGCTCCTATCTCTCCATAGTTACTCAGCTGTTGCTGGTATCCTGCTCGTCATTCCCGTCTCCTTAAGCTGTCCATTCCAGAGGAGCCTTGCCTTCGCCTTAGTCAACATCACAGAGACGCTCTCTTGTTTTACTGTTAAAAGACTTGCTTGGCTGACATCCCTTCTGGCTCCAGATCCTGCTTGCTGTTTTACTATGCTCATCTCCGGCTCCCTGATGTTTGGCTTGTCTGACTATCCGCTCCAGTTCCTGAACTCTGGCTATGTTTTGACTACGTTTGTTCTATTTACTTTTATTATTAAACAAATATGATTTAACTGTACTTCTATCTCGGTCTGATTTTATGGTTTCTGACACTTTCCTCATTTCAAATTCTGCTGTTCCCCTTTTTTTGGAAACCCTAGTTTCCCTCCGGCCACAGAGCCTGGCCCATTTTGGAGTCTTCTTGAGAGAGACTGCTTTCAAGCCTCCCATTTTTTAACCTCTGATACCTGGCCCACCATCTCCACATTGATGCAGCTTGACGGCCGTTACGGGTTAACTTTCTGGCAGGCCCTTTAGCTTCATAACTACTTTCGAACCCTTGGTCCCCTGACACAATTTCATAGTCAGTGGATTATGTTTGAATTATACTGTTAAGACCGGGATCCTCTTCCCCGTACCCTCTGTAAGATGTATGCCTTGCTTATCTCCCCTCTGTAAGATTTTATTGTGCTGAGCCTTAGAAAATGGGAAACGTATCTCAATAGAACTTTCACAGCTGTCCAGTGTCATAACATTATCCACCCTTCCCTGAAATCATCCATATGTATGCAGACACAGGAATCCAACTACAAATTATTGACACACTGGTACCTTACCACATAAATGCTTTCCAGAAGCCTCGGATCATTGCTGGAGATTTGGAGAGGAAAAGGGGACTTTCCTTCATATCTTCTAGTCTTGTCCAAAACTTCAACAGTATTGGTCAGAGGTGCAGAGGATCTCCCAACAAGTCACAAACTTTCCAATTCCAGAGGATCCTGCCTTCTTCCTGCTCTACTACTCACAAATTCTGCTTCAGACATACAAGAAATCAGTTCTCCGTCACTTGAATAATGCTGCCAAAGCTTGTGTTACCTTGTGTTGGAAAGACCCCACTCTTCCTTCCATTGCTATGTGGCTTAATAAGGTCAGGAGTATCAATACCCTGGAAGACCTGGTACTTACCACCCAAAATAGAAGAGAAAGATGTACGAAAATGTGGGCATACTGGAACATGTTCGTATATTCGGATGAAGTCCCTCCTGGAGAGTTGCTCTGGGGATTGAGGTCCTCCTGTCCTATGTACCACATCACCCTGGCTCCCCACCCCTCCCTTCACCCCCCTCCCTTTTTCTCTCACTCTCTCCCCCCTCCCTCTTTATCTCTTTCTGTTTCGGCACCCCCTTGGGTGACTCTCTGCTTCTATGTTTTAGTTTCTTTTTCTCAAAAAATCTGAAGTGTCCGCCTGTGCAAACTCAAGCATATTGTTCATAGTTACTGCCTCATTTTTGGAAATGAGAAATTATAATGGTTTGTAGTGATGTTAAATTACTTTGCATTTCTGCAATCTTGCTTTATACTATATACTATATTAACTTGTCATTTTGGATCGTCTTTATATTAGGTGAGACATTGCACCTTTTCTGTTGTATTTTGCTCTGATGGATGCTTTATTCCCTTATATAAATTAAAAATCTGAAAAAAAAATTGAAACTGTCACTATATTTTACATGGCTTCTCCTTTTTAGAAAATATATGATTTTTTGGAGGTTTAAAGAAATGTCCTAACAAACAATGGGGTTTATTTACTAAAGGCAAATCCATTGTGCACTACAAGTGTACTGCAAGTGCACTTGGAGGTGCAGTTGCTGTAGATGGGGGGGCATGTAATGAAAATTAAAAATAGCATTTTTGCTTGCACATGATTGGATGATAGAAATCAGCAGAGCTTACTGTCATTTCAGATCTTCCACTCGGATCTACAGCCACTGCACTTTCACATGCACTTCAGTTACAGTGAATTTGCCTTTAGTAAATCAACCCCAATGCTACTAAAATGCAGACATCATTTACCAATGGTATAAAATGTGGTGCAATCAGAGAATGGTGTTTACCCAAACATTAATTCTGCAGTAAATGTATTTGAAATATTGTATCAGGGAGCTATCAGAGGAAGAATCTTCATGGACTCAATGCTGTTGTACATCAAGGTTCTACGGAAAGATTGTATATATGTGTGTGTGTATATATATATATATATATATATATATATATATATATATACACACACAGGTGCATCTCAAAAAATTTGCATATCATCAAAAAGGTCATTTATTTCAGTAATTTAATTCAAAAAGTGAAACTCGTAAGGTAATATAGATTCATTACACACAGACTGATATATTTCAAGCATTTCTTTCTTTTAATTTTGATGATTTATGGCTTACAGATAGTGAAACCCAGAAATTCAGTATCTCAGAAAATTAGAATATTACATAAGACCAATAAAAAAATGATTTTTAATACAGAAATGTTGGCTTGCTTAAAAGTATGTCCATGTACAATATAATGTGTGTGTGTGTGTGTGTGTGTGTGTGTGTGTGTGTGTATATATATCTCTCTATCTCACACACACACTAGATATCTAGATATCTAGATATCTCTCTGAGAAGCTTGGTATGATTAGATTTATATGTCACTCTGCCTTTGACTGTATTTCACTCACACAACTAACCAAACAATTCAGTTTTTACATTTCAAATAGATTTTTGTATTATACATATTTTATATATTTGCTTTACCAGGTGGAAAAGATTATGAAACTATCCCTGCATGAAGTTATGAACCACTCTATTAAAGCATATGCAGAATCTCCAAGAAAAGAATGGGTTCTTCAGTGGCCTGGACAAGTTGTTTTAGCATCAAGCATGGTCCATTGGACAACAGGGGTCTTGAAGGTTAGCTTGTTTTAAAAAGTATACCTACATCATTTTCTTCCTTATTTACTAAGCTAAATAGTAAAGAGGCCTAAATACTCAATTATGGCAATAATTTAAAAAACAAGGTAAGAGCTAGAGCTGCAATAACTGAATTTGACAGTTACCATACAAATCTATGCAGTCACTATTTCTGTCAACAAGAGGAATGTTTTGATAGTATGGGTTGGGTGTCTAATGTCTTTCAAATCTGGCCACAGTTTTTTGCTGATTTTAATTAGATTAAACTTGATGCCAATTTACATGTCCAATAGAGAATTAATTTTGTTAGTTATTATAAGTTGGTAGGCCATTTTTAGACACTGCAAGTTATCAAAACGTGAAACCCA
The DNA here is from genome assembly GCA_037952925.1 of Lithobates clamitans. Taxonomy (NCBI): domain Eukaryota; kingdom Metazoa; phylum Chordata; class Amphibia; order Anura; family Ranidae; genus Lithobates; species Lithobates clamitans. Next base: position 4,468,733 of record JBBGZY010000656.1, read on the forward strand.
TATACAAAACCTACTGACCAACCAGTCACAGCATAAACTACTTCCAAACACATTTCCAAGAATTAGTCCATATTTGGGAGATTGTTTCATATTTGTATATATAATTTGTAAACCAAATCGTTAAGATCTTATATAAGCACGAACATGCTTATATACTTTCAAAAGTAATTTTCAATCATTTTTAAACTGAAGATTTCATTACAATAAATAATACTTGGTGAATCTGCCATGAATGTTGTTCAACTTGTTGAAGCTTGCTCAGGCACATCTGTAATATGGTGACATTGCTATGTTGTTACCTTGAGCGTGCAAGTGAGGCTGCAAGTGTTAATCAGGCTACACTGATGCTGCTTCTTTGAACACTGATGAAATAGTGGGTTACTGATAAAGTGGGCAGAAGAGTAAGTTTTCTGGTTTATTATCCCTCAACCCCCCTCCCCCGCCCTGCATCTGTTTGTGATCACATAAGCTATTACCATGATGTTAAAATCAGCTACACTCACAATCAGTAATTTAACTACACCAGCTCAAGCCACTTACATCGATATAATGTGAATGGGACAGAAGTTGATGCTACCATTAAATATATGGGTTTTCCAAACTCTACTCTGCACTTGTGGAGAATTCCAATGGCTCAATGTGCATAATCACTCTAATTACATAATAATGTTACTGGTTAGACCCAGGAATTGAGAGGTATGTTTCTGACCACAGCTACAGCCTTCTGTATAATTCCACAACGTACTGTTTCATCTTATATTTTATTGGAAAATCATGAAAATGTTGAAAATAGCATTTCTAATAATGTAAATCATACTAAACTGTAAAATAACCTTTTGGAATCTCAGTAGTAGCAACTAGTTTTACTTTGACCTAATCAGACTGTCTTAACATTGTATTATTCTGTGTATGTGCACTGAGCCATGAACATTCAAAGCATTGGTTGTCAATTAATTTGCAACTCAACATTCTGTTAAAAAGATTTCTCATAACCTAGGCACATCAAAAACGTATGGCTATTAACCTCTAGAAAGGTTATTCAACAGGTTTTTCCCCAGGAGTAACTGAACTGTTACAGAGTGTCAAGATCAAGAAACTGCAAATATAAAGTGTTTTAAATCCTAGCCCAGGGCACACAGTAGGTTTTATAGCTTTGCCAGTGTTGATTAATTTATTTACTTTATATTTCTTTTTTATGTTGCTTCTTTTTATTTAAAAAATATACAACAATAAAGTAACATTTAAACAAGAGACTGCAATAATAGGATATTTTTATCAGATTACATTTAGAGATTATAACTAGTTAACATTCATCTATGATTTGATGGAAAGGATCAGAAAAGCAATAAAACATCCAAAAGCAAAATGGATGTTCTCCTACCAAAAGTAATGTATTGTTTCATACGATGATGTGGGAAACCAAAACATTTTCAAAATACTTGCTATTGCCCCATAGGTTTCAATCTCTGATACAATTATTCTAAAAAGTCCTAACAATTGACTGTTGCATTAACTAACTGCATAAAGGTGTCCTCTTTTTTATCCTCAAAATCGACTTGCAATTTTAAGAAACCAAATGTTTTAATTTAGGAAACACATAAGAAAAACTTGTTATAAAAATTTTCATCAGGTAGTTAAGTAAATACAAAAACTATACATGTGATTACCACTTGCATCTAGAAGATGTAGCACAAGGCGGCTGCTTTTCCCTTCGTACCGCTGCTGTGCTGCATGCTGTGTTGTGAACAGACCATTAAAAGCTGGAGCTCAAATTATACACACAGATGAATCAGGAGGAACACTCTCTCTGCTCTGCAAAAAGATTTTAAATTAGATTGAGACAGTCAAAAAATAAGTAACTAGTTTGGGACTCTTTAGAATGTTTAATATTTGTTTGTAAATAAAGATTTAATATCAATATTCAAAAACACATACAACAGTCATAAACATAAAAAAATGAAATAACATTCACCAAAAACTATCAGTTTCTCATAGAAATTGTTTTTTTTTTGCATAAACGTTTTATTGCGTAAAGAAGCAATAAAGGAGAAATTCCAAGTACATAACAAAGATTACAAATTAGGTAAAACATATGTTGCATCATCACTACCCATAACCAGCAGGGAATAATATATACTCAAAATGGCACTAGAGAAGAGGAGGAGATACTAGCGCTGCTGAGGGACCCCAGAATAGGCGGATTGGGGCCACTCAGGGTAAGTAAATGTTTGTTCAGTTTTATTTTTTTTAAACTGAAGCTTTACAACCCCTTTAAATTTATCAGAGCTATGTAATATGAGGACATATGTAAAGAGTAACTTGATTTTTGTTGAGAAAACGCAATCTCTTCTGAGTGATCAATGTATATTGCAAGGATTTTAACAAACTTTGTTGCAGAATCCTACCTGTTTCTGCTCTAAAGCAGTTTGTTGTCTGCAGAATGATTCTAAATGGGAGTGTCTTTTAACCCTTTCATGACAAAGGGTAACAAAAATCCTAATGCTTGAATTCAGTTTTGCAACTTTGTCATGTGTTAGTAAAACTGTACATATCATCATACCAACTACTTAAATGAAGGCAAATTAGACCTTGTATTTTCCAGTTTGGGGATAAATGGCAAGGGATATCCCCTGATTTTTCAAAGAACAACCCAAAACAAATTCTCCTGCTCCTGACATTTACAGTGATACCACATATGTGTTTATTATTTGTTGTTTGTACCTGTAGTAGAGTCCAGAAACAATAGTGTGCATTTTTTAAATATTACACACTGACCTTTGATCCCAACCTTTATTCCTGACCTTTGACTCTGAACATGACCTTCACCTTAACTATGACCCTAACGCTAACCCTCTAAAACACATATCTCTTTACTTATAGCAAGGAGAAAAAGATACAATGTTTTTTTTTCCTCTATTTAAGAGAAGAAACCAAAAAAACACAGTACAGACTGTATACTGACTGATCACTGTGATAGCTAATCAAAATCTAGGTTACACACAAAGATCAGGTGATTAGTAGCTGGGCCTCCCCGTTCCTGATTGATAGCACGAGACGCAGTGCTCTCAGTGAGAGCTCAATCACAGTACTTGGCATGTGCTGGGCATGCTGGGACTATGACGTTTTAGGGGGCCTGGTCACCGGGTGATGTTGACCACACCCCCCTAAACCGTCACAGTCCCAGCATGCCCAGGGACTGTGATGGCATAACGGGGGCGGGGTCTCCGCCTATATAAATCACATCAGAGCGCTCAGAGAGCATTCCAGCCAGAGAGAACATCGTGTCAACATCGGAAGAAGGGAAGAAGTCAAGAAGTCCGAAGTCCGGGCCCCTGCTAACAAAAGAGCAGCATGAAGATAGCAGAGGAGCCGGCAGAAGAACTGGAACACTGGGAGAAGAGGCCAGAGAGAGCGGAGAAGGACCAACCGGATGCCAGGAGAAGAGGAACCGGAGGGACTCCCGAAGCCGGAAGAAGACCCCCGGAGCTGTCTAATAAATTACTTAAAAAACCTGTGTAGTGTGTTTTTATTATTGACACTTTTTTCCCTAGGTGAATGGGTAGGGGTACCATGTACCCCATACTCATTCACATAGGGTGGGGGGGCCGGGATCTGGGGGCCCTCTTATTATAGGGGGCTCCCGGATTCCGATAAAGCACCCACCACCCCATGTTGAGGGCATGCGGCCTGGTACGGTACAGGAGGGGGGCACTCGCTCGTCCCCACCCCCTTTCCTGACCGGCCAGGCTGCGTGCTCAGATCGTGGTCTGGTATGGATTTTAGGGGGGACCCCATGCCGTTTTTTTTGGCATAGGGGGTTCCCCTTAAAATCCATACCAGACCTAAGGGCCTGGTATGCCCTACGCTCGCCGCAATAGGAAACTTTTTTCATATTGCAGCGAGTACAAGATGCAGTACCCTGCCCTTGTGTCATATCTGGTCCGTCGGACCAGCATACAGACGAACGGGCTTTCCGTCAGAAATTGAGTCCGGCAGAAAGATTTGAAACATGCTTCAAATATAGGTCCGGGGGACTTTTGGGAAAAAAAAGTCTGGGGGAGCCTACACACGATCAGATTGTGTGGCGGACTCTGGTCTACCGGACCAAATATGCCGGAAAGTCCGCTCGTGTGTATGCAGCATTAGAAGTGATTAACTGTTTGGGAATATCTCACCAAAAATAACATTTGCAGGGGATGCCTAAAATTTGATTTGTATCTTAGTGCAGACTTCTGGGAAAATTAGTGAGCCAATTATGCAAACAGGAAATTACATTTCTTGGGATGTTCCATACACCATGTTGCATTGAATTTTACAAATTACAATGCTGAAAATTGAAAAAGAGAGGTACTTTTTAATAACATTCAATAACAATATGGCTTGTGTAGCAATTGTTTATGCTATATATTTGTTGTCGTTTTGTTTTTTTTACTTGCTAAGTGGAGTTACCTTTTAAACAATCCATTCAATTAGTATCAAATCAGGTAGGCACTTGCACTACATAGTTGATGGTAGATCTAAAGGAGATCAAACACTTGGCTTTTATATATAATGTATGTTCAGCCTATGAGGGGCTTTCCTCCCACCTGTTTTGTCATTGGAACAGAAATTGAGGGAAAAGTTCCCAAACAAGACACCAAACAAATAAAACTAAAAACTCCAAACTACTTCATGCAAAACTAAGAAAAAAATAGGTTATACTTTTACACTTTAGAAGTGTATCTAAACTCAAAAAAGTCATTAGACATGATGACTACATTTGTTTTCATTTTACATTTTCTTTTTCTTCTCACTTTGTAATTTAAAACCTAACAAACTTCCAGTCTTAAGCCAGCCATACATGCATCCATTTCTATCCATGTATTGTATGTGCAGGGAGGTTGTACAAAAGTCAATCTACCAATTGACTTCTGTAAAACCACCCTGTTGATTTTTCCACTTGATCTGTGTATTTTGATATTGGAGAAGCCTCTCCACTGTCAGGATACAATAGCACAGTGGGAGGATTCCCCCATCCACCTTGAATTTGTGCATGGCGGAATCAAGTAATTTTTTTTTCCCACCCACTGGTTACATGAAAAAAATACTTATCTATGGGCTTCCTAAGGATACCCATAACATAGGGAGATTTAGTTCTGTAGTCCTTATAGATACCAGGGAACAGTGTAACTGAAACGTGTGCAGTACATGCAAAGAGCACATAAAGTTACCAGCTCACAAGATTACTAGCAAAGTAACTACTGGACCTATCAAACAGATATAAAAAAACACATTCAATAGCATATTTAACAGACTGAAATAGGGAAAATAAGAGAAATTCATTTTTAAGGTTTTCATACACTTCAAGTTGGAATTAAAAACCTTTTTATTCATGTATAGCAAACATGAATAATTAAGCAAGTAACATTAATTCCTTGTTTTGGCATTATCATAACACAAATATATGATCTCAGAAAGTACATTTTATACAGTTTAAGAAAATATATGTAAAATGTCTCTGTGAAATAAGCCAAAAAAATTCTTACGTAGCCCATTGATGGCCTAAGGCCCAATTCACACCTCAGCTTTTGCAGCTTGAAGCTCGAAGCTCCAAAACGCTGGAGGAGAAATAAAAATAATTATTCTCTATAGAGCTAGTTCACATTTCCACTCCAAATCATCTGAAGCCAAATGCCTGAAGTTCAAAAAGCTAATAAAAAAATGCCAAAGCTCAAAAAAGCTGTATATAAATGTGCAATAACACGCACAAAAACATGCCAAAATCAGGCAAAAAAAAGTGTGAAGAAACGCTGGAAAAATGCTCAAAGGCACTACAATCAGGTGTGAATGCAGCCTAAAAGCAAAAATGTATATGTTTTAAAACAAATATCTAAAAAAAAACGGAAAAAAAAAAATGCACCTCTATTTATATAAGTTTTGCACACTATATAAACAAGATACTATCTCATATTAAAATTGGCATGAGAGGGCCCCCTGCTATATTAATATCAGCCTGAAGTGGCAAATTATTTCTCAAAAAACGTGGAGACACAGGGGTTGGTTTACTAAAACTAGAGAGTGCAAAATCTGGGGCAGCTGTGCATGGTAGCTAATTAACTTCTAACTTCAGTTTGTTCAACTAAGCTTTGACAAAAAAAACTCTAAAGCCTCGTACACACGATCGGATTTTCCAATAGGAATTGTGTGATGGCAGGCTGTTGGTGGAAAATCTGACCATTTGTACGCTCCATCGGACAATTGTTGTCAGATTTTCTGCGGACAAATGTTGGATGGCAGGCTTTAAAATTTTCTGCGGACAAATGTTTGTTGTCGGGTTTTCCGGGCCTGTGTACACAAATCCGTTGGACAAAAGTCCAAAGTACAAACAAGCATGCTTGGAAGCAAGGACGAGCCAGAAGCGGTCGGTCTTGTAAGCTAGCATTCGTAATGGAGAATTAACATTCGTGATGCGGCAAATTCTGAAATCTCGAAATGCAGCGCACATTCTCTTCTTTAATGTGATAATAATGAAGCTGCTTTGCTGGTAATACTGATGGAGTTATTGCAAACAAATTTTCAAAGGCTTTTTTTCTAGTGATATCAAGAATAATATTATTATGCTTGTTATTTATTTATTTTTTTTTGGTGCAAGTTACCACAACACCATTATCCCATAGATTTAAGATCAAAGATACAACTATGTTGGTGTCCCTTGTAATTTTACATTGTATTTTTTAAAATGTAACTGCCTACTCCCAAACTGTCATTTGAAGTAAAACATAAAGCCAAGTATCATTCTCCACAATTTATTGTGCATTAAAAAAGAAAACAAATAAAATTAGACATGCTATTTGCCAATAGAACTTAACCAAAAAGTGCATTCTATGCATCCAAAAATATAGAAAATATACCAGATCAAAACATTATTCAACCAAAAAATAAAATAAAAGCCTTATGCATGTGTCCTGCTTCTTTATATAGGGGGTCAACAAAACAAAGAGTTGGTGAAAGCAGGAGTCCATCATCCAGAGATAATTCCGAAAATCATCCGGATTATTCTTCTGGAGCTCCCGCAGAAAAGGCATATGACATAATTGGACATGATTAATAAAGCAACCAATTTTTGGTCCAAGAAATTCTCCCCCTCCTGTTCCTGGACTGGGCTTGGGTCAAAGCAATAACTCCAAGGCCAATAATAAATAACACGTTATCTCCTCCGATTCCGCAACCTGGTTGGTTGACGAACGGCCGTTCAGAAACAAAATGAAAAGCACAAAATGAAAAGCGCGAATCAACACTCACCAAACTTCTACTAACACAAAATTAGGACAAGGAGCCCAAAGGGTGGCGCTAAAGAGCTGAAAAACAACATAGTATGTCACTATGTTCATGTTTGTTGGCCGAAAATATGCAAGACAAGTTCCTGGTCAACGCCCTTTGGACAAAAGTCCGAGGTTATGTCTGCAGAAAATCCGATCATGTGTACGAGGCTTAAGAAGATTTGTTTCTATGCAGAGCTTCACCAGAATTTGCTCTCTATAGTTTTAATATATCACAATTGAGGTGGAAAAGTAGAAAAGTTTTGTGTCCATTAGTAGAAGGCTGGTATTTTGAATGTTTGCCTATTTTACACAAGGTGCACCAAACTAGAAGACTGGCAAAGAACAATAAATTTCCATCTGGCATCAAACTGCCTGACCTAGTTCAGAATAAAAAAAAAATAGGTCTCATCCTCTCTCATCTTTTTCTATGATAAATCTGCATTATAGAAGACATCTATTTTTACTAAATGAGTAGAATGAAATATGTCTATTAATAGTACAACTTTATAGTCAGCCTTTTTTTTAATGCCCTCCAACAAAATAAGGAATGCAGTGAGTAAGGATGAGCCGAACACCCCCCCAGTTTGGTTCGCACCAGAACATGCAAAAAATTCGGATGAACACATGAACACCGTTAAAGTCTATGAGACACGAATATGAAAAATCAAAAGTGCTCATTTTAAAGGCTTATATGCAAGTTATTGCCATAAAAAATGTTTGGGGACCCGGGTCCTGCCCCAGGGGACAAGTATCAATGCAAAAAAAGTTTTAAAAACTGCATTTTTTTCGGGAGCAGTGATTTTAATAATGCTTAAAGTGAAACAATAAAAATGAAATATTCCTTTAAGTATCGTGCCTGGGGGGTGTCTATAGTATGCCTGTAAAATGGCGCATTTTTCCTGTGTTTAGAACAGTACCACAGCAAAATGACATTTCTAAAGGAAAAATTGTCATTTAATACTGATCGTGGCTGTATTGAATTGTCAGGTCTCGGCAATATAGATAAAACTCATTGAAAAATATTGCATGGGGTCCCCCCCGACCATTACCAGGCCCTTTGGGTCTGGTATGAATATTAAGGATAACCCCAAACCAAAAATGTATTAAAAGATTGCGTGGGGTCCCCCCAAAATCCATACCAGGCCCTTCAGGTCTGTTATGAAAATTAAGGGGAACCCTGCCCCAAATTTTAAAAAATGGCATGGGGCCCCCCAAAATCCATACCAGAGCCTTATCTGAGCACGCAACCTGGCAGGCTGCAGGAAAAGAGGGGGGCGAGAGAGCGCCTCCTCTCCTGAACCGTACCAGGCCACATGCCCTCAACATGGGGAGGGTGCTTTGGGGTTTGACCCCAAAGCACCTTGTTCCCATGTTGATGGGGACAAGGGCCTCATCCCCACAGCCCTTGTCCAGTGGTTGTGGGGGTCTGCAGGCGGGGGGCTTATCGGGCGGGGAGCTTATCAGAATCTGGGAGCCCCCTTTAACAAGGGGACCCCCAGATCCCAGACCACCCCATGTGAATTGGTAATGGTGTACATTGTACCCCTACCAATTCACAAAAAAGTGTCAAAAATGGTAAAAAAAGATGAGAGACAGCTTGGAACCTTTATTAAAAATTAAAAAATAAAATGTCCAGTGATTGGATCTTTTTTATTTTTATATAAAGGACTTGTCCCAAGCTGTCTATTGACTTTTTTTTACCATTTTTGACACTTTTTTTGTGAATTGGTAAGGGTTCTGTTTTTACCCCTTACCAATTCACATGGGGGCCAGGACCTGGGGGTCCCTTTGTTAAAGGGGGCTTCCAGATTCCAATAAGCCCCCCACCCTCAAACCCCCACAACCACTGGGCAAGGGTTGTGGGGATGAGGCCATTGTCCCCATCAACATGGAAAGAAGGTGCTTTGGGGTCAGACACCAAAGCACCCTCCCCATGTTGAGGTCATGTGGCCTGGTATAGTTCAGGAGGGGGTAGCGCTCTCTCGTTCCCCCCTCTTTTCCTGCAGCCTGCCAGGTTGCGTGCTCGGATAAGGGTCTGGTATGGATTTTGGGGGGACCCCTACGCCATTTTTTTTAAATTTGGCACAGGGTTCCCCTTAATTTCCATACCAGACCTGAAGGGTCTGGTAATGGACTAGGGGGGGAACCCATACCATTTTTTTCAATGAGTTTTATCTATACTGCCGAGACCTGACAATTCATTACAGCTGCGATCAGTTTTAAATGACTTTTTTCCTTTAGAAATGTAATTTTGCTGCAGTACTGTTCTAACTCGGAAACACTGAACCACTATACAGGCATACTATAGACACCCCCCAGGCACGATATTTAACCACTTCCCGCCCGGCCTATAGCAGATTGACGGCCGGGTGGTGGTTGTGTTATCCTGACTGGGCGTCATATGACGTCCAGCAGGATAACCCCCCAGCGCGCGCCCGCGAGGGCGCACAGCACGGTGATCGGGGATGTCGTGTCTCCCTCGGACACAGCGCTTCCCCGATCACGGTAAACAGCCAGTGAGTTTGGTTGTTTACCACGTGATCGGCTGTGTCAAAGTCACAGCTAATCACATGTCATAACAAACTCGGCAGCACGCTCCGTGCATGCCGCCGGAGGAGGGCAGGGATCGAGGAAGGCGGGTGTCCCTTGGAGACAGCTCTTCCCCAATCAGAGTAAACAGCCAATGAAATTGGCTGTTTACCACGTGACCGGCTGTGTCCAATCACAGCTGGTCACAAATGTAAACACAGGAGCAGTTACCATCTGATCTCTGCTCTCTCCTCACACACCGATCATGTGAGGAGAGAGCAGGGATCAGTAAGTGGGATTGTCTGTTACAGTGTATTGTCTGTATACCACAGTGCACAACATGACCCCCCCAATAAAGAGGACCTGTCACACAGCCCAGCCCATCAATCAGCCCATTTGTCAATCAGCCCATCTGTCAATAACCTCATCTGATCAATCAACCCAGCCAATCAGCCCATCTGTCAATCAGCCAATCAATCAGCCCATCTGTCAATCATCTGTCACATGCCCCTGCTACCAGTACGGCCACCCATACCGCCACCACCACCCGTACCACCATCGGTACAGCCACCACCACCTGTACCACTACCTGTACCGCCATCGGTACCACCACCACCCGTACCGCCACCTGTACCGCCACTACCACCAGCAGTACCATTACATAGGCCCACCAAAAAGCACTACCATAATGTTGCAAAGGGTTTACACACCTGAGGAGGCATATGCCCTTCTTACCATGTTGGATGATGAGAGCAGCGGGGAGCTCCCATCATCTGATTCTGGTTCAGAATATGAGCCATAGTGGATCAGAGTCCGAGTCCTCGGAGGAAACTGTCCCTCCCAAAAGAATGAGATCAGGACCGAGATCAGGACCAAGATCAGGACCAAGATCAGGAGATCTGCCCACCATCCAGCAGCACCAGACCCCAGGAAGAGGAGCCCAGTACAAGTACTGGAATCACATGCCCAACCTGAAGAACCCAGCCCCAGTCCTACCTTCTCGATGCCCTGGCAAACCCCTTATGGTTGCCTGCCAACTCAGGATCTATCATCCCCCCTTTCACTGACAAGCCAGGTGTGCAGCCCGACACTACAAATTTTTCTCAATTTTATTATTTTTGTTTATTTTTCCCACAAGATTTGCTGCAGAATATGGTGGATCAAACTAACCTGTATGTTTCCCAATTTATTGCTGCCAACCCCAATTCTTCCTATGCCCGAAAGTTCCAGTGGTGACGCCTAACACTGGATGAATTTAAATTGTTTTTGGGCCTTACGTTTAATATGGGGCTTACAAAAAAGAACGAAGTCCATGCATGTTGGTCCACCAACCCCATCCACCACATGCCCATATATTCCGCTGTCATGTCCAGGACAAGATACGACATGATTATGCATTTTCTCCACTTCAATGACAATTCACAGTACCCTCCCTGAGATCATCCCAACCACGACAAATTGTACAAGATATGCTCCCTAATCAATTCCTTTTCCCAGTGATTTAGAGACGTTTTTATCCCAGACCAAACAATTTGTGTGGACGAGTCCCTCATACTTTTCACTGGCCAACTGCACTTCAAGCAGTATATACCAAGCAAGAGAGCCAGGTATGTGCTGAAATTAAATAAATTATGTGATCAAGCCACTGGATATGTCTTCACATTCCGGATCTACGAAGGCAAAGACTCCCAGCTCCAGCCCCATGATTGCCCCACATACGGTATATTGGAACCAGTGAGAAAATTGTCTGGGAGCTGGCATACCCCCTGTTCGACAAAGGATACCATTTATATGTCGACATCTATTATACCAGCTTGCCCCTTTTTCATCACCTTTATAGTAAAAAAAACCCCGGCCTGCGGTACTTTAAAAAAAAAACTGAAGGGATTCCCACAAAATCTGTTGACAAAAAATTGCAAAACGGAGAATCGGCATTCATGAGGTACGAGGAGGTGTTGGCCATGAAGTGGAGGGACAAGAAAGATGTCCACATCCTCTCTACAATCCACAATGACACCATGGTGGAAATCCAAAGAAGAAGCGGCCCCATTGTAAAGCTCGAATGTGTCCACGATTATAATATGTACATGGGGGGGTGGATTTAAATGATCAGATGCTACAGCCCTATTTATCAACCAGAAAGTCCCGTTATTGGAACAAGAAAGTTGCGTTTCACCTGTTTCACATGGCCCTTTTTAATTTGTTTGTCTGCTACCAAAAAGCAACTTATAAGCCAACAAATCACCTACTTCAAGTATATTGAAGATATTGTCACTGCCCTTATTTACCAACAAGGTCCCGCCCCAGGAAGCATTCGCTCTGATAGCATGAGTCGACTTCACGAGCAACACTTTCCCTATCACATTCCCCCCACAGAATCTGGAAGAAGACGTCAAAAGAAATGCTGTGTATGCAGCAGAGGAGGAGTAAGAAGAGATACCAGCTATTATTGTCCCCAGTGTCCCTCCCAACCTGGCCTGTGCATCGGAGATTGCTTCAAAAATGTTCATACATCCATCCAATATTAGTTCCGCTTATTGTTAACAGACTGCCATTTCCCCATTTGCCTGCTACCATGTTAATTAACTGACCCTGGCCTGTTTACCGACGATGCCTCTGCCAGCCGATTTAAACTATATTTCTGACTTCCACATGCACCGACCTTGGCCTGTTAATCGACCATGTTTTTGCCTGCCACTTGGACTGATCTTTTGGCCATCTACTTCAGTACACAAGGGTCTCGCATATGTGAGGGGCTTCAGAATAGCGTTCTGAGTAGAGAAAACCAGTTTTTCATTTTCTGTGCTCCCAGAACAGGGTCTGGTTGCCTGGAGGCTTCAAAGCAATTTGGGTGGGAAAAGCCTCTACCCCTGTCCCCCTGGCCCTAAGCTTGATGGTCCTTCCTGCTGCCTGGACCAATACTTTGGCTGTGCTGACCACATTGCTGCATGTAATGAGGCATGACATTATGGACTATGTTTCTTCCTGCTGCTTGGACCAATACTTTGGCTGTGTTGACCATATATCTACCTGCTGCCTTTAATGACTTTGGACAGTATTTCTGCCAGGACACCTCTGCCTGCTACCTGGACCCATGCTTTGGCTGTGCTCTGGCTGTGCTCTGGCTGTGCTCTGGCTGTGCTGACAGTATCTCTGCCTGTACGAACTATGGACAGTATTCCTGCCTGCTGCCTGGATGATTGCTTTTGCTGTCGCTGACCTCATTCCTGCCTGCTGCCTGGACCGATGCTCTCCTCTGTGGACCACTGCACTTCTAAAACCAAGTAATATTTTGTTATTTGGTATGTACCTGCTATGTGTTAGAAATATGAAGGGTCTTCAAAAATGTGTTCGGTAGTCAGATAATGATATGTGTAATTAATGCTGCTAAAATGCCTGGAGGTGCTACGTGGATGTTGGGCCTCTGTATGTGGCCAGGCTGTGTAAAAGTCTCAAACATGTGGTATCGCCATACTCAGGAGGAGTAGCAGAATGTATTTTGGGGTGTTATTTTTGCTATATACATGCTATGTGTTAGAAATATCTAATAAATGGACAACTTTGTGTAAAAAAAAAATGCATTTTCATTTTTTTTCCCACGTTTTCCAAAACCTTCTGGAAAAAAATGAACCATTCAAAAGACTCATTATGCCTTTTAGATTATACGTTGGGGTGTTTGCTTTCCAAAATGGGGTCATTTTGTGGACAATTCCAATGTCCTGGTGCTCCGGGGCCTTCAAAAGTGTAATAGGTGGTTGAGAAAGGATATGTGCAATTTATGCTTGTAGAACGCCTGAAAGTGCTACTTCAATGTTGGGCCTTTAGTATGTGGCCAGGCTGTGTAAAAGTCTCACACATGTGGTATCGCCATACTCAGGAGGAGTAGCGGAATGCATTTTGGGGTGTTATTTTTGCTATATACATGCTATGTGTTAGAAATATCTTATAAATGGACAACTTTGTGTAAAAAAAAAAATGCATTTTCATTTTTTTTCCCACATTTTCCAAAACCTTCTGGAAAAAAATGAACCATTCAAAAGACTCATTATGCCTCATAGATTATACGTTGGGATGTGTGCTTTCCAAAATGGGGTCATTTTGTGGACAATTCCATTGTCCTGGTGCTCAGGGGCCTTCAAAAGTGTAATAGGTGGTTGAGAAAGGATATGTGCAATTTATGCTTGCAGAACGCCTGAAAGTGCTACTTCAATGTTGGGCCTTTAGTATGTGGCCAGGCTGTGTAAAAGTCTCACACATGTGGTATCGCCATACTTAAGAGGAGTAGCAGAATGTATTTTGGGGTGTAGTTGCAATTATACATATGCTGTGTGAGAGAAATAACCTGTTAATATGACCAGTTTAAGTGTAAAAAAAAAAAAAATCTTAATTTTCCCAAGAATTGTGTGAAAAAATTACAACTTCACAAAGCTCACCATGCCTCTTAGTAAATACCTTGGACTGTCTACTTTCCAAAAAAGGGTCATTTGGGGGGTATTTGTACTTCCCTGGCTTGTTAGTGTCTCAAGAAATGAGATAGGCCTTCAGTACATCAGGTGTGATCAGATGTGATCAATTTTCAGTGATTGGCACCATAGTTTGTAGACTCTATAACTTTCACAAAGGCCAAATAATATACATTAGTTTGGGTTATTTTTACCAAAGATATGTAGCAGTATAAATTTTGCCACAAATTTATGAAGAAAAATGACTTATTTGCAAAATTTTACAATAGAAACTAAAAAAAGTGTTTTTTTCAAAAAAATTTTATATCTTATACCGCAAAAAATAAAAAACACCAAAAGAAAGTTCTATTTGTGAGAAGAAAATTATAAAAATTTGTTTGGATACAGTGTAGCATGACTGAGTAATTGTCATTCAAAGTATAAGAGCGCTGAAAGCTGAAAATTGGTCTGGGCGGGAAGGTGCATAAGTGCCTGGTATTGAAGTGGTTAAAGGAATATTTTATTTTTGTGGTTTCACTTTAAGTATTATTAAAATCACTGCTCCTGAAAAAACATCAGTTTTTAAAACTTTTTTTGCATTGATACATGTCCCCTGGGGCAGGACCCAAGTCCACAAACACTTTTTATATGACAATAACTTGCATATAAGCCTTTAAAAGGAGCACTTTTGTTTTTTCATGTTAGTGTCCAATAGACTTTAACGGTGTTCCGCGGCTTTCGAATTTGCCCCGAACACCTCATATTGTTTGTCGTTCAGCCGAGCAACTTATGCTCGGCCCGAACCATTCGCCCATCCCTAGCAGTGAGGAATAAGGAATATAAACCTGCATAAAGTGTCTCAAATTGCAGAGAATGAACACTTTTTAAATCTCTATTACTTTTCAGATAATAAAATCTCTCCAAGTTTCTTGTCACAAGTATGAAATAATATCTTGAAACATCCCATTGATTTATAATAGAAACAGCAATGATTTAAGAAGCACATTTCATTTTTAAACTTTAGAGAGAAAAAGAAGAATGAATAAACTGTAATAGATGCTATTATTTGCAGCAAATCCTTACATTATATTTGTGTGCTTTTCTTTCCATATTATTGCAGGCTTTTGATCAGAAAAGAGGACTACAAAACTTTGTGAAACAATGCAGTGAGCAAATTGATGAAATTGTCGGTCTAGTCAGAGGAAGGTTAACAAAAATGGAACGAATAACACTGGGTGCTCTCATTACCATTGATGTCCATGGTATGTTCAATATGATAACAAATGTGGCATTGCTGAATTAAAATAGATATCCTTGAGCAATGGATATCACCTAATCCGCTTGTGACTCCCCTAATAACATGGAAGAACCCTAGACTTCCAGAGCTCCCTTGTTTTTATAGCTCTGCAGACTAAAGTACAAATGCTTAGATAAAGTTGGTGCCAGTGTTAAAGAGTAAAGCCTTCCAGGAGTACAATTTTCATTGGCATCTGCAGGTTAATCTGTAAATGAATCATTAGTCCAACATTATAAGAAAAACAAGGTCCATAAAGATACGGATGAGTGCGTTTGGGGTGGAGAAACTTGACTGGCCTGCACAGAGTCATGACCTTAACCCGATAGAACACCTTTGGGATGAATTAGAGCAGAGACTGCAAGCCAGGCCTTCTCATTCATATCAGTGCCTGACCTCACAAATATGCTTCTGGAAGAATGGTCAAACATTTCCATAGACACACTCCTAAACCTTGTGGACAGCCTTCCCAGAAGAGTTTAAGCTGTTATAGCTGCAAAGGGTGGGCCAACTCAATATTAAACCCTACGGACTAAGACTGGGATGCCATTAAAGTGCATGTGCATGTAAAGGCAGGTGTCCCAATACATTGGTAATATAGTGTATATGAAAGCCAACTCTCCTGCTTGATCAATATTTAGATATTTTTAGGGCAGGATGGGAAATATACAATGAATATGTGAGCATAGCATGAACCTTCTTTTTGCCACCTAAATGATCTAGAAATTTAGCAGAATCACTGAAAGACTGGACTGCACAGGTTTAACCATACACATTTTCCTGTGTTTAAAGTGTTACTAAACCCAGGAACCTGCATTCATTATATCTGGTCTCCCACAGTACACTGAAAATACAACTACTTTAATAAATATAAACTGTTTTTTTTCATCAGTGGTATACAACAGCCTTATGACTTCTATCAGTGTCTGGTCAAGCACTGGTTAACGCTAGTAAGAGTTTTTCTTCTTCTCTAACTGTCTTATAAGGCTGCATGACCCCTGACCTTCTGTCTGTACAGTGCTGATTCAACCTGAGCTGATCACATGCTCCCTTCCAAAAAAAAACAAAACTTTCTAGCAATACACACCAAACTGAGCATGTGCAGAGTGCCTCCTAGGACTCTATTAGCAGATGAATTGGGGACAGTAAAAGAAGGGGAGGATCATAGAAGACAGGATCAAACATACTTTTTACTCAATGCAGAGGATTAACTCCTTGGGTTCCACGGTGAGTATAACAAGCCTGCTTTACTGCATATTGTTGTGAGTGTGGTACGGAATCTTATTGATCACAAATATTGGGAATTCTAATTAAATTGAATTTAGTGTTTTGGCAAATGGTAAATTATAAATAAAAGGGTAGTGTCTGACTATAAGTACAGTGGATTTACAGTGCCTCCAGCCAGTCACAGCAATTAATTTAAAAAAATGTGAACTTTGTTCAGACAATCAGTAACTTACCACAATAATTTCCTGAGTTTGCTAATCTATAGGGAATTCTTACCAATAGATAATATAAATATTTCCCATTCAAATTAATAAGTAAATACATTTTATTCATTTACAAGTATAATTATACAACTTCATTAAAAAAACTGAATTTATGCTGATTAATATTTAAAAGATATCAACGCAACAAAACTATTTTCCTTAATATTTGACAAATAACCATAGGGTCTTAAATTCAGAAACACAATATCTCTCGCTTCTCGGAAGACAATTTTCTGCCTTTCTCTGGCCGGAAGAAAGTCAAAATATGTCTTGAGGAGCCAACAGATAGATATCAATTTGAAAGAAGTCTTACTTTAACAGGGCTACCAGATTGGATCGGACAATAAATAATTTCCCTGGGACCACAACAGCCAAATTAGTTACAATACGGGTTGATATTAATTTCCCCCACACATGGCTTCAACACACGGTAAGACAAATGTGGAACAATTATCAAATACTAAACTACCCTTCACACAGTACTTGATAAGATTAAAATATAAACAGTAAAATATGATTCTTATAATTTTGGGAAGAAAAAATTGATCAATATTTATATGGTCAGTATCTCACCACTATTTGAAAAGAACGGATGTATATTCAATTCGTCCTAACAGCAATGTCCAACGAGATAGGAAGTTGTCACTTATTACCAAGCTTGCGCTCGTCCAGAGAGTGTATGTCAGTGTGTGGGTCTGTGATGCTCGGTCCCTTGAATCATGTGTGTGTCTCTTTTTGTAGGGTACAATGTAATCGTTGGATGGTTACCTCCCTCTCCTCATGTTTACCATCTCGTGATTGGTTCCAAATATGGGAGGTAACTGCCCTAATTCTCACCCGCCCATCTGTGATCAGGGTAAAGGTGTAATCCAAATATGATGTCTAGTATCTAATATCTTATTATAAATCATATAAAAATACATTTCATATGATTTATAATAAGATAATATAGCGACAGCTTGCCTTTATGTCCGGTTGTATGCTGTCCCCATCTCATGTATTTTGCTGGCTATAAGAAATATATATATATATATATATATATATATATATATATATATATATAATTTCCCGTTTTGAATAGAAAAAAAACATTTGACTAGCACAGGAAATAGCCTAATAACATTTTTTGCCCCATTTGCATAAAACAAATGTACATGCATTGTCACTGGGTGAATTGATATGTAATATGACCCCTCCAGGACCACCTCTTTCTGTCTGTCTACCCACACTAGTGCTCTTTTTTCGTCCTTGCTCCAGACGCCTTTTAAAGATTATTTTTATTGTGTTTTTTTCTTTCTGCAGTATAAATGACTGTATATATCCTTATTAGGCAGGTGCTGGCACTCTTTCCTTCCATGTTTTTGTGTGTTCAGGCAGTGGTTTGGTTTGCTGGGACTTGTAGTTCACATCCTCCACATGTATTCCTTTCAGGAAACTCAGAGTTGGGCAGGTGAGGTCAGAGGCAGCTTCCTCTTTGGATTGCCTAGCAAACACCAGAATGCTCTCTGCTGATTTGCATCAGGCTCTGTCCTCTAGGGGCACTCTCTGTGCCGCTCTGTGTGCAGGAGGACTCATCGTTGCTCTACTGCTCTAATCTCAGCCTCCACCTGATCAATCTGCTGCTCTGCTCTGGTAGGTCTCACTTCCAGGACTCTCATTACTTACTGCTGTGTTAGTTGTCTGTCAGAGTGTTTATATTATCCTGTGCCTTATAGGTCTGGGGAATTTTGCCTGCCTGTCTAGCTGCCTTAGCACTGAAGAGCCGGATGGAGAAGCTTATTTTAATTGTATTTATTTTATTTGTTTTGTTTATTTTTTGTTTAAAAAAAAAAAGAGAGCACATCCTCTGTTTTACAGAGAGGAGGGCCCAGTGCTGGATAAATGCCTGCAAAGAGGTTCCAAATTAGCATTCCAGCCTCAAAGGAGTAAAAAAGAGACTAGACATGACAAATTACAGAGTTGCATGCAGCTGGATAGACGCCCGTTGTCACGGCATTCCAGATCTCCCTCGCCCTTACCTCACTTTAGTCGCTCAGGCCCGAGCCAAGAGAGGTCAAGACATCGGAAAGCCTCTAGAAAGAGCATATCCAGGCGCAGACACAGAGGAGGATCCTCGTCTTTGGATAGGTCTTCATCGCCAGCCCAGGAAGAAGAAAGATCCTGTTGGGCCTGCTCAACTGAGGTCCGCAGAGGAAAGAGGGTATGTGCATTCTGCTTCAAGGGGGTGGCTCGGGACAATGCTGCAAAAGCATGCCAGGTTAAATCCATGCAGTCAAGGAAGGGTTAAAGAGTGTTTCAAGGAATCCTGCTCATCCTGCTGTATCTTCAGCATCTGTAGAGTCAGATCATGTGTTTTCAGTGCTTTTTAACTCTGAAGTCGATAGCGATTCAGATCCATCTAAGGCAGAAATGGTCTCAAAATTGCATACGTTTGATTTTTGCACTGGTTCCCCCCTTGGTGGAGGCTGTTAAGGATGCGATGGAGTGGCAGGAAGAATCATCGCCTCCAAAGAAACAACAGAGATACTACCCATATTTAAAGAAAATCATCACCTTCCTTCCCATTCATTTCTGAAATTAAAGAAGTAATTGATGATGAGTGGGCGAGGCCTGAGAAAAAGCTCAATGTGCATAATTTCGAAGCTGTACCCCTAGGGACACTATGCCTACGGTGGATGCTTCATACAGAGATTCGCCCACCACATTAAGCTTCTGCTGGAGGATTCTGGCTCTTTTAGGGTTCCTATGGATCGCAGACCTAAAAAGGTTGTATAGTTTGGCCGGAGCACCCTGCAGACTGGCGGTAGCTCTCACTACTGTGGCAGCAGTCCTTAGAGTGTGGGTAGCGGAGCTGGTGGATGGATGTTGGATGAAAGTCTGGAAAGTGGCAGTTCTTCTCCTTTGCAGTTTGTTAAGACTGCTGTACAGTTTTTGGCTAAAGTGGCTGTCGACCAGGTCAAGATGACAGCAAAGATAATGGCTCATTCCGTCACAGCCCGCAGAGCCTTATGGTTGAAGCATTGGTCAGCCGATAAGGCTTCTAAACACAGCCTGTGTTCGGTTCCATTCGACGGGAAGCTACAGTACCTGACCGCGAGATTGTGTTTCCAGCGCGATAGCATCGCGCTGGTTCTCGGCGACAGGGTACTGTGAATGTCGCGCTGGCTCGCTCATCGGGAAAGGAAAACTTTGTCTTCCTCCCGCAATGAGTGACAGGCAGCGCTGACAGCTGTCTGGTATGAATCCTGAGGCGGGAACACCGCGCCACATTTTCAATGAAAAAACCGGCGTGGGTTCCCCCCTCGGAGGCATACCAGGCCCTTGGGTCTGGCATGGATTGTAAGGGGAACCCCCTATGCCGAAAAAATCGGCGTGGGGGTCCCCCCCAAATCCATACCAGACCCTTATCCGAGCACGCAGCCTGGCCGGCCAGGAAGGGGGGTGGGGACGAGCGAGCGCCCCCCCTCCTGAGCCGTACCAGGCCGCATGCCCTCAACATGGGGGGGTGGGTGCCTTGGGGGAGGGGGGCGCCCTGCGGCCCCCCCACCCCAAAGCACCTTGTCCCCATGTTGATGAGGACAAGGGCCTCTTCCCGACAACCCTGGCCGTTGGTTGTCGGGGTCTGCGGGCGGGGGGCTTATCGGAATCCGGGAGCCCCCCTTAATAAGGGGGCCCCCAGATGCCGGCCCCCCACCCTGTGTGAATGAGTTTGGGGTACATGGTACCCCTACCCATTCACCTAGGGGAAAGTGTCAATAGAAAAAAAAACACACTACACAGGTTTTAAGAGTCATTTATTAGTCAGCTCCGGGGGTCTTCTTCCGACTTCGGGGGTCTCCTTCCGACTTCCCCCGGTGTTCGGCCTCTTCTCCCGGGCCCCGCCGCTATCTTCTTCCAGCTCTATTGCCAGCGAGGGGCCCGGTGTGCTGCCGCTGTCTCGCCGCCGCTGTCCGGCCTCTTCTCCCGGTGTTCGGCCTCTTCTTCCGGGCCCCACCGCTATCTTCTTCCAGCTCTATTGCTAGCGAGGGGTCCGGTCTGCTGCCGCTGTCTCGCCGCCGCTGTCTCGCCGCCGCTGTCTCGCCGCCGCTGTCTCTTCTTTTCTTCTTCCCCGATGTTGACACGACGCTCTCTCCGGCTCGAATGCTGTGTGCGAGCTGCGGAGCCATTTATATAGGCGGTAACCCCACCCCCTTACGACGTCATGGTCCCAGCATGCGCAGGGACTCTGGCGTCATAAGGGGGCGTGGCCCCAGAGTCCCTGCGCATGCTGGGACCATGACGTCGTAAGGGGGTGGGGTTACCGCCTATATAAATGGCTCCGCAGCTCGCACACAGCATTCGAGCCGGAGAGAGCGTCGTGTCAACATCGGGGAAGAAGAAAAGAAGAGACAGCGGCGGCGAGACAGCGGCGGCGAGACAGCGGCGGCGAGACAGCGGCAGCAGACCGGACCCCTCGCTAGCAATAGAGCTGGAAGAAGATAGCGGCGGGGCCCGGGAGAAGAGGCCGAACACCGGGAGAAGAGGCCGGACAGCGGCGGCGAGACAGCGGCAGCACACCGGGCCCCTCGCTGGCAATAGAGCTGGAAGAAGATAGCGGCGGGGCCCGGGAGAAGAGGCCGAACACCGGGAGAAGTCGGAAGGAGACCCCCGAAGTCGGAAGAAGACCCCCGGAGCTGACTAATAAATGACTCTTAAAACCTGTGTAGTGTGTTTTTTTTTCTATTGACACTTTCCCCTAGGTGAATGGGTAGGGGTACCATGTACCCCAAACTCATTCACACAGGGTGGGGGGCCGGCATCTGGGGGCCCCCTTATTAAGGGGGGCTCCCGGATTCCGATAAGCCCCCCGCCCGCAGACCCCGACAACCAACGGCCAGGGTTGTCGGGAAGAGGCCCTTGTCCTCATCAACATGGGGACAAGGTGCTTTGGGGTGGGGGGGCCGCAGGGCGCCCCCCTCCCCCAAGGCACCCACCCCCCCATGTTAGGGGCATGCGGCCTGGTACGGCTCAGGAGGGGGGGGGCGCTCGCTCGTCCCCACCCCCCTTCCTGGCCGGCCGGGCTGCGTGCTCGGATAAGGGTCTGGTATGGATTTGGGGGGGACCCCCACGCCGATTTTTTCGGCATAGGGGGTTCCCCTTACAATCCATGCCAGACCCAAGGGCCTGGTATGCCTCCGAGGGGGGAACCCACGCCGGTTTTTTCATTGAAAATGTGGCGCGGTGTTCCCGCCTCAGGATTCATACCAGACAGCTGTCAGCGCTGCCTGTCACTCATCGCGGGAGGAAGACAAAGTTTTCCTTTCCCGATGAGTGAGCCATCTCGGCGCTGGCTCCTGCGACGGGGCTCGTAGGTGTCAAATCTCGCCGAGAAGTGCGGCGAGATTGACACAATATCGCGGTCACCTACTGTACTCTTCGGTAGACTTTAGAATCAGCAATTCAGCGGGTTTCCGGCAGCAGATCTGGCCTAATCCCACAGAAGAAAAAAAGACAACGGCAGCCCTTTCAGTTTACCAAGAGATCCAAAAAAGGATTCAGAGAGGCCAGTGCTTACAGACCTGGTAGGCCATTTTTTCAGACAGTGGAAGGGAGCCGGTTCAACCTTCCAGAAACCTTCCAGGCCCAGGGCCAACAGAGCTCCTAAGGCTTCAGATAAGTCCTTCTGAAGGTGCCCCTGCTTAACCCTCTCAAGTAGGAACAAGACTAGCCCAATTTGGGGAGGTTTGGGTGGACAAAATACAGGATGCCTGGATTGTAGCCATCATTCGATCATGCTATCATCTCGAGTTCAGAACAAGGCCCCCTCGGACCTTGTTCGTAGAAACTCGACTTCCTACGGATTTGGAAAAGAGGCAATGTTTGCAAGGATATATAGGGGAGCTGTTAGCAACAGGGGCCATCCTTCTGGTTCCAAGGCACGAATTGGGTCAAAGAGTATGTTCCCCTCTCATTTTAGTCCCAGAGGCTTCAGGGGGTTTCAGACCAGTTTTAGACCTCAAAGTCCTGAATTCTTACAGGAAGGTTCCACCATTCAGAATGGAGTCATTGGAAACAATCATTTTGGTTGTGGAATCAGGACACTGGATGGTTTCCATCGATCTGGCGGATGCGTATCTTCATATTTCCATAGACGCATCTCACCATCGCCTTTTCAGGTTTTCCATAGAAAGCTCTCATTTTTCAATTTTAATGTCTCCCATTCGGTCTCTGCGTGGCTCTGAGAACGTTTTGAAAGCTACTATCTGCTGTCGTCTTGACTCTCAGGTTCAAGGGAGTGCAAATATTCTATTATCTAGAAGACATGCTTCTGGGTCCGTCAAAAGAGCTCCTTCTAGTTCATGTGAATCTCACCTGCAAAACACTAGCTTGTTTCGGTTGGTTGATCATCTTTCGGAAGAGCCAGATGCAGCCTACCCAAATGTTGAAGTATTTATGAGTGCAATTTGATGCGGTTTGGGGTTGTGTTTCTCTTCCTCAGAGGATGGTCCAGGAGATCCAGTCTCAGACAAAGCAGAGAGGGCCAGGCCTTCTATGATGGTGAGGGAATGCATGCAATTCTGATAATCTGGTCCCTAGTTGGGTGCTCAGTAGCTCGCAATCTTTCCCGTGGAGTTCCGTTGAAGGCCTCAGAACCAATAGTGATGACGACCAATGCCAGTCTGACAGGCTGCAAGGCACACTGCCTGGGACAGCAGGTTCAAGGCCAATAGAACCTTTGTGGAGTGAAGAGTTCAGATTTCCTGGGATTGGATGCTGTCAGACACGCTCTCTTAGCGTTCCAACCTATGTTGCGAGGTCAAATTGTCAAGATCCTCTTGGACAACAAAACTACGATGGCTTATGTGTCTCATCAAGGGGGCACAAGAAGTCACCCTCTCCTTCAGGTGGCATGCCAAATATTCCTATCGGCAGAGAAGAATCTCGGCTCTCTTACAGTGTCTTATCTCCTAGGGCCCGGGAATGATTTAGCGGATCGCTTGAGTCGAGACTTTGGGGATCACAACGAATGGGGGCCTCAACCCCAAGTACCTATGCAAGATCTTCAGGGTCTGGGGGATGCCTTTGATAGATCTTATGGCATTGGAGGAGAATTGTCAACTTCCTTGCTTCTTCTCCCAGACCTAGCATCCACAGACGTTTGGTCAGGGTGCTTTGTCCAGGTCTTGGAAGTTCCCCTTGGTGTATGTGTTCCCGCCGCTTCCATTGGCTCTCAAAATTTTGCTGAAGATTCAGCGAGAAGGGGTCACAGCATGAGTAGTCCTAACTTACTGGCTCAAGAAGCTGTGGTTCCCTCTGGCTTGGAGGATAAAGTTGGGCTCACCAATCCCACTGCCTCCTTGTCAGAATCTCCTCCTTCTGCAGAGTGGGGCCTGACACCCGCAACCCAGGAGGTTGAAGTTAATGACTTGGAAGTAAGAGGGGGGCTTTAACTGGCTTGGGTCTCTTGGGCCGTGTGGTGGAGACATTATTACAGGCTCGTAAGAGGTTCACGAATGTAACCTATCACCAGATCTGGAATACTACAGAAAGGGGTTGAGACCTTGGATCTCCTTCGGTATCTAACATTTTGGAGTTTCTGCAGAGTGGTCTCTATAAAGGGTTAGCTTATATTCTCTGAAGGGTAAAATACCCGCCTTGTCGGCTATGTCGTGTACAAAATATGCTGTACATCCATTGGTGATCTGATTTTTAGGGGCAGCCATAGAAATCAGACCTCCATTGAAATAGTTTTTTCCAAAAGGGGACTTAACACTAGTCTTGGGAACCTTGCTGGTTCCTCTGTTTGATCAAGCATTCACTTGTTCATTATTTCTTCTTACAGTTTTTTGTTTTTGTTGGTTTTTTTTGCTAGGTGTTGCCTCGGCCAGAAGAGTCTCCGAGTTGTGCACCTTGTCATCTAAAGAACCATAGTGTTTGGTGCTCCTCAAGATCAGCTGTAGGTTTTCCCAATGGGGCCTTCCTGGTTTGTCAAGATCAAGCATATTGCATACAGAACGCTGGGCCTTCCTCCTCCTTCAGAGATCAAAGCACATTCGATGAGGAGCATCCGGGGCAGCATACGAGAAGGTCGTCCTTGAGGTAGTTTGCAGAGCAGCAAGCTGGAATGCACCCAACACATTTTATTAGGCATTACAGGCTTAATATGGCTTGTCTGCCTGAGGAAACATTTGGCTCTATGGTTATTACGGTGGCTGTTGCCCATTAAAAAATTTGAGTAGCATTGCGTTGAGGGTTTGGCTTTTTTTTTAATTTTTTTGTCTTCACTCCCTTCTTAATATTGCTTGGTGGATCCCATAGTAGGCTGACATGGGGAGGTCCAGGAATAAGGAAAATTGTTATCCATACTTACCGTAATTTTCCTTTCCTGGATCCTCCCCATGTCAGCCAGGGATTCCCACCCAGTTTATCCATTGTGAGGTGGGTATTTCTGAACACTGGTGTGGGCAGACAGCCGTCCTTTATGGGCTAAGAAAGAGGTGTCCTGGAGGGGTCAGAGGGAGCGGAGCTGACCCATAGTAGGCTGACATGGGGAGGATCCTGGAAAGGAAAATTACGATAAGTATGCATAACTATTTTCCTTAAAATACATGCATATAGATATAGATATAGATATAGATAGATATATCTATATATAGTTACACTCGGTTCTATTTCAACTTGTGAATGGTGTCCTTCTGGTGTATAAATAACGTCCTGCCCCGGGGGACATGTATCAATAAAAAAAAGTTTGTGAAAAACTTCATTTTTAAATCAGCAGGGATTTTTAGATTTTTAAAGTGAAAGCATAAAAATTAAAAATGACTTCCAATATCGTGCCTGGGGGTCCCCTTAATCTACCTGTAAAGTAGAAGATCTGTACCATGTCTAGAATCTGCTGCAGCAATAATTGCATTGATAAAGCCAAAAAATTACATTTTCCCTGCAAGCTGCCTTTATTTTGCTCAGCAACAGCTGGGGAGCCAGTGCGTATGATGAGGTTACAATGTAGTGCACTGGCAACAAGATTAGAGATTTCTTGGATACATTCTGGTGTCACTTTGACTTTGTATAGAAGTAGTGGGTGCATAAAAATTAGTCTTTGGGTGTCGGTGGCGCCTTCCCAACGTAACCGTATAGAGGTAATCTTGATGAAAGCAAGAATTGGCCGTACTGTAAAAAATTGCAATGATATGCACCTGTCAAACAGGTGCAGAAAAATTGGTCTTTGGATGTCAGGGGCACCTTCCCACTGTAACCCTATAGAGGTACTCTTGATAAAAGCAAGAATTGGTCTTGCTGTAAAAAATTGCAATAATATGGACCCATGAAAGAGGTGCAGAAAAATTGGTCTTTGGGTGTCAGTGGTGCCTTCCCACCGTAACCCTATAGAGGTACTCTTGATCAAAGCAAGAGTTGGTCTTGCTATAAAAAATTGCAATGATATATAGCTGTCAAACAGGTGCAGAAAAATTACTCTTTGGGTGTCGGGGTGCCTTCCCACCATAACCCTATAGAGGTGCTCTTGATGAAGGCAAAAAGAATTGCAATGCACCTGTCAAACAGGTGCTGAAAAAATGGTCTTTGGGTGTTAATTGTGCCCATAAAACCTATACCAAAAACATTCTTCCAGATGAAATGATTGAACACCCTCAAAGGTAGGCAGTCTCGAAGTCCTGCAGAGATTCCACATCCCAAAAAGTCTTAAGCAGTGACATCGGCATCAGGGACTTTATAGCTGGTAATCCAGGACTGATTCATTTTTATAAAAGTCAATTGGTCCACGGAGTCTGTGGACAGACGCATTCTATGATCAGTAACAAAACTTTCTGCAGCACTGAATGCCCATTCTGAAAGCATGCGGGTTGCAGGGCAGCCCAACAGCTCAATAGCATACTGGGCAAGTTCTGACCAGTGGTCTATTTACTGATCCAGTAAGTCAGTGGATCGTCAGCTGGAAAGTTCTCCATCTCTGTTTTGGCCCCGAGGTAATCGTCTACCATGTGATGCAAATGCTGCTGATGGGATGTGGAAGCTGACAGCCCTGGGTGGCGAGGACTAAAAAAATTCAGAAATGCCTCACTTAGGCGGATACCTTCTCCAATGCTCCTCTCTTGACCAACAGAAGATTCAAAATGATGTTTTCCACGACACTGTAACCTACTGGAGTCAGGAAAATGTTCAATAAAATCCTCTTTAACGTGTCCTCAAGATATTTTATCTTCTGCACTCCCTGTGGGGATGGGATGAGTTCTGAGACCTTCCCCTTATAACAGTGGTCAAGGAGGGTTGACAACCAGTAATCATCCTTCTCCTTCATGCCACGTATTCTTGGGGCCTTTCGCAGGCTTTGAAGCATGAGGTTGCCCATGCACCTCAAATTTGCCAAGGCTTGAGAATCAGACTCCTCTGGGTCACTCAGGATGACAGCATCTGGAACTTCCTCCTCCCAGCCACGTACTACTCCCAAGGGTCCTGGGGTTGGAAAGCCATTGCTTACAGATTGACGCATGTCTTCCTCTTCTTCGAAGCCTATGAAAGTTCTAGAATCCTCTCCTCATTCTCCTCCCCTCTCTCCTCCTGTGTGTTCTGTGACATAGGAATGATGATGTCTGGATAAAGTGGGCCTTGAGAGGAAAGGAAGTCCTCCTCTTCCTCCTGCTGCTCTGCCACCATTGCCTTGTCCATAATGCCAAGCAGAGTCTGCTCCAGCAGAAACACAACAGGGATTGTGTCACTGATGCATGCACTGTCATGGCTCACCATCCTTGTGGCTTCCTCAAATGGTGACAATACAGTTCATGCATCCTTAAAGATCAGCCATTGGCGTGGGGAAAAAAAGCAGAGGCGGCCTGAGCCAGTCGTCGTACCATATTCAAACAGGTACTCATTGACGGCCCTCTGCTGCATGTATAGCTGCTGCATAATTGACAAAGTCGAGTTCCACCTGGTGGGCATGTTACAAATCAGGCAGTTTACGGGCAGGTGGATTTCCCACTGAATTTCAGCCAACCAAGCACTGGCTGTGTATGACTGCCTGAAATGGCTACAGACTCTTCTGGCCAGCTTTAGCACATCTTGCAACCCTGGGTACGTATTTAGGAAATGCTGCACCACCAAATTGAGGACATGTTCCAGGCGTGGCACATGTGTCAACTTTCCCTGACTAAGGGCGGACAGGAGGTTTGAGCCATTATTGCACACCACCATTCCTGGCTCCAGCTGGTGTGGTGTGAACCACCTCTGGGCCCGTCCCTGCAGAGCTGCAAGAATCTCTGCTTTGGTGTGGTTAGGGGGTACCTGATGTTCATATGACAATTCTGCAGAGGAGGGCATGGAGGTGGCGGAGGAGGAGGGGGAGGGGTAGAGCTCACAGGTCTGGCATCGTCACCACCAGCTGTATGGAGACGTGGGGGCACAACAAGCTGCAGCACTGAGCTTGTCCTGCATCCTTTCGAGTTGCAAGCAGCATTACACAGTGTGCTGTGAACGAAATATATCGTCCCTGTCTATGCTTACTGCTGACATGTGGTCCCTGGACATCATGTCAGCAGTAAAGTGGATTTAACGGCTGACTGCCTTGTCCAACGATGCCAGAACATTCCCTTCCATGTGATGTTAGAGAGATGGAATGGCCTTATGTGAAAAGTAGTAGGGACTGGGAACCTGTCATTGTGGTACAGCCCCTTATGTGAATTCACGGAAGGGGGTAGAATCCACCAGGCTGAAAGGCAGAAGTTGGAGAGCCAACAACTTTCTAAATCTTGCATTTAGACGCTGGGCATGTGGGTGGCAGGGACTGTATTTTTTTACGCTGCAGCAGATGGGGCAGAGAAATTTGCTGGCTACAGTCTACAGCTGGTGGTGTACTGCTGGCAGATGTGCTGCTAGGACATGGGACACCCTGTGCTATACCATCATCCCTGTCAGTGGAGGCTGCTGAGAAGTAATGACTCGGTATAGCAGGGGCAGACTGAAGTGGGTAAGGAGGAGGAGGAGGAGGAGGGACAGATTTGTGCACCTTTTGTGTGGCTTTTATATGCTCTTGCCAGTGGGCTGAGTGGTTGGACGTAAAATGTCTTGTTAAGCATGTGGTGCCCAAATGGTTGGTGTTTTTGCCACATTTGATGTGCCTGAGACAATTTGCAGATAGCAACAGTGCGATCTGCTGCAGATGTGCTGAAAAAAGCACAGACAGCTGAACTTTGAACCGGGAAACAGCTGCAGAGTGTGATGGAATAGGGTGCCTGCTCTATACTCTTTCTTGATATCGGCCTCCTTGGGGTTGTGCCACCTCACCTTCAGTTTCCTCCTGTGCTCTATCTGGCACCCAAGTTGCATCGGTATCATCATCATCATCATCATTCATCATCATTCATCATCATTCATCATCATTCATCATCTCCTCCATCTTTAGCATTACCACTGGAGACAACTTGGCAATACGCTGTGGCTTGGGGAACATGAATGCCTATTTGTCTACCAGTGTTCCTTCCTCTCTCTAGGCTCATGTTCCTGTCATCCTCAAACTCAGAACCAACATCTGAATCCAGTAATGGCTGGGAATCATCAAGGAGCTCAATGGCTGATGTTGGGGCTATGGCAGGAATAGATGTGGACAATGAGGCAGGTTTATCCACTCTGGCAACTGCAGGAGCCTGCACACTGGTCTCTGCTTGCGTGACAGAATGAAGAGGATGAGGAAGGTTTAGGAAGCCAGTCCACCACCTCCTCTGCATACTGTGGCTGGATAGCATGGGGAAACTCACTAAACAGAGGACATGATGCTCTGCCTGAGGACTGACCACTAAGTCCACCTTTGCCTGTACACATTTGTTGCTGGCCCCCTTAATCTGCCTCTCCTTGTTGTCCTCCCAGACATTATTGAGAGGGAGGGGGCGGTGCTTATAAGCAAATGTAAAGAGGAAGTTGAAATCTGTAGGTAGATGTACTTTAATCAATGTAAAGAAGTGTTTGGTGCACTTTAATTTGAGTACTCACGATACACAGACACACTCCACAGATACACTGTAATATACTGCAATATAATGTGCCAAATGTACAGTGATGCACAGAACTATATGGTGTTAAACTGGCAGTAACGCACACAAAAGTAAATGGCATTAAACTGGCAGTAATGCACACAGAACTATATGGCATTAAACTGGCAGTAACGCACACAGAACTATATGGCGTTAAACTGGCAGTAACGCACATAGAAGTAAATGGCGTTAAACTCGCAGTAACGCACAAAATTATATGGTGTTAAACGGGCAGTAACACATACAGAACTATATGGCAATAAACTGGCAGTAACACACACAAAACTATATGGTGTTAAACTGGCAGTACCGCACACGGAATTATATGGTGTTAAGCTGGCAGTAACGCACACAGAAGTAAATGGCATTAAACTGGCAGTAATGCACGAAACTATATGGTGTTAAACTGGCATTAACGCACACAGAAGTATATGGCATTAAACTGGCAGTAACGCACACAGAACGATATGGCGTTAAACTGGCAGTAATGCACACAAAGCTATATGGCGTTAAACTGGCAGTAACGCACACAGAACTATATGGCGTTAAACTGGCAGTAACACAATCAAATAGACGGTGTTCAACCATCACTACACTGATGTTATCTGAACTGTCCCTACTCTAGCTATACACAAAGGTAAAGATTACTGACACGGCCTCACTACACTACACTGAAACTATATGAGCTTTCCCTACTCTACACCAATGTATGTATGAATGACACGGTCTCACTACACTGCAATGAAACTGAGCTGTCCCTACTCTAGCTGAACACTATGCGAAGCTGAATGATGGTCCTTCTCACTACACTCACACTATCCCTAGACTGACACTAAATTAATATTCTACACTGACAAATGAAGCAAAATAGCACAGTATAGCACACTAACCAACTAATAACACTGAACAGAGAATATAACAAAAACAAACACTCCTGCGCATAAGTGTGCAAACCCGACAGTTCAAAGTTCAAGATGGACAGAAGCTTTCAGCCTTGCTGCCCTCAAGGATAGGGATATACTAACAATCAGACAAAAAACAAAAAAGAAAGGGCGCACCGACCTTGTGCATTATCTTTAAAAAATGTATTACAAAAGAACACATAAACTACCGTACTCACAAGGGTAGATGAAAATCGCGCATAAATAGTGATGGTGATAGATGCACCGATTGCAGTCTCCAGACCTAGGGACAAGGCGTGCAGACAGCTGCTGGCTGACGCGTTTCGAAGGACAAGCCTTCTTCTTCAGAGCCTAACAGTGTACATCTCTTATGGCTACTTAAGTATGTGCTCATCAAGGAAGCACAATCCAGACTGACTCAGGTGTCACTCCCATAAAATGGGCGGTCTCGAGGCAAACCCTGACATAGCACCATGGAAACCATTTGTGCACACATATAAAACAAACAGAACAGAAATGTATGGAGAGCATAAGTGCACAAGACATGGGTATAACGTGATGGCAGAGATGCAGGTGCATATTATTATTATTATTATTATTATTATTATTATTATACAGGATTTATATAGCGCCAACAGTTTACGCAGCGCTTTACAACATTAGGGCAGACAGTACAGGTACAATACAATTCAATACAGGAGGAATCAGAGGGCCCTGCTCGTTAGAGCTTGCAATCTAGGAGGGAGGGTCAAGTTATACAAAAGGGTAAAAGCTGTGGGGGATGAGCTAATGGAGAAAATAGTGCAGTTGTTAGATGGAGGCAGGATAGGCTTCTCTGAAGAGGAAAGTTTTCAGGGATGGCCTAAAAGTGGATAAAGTTGGAGACAGAATGGGGTAGGGAATTCCAGAGGATGGGCGAGGCTCGGGAGAAGTCTTGGAGGCGGATATGGGAGGAGGTGATGAGGGAGCTAGAGAGCAGGAGGTCTTGGGAGGAACGGAGATGGCGATTAGGTTGGTATTTTGAGACTAGGTTAGTGATGTAGCTGGGGGCACAGTTGTGGATGGCTTTGTAACTTATTGTTAGTATTTTGAATTTAATTTGTTGGGCGAGTGGTAGCCAATGGAGGGATTGGCAGAGAGGGGTAGCAGACACTGAGCGGTTTGTAAGGTGGATGAGTCTGGCAGCAGCATTCATGATGGACTGAAGGGGGGATAGTCTGTTTAAAGGTAAGCCAATGAGGAGTGAGTTGCAGTAGTCAAGACGAGAGATAACCAGGGAGTGAATCAGGAGCTTTGTGGTTTCATTGGTTAGAAAGGGACGTAGTTTAGAGATGTTGCGGATGTTGAGGCGGCAAGCTTTGGAAAGTGATTGGATGTGGGGCTGAAAGGAGAGTTCAGAATCTAGGATAACACCTAGCACCCTGACATGTGGGGACGGGTGGATGGTTTTGCCATTGCTCTTGACAGAGAAGTCAGGGGAAGAGGCACGTGGGGGAGGAAATATTATAAGCTTGGTTTTGGACAAGTTGAGTTTGAGGAAGTGGTGTGACATCCATATAGATATGTCGGTTAGTAAGTTAGTGATGCGTGAGGAGACTGATGGAGTGAGTTGAGTCAGCATAGAAATGATATTGAAAGCCGTGAGAGGCTATCAGCTGACCCAGGGAAGAGGTGTAGATTGAAAATAAAAGAGGTCCAAGAACAGAACCTTGGGGGACCCCAACAGAGAAGGGAAGAGGAGTGGAGGAAGTAGAATTGGAAGTGACACTGAAGGTGCATTGGGATAGGTAGGATGAGAGTCACTGAAGAGCACAGTCACAGAGACCGAGGGAGTAAAGTTTTTTGAGGAGGAGGGGGTGGTCAACCGTGTCAAAGGCAGCTGAAAGATCCAGAAGTAGGAGTACAGAATAGTGTCCGTTGGCTTTTTCAGTTAGTAGGTCATTTGTGAGTTTTAAAAGAGCAGTTTCTGTGGAGTGTTGAGGGCGAAATCCAGATTGAAGGGGATCAAGAAGGTTGTTTTTAATGAGGTGGTCACTCAGTTGGTTGTAAACCAGACGTTTAAGGAGTTTAGAGGAAAAGGGGAGCAAGGAGATTGGGCGTAGGTTGTTGAGATTGGTAGGGTCCAAGGACGGCTTTTTGAGTATGGGGGTGACCAGTGCATGTTTTAGAGCATCGGGGAAGATGCCAGAGGTGAGGGAGAGATTGAATATAAATTGTGATGCAGTACATAGAACAGCTGACAAGCTAAAAAGCTAAAATTAATCAGCTAAAATTAATCAAAGGCACATAGGTGTGGACACTGGTATAGTATATATTGTGTATATTGAAAATAAAAATAGCTATAGCCATCTATATCTAACCATATCATATAGTATACTATAGCCAATATGTAAAGAAGATATCATAAGGATCAACCAAAAACCAGGGCCCATCTACATTTGTCATTCATTAAAAACGAATGATTTCAACCCCCTAACCGTATAGATGTAAGATATTTTACCTGAATAGTGTTGTAGGGCTATGGGTGGTGGTTGGAACGCACGCCATGTTCGTTACAGTATTGTGCGGTCCAGGGGGCGGAAGTGACGGAAGTGAAAACCCTGTATCACTTCCTGCGCGCACGCTGTCACGCTGAGGGCACTGCGTGGCCGCGGGCAGTGGCTGGAACGCATGCCCCACTCATTAGGATGCCTTGCGGTC
The DNA here is from genome assembly GCA_037952925.1 of Lithobates clamitans. NCBI lineage: Eukaryota > Metazoa > Chordata > Amphibia > Anura > Ranidae > Lithobates > Lithobates clamitans. The sequence goes on from JBBGZY010000656.1 coordinate 4,502,410, forward strand.
CAAGAGGCAGAAGTGACAGATCTACATCATCTCCCGCACATGCGCCGTCACGCTGGGGGTGTGTCTGCAAAAAACTGCATCGCCTCCCACACATCTGCCGTCACGCTGGGGGTGTGTCTGCATTGAAATTTGCCCGCAGCCATATAGAGAAAGACAAATCATAGAGGCAAAGAGCCGACGTATACCAAAGTACACCAAATTAGAAAACTTGGGAAAAAGTATAATGTATCTAGTCTATCAATACCATGCATGTACTTGTTGGCACCCGCAGCCCACCATAAATGATGCATGTATATATGTTCACAAAGGGAGCATTATAATCAGTAATCACAGGATAGTGTGGACAAATAGCCTACAGGGTATGCACACCCATATGTAAAAACATAAAATTTATACAATTGCATACACACACACATGTGTGCATGCATATGTAGTGTGTGCATACCAGGTGACATATGTAGGTAAGAGATGAACACCTGCACTCAGGTTATGAATAAAAATATACAAGTATTACAAGTGATACATATTAGATGAGCACAGGGATATCATTACAGATGGTATACAATAACATTCAACAATAATAATAAATGAATGAATGAAAAAGTAAAAATGAATGAACAAAATATATTAATATATATGATGATGAAATCAAAGGTTCCCAAATAGAATAATTACCGATACCGATACCCACAATTACACACAATTATTTTTCTTTTCCGGGTGACCATTAGTTGCAGACTAGGGGCACAGCTATGGGGGAAAAATTTGCCCCTAGTTACGCCAATATTTTTATGGGCTTCTGGGAGAACACCTATATATGGAAAAATAATCCTTTTGGGGCCAATCTGGTGCTGTACGCCAGATATATTGACGACATTTTGATCATATGGGATGGGTCTGATGATGATCTCAACAACTTTTTAGAGTACTGTGAGAACAATTCTTTTGGCTTGGAGTTTACACATGTTATAGATAACAAGTGTTTAGTCTTTCTAGATCTAGAACTTCAGGGAGATCCCGATGGTGATATCCGTTCTAGAACCCACTTTAAACCTAGTGGAGGAAATTTGTTTTTGTATGCCAAAAGTAACCATCAACCTAGGTGGATACATAACGTCCCTTATGGTCAATTTTGTCGGCAAAGGCATACATGTACGAAAAAAGAAGACTACTTAGAACAGAGTAAGCTTCTTATACAAAAATTTTGAGAAAAAGATTATGATACAAGCCACATTGAGACAGCCTTCAATAAATACCTGGCTCTCTATGATAATTTACCAGATGACACCATTCGTTCCTCACGTCACACTATACCTGATACCCAACAGGTTAGATTTTCCACCCAGTATACCAACAAAGCCTTTGAGATTCAGAATATCCTGAAAAGAAATTGGAACATCCTTAAACACGATCCTGTGCTCGGTGACACGCTCCCGGATCATCCTAATATTGTGTTTCGTAAACCACGTGACCTTAGGAGTCTTGTTGCACCCAGTAGGGTTAACAAAACTACTAGCAGACCTACCAGTCTTTGGACTACAATATTCGATCAGAAAGGGAGCTACAAGTGCGGCGTCAAAAACTGTGGCAGGGAGAAAACACCAGAGGCTATGTAAGCGTGAAGCCTACTGTATTTTCACCCTTGGGAGTCTTGCTCCCGGAGGTCTCAATGAAGACCCTGAGATACATAAAATAGTGTGATAGATATAGGAAGCTTTTCCTCTTTCCCCCTCCCTCCCCCCCCCCTCTTTCCCCCCCCCGGTTCATACACATATATGCTTAGATGTATATGTGTGTGCATATTCTCTACACATTTCCCAATCATTAGTAATCATTATTCATTCATCCTTTATTCAATATTTGGTTTTGGTTTTGTTTTTATGTTGCGTTTGTTATGCATCTAATTTGTTGTTTTATTTACATCATTATTTTAATATTTATCACATTCGGGATATACTTGGTATGCAGTTTTATTTACTGTTCCATATTCCTGTTTTTAGTTTGTTTTATTTACTTATCCATCTTATTACACTGCGCGTATAGATATGTGCGCATGTGCACACGTGTGTGTGCATGTGTATATGTGCATGAGTGTATGTGTATGTATGTATGTGTGCATACACAGTTTATCAATTGTGATCTTTTTTTCTTTGTTGAACAAAGGTTTCTCAGTAGGGTTAGTAATATATAGGGTGCATTTGCATATATGTGCGGATACACGCATCCATTTGAAAAAAACGTATCGGTAATTATTCTATTTGTGAACCTTTGATTTCATCATCATATATATTAATATATTTTGTTTATTCATTTTTACTTTATAGCTATTTTTATTTTTATTTTCAATATACACAATATATACTATGCCAGTGTCCGCACCTATGTGCCTTTGATTAATTTTAGCTGTTTAATTTTAGCTTTTTAGCTTGTCAGCTGTTCTATGTACTGCATCACAATTTATATGAACCTGCATCTCTGCCATCATGTTATACCCATGTCTTGTGCACTTATGCTCCCCATACATTTCTGTTCTGTTTGTTTGTATATGTGTGCACAAATGGTTTCCATGGTGCTATGTCAGGGTTTGCCTCGAGACCGCCCATTTAATGGGAGTGACACCTGAGTCAGTCTGGTTTGTGCTTCCTTGATGAGCACATGTACTTAAGTAGCCGTAAGAGATGTACACTGTTAGGCTCTGAAGAAGAAGGCTTGTCCTTCGAAATGCGTCAGCCAGCAGCTGTCTGCAAGCCTTGTCCCTAGGTCTGGAGACTGCAATCAGTGCATCTATCACCATCACTATTTATGTGTGATTTTCATCTACCCTTGTGAGTAGTTTTTTATGTGTTCTTTTGTAATACATTTTTTAAAGATAATGCACAAGGTCGGTGCGCCCTTTCTTTTTTGTTTTTAACACTGAAAAGAGCCCTGTTCTATCTCTCTCCATGCTGAAATCACTCTGAAAATGGCTGCTAATGAAATAATACTTTTATACTGTGGGGTGGAAATGATCCATGATTGGATAAAGTCATGATGACAGTGTCCAATCATGACTCTTGTTTAAAAAATGTTTTTCTTTACAATTGTCTAAGACTATGTAAATCATAAACTTGTGGCGGTTGCTTCTATGTCATTACTAGCCAGCTAAGCATAGCAAGAATGAAAGAAACTATGTTTATATTAGTAGCCTTTATCAAAAGTGTTGACCACTTTAGCTCAGTTGGGTACTGTCCATAATACTTTTTTATCTGCACTTATGTGCACTTACAACAGTTACATTTTTAGGGCAAGATTTCAAGAGTAACCCCCAACTTCTAGGGTTACTCAATTGTGTTGTTCTTTGGCGCTAATACAATCCCTTTAATGATTTTAGCTGAGGTCAGTCATAGTATATGGGACTGGCAATGTTCTTCAGTCAATCTTTTTACAGAGTAAAAGTCATTAACAAATTGTGTTTGACTGATAAAGATGTTTGTGCAAAGCTGTTACAGTAAAGTTACAAACATTGCCACATATATTCATGGGGATTTCTTTCAAATCTATTTTAAAGGAAACCATAATTTATAAATATAAAAAAGTAATACACTGTAGCTAGGTGTCATTACCTGAGAAAGAAATTAGCTCAAATTTCACAGTTAATGTCAGATACATCATGTTGTCATCTCCTTAATGATGATCATCTGTCACTTCTAAATCTGTGGAGATAAATATGAGTTACTGTGCTCAGTGTTGAGCATAGTTTAATTAATGTGGTGTCATGGATTCTGTGGGGTATTTAAAGTGTTTTAATGGCTTCTGATTTTGTATTTGTTAAGATTACATTTTCATGGATGTTATACAAATCAACTGCTTATTTCAGTATGTCAAATAATGATACATTGTAAATGTTCCTTATCAGATATCTGAAATGACCCAAACATTTGCTTTTCTATTTATACCAGCTATGCCTTTTACTGTTTAATATAGTATATCAACAAATCTTCATCATAAATCTACACAGAGGTCTATTCATTATTACATTCGAGGCAATGCTAGAACTTAATTTAACTCCTTTTTCAAATATACATAAAATGTAAGCACTATAACCATCTTAAGCATAAACCCTTGTGTGCTTAGAAATTAAAAAATAAACCTGCGCTGAACAATGCTACAAATTAATATATACAAATAAATATTGATTATCAGTGTTAAGGGGGAATTCAATAGATAACAATTATAATAAAAGAAAAAGTTCATAAGTAGTCCATCAACCACAAGTGAATGTGCATATCTTGAATTGTTCAAATGACTTGAAACAAATAACAAAAACACAGCTACCAACCACCACCACATAGAGGGGTTGATTTACTAAAGGCCAATAGACTGTGCACATTGGAAAGTGCAATTGCACTCTGCAAGTGCAGTTGCTCCAGAGCTTGGGAAATGAGGTAAAGCTTCACTTTGCAAAGAATACCCAATCACATGCAAGGAAAATAAAAAAAACTGAATTTTTGCTTGCACATGATTGGTTGATGAAAGTCAGCAGAGCTTCTACTCATTTACTAAACTCTAGAGCAACTGCTTTTGCCGTATGCAACTGCACTTTCCAAAGTGCACAGTCTTTTGGCCTTTAGTAAATCAACCCCAGAGTGTATGCTTACTGGAAGATAAGCTAGGAATAGCTTGTGGCCATTAACCCAACCAGGGCCTTTATCCAGGGGGCACTGAGGTACCAGCTCACAGGTAGAATCCTTGCATCAGGGGGGCAGGACACCAACCACTCTTGGCCAGAAAAACTCAGTGATCTAGTAACTGTGGACAATGGACCAGGCAGTTTACCCAAAAAGAAAAAAGCTCACCATAGTCTAAATTAACTAAAATGGTTTATTGAAGAGTAAAAATTGCACTTACACAAAGAGCAAAAAGTAAGGCATCAATTGTTTAAAAAATTCGGCTAGCGAACACTCCTCCCTTTTCTTCTTTTTTTTTCACGTTTCGTCACAAGCTGATGTCGTCCTGGGGCACGGGCGAAGCTCTGACTCATTGCGGCAAATAGTAAACAGGAAGAACCACGTCTCGATCTGAGTCTCGGGTGGTGGATCCTAGTCCTCCATGTAGGAGGCTGGCAAAATAGCCCATCTCCCGAATTGCCATTAAAAAAATGGATAAAAGATGTTTTACATTCTTTCATATAACCTCACTAAAAATTAGTTAGAGTGGGATATATTAGGGACAATTGCCAACTAACATAGATTATCAACCTACTAACCCAGGGATGTAACAAACAAGACCCCTCCAAGCCAATCCCACCCTAATTGTTCAAATCCCAAGTTGCCATATCAGAAAATTACAACCTATGTGGCCAGCTAGCATGCCATTTCAAGAACACTATGTCCTATACCCAATATCGCATCATAGTGAGGCCCTCACTCGGAGGACACACAAGGTTAACAAATTCCCCATAAATCTCCATGGAGGCTCCATCCACCAGATGTAGGCCAAACAACATTGAGGGTACATGAGAGAAATAACTCCACAGTGACCCCCAGTGGTGAACATGAAAACCAGTAAGGGTGATATAGAGTCAAATCATCCTCACTAGAGATGGGCCGAACACCCCCCCATTCGTTTCGCACCAGAACGTGCGAACAGGCAATAAATTTGTTCGCACACGTGAACACCATTAAAGTCTATGGGACACGAACATGAATAATCAAAAGTGCTAATTTTAAAGGCTTATATGCATGGTATTGTCTTAAAAAGTGTTTGGGGACCTAGGTCCTGCCCCAGGGGGCATGTATCAATGCAAAAAAAGTTTTAAAAACGTCTGTTTTTTCAGGAGCAGTGATTTTAATAATGCTTAAAATGAAACAATAAAAGTGTAATATTCCTTTAAATTTCGTACCTGGGGGTGTCTATAGTATGCCTGTAAAGTGGCACATGTTTCCCATGTTTAGAACAGTCTGCCAGCAAAATGACATTTCTAAAGGAAAAAAAGCCATTTAAAACTACTCGCGGCTATAATGAATTGTCCGGCAATACACATAAAAGTTCATTAATAAAAATTGCATGGGATCCCCAAACCAGAATTAAAAAAAAATGCATGGGGGTCCCCCCAAATTCCATACCAGGCCCTTCAGGTCTGGTATGGAACCCCGTGCCAAAATTTAAAAGAAAATGGCATGGGGTTCCCCTCAAAATCCATACCAGACCTGAATTTTAAGGGGAACCCCGCGCCAATTTTTTTTAAAAAATTGGCGTGGGGTCCCCCCAAAAATCCATACCAGACCCTTATCCGAGCACGCAACCTGGCAGGCCGCAGGAAAAGAGGGGGGATGAGAGAGCCCCCCCTCCTGAACCGTACCAGGCCACATGCCCTCAACATTGGAAAGGTGTTTTGGGGTAGCCCCCCAAAGCACCTTGTCCCCATGTTGATGGGGAGAAGGGCCTCATCCCCACAACCCTGGCCCAGTGGTTGTGGGGGTCTGCGGGTGGGGGGCTTATCGGAATCTGGAAGCCCCCTTTAACAAGGGGACCCCCAGATCCCAGCCCCCCATGTTAATTGGTAATGGGGTACAAATGTACCCCTACCATTTCACACAAAAAAGTGTCAAAAATGTTAAAAAAAGACAATAGACGGTTTTTGACAATTCCTTTATTAATGTCTTCTTCTTTCCCTGCTTCTTCTTCCATCTGCTTCTGGTCTTTCTTCAGTGTTCTTCTTCTTCCTCCATCTTGTTCTTCCTCTGGTCTTCTCGGCCGGCATCTTCCTGTCTTCTTCTTCTCCGCTTCGTCCTCCGGACGATCCACCTCAATGGGAGTCTCCCGCTGTGTGACACTTCTGTTCAGGTGACAGCTCTTATATAATGGAGGGCTGGGCCACCTGGTGACCCTGCCCCCCTCTGATGCATGGGGACTTCCCTATGGCTTTTCCCCGTGGTGTCAGAGGGGGGCAGAGTCACCTGTTTATGTAAAGGGTCTGGTATGGATTTTGAGGGTAACTCCATGCCATTTTCTTTTAAATTTTGGCACGGGGTTCCCCTTAATATCCATACCAGACCTGAAGAGCCAGGCATGGAATTTCGGGTGACACCCACTCATTTTAAAAAAAAATTTGGTTCGGGGTTCCCCTGTGGGGGAATCCCATGCCGTTTTTATCAATTAACTTTTATGTGTATTACTGGGACCGGCATTATAGCCACGAGTAGTTTTAAATTACTTTTTTTCCTTTAGAAATGTCATTTTGCTGTCAGTCTGTTCTAAACATGGGAAGCATGCGCCACTTTACAGGCATACTATAGTCACCCCCCAGGTACGAAATTTAAAGGAATATTACACTTTTATTGTTTCACTTTAAGCATTATTAAAATCACTGCTCCCAAAAAAACTGCTATTTTTAAAACTTTTTTTTGCATTGATACATGTCCCCTGGGGAAGGACCCAGGTCCCCAAACACTTTTTATGACAATAACTTTAATATTAATCTTTAAAATTAGCACTTTTGATTTCTCCCATAGACTTTTAAAGGGTGTTCTGCGGCTTTTGAATTTGCCGTGAACACCCCAAATTGTTCGCTATTCGGCAAACGGGCGAACAGCCAATGTTTGAGTCAAACTCATATTCGACTCGAACATAAAGCCCATCCCTAATACTCACAGACTCAGAGTCCATTACTAGCTGTGTTCCTCAGTAGGTGCATATTAAATAGCTGCCATATAAAAACAACAATTGAACTAACATTTGTTCATCCTGATGTATGTTACCAAAAATCCCAGAGACCCGTAACCAAATTTAAATGTCATATATGTGTCAAGGTTCACCACAAAGGAGAAAACTGCCCCACAGTTGTCTCTAGCGGTATGCCAATATGTCACCGCAAAAGGCCAACCCATCCTCACACATTAAATAAGTACAAAATACCTAGATACCATGTTGGCAACCAGATGTGGCCTATGCCCAACAGGGTCAGCATAAGGCTAAGGGATAATAATTCTAGACCTTTAATGTTATAATTAATCAACATACTTAAACCCATAAAGGAGTTAAAAATTGTGATAACCCCATATCTTAGTATGGTGCGAGGTTTGGTTCTTTATTGGACCATAACTCACATCGAGTTCACAGCGCAAAGATTATGAATTATCAATAAAGGCATTTGTATCAACATCCCCATTCAGCCCAAATGGAACATAACACTTAACCCTATGTATCCAAGACATTTTAGATCTGGATATTTCCCTTACCAGAGAACTACCTCTCCAGTGGGGATGATATTTGTCTATTCCCAAAAAGATTGTTTTTGAGGGATCTTTACTATGGGCCAACAAGTAATGTTTAGAAACCGAATCGAACTGAAAACCGATTCTTAATATTGGTATTATGGTCGTTCAATCTGCCCGGAAGGGGCGCTTGGTCCTGCCCACATACTGTAGCGCACAAGGGCACTGGAGCAGGTAAATGACCCCCTCGGTTGAACATGTAATAAAAGGCTTCATTTTAAACTCTGTGGAGGTACTAGTAGAAGTAAAACGTTGGGTTCTTCTATGTGTTCACCCACTCAGAGAGCACACGCGGCATCTCCTACATTGATAAAAACCTGTGAGTTTTTGAAAAAATCCCTTTCTTATTGGTGGAGGGTTAAAAATATTGGGGGCCACTCTGTCCCTAAGCGATGGAGCCCTCCTTTAAATACTTTGGGACTTATTAGGTAAGGCGGTATTTAATACCTGATCATTGCCCAAAATATGCCAGTGTTTCCCTATCAACTTTTTGATGTTCATATGCTGTACAGAATATGTAGTAATGAAGGGAACCATTGAGGTGGAAATTCTGTCCCCCTGTGGGGGCTTCTCCCTAAGTAAATCCTCCCTCTCCATGAGTGTAACCTCCTCAAGGGTATTCCTTTTTTATTCCTTGGGAGAAGTGGCATGCTGACGTCATCACGCTGTGATCCCGGAAGGTGTTCCTAGACGGCCGTTTTTTTTGAACAATTGATGCCTTGCTTTTTGTTCTTTGTGTAAGTGCAATTTCTACTCTTCAATAAACCATTTTTGTTGATTTACACTATGGTGAGCTTTTTCCTTTTTGGGTAAACTGCCTGGTCCATTGTCCACGATTACTGGATCACCGAGTCTTCCTGTCTATGAGTGGTTGATGTCCTGCCCCCCGATTCAAGGATTCTACCTGTGAGCTGGTACCTCAGTGCCTCTTGGATAAAGGCCCTGGCTGGATTAATGGCCGCAAACTATTCCTAGCTTGCCTTCTGGTAAGCATGCACGCTATGTGGTGGAGATTCACGAGTTGGTAGCAATGTTTGTGATTTGTTTCAAGTCATTTGAACAATTCAAGATACGCACATTCACTTGTGGTTGATGGACTACTTATCAACTTTTCCTATTATTATAATTGTTATCTATTGAATTCAACCTTAACATTGATAATCAATATTTATTTGTACAGGCATACCCCATTTTTAAGTACACAATGGGGTTTACTAAAGCTGGAAAGTGCAAAATTAGGCTCACTTCTGCATAGAAACCATGAGTTTCCAGGTTTTATTACCAAAGCTTAATTGAACAAGCTGGGGTTAGAAGCTCATTGGTTTCTATGCAGAAGTGAGCCTAATTTTGCACTTTCCAGCTTTAGTAAATAAACCCCATTGCGTACTTAAAAGTGAGGTATGCCTGTATATGTATATATTAAGTTGTAGTATTGTTCAGCGTGGCTTCATTTTTTATTTTCTATTTACTGTGTGTGTATCTCACTTTAGAACCACTGCCCTCTATTTATTTATATTTATCTAATCACTATTAGCGCAGTATTTTCTATTTTTAAATCCTCATGTGCTTACTAACATTTTAAGTTATGTTAAAGTAATATTAAAGGCAGCTCTGTGTAGTGATTTTGCACAGACCAGCCCCAATCCTCCACTTCTTCAGTCCCCGCCATCGCTCTACCCCCTCCCTCCTGCCGAGTGCCCCCATAGAAGGCAGCTTGCTATGAGGGCACCTGAGCAGGTTCACTACGGAGCCCCTGCTCTGTGTGTCCATTCACACATGGAACGTGGCTCAGCCCCGCTCTCTCTTCATTGCTCAGTGGTTATGATTGACAGTAGTGCTCTCATGCACATTACTGGATCGAGATGGGGCTCAGATAAGTATTATGGGTGGGGGGCTGCTGCATAAAGAAGGTTTTTTTACCTAAGTTAAATAAAAACTTGAGCTTTTACAACTGCTTTAAAGGTACCTAGGTATCCTAAAAACATGTTCATCATTCAAATACTTGCAACAGATTCCATGCTTCATACACGGCCTGCCTTTTCCTATCCCCCACTACCACAGCCTACATTCATATTGACCCGTGAGGCAGATGATTTGTGAATCACATGTGCTATCCAAGGGGATGGCTTGAAGAGAAGGGAAAGTAGAGATTGACCATAAAATCTGTGCTGGACATTGCATTATAGAGCACCTTTAGGAAAATTCAGGCACTCTGCAGATTAACCAATTATGCACCTGGAGTTAGCTGCTCTATGATCCTGAGATTGCATTAGACCATACGTAAACTCTCAGGTTCATTTTAAGCAGGACCGGTTGTGCAATGGTACAGTCATATTACAAAAACATATCTATTATTAGCTATATGTTGCCATTCTTTAAATAGAGCTGACCATAGACAGCTCATGTTGACCAGTCATTTGCAAATGATTCTACTATTTTCTTTCACTGTATGCCAAATTATCATGCACACTACTTGCTGCTACTGCTTTATTGTTGAATCAATACACTGCCAAAACAAAATCCAATCTTAAAAAATATTTTTACACTACTAAAATTTGCCTTTGGCGGTAACTACCAAGGTAAATCACTATCTATTCCAAAAAAGTGTAATACATTAGGGTAGATTAAAACCCTAAATGATATACTGAGAAATAATTAAATTGAAAAAAAAATATTGCTCTGGAACTCAAGTGGATTAAGGGAGAAAAAAGTCTGGGAACTTATGTGGTTACATGTACAGTAGTTGACCTGCACTCTTTCTTTGCTCCTCACCACATTTTCACCTTTTCCAATTCCAGCTCCGCTTCACACTGCTGCTGCTTCAGATTCTTCAGTCCACACTCCCTGACTCCCTTACAAACACCTGCCCTTACACGTCCCGTCTCAACTGAATGCTGCTGTTGACTATACATGCCCCAGTCTGCACTGTGTCCTGGTGCCAGAGCACACATTCACCATTCTCTTGTCTTGGATCCTTAGCACACTGCTCCCAGCTTTCTGCACTCTTTTCTCTCCTTGCATTTCCATAGTGCCATCTACTTCAGGCTCTTGGCTTTCTCCGGGACATACTTACTGCTCCTGTGCAAGGAGAACAGCCTGATGAGGTCTACTGCAGAAAAGTCCAAGGGCCTGACATTCAATGCCCCCCCACCTCCCATCATTTTTAGCATCAAAGTCATATAATATTAACCTGTTCACACTCCAGAGATCAGTTCCCTTTCCTCAGCAGCTGTCATAAATTTTCAACAGAGGAGAGCGCTGTATTTTTATCATTTCAGACACAAAATGCCTTATCCAAGGTTTCAAGACCACCAGACATGATTTATGCTGACAGAGTGACCCCATGGGTTCAGGGAAGTGATTCCTGCTGGGCTCAAAATATATTCTGTGGGTAAAAAACATTGCTACCAGTACTCATGGAACAATAACCACCCAAGGGGTAACAAGGGGAAGTATTGAAAGAGTTTAAACTAAAAAAAAAAAAACAACAACTTTGTGCTGGGATTTGTGTGTGCGTGTAAAACCCGCAGAATTAAACCCATCAATCTATCTTATTCCAAAAACATGCTACTATTAAGGCATGCCTTGAATGATAACTGTTCCGTTACTGATGTGCTTATGTTAGTTCTCAACTGAAATGTCAAGCCATCAAATGGCTGGTGTTATAACGGATCACATGTGCAGCACCGTGTCAATTGCAGATCAAGCAGAGGCTAAGATGGCAGCTTCCTTGGCTGTAAAGTATAGGGGGTTTACTTTCAATTTAAGCCCAAAAGAACACATTTATTATATTGCAGCTTATTTCTTACATGCCATGACTACATTTGTTTTTTTAAGCTTTCTTTCCTTTTTTTTCACCTGGTGATTCAGCCAGTAAGTCTGTTTTCTTCAGCAGAACAAGTTCTCCCTGTATTAGTGAGAGTGTTGAGACAAACCATTTGCCACTGACAGGGGTGCTTACAATGATTAGCTTTTTTTAATTAATGTAAAACCTTTACCCCAAAAGAAAAAAAACTGTTGCTGTAGCTGCTTGTGTAACTGCAGTGGGAGCTGAAGTTTGGCTTTAGTTTGTTAGTGTCTAAATCTGCTAGGTAATCTAACACTCACCTCCCCAAACTGACAATGCTGCGTCCAAAGGTGCTCCTGTGCTCCTCCATCCAGAGTTACATAGTTGGTAATGTTGAATAAAGACAACAGTCCATCCAGTTCAACCTGTGTAGGTTTATGTGTTTTTTCATTTCCCATATCCCCGTATATTGTTTTCGCTAAGATGCCCATCCAAGCGTCTTTTGAAAGGAGGGAACTTTAGTGAAGTACTGTTTGGCAATATCTTTATTGCGCAAATGGTTCTTACAGCCTTTGGCGATAAAACCATCCCCTATTTTGTAGACGCTATAAATTTTGCGCAAACCAATCAATATACGCTTATTGCAATTTTTTTACCAAAAATATGTAGAAGAATACATATCGGACTAAACTGAGGAAAAAAAATTAGTATATATATTTTTGGGGGGATATTTATTATAGCAAAAAAAATTAAAAACGCAGAGGTGACCAAATACCACCAAAAGAAAGCTCTATTTGTGGGGAAAAAAAGGACACCAATCTTGTTTGGGTGCAACATCGCATGACCGAGCTATTGTCAGTTAAAGCGACACAGTGCCGAATCGCAAAAAGTGCTCTGGTCAGGAAGGGGGTAAAATCTTCCAGGGCTGAAGCAGTTAAGCATTAAAAAAAAAATCACTGCTCCTGAAAAAACGTCCATTTTGAAAAAATTTTTTTGCATTGATACATGTCCCCTGGGGCAGGACCCAGGTCCCCAAACACTTTTTATGACAATAACTTGCATATAAGCCTTTAAAATGAGCACTTTTGATTTTTCATGTTAGTGTCCCATAGACTTTAACGATGTTCCGGCGGCTTTCGAATTTGCCCCAAACACTGCATATTGTTGTGTGTTCACAGAACATCTGAACAACCAAGTTTGGCCTGAACTTATGCTCAGGCCAAACTGTTCGCCCATCCCTAGTTGCCACCATCCAAGATGGTTAAGGGCAATTCCCAAAAGCCAATTTATGAGAGTAAAACACAATTGCACCAAAAAAGGGGATTATAACATACAGGATAAGATTTTATCAGATAGATTTGAATAAAAAGGTTACAATTACAAAGATTTTGTAAAAACCAGGTTAGCAGTAGGAGATATGAAGAGAGAGGATCTTTTTAAGAAGAAAAAAAACAATGAAAGGGACTTTGGAGTCGCTTTCATGACTGGTTTCACACGCCAACACAAACAAATAGAAAAAATTATTTGTAAGCATTTGGCCTCTGCTGTTAAATGATGTATATCTGAATAAGATACTACCAGGTAGACCACAGTTTAGCTATACCAAGCCCCCCACTTTACATCTAAAATTAGCACCCAATGTAATAGACCCACCCAAGAAGATATGTACATTCTTGGATCAAGTGGGTTTTTTCAGTTGTGGAAGGTGTGTAATGTGTAGGACTTCCAGGCACAGGGTAAGGAAGACATTTCACCGCTCACTCTTCTGGTGAGTCCTTTAAAATCAGGAAGCTCATCACTCGTGGAACCACGCATGTCACATATCTTCTTTCATGTCCATGTGGACTGCAATATGTGGGTAGAACCATTAGAAAACTAGGAGTAAGACTCTGTGAACATGTTAATAGGATCAGGAAGGGCTATAAGTACCACAGCCTGTCCAATCACTTTAGACTTCTTCATGGGAGAGATCTGAGTTGTTTGATATTCTGTGGTATAGATAGAATTGGTCATTGGAGAGGGGGTGACCTTAAGAGGGCCACCTCTTAAAATGAAACCCAGTGGATCCATCATCTAAGAACAATGAGTCCATTGGGGTTGAACATCAAATTGGACTTGAATTGTTTTTTGTCAAATTGGTAACATTTGTATCTTATTTCAATTTTTTATTTTATTATATTTCATCATTAATATTATAATTATTTTTTGGAGATTTAATTTATGTTATGTTATTTTTACTTTTATTTTCAGTTTTTATTTATTTTTATTTTTTATTTTATTTATTTTTATTTTTAATTTTTATTTTTCATTTTACTTTATTTTTCATTTATTTTTATTTTAATTTAATTTTTTTGTTTAATTTTATTTATTTTTTTTAATTCTTATGTATTATTAGTTTTCACAGTCATACGTTTTTTTACTTTTTTATCTTTTTTTATTTTTAATGTCTGCAATTATTGAGTGAATTAATATTAAAATGTTATGTTTTTTAATAAAGGGATTGCTTATATACATTTTTTATAGGGATTTGCCATGATGAAATGGTCTTATGTGGATTGACGTCAGTTGGAACAATTAGTATTACAGGAATCATGTAAGGAATCTATATTTAACCAATATCATGGCCGCCAGTCTCCCACATGGGAGTCAGCGATGTGGTAGAGGAGACTTGTTTGTCCTACCGACAAAATGGCCACCATATGGAATTTGATTGGCTGAGAAAAGGGGGAGGTGTCCTCCTCCCTGTATTTATAGACGACTCTTCTAACCAGAAATGAGGTCCTTGATGACGCTCTGTGGGAGGGTGAAACGCGTTGATGCAATTTCTGGTTCCGAGTCCAATAGACTTCACTTCCAGTTGTCAGTGGAACGCACACAAACAGTTGCGTTTCCTATTGCAATCTCTTTGATAATATATGCCTGTTTGTACTCTGCATTTTGTAAGTATTCACTCTATTTGCGCAATAAAGATATTGCCAATCAGTACTTCACTATAGTTCCCTCCTTTTTGTCTCATTTTGGGAACTATTATCTATGGATGATTATCATGAGCATGTGAGATCTGCCTTGTGAATCGATGTAAATCTGCCATCCCTGGCCATCACTCTAAGCCTGAAACTCTCAGGTACTAAGATACTTCCAGGCACTAAGGCACTCCCAGTCACTAAGGGTACTCCAAGGGTACTAAGGTACTCCCAGTAATTAAGGGTACTGCCAGACACTAAGGTACTCTCAGTCACTAAGGCTATTCCCAGTCACTAAGGTACTGTACTCTCAGGTACTATGGTACTCCCAGTCACTAAGTGTACTCCCAGTTTCTAAGGGTACTCCCAGTTTCTAAGGGTACTCCCAGTCACTAAGGGTACTCCCAGTCACTAAGGGTACTCCCAGGTACTAAGAGTACTCCCAGGTACCCCCAGTACTAAAGGTATTCCCAGCTACCAAAACACACAACATAGCTAGGTTTAAAAAATAAACTATCTGTGATTTTTGTGTGTGTGCGGCTGCTCTGCTTCCCCTGTAGTGCCTGTCAGTTCTTGTAGCCTTCCCCAGTCTTTCTCACTCTGATCCCGTACCTACGGCTCCCCCTGTCTGCCTATCACTCCCCTGGGCCCCCGCTGCCTCTCCTGATGAGTCCCACACTCATGTC
The DNA here is from genome assembly GCA_037952925.1 of Lithobates clamitans. Taxonomy (NCBI): domain Eukaryota; kingdom Metazoa; phylum Chordata; class Amphibia; order Anura; family Ranidae; genus Lithobates; species Lithobates clamitans. The sequence goes on from JBBGZY010000656.1 coordinate 4,518,101, forward strand.
CAACCCTGCCTCTACTGATCGGTCATCTGGTTCTCGGTCCCCTCGGTCTCCCCGCTGCCTCTCTGCTAGGTTGTAGGGGGACAAAGGGTTGGAAGAATTAAAGTGTATAGGGGGAGTTAAAGTGTATGAGGAGAAACTAGGGAGAGGGCTGTCATGCAATGGCAGCCCTGTCTGACATTTTTCAGTACACTAGGCTCATAAGGTTGTCTACCCCTGATTTACCATTTAAATCAAGATATGCATCATCTTAAGCAAAAGGCAAATGTTAATATTGATAAAATGAATACCACTGAAAATAGACTGCATTTGAACAACATTAGATTTGTTGAAGTTCTGAAAAAGGTTGAGAGGGATAATATACTGTATCAGAGTATGGCTTCTCTCTGTGTTTGCAGTGGAGAGGGCTCATTGTGTGCTGAGCCACCCCCTCCACCTTGGGGAATGGCAAATCAAACCTGACCAGTTTATTAATTATCAGGATAGAGGTACTGTTCTGATGAGAGTACACTGCCTTGAGTATAATACAATAAATTATATAAAGATATCACTATAACCAGAATTTACTGCAGATGAGCAAAGAAAAGGGCCTAAATTCTGGGAAAGTGTCATATGCTATGTTTTAAACAGTAAGGATTATTGCTAGGGAAGAGACCCAATTGTAGTCCACCTGATGCAGCTGCATGGATTGATACAAATAAGAAATACTTATTTCTCCAATTCCAAATAATCTCCAATTCATCAAATGCTACACTGACAAAGTTTGGACTAAATTCTACTTCGGCCAGCACTTCATCCCTACTCAGGAAAGTGGCAGTAGTCAGGGCTGGCAAAAATCACACTAGACAGATCAAACAGGAATGCTAGGTTGGAAATCAAGTGATAAATAAAGGCATCCAAAGAGCAGATGGAGCCTAGATAGTCAGAATAACTGATAGCGAGCTTTGATTCCACATTATTATGCATGTATTTCTCATCATGCACAAATAGCAACTACAATATATACTCAGCCACATGCTCAAACAAGCCTTGATAGTATAGGACTAGATTGAGAATTGGCTGAATCTAGATTTGATTCAAACTGCACAAATTTTCACATTTGTAAATTTGGGAAGTGTCTATTTTTACAATTTCTCTCATCACTAAATAATGTAAACATTATGTTGGATATCAGTCTTTTCAGTACATGACATGTTGAATTATAGCATTTTGCCATTTGAATTTTGCCTGCCTATTTTGTGAAGTTGTTTCTCCTTGACTTTACAAAATTGTATTTTCATATACACTACCTGTCACCTTCATAAGAATGAATTTCTGTTATCATTTTCCAGATAGATTCCTTTGTGCTTGTCAGTTATGTCAGTGCCTCTTTTACACAGCTGCCATTTTTCATAGCATTTCTTTGAAATGTTTATGAACATTTAAATGTGTTTTTTTTTTTACTTGACTAAACTTGATTGGTACCATCAAAGCAAGACTTGGTACCAGAGTGAATATAATTGTCCAAATGTTAAAACAGCTGCTAAATGTGTATATCGCTGGAAATATTTGCAAAAATGTTAGTGTACCATATACAACTGGTACCAGCATAATGAAAATAAATATATTTCTTCATTTGATTTTACTTTCATTTTTCACCCAAGTTTTAAAACTGAAGACCCACATTTCCTTGTGTATCTTTGCAAACACATTCTGTACATATGAACCAATAAAATATGAAAGATGAGTTTACTTCAAGTAAATAGACACCTAATATGAAAAACTACGAAAACCCCCTATCGGGGCTTTAAAGCAGCCAATAAGATTCAGTAGAAGTAGTCAAAAAAGATTAATTTTATTGATACAAAAAATATATAATAATAAGGTACTAAAAATAAGTAAATTGATTCTGACTGTTCAAGTCAGGACATGAACTGTATGCATCATAAAAATTGCAACGGACAATACCCGTGGCTAGAAACAGTACAAATTGCAATGTGTTAAGAGACAACCAAAGTTTCCTTAAGGGTTAAATCCCCAAGGTATTGCAACGGACAGTGCCTAGGAATAAAAACAATGTACAATACAATATGTAGGACAACAAGAATTGTAAATATGAAACCTGATGCGTTTCGACCCTCGCTGGGTCTTCTTCAGAGGATGGGAAATGCAAACATATATCGAACATAGCATAAGACTCAACAATAGCAAACCTATCTGTATACAATATAACATATTTGCGTAAGTTCCATAATTACCTATCACAAGGTTCCTGGCAATACAGGATATTTAAGGTAATGTAGTTCCTCCTATGTCCTCTGTCTGCCCCGTGTCGGGCCAACTCCCCAGAGGACGGGTGGTAGACCAAATATGCCTTACGAGGGATCACGCCAACATGCCCCCCACATATGCAGGGGAGGGAAGGGACTGCAAATGGCCAAAAGCTGCACCTGGATGAATTCACGTTGGCACTAAAGAAAAAAGTAGAAAGCGAGGAGTCAGTTGACTCCTCAGATGTTTGAAAGTTTCCGTATTGCGGGGCATAATAATGGGTCCATGGGTATGCAGGGAAACAAATACGGAAAGTGGAAGGAAGAAGGAAGACAAAAGAGGAAGGGAAAAAGGAAAGGGAAGGAGGGGAAGGAAAAAAGTGGGGAGGGAGAACAGTAGAGGAAGGGAAAAAAAAAAAGGGGGGGGAGAGGGGGGAAAAAGGGGAAAAAAGGGTTGGGTGGGGGAGGGGAAGAAGGGAAGGGAAAAAGGGGGGGAGGAAGAGAAAAGGGAAAAAGGAAAAAAGAAAGTGTGGGGAAAGTATGAAAGGATGTCAATACAAGAAAAAACAGTGAACCACACAGTGAAATAATGTAAAAGTGAATAGGAGGAATAGACGAACAAGGAGTGTGTACTCTCGGGCACCCCCGTCACTTCCGCCGCAACTGCGCAGGCGCCGCTACGTCAAGCGCATGCGCTCTAGGTCACGCGCGCGTGAACACGGCGTCCGGAAGGGATCCGGGACGCCGCTGGCAGGCAAGAGGCGCCCAGAACCAGGTGCTGCCACCTGGTGGGCGTATACAGGAGACGCAGGGCCCAAGCGTCTCCCCTCTTGTCCTGCCAGGAAGGCACAAATGGTGCGCTCCCGCCTCCTAGAGGGAAAACACCGGCATTATAGGGGAGACAAGGCGGACATAAAAATGGGCAACAATTGAATACACATTATAGCATTGGGATGTGACGCAGCCAATCCTCGTCACCCACTCATTGGGCAATATACGTAGGGTCTGTATAGCTATGTATACATAGGGTCTGTATAGCTAAAGTTAACCCTTGGCTGACCGTAGTTACCCTGTTTCCCCGAAAATAAGACCTAGCGTGATTGTCGGTGATGGCTGCAATATAAGTCCTACCCCCCAAATAAGCCCTAGTTAAAGTCCTTGTAGGTCTTATTTTCAGGGTAGGGCTTATTTTTGGGGAAACAGGGTAGGGCTTATTTGGGGGGTAGGGCTTATATTGCAGCCATCACCGACAATCACGCTAGGTCTTATTTTCGGGGAAACCGGGTAGTACTTTGTAATCTACATGACATTATCACCTAAAAGGTGGTTCTTTAGTTGTATTGGCCTTCATCTTATTGCAATTTAGTGATCAGATAACACATTTAACAAAAAGGAACACATTTAACAAATAGGAAAAGGAAATTGCATGATACAAAAATAAACTTATAAAAGTATATAGAGAACTACGAACTGTTTTCAGGCTAAATTCCTCCGAGAATAGGATATTTGGGAGTATAAGACATATTGTGTTATCTTCCATTTCCCACACACAGAATTGTACATCATATACTAGAGAATATTGAAAGTGATCGTGGTTAGCGATATTAATCGCATGTGGGAAAATACCAGGCAGGAATAGATGTTAAATAGTGGAAAAGCTAATCAAAATATATTATAGAGAGCGCTCCCCTGGTCTGCATAGAAGGGGGGGAGGAGGTGGGGAGGGGAGAGGGAAAGAGGGGGGGAAAAGAAGAAGAAAGGACCGGGGAGGGAGTGAAAAAAAGAGAATAGATGGTAATATATTTTTAAAAACGTCTCCACAGAACACTGTGGAACGTTCGGAATGAACGATCCCTTCCCATACGTTCATTGTGTTTTTCCAGATGAAAACCCCTGCAAAAAAAGGGGCAAACAAAATTGATTCGTTGAGGCCTGGTGGAGAGGTGGCCTGTAGCTGGAATATCCATCTCTGCTCTTTTTGCAGCAGAGACTTGTTCCAGTCACCACCTCTCATTGGGATCTGTATTTTGTAAAGGGCCACAAAGGTCACTCTTGGGACCCTGTAGTTGTGTATGGAAATTATGTGCCTCCCAATGGGAAGGTACAGGTTCCCCACCTGCATACTGTAAACATGTTGGGAGATGCGTTTCCAAAATTCCTGCCTGGTCTTTCCCATATAGTAAGCGCCACAATCACATTCCATCAGATATACTATTCCACCGGTGTGGCAGTTCACAAATTGTGTGGGTGTAAATGTCTTTCCATTGGGAAGGACAAAGATTTTATCCTTCTTGATAAGTGAACAGTATGAGCAATGTCCACAGGGGAAAGAACCCACTATGGAACAGTGCTTCGCTCTCCTATTTTCATTGATGTATTCGCTCTGGACGAGCTTGTCCCGTAGTGACATAGCTCTTTTGTATGTTATGGTGGGTTTTTCTAGGATGAACTCACGCAATTTGGGGTCATCTGTGAGGATGCTCCAATGGCGCTCTATAATCTTTTTAATAGCCTGATGTTGTCGAGAGTAACGCATGATGATCCGGGTGAGGTTACCTTCAGAGCTTTTGGAGGGTTTAGATCTGAAAAGCAGCTGGGATCTGGAATGTCCTATGGCTTGATTGTATGCTTTTTTAAGGCACTATCGGCTGTAACCTCTTGCTAGCAGTCGATTCTGAAGCCCCTCAGCTTCTTTTTTAAAAAGAGCATCATTCGAACAGTTGCGCCGAAGGCGCAGATATTGTCCATAAGGGATAGAATTCTTTAGTGGAATGGGATGGAAACTGTCCGAATGGAGGACCGTGTTCCCGGCAGTTGTCTTTCGAAACAAAGTACTGGAAAGGCTTCTTTCCGCAGTGACCGAAATGGAGACATCTAAGAAGGTGACGCTGTGGGGGTCATAGATCATCGTAAAACTCCCCATAACCACACCCTGCACCTGGAGGTAGTGGGAGTTGTCAAAGCAAAAATAATTGTGGTGCAGTATGTAGTGCAGACCATTCAATATGAACCTGACCAGTGCAGGGTCATATTGAGAATGCTGTTGCAAGGCCCTTTGCACAGCGGCCAAACCCTGAGAATGGGGAATGCTGCTGTACAACGCCTCGACGTCTGGTGACCATCGACGTCGAGGCGTTGTACAGCAGCATTCCTCATTCTCAGGGTTTGGCCCCTGTGCAAAGGGCCTTGCAACAGCATTCTCAATATGACCCTGCACTGGTCAGGTTCATATTGAATGGTCTGCACTACATACTGCACCACAATTATTTTTGCTTTGACAACTCCCACTACCTCCAGGTGCAGGGTGTGGTTATGGGGACCTGTTGTGCCCCCTCCTACGCCAACCTGTACCTGGAGGAGTGGGAGAAGTCCCTCTTGGACGACGAGGACCTTGTCGTATACACCAGCCATATAACTAAATGGCTGAGGTATATCGACAACGTCTTTGTCATCTGGGAGGGACCCGAGACCAAACTAGTCAAATTTTTCAATAGGATCAATGTGAATGACCGTAATTTGAGTTTTACGATGATCTATGACCCCCACAGCGTCACCTTCTTAGATGTCTTCATTTCGGTCACTGCGGAAAGAAGCCTTTCCAGTACTTTGTTTCGAAAGACAACTGCCGGGAACACGGTCCTCCATTCGGACAGTTTCCATCCCATTCCACTAAAGAATTCTATCCCTTATGGACAATATCTGCACCTTCGGCGCAACTGTTCGAATGATGCTCTTTTTAAAAAAGAAGCTGAGGGGCTTCAGAATCGACTGCTAGCAAGAGGTTACAGCCGATAGTGCCTTAAAAAAGCGTACAATGAAGCCATAGGACATTCCAGATCCCAGCTGCTTTTCAGATCTAAACCCTCCAAAAGCTCTGAAGGTAACCTCACCCGGATCATCATACGTTACTCTTGACAACATCAGGCTATTAAAAAGATTATAGAGCGCCATTGGAGCATCCTCACAGATGACCCCAAATTGCGTGAGTTCGTCCTAGAAAAACCCACCATAACATACAAAAGAGCTATGTCACTACGGGACAAGCTCGTCCAGAGCGAATACATCAATGAAAATAGGAGAGTGAAGCACTGTTCCATAGTGGGTTCTTTGCCCTGTGGACATTGCTCATACTGTTCACTTATCAAGAAGGATAAAATCTTTGTCCTTCCCAATGGAAAGACATTTACACCCACACAATTTGTGAACTGCCACACCCGAGGAATAGTATATCTGATGGAATGTGATTGTGGCGCTTACTATGTGGGAAAGACCAGGCAGGAATTTTGGACACGCATCTCCCAACATGTTTACAGTATGTAGGTGGGGAACCCGTACCTTCCCATTGGGAGGCACATAATTTCCATACACAACTATAGGGTCCCAAGAGTGACTTTTGTGGCCCTTTACAAAATACAGATCCCAATGAGAGGTGGTGACTGAAACAAGTCTCTGCTGCAAAAAGAGCAGAGATGGATATTCCAGCTACAGGCCACCTCTTCACCAGGCCTCAACGAATCAATTTCGTTCGCCCCTTTTTTGCAGGGGTTTTCATCTGGAAAAACACAATGAACGTATGGGAAGGGGTCGTTCATTCCGAACGTTCCACAGTGTTCTGTGGAGACGTTTTTAAAAATATATTACCATCTATTCTCTTTTTTTCACTCCCTCCCCGGTCCTTTCTTCTTCTTTCCCCCCCTCTTTCCCTTCCCCCTCCCCTCCCCCCTCCTCCCCCCTTCTATGCAGACCAGGGGAGCGCTCTCTATAATATATTTTGATTAGCTTTTCCACTATTTAACATCTATTCCTGCCTGGTATTTTCCCACATGCGATTAATATCGCTAACCACGTTCCCTTTCAATATTCTCTAGTATATAATGTACAATTCTGTGTGTGGGAAATGGAAGATAACACAATATGTCTTATACTCCCAAATATCCTATTCTTAGAGGAATTTAGCCTGAAAACAGTTCATAGTTCTCTATATACTTTTATATGTTTATTTTTGTATCATGCAATTTCCTTTTCCTTTTTGTTAAATGTGTTATCTGATCACTAAATTGCAATAAGATGAGGCCAATACAACTAAAGAACCACCTTTTAGGTGATAATGTCATGTAGATTACAAAGTACTAACTACGGTCAGCCAAGGGTTAACTTTAGCTATACAGACCCTATGTATACATAGCTATACAGACCCTACAAGAGGGGAGTCGCTAGGGCCCTGCGTCTCCTGTATACGCCCACCAGGTGGCAGCACCTGGTTCTGGGCGCCTCTTGCCTGCCAGCGGCGTCCCGGATCCCTTCTGGACGCCGTGTTCACGTGCGCGCGACCTAGAGCGCGTGCGCGTGACGTAGCGGCGCCTGCGTAGTTGCGGCGGAAGTGACGGGGGTGCCTGAGAGTACACACTCCTCCTAAACGCCGGGGGGTCACGTTGGAGCGCACAGCTGTGCTGCTCTTTCCCCCAGGTGGGGGGGGAGGAGGGGCGAATGTGTCAGTATGCCTGCACCTGATGGGAGTTAGTCAATTGACACTCCCTATAAATGCATCAAGCCTTAGGGGAAGGCTACTGAATCTCTTCAAACCATGTGATACCTGGTCATGCACCCACCGATCTGAGTGATTGGTAAGTACACTTGATATGCTAGAATCTTCCCTTGTATATCTTCTTATTCTGTTAAGAATTACCATCCGTATTTCAACTTTTTAGAACCAGGAATATCGTATCCAACCATCTTGGTTCGCCTAATTGGGTAAACAGCTCCGCTACCACCCATGCACTTTATCATACTTTTCTCACGCATTGTTTTGTTTGTTTGTTTGGTTGAGGGTTGTGCTTATCTTGTGTTTTCACTTTAAGTCCACACACTTCACATTCCCTTCGCCCGCACCACTGTGCACTCCGTTCCCACCCTGTCCACACATCACTCCCCACCCTATCCTCCCCACTTCCCCCCCCCTTTTTTTTTCCTCCTTTTTTCCTTTCCTTTCCCCCCTCTATCCACTTCCTCTCCCCCACACTGTTCCCACCCTGTCCACATATCACTCCCGATCCCCATTCTCCCCACTTCCCCCCCCCCCTTTTTTCCTTCCTTTTTCCCTCCACCACCCCCTCTCCTCCTATCCATTTTCCTTCCCCCCCCATCCAACCTCGGTTGGTCTTTCCCCACCTTTGGTCACCTCACAGGCGGTTTGTGGTGCTGCCACCCCATTGCTTTCCATCCAATATTCTTACTGCTATATGGTCCTTGATGGGCAGCAGGGCCTTTGTTGTTTGTTTGTCTATTCCTCCTATTCACTTTCACATTATTTCACTCTGTGTGGTTCACTGTTTTTTCTTGTATTGACATCCTTTCATACTTTCCCCACACTTTCTTTTTTCCTTTTTTCCCTTTTCTCTTCCTCCCCCCCTTTTTCCCTTCCCTTCTTCCCCTCCCCCACCCAACCCTTTTTTCCCCTTTTCCCCCCCTCCCCCCCCCCCTTTTTTATTCCCTTCCTCTACTGTTCTCCCTTCCCACTTTTTTCCTTCCCTTTCCTTTTTCCCTTCCCCCTTTGTCTTATTTCTTCCTTCCACTTCCCGTATTTGTTTCCCTGCATACCCATGGACCCATTATTATGCCCCGCAATACGGAAACTTTCAAACATCTGAGGAGTCAACTGACTCCTCGCTTTCTACTTTTTTCTTTAGTGCCAACGTGAATTCATCCAGGTGCAGCTTTTGGCCATTTGCAGTCCCTTCCCTCCCCTGCATATGTGGGGGGCATGTAGGCGTGATCCCTCATAAGGCACATTTGGTCTACCACCCGTCCTCTGGGGAGTTGGCCTGACACGGGGGAGACAGAGGACATAGGAGGAACTACATTACCTTAAATATCCTGTATTGCCAGGAACCTTGTGATAGGTAATTATGGAACTTACGCAGATATGTTTTATTGTATACAGATGGGTTTGCTATTGTTGAGTCTTATGCTATGTTCGATATATGTTTGCATTTCCACAGCGGACAACCCATCCTCTGAAGAAGACCCAGCGAGGGTCGAAAAGCATCAGGATTCATATTTACAATTCTTGTTGTCCTACATATTGTATTGTACATTGCTTTTATTCCTAGGCACTGTCCGTTGCAATACCTTGGGGATTTAACCCTTAAGGAAACTTTGGTTGTCTCTTAACACATTGCAATTTGTACTGTTTCTAGCCACGGGTATTGTCCGTTGCAATTTTTATGATGCATACAGTTCATGTCCTGACTTGAACAGTCAGAATCAATTTACTTATTTTTAGTACCTTATTATTATATATTTTTTGTATCAATAAAATTAATCTTTTTTGACTACTTCTACTGAATCTTATTGGCTGCTTTAAAGCCCCGATAGGGGGTTTTCGTAGTTTTTTTATACACTTCATGGGGTGTGCAGCCTATTTGTCTACACTCATGTGAGTGTCTTCCGTTGTCTATAGACACCTAATATGGCAAGCTTTAAAATTGCTTGCACTTGTGAAAGGGTGAAAATTGTCAGAACCTAAACTTTTTCATAAGTGACGCTTTAACCTTTTTTACTGCCATCCATATATATCATACATCAGTAGCAGTTGTGGTTTTACACACCCACCCATGCATGTAAATTGCCAGCTATCAGGTAGAAGCAATTTAATTGCTGTACAGCTGCCTGCTTACACCCACACACTCCTGATACATTTGCCCAACCCCTGCATGCCCCCCCATCATGTTTTCTGTGCTCTGCTCTCCCACCTGATGACTCAGAAACCCCATGGCTGATTCCTTTATGTAGAGTGCAGGGAGGCAAGAGAACATCCATTTTCTGATCTCCCTTATCTAGTAATAACCCAGGAGCTTAGTGTATTACATCACTTCTGGTTCAGCTGTCACTGTCACTTTCGGCAGCCCCTACGTGATATAAATAAAGTTATAGAGAAAAAGTCTAAAAAATAAAGTTACTTTCAACCCCCTAAAAATTTTGAGCATGCCCTGCTAGACACACACATACAAACAAAACATTGAAAACAATGATTGGGCTACACATTATGGGTCTCCACACAAGCTGGAGGGAGAGCAACAATTCTAGGGGCATTTATCATGGTAAGCTCTAAAAGCTTTAATGATGGAACATTTAGGGTACTTGAGTTTGTCACCACTGCACAGGCTTGACATGGTATCTATTTATTCTGTACAACCTCCTCTTTTACAAAAAAAGTGTAATAAATTGCATTTGTGTGCCTGAAAATTTGTGGGGTTTTTTTTACTGAACATGTATGCTTGATAAATCATTGCACAAATAGTGTGTGACATAAAACAATGAAACTTCCACTATTTTATTCTCCAGGGCCTGGAGTTGTTGCTTTCACTTGGTCTTAATATGCTTAATATGTGTGATCCAGTCACAGTTCGTAGGGCCAACTTTATTCTAGAGTTAGAGGCCACACTTCAGAGGGGCCTTGGCAAATGCAGTGTTTCCACATATATTTGCAAATATATGTGATTAACAAGTCTGTTTTAGTAGATAGTGTTTAACCACTTGTCTACCAGGGCAATTTGCTCATTGTTTGCACACATGCTAAAATCTGTGTTTTTTTTTTCTAGAAATTACTGTAACCCTCATTAACCCCCCCCCCCCCACACACACACACACACACACACACAAACACACACACACACACACAAAGTATGAATTTTCTGAAATCAGAAACCCTATAAAATACAAAGCTGGGCGTTGCACAATATTTGAGCAATTATTTGTCAAACACATATTTTCAACAAAAATACATTAATTTTAGAGCAAACAAACACAATATTATACCCAATTTTTTGGTAAAATATAAAAGATGAGGTTGGGTCAATTAAATGGATATCAAACATGTCAAGTCTTAAAATTGTGCATGCCTGTGGAATAGCAAAAAAATGGTAGCCAAAATTCTCTATAGGCAATACTTTTAAAAGCCTTTACAGGTCACAAATTTAGAATTAACAATGAACTTTGGCATTAGAATTATTATTCCCACTTTGATGTTCACAACAATCCCTCACATGTGGGGCACAGTAGATGTTACACACATGTGCTTGCCCTATGCTATTCTTTTAATATAGGGAGTGTGTGTGTGTTAGGGGGGTTAAAGGGGTAACATGACAGAACGACAGCTGTGACCCCGGAAGTGACATAATACGTGTTGTTTCTGAGGTCAATAGTGACAGGAGGGATTGCATATTGGATGTTCCCTTAGTTCCTCCTGCCTCCATCAGTTTCCTGTGGTCCTGGGCTACCACTGTGTCATGATCAGGCGTCAGGCTTGAAGACCAGTTGCTATAGCAGTTGCAGGACTACCACTGACCAGCAGGATAGGTACACAGGCAGTCACCCTGGCAGATGACACAGGCTCACCTGAGATGCAGAGTCTAAGTACTAACCGGAGTTCACTAGAGCTCCTGATGGTGGAGATGGATTTAGCTGCGTGCTAGTACCAGGTCGCTGTCCTCAGGTTTTCCCCACAAGGCTATGAGCAAGCCGGGGTCCAGAAGTGGATGAGCAGATAAGGATCAAACAGAGTGGTCAGTAAACAAGCCAAAAGGTCAGTAACGCAAAGTTGCAGGTTGGGATCAGGCAGTCGAGTAGTCAAGGAACAAGCCAAGGGTCGATCACGAGTGGTAGCAAAATACAGACGGCAGCAGGGAAGACAAGAGCAAGGCACTGCCTGAGAAGGCACAATAGACTGGCAAAGAGGAAGTGCTGAGACAAGACTTATATAGGAGGTTCATGGGAGGAGCAAGGAGTTCAAGGTTCAACAGCAATCAAGGCACAAGGCAGGGTTGTCCAATGGATCAGATAGGATTTAAATAGATGAATCCGCGCTTAGGACAATGTAAGAGCTGCTGCCTGTCCCTAATTAGTTCCCCAAGGGGTCTAATTGCAGAGATATAATAGATAATTTGGGAGTACAAATGGCGCTGCCCTATCTTATAAATTAATCCATAGTGGGTACAAATGTCATAAGCTACAATCTGTGTTCAATAAACTGTAACATATAGGAGCTCCACCACTAAATGACGTAATATGGTCTGAACCAGAACAATGACCATATATGTGAAGAACAAAAAATAAATAAATAAGTACTATCTCATTCAAAATTAAACTTCTATCACCCCAATGTTAAAAGTGCCTTTCATGTTTGGAATTAGGTGAATAATGTGAGAAAAATGATACTTCAAAAAATTAGTTGATATAGTTAAAATTAACCCCAAAGTTCAAAAGTATTGTGACAATATGGCACCTGCTAGAGGAAAAAAATCTTATTGAGTGAAAAGCATGTGTGAATTAAAGTGTCAGTGCAAAAGCTATTTTAACGCTCCCAGTTTCTATACAAAATATTAAATTAGGTTAAAATTAACCCCAGGGTTCAAAAGTATTGTGACAGTGTGGCGCCTGCTAGAGGGGACCTCCCTTTTTAAATGAAAAACATATGTGAAATAAAATGTCAGTGCAAATATTATATCGCTCCCAGAGATATTGATAAGTGTATCAGTGGTAGGATCTCTAATGAGATTTGCAATAAATACAATAAATATTAAATCCCATAAAAATCGTACATAGAAATTTGTTTACAGTCTATTACTTTTCTTGGCATGTGATAATGGACTTCTTAAAATATACTATCCATCTAAAACCGGAGAGTTATTATAGCCATATGATGTAAAAAGCAAAGTTCAGTATATATGCTGTTTATTCAGCCTTAGGAACATAAACCAGTGACTTCTGTGCGTATTCCTCAAACGGTGACTTGAAGTGCTCGCCCCCCAGTGCTCCCCCACTCACCAGAAACAGACACCCCCACAGGGGTACCGAGCGACAGAGTGGGTGCCTTGGGATGGGTATTATTCACTCCTGTCCTGCTGCTGTTCTACAATTCTGAGTGATCCCTTCAGTGGTTCCAGGATGAGCTGTGCGTTCCAAATAGACTAGGCTACTCCACCGTTTACCACCTTTATCTGTTAAACTCTCCAATATGCCCAGAGAAAAGAGAAACACAGGGGGCTTCCTTCGTGAAGTATGTCTAGTTTATTATTGCACAAAACAATCCAAAAGTCCATAGTTTAAAAGCTAAAGAGAAGATACTAGTATACACAGGCACCGCTGTATGCAAGGATGGGACCAGAAGCGAGATGTAAGCGTGCGTCCCACCTTGCGTTCCAGCCTGCACTTCCGGGAATGACGTGTGAGCGTGACTCCTCCTTACGCATTTCGTCATGGGACGTTTTCAAAGACGGTGTCGACGCCTCACGCTTCACACAATAATATAGTCATACGGCTCACAGCTCTCCTCCCCTAATTATGGCAATATCGCTCGGGGGTTGGGAATGTGATAGAGCCGCTGGGCTATCCTTGTACACAGCAGTGTTATACGTACAGCCTTGACATTCCTAAACATTTTTTAACCTGTTACATTCTGTTAACTACTGCTAAGTACTCCAAATGTTCATGATGTTACCCCATGATTAATGTCTATTGCACTCAGAATTTATTATTATAAGTAGACATTATATCTGAGTTATTAATTGTATGGTCACATTGGAGGAAAAATTTCCACATATCTTATATATAATGGAAAAAGATAGTTATGCAATAATTATATATAAAATACAATAGTTTAGATACAGGTGAATTTTAGGATAAAAATAAATCTAAAAATACAAATAAAATGGCAGCGCCATTTGTACTCCCAAATTATCTATTAGATCAGATAGGATTGTCCAATAGATCAGGCAGGGAGCTGTACTGCATGCCAGATAGCTCAGTGGGATGGGTCAATGCCAGACACCGAAGAGGTCCCAGGTTCAAGTCCAGGTCCTGACAGTACTCCCCTCCTCTCTGGACATCTTAGGGATGTGTTTGTGAGGAAACCTCTGGTGGAATTCTCTTGTTAATCTAGGGGCATGAACGTTCTCCTCAGGCTCCCAAGAATTTTCTTCTGGCCCATATCCTTCCCATTGGACCAGATATTGTAGCTTGTTTCTAAAGATCCTGGAATCAAGAATTTTCTCCACCACAAATTCTACTTCACCCTGTACCTCAACAGGTGGAGAAGGTGGAAGAATTCTTCCAGAAAAGGGATTTTCATGAAATGGATTCAAGTAGTGATATGTGAAAAACAGGATGAAATTTCATACTATCAGGTAGTTTTAAGCAAAAGGTAACTGGATTGATTTGAGCAGAAATCTTAAATGGTCCTACAAACTTCTAGACCAGCTTTGCAGACGGAACATTTACATTTTCCTTCAAATTTTTGGTTGATAACCAAACTTTGTCACCCACATTAAAGGTAGGAAGTGATCTGCGATGTCTATCAGCAGCCTTCTTGTAATATTCCTGAGCCTCCCTCAAAGTTTCAATCAATTTCTCCTGAATCTCCTGCAGAGTAGTTAATCTGTTGGTAACAGAAGGAATTGGAGTTGAGATAGGGAGATCAGGAATAAAGACTGGATGATACCCATTGTTTAAATAAAAAGGTCTTTGAAAAGTGGAGCTATGTTTAGAATGGTCATATGCAAACTCTGCTGTAGAAAGGTAATCCGCCCAATCATCCTGAAGATAACTGACAAAACATTGAAGGTACTGCTCCAAGGTTTGATTGGTCCTTTTGGTCTGACCATTAGACTGGGGATGAAAAGCAGAAGACAGATTAACTGTTACACCTAAGGCCGAGCAAAAGTTTTTCCAAAATTTTGTAGTAAACTGTACTCCTCTGTCAGACACCAAACCATCAGGAATTCCATGTAGTTTAAATACTTCTTGAACCATTAACTCAGCAGTTTGTTCAGCCGAAGGTACTCCCTTAACAGGTATAAAATTAGCCATCTTAGTGAGACGTTCAACAACGACCAAGCTAGTGGTCATTTCTTTTGAGGAAGGAAAATCTACCACAAAGTCCATAGAAATTGAGTCCGATGGTCTTGATGGAATAGGGAGTGGCTGGAGTAACCCCAAAGGAGAAGCTCAGGGAGTCTTACTGCGTGCACAGGTCAGGCATGAGGCCACATAGCGTTTGACATCTTTCTTATAGCTGGGACACCAAAAGGAATGTGACAAGATGTCAGAGGACTAGCAGAAACTTGACCTGCCAGCATCAGCGCCTTCCTGTGCGCCTGCGCAGAAGAGTTGCGCTACGGCATGCATGGGTGCGTGATCCAGCGGGTTCGCGCTTCCAAACACTCAGCTCTGCGGGTCAGCACATGCGGGTGCGAGATGTATCATAGCGCACGGTACGTGCACGCCACCATGCGCACAGCGGAAGTCCCTTGGGCAGGTCTATAAAAGTCAGCCTGGTGTATGGTATCATTGCTGGTTTGTCTTTTCAGCTCCTGTAACCTGTTCCTGAACCTGTGTACCTGTGCCTGCCTGTTGTGACCCGGATCGACCTTGACCTTGCCTTGAACCTCTCCTGTGTTTGACCCCCAGCCTGCTTCCTGGACTTTGCCTCTGCCTTATCCCAGTGTTTGATCCACAACCTGCTTGACTACCCGTGTTTGAACCCCAGCCTGTTCCTGGACTTTTATCTTTATGTGGGACTCTCAGCCTTCTCTTAACCGGCTTTAGTCTTTATCTCCAGACCCTGCTCAAGTTCTTGCCAAGCCAGTTCCAGCGAGGTGTCGGCCACCCTGCACAGATCACTTCTCTACTTAAAATACCTTCCAGCTGCTCTGCTACCTGCTGGTGATCCGTGCTTCTTCATGCCCAATACCCATTGTGCCACTTCCAGAGGGTATCGTGCGCCCAGCTGCAAGGGGAGCCTCTCTCAGCAACTCAGCCTTGGTGAGTACCTGACAGTACAAACCAGCCATGAGCGAGCAAGTTTCAGCCCTTACCCAGGCTGTCCAGATGCTTCAAGAGGGCTACTTTCAGATTGAGTGACGCCTTCAGCACCTGACCATTACCCCTGGTCTCTCGGATACCACGTCAGCATCTGCCAGTGGAACCTCTCCTCAGCAAGGTCAAACTATCCCTGCTCCCGCAGTAGTAATGACACTTCCTGAACCCAGGGTCCCCACTCTGGAATGAACTGGAAGAAGTTCATGGCATTTAAAAATGCCTATCAGTTATACCTCGCCCTCCAACCCAGGACTTTTCACGCCGAATCCATAAAAGTGGGATTAATCATCTCCCTACTATCTGACGAGCCACAATCTTGGGCCCATAAACACCTTGAGCAGAAGAGTCTCCTTCTCAACTCAGTGGACATTTTCTTTGACGCAATGGGACAGTTGTATGATGATCCACAACGCACTGCCACTGCTGAATCTTTTTTGCACTCCCTGACCCAGGGGAAGAGACTCGTGGAAGACTATACAGTGGAATTCTGAAAATGGGCAGGAGACACCAACTGGAATGAGGCCGCTCTCAAATACCAGTATCACCAGGGTCTTTCGGAAATTTTAAAAGATGAGTTAGCTTGGGTGGATACCCCAGCCTCCCTGGAAGATCTAATCCAACTTGCTACCAAACATGACAGACGTTTCCGGGAAAGACGCTCCGAGCATTTTCAGTCGTCCAAACCAGTCTGGATGTTACCTCGGGTTCCTCCTGTTCCTGCTCCTTCCATGGTCCCCTCTGCTTCTTCTGACAGTGAGCCTATGCAACTAGGTCTTATTCGTCCACTCCACTCACTCCCGATGAAAGACTCCGCCGACGCCAAGCCAACCTTTGCCTTTATTGCGGAGAAGCGGGCCACTTCTTACGCCCTGTAAGACCCAGTAAGTCCCGCTCACAGTTTTCCATGAACTTTCAGGTTGTTGGTGCTAGTCAGTCTCATCTTGTCCTCCTGGTCTCTTTTCAGGTGGCGGAAGAGGAAGTTCAGCTGCTAGCCATCGTTGATTCAGGAGCCTGCAGTTGTTTCCTAGACGCATCCCTCGCTCAAAGTCTGCATATTCCTCTCCAAATCAAGAAACACCTGCAAATACATCTAGCAGATGGGTCTCTACCCTGCTCAGGGCCGGTCACCCAAGAAACCAAGCCCATCCTCATCTCCACTGACTCTGGCCACAGAGAATTTCTTCAATTTGACATTATTAGCTCCCCTATGTTCCCAATTATCTTAGGATTCCCCTGGTTGCAGGCCCATGACCCTCAGATCAAATGGAGCAAAAAAGAAATTCTCTTCTCTTCCCAGTATTGTTCTCAGGATTGTCTTTTGCCAAGCTAGGACAGAACGGCCACCTGTTCCACCATACAGCTCAAGCCAGAAGTTCTCCAGCATGTCCCTCCTGCATACCATGAATTCCTGGACATCTTCGATAAGAAAAAGGCTGACAGTTTGCCACCCCATCGACCTTATGATTGTCCTATTAATCTCCTCCCTGGCTCTGAAATTCGTTCCTATATCGACGAGAACCTTGAAAAGGGATTCATCTGACCCTCCTCATCCCCAGCCGGGGCAGGAGTCTTTTTAGTGGAAAAGAAGGACAGATCCCAAGACCTTGTGTGGACTATAGAGAACTTAATAGAATCACTATTACAAATAGATATCCACTCCCTCTCATCCCTGAACTTTTTCAGCGCCTCCGAACCACTCAAATATTCACCAAGCTAGATCTTTGGGTAGCATACAATCTGGTTCGGATACGTGACGGTGATGAGTGGAAGACAGCCTATAGGTCCAGATTTGGGCATTTCGAGTATTTAGTGATGCCGTTCGGGCTGTGCAATGCCCCTGCGACCTTTCAGCATCTGGTCAATGACATTTTTCGTGAGTATCTAGATAATTTTGTGATTGTGTATCTTGATGACATTTTGATTTTTCCACTACAGCAGAGCTACCACAAACTAATGTGAAGAAGGTGCTGTCGATCCTCAGAAAACATGGCCTTTACCTAAAAGGAGAAAAATGCGAACTTGAGAGAGACACTATCCAGTTCCTTGGGTTCATCACTTCCACAGGAGGGGTCGCAATGGACCCACAAAAAGTTAAAGCCATCCAGGAGTGACCAGCGCCTTCTGACCAAAAGGGGGTTCAGCGATTCGTTGGCTTTGCCAACTTTTATCGCAGGTTCACTAAAGGTTTCTCTTTAATCATCTCTCCAATCACGCAGCTTACCCGCCAGCAAGTTAAATTCCAATGGTCACCGGAAGCCCAGAAAGCTTTTGATAAATTAAAGAGACTTTTTATATCAGCTCCTGTTCTTCAACATCGCAAACCAGTGTTGCCCTATGTATTAGAATTGGATGCCTCAGAATCTGCATTAGGGCCTATCCTCTCCCAAAGAAGTGGCCAAAAAGCACTGCTTCATCCAGTGGCCTTTTCCTCGCGGAAGCTCAGCCCTCCGGAGAAGAATTATGACATTGGGGACCGAGAACTACTAGCTATAAAATTTGCCTTAGAGGAATGGAAATATCTGCTGGAGGGGGCTTCCCAACCCATCATGATTTTCACGGATCATCGTACCTCCACACTGCCAAGCGTCTTAGACCTCGACAAGCCTGTTGGACCTTATTTTTCTCAAGATTCAACTTCCACATCTCTTATCGACCAGGAACCAAGAACGGGAAGGCGGATGCACTCTCCCGTATGTTCCCTGAAGCATGTGAACCAACAGAACCTGGGACCATCCTGTCCCCACACAACTTCCTCTGAATCATTCAGCCCAATCTCAAGTCAACCATCAGAGAGGCTACCAGTCAATGCACCGGATCCGAAATATCCTCTTTAGAAAGGAGGGATAGATTGTTATGGGCCCAGGACAAGGTAGTCGTTCCTCCCTCAGTGAGACTCCAAATTATGCAGACTTTTCACGATCATAAACTAGCAGGGCACTTTGGAATACAAAAGACCTCTGAACTTGTTAATCGTTCCTTCTGGTGGCCGAATTGGAGGCAAGACTGCAAGAGTTATGTACAATCATGTATCACTTGCCAGCGCAAAAGGATCAAACACCAAAGCCTGGGGACTTCTTAGATCCTTACCTGTCCCTACACGCCCCTGGAGAGAAGTCTCCATGGACTTCATCGTGGATCTACCCCCCTCTGAGAAATTTACCACCATTCTAGTAGTGGTTGACCGTCTCTCAAAGATGGCTCACTTTTGCCCATGATGGGCACCCCCTCGGCTTCAGCTACTGCAGATATCTTCCTAAAATAAAACATAAGGCTTCATGGTGTTCCTTTCAACATTGTTTCCGATAGGGGAGTCCAGTTTATGTCCAAATTCTGGAAGGATCTGTGCAAGTCCCTGGAAATCGAGATCTCCCTCTCATCTACATACCATCCACAGAGTAATGGTCAGATGGAGGGGACCAACCAATCTTTAAAGCATTATCTTCGATGTTTTTGCTCCTATTCCCAAGATGACTGGTCTACCCTTCTGCCTTATGCAGAATTTGCCTATAACAATTCCATACACTCTGCCATCAACCAAACACCGTTCTGGGCAAATTATGGATTCCACCCTTCTTTCCTACCAGATGCCATCCCTGAAGTATCAACCCGTGAAGTACAGGATCGGATAAACGCTATTCAAACAAATTTTTTACAGATTTAGGAAGCCATGAAAAGAGCTCAAGATAACTATAAGAAATACTACAACAGAGGGAGAAGGAGTAACCCGAATTTCAAGGCCAGAGATAAAGTGTGGTTATCCGCTGTTGATCTCAAACTTCCCTATCCTTCACGTAAACTAGGCCCAAAATGTATTGGTCCTTTTGAGATTAAGAGAGCAGTAAACCCTGTGGCTTTCAAACTAGTTCTACCCAATTCTTATAGGATACACCCAGTGTTCCACGTCTCTTTACTAAAACCAGTAACTCCTAATACTTTTTCAGGAAGAGAAGAACTACCTCCTCCTCCAATTGAGGTTGAAGGGGAAGAGGAATTTGAGGTAGAAACTATAGTAGACTGCAGAAAGAGAGGGGGGCAGGTCCAACACCTAGTTAAATGGAAGGGGTATCCCCCAGAAGACAATTCCAGGGAACCTTCTAAAAACATTCATGCCCCTCGCTTAGTGCAAGACTTCCATGGAAGACAACCAAAAATGCGAGCCCAGTTGGGCATCTGGAGGCTGCCCCTTGGGGGGGGGGGGCACTGTCAGAGGACTAGCAGAAACTTGACCTGCCAGCATCGGCGCCTTCCTGTGCTCCTGCGCAGAAGAGTTGCGCTATGGCACGCGCGGGTGTGCGATCCGGCGGGTTCGTGCTTCCAAACACTCAGCTCTGCGGGTCCGCACATGCGGGTGCACGATGTATTATAGCACACGGGTACAGAGAAAGTCCCTTGGGCAGGCCTATAAAAGTCATCCTGGTGTATGGTATCATTGCTGGTTTGTCTTTTTAGCTTCTGTAACATGTTCCTGAACCTGTGTACCTGTGCCTGCCTGTTGTGACCCGGATCGACCTTGACCTTGCCTTGAACCTCTCCTGTGTTTGACCCCCGGACTGCTTCCTGGACTTTGCCTCTGCCTTATCCCAGTGTTTGATCTTCAGCCTGCTTGACTACCTGTGTTTGACCCTCGGCCTGCTTCCTGGACTTTGCCTCTGCCTTATACCAGTGTTTGATCTGCAACCTGCTTTACTACCCGTGTTTGACCCCCGGCCTGTTCCTGGACTTTTACCTTTATGTGGGACTCTCGGCCTCCTCTTAACCGGCTTTAGTCTTTGTCTCCAGACCCTGCTCAAGTTCCTGCCAAGCCAGTTCCAGCGAGGTGTCAGCCACCCTGCATGGATCACTTCTCTACTAAAACATTTTTTTGCATTGATCCATGTCCCCTGGGGCAGGACCCAGGTCCCCAAACACTTTTTATGACAATAACTTGCATATAAGTGTAGCACTAACTCACGGTGGAGCTGCTGGTTTAAGCGTGTCTGTTACCTTCACCTTGCTTCCCTTGGTTTTACCGGCACTGGGTCTAGGGGTTCCGTTGAGTTTACTTCTGGATGACACACGCACCAACACTGGAGTACGTTTTCAATGCTTTATTGAACAAGCAAAGTTTAGGAAGTAGCAGGAAAGAGGCGGAAAAGGAAACTTTCAGGAGAAATTCAAATATCTTCTTATAGAATCTTAGCGACAAATGTCCTGGTAGAATTCAAATAATTAGGTGGAATGAGCTCCCCTTGTGGGACACACTCCTTGCTCATCTGGATAGGCCTCTCTCACCGGTCTAGCAGCTAGTACGCAGCATGAATCAGAAGTCTTTGCTACAGAATCATTTGGGGGGTAAATCCATATGATCCTCTGCCACAGGATGTATCAGATTTTCTCTGCAGTGAAAGTCAGTCACAGTGCCTAAACCTTTAAGCCGAACCAGCAAAACTATGCTGTATAGTTACTTCTTTTGGATACGCCCTTCGACCGAGTCACCAGGCCCCTCAATAGACCAGCACGCTGCATGATCTCTCCAAGATGGGTCCTCCCCTGGGATCTCCTCGGCCGTCCAGCTTCGTCACACAGGACCGATAGCTCAGGACCATTCCTCGGCCGCGGTGGTAGGCCCCAGACAAGCCTCTGGACCCACCCCTGCGCCGCTGTATCATGGGCCTCCTGATCGGAGGACCACGAGGTAGCTCCTTAATGCATACCTGTCGGCCAGGAGGGCCAGCAGGTGGCTATAAAATGACCCTAGAACATGGCGTCTGTCCCATAAATAACCCCTTCCCAGAATGCAACTCGGAGGACCACCTCCACCGAGCTTGCCTCCGAGACAGAGGAGCATCTATACACTTCGACAAGTTGCCTTTCCAACACTGACCAGTGGTAACAGCGACAACCACCGGTCAGCACAGAAGCACACACAACGTCAGCCAAGCTGGAACAGAGGCGAACTTTTAACCTTCCTAACACACGATTTACTAAATTTACCTAACCTGCGGTAGATTGTAAATCTACCAGCGCTACATAAGCCTTTAAAATTGGCACTTTTGATTTCTCCCATAGACTTTTAAAGGGTGTTCCGCGGCATTCGAATTTGCCGCGAACACCCCAAATTGTTCGGTGAACTTGCGAACAGCCCATGTTCAAGTCGAACATGAGTTCGACTCGAACTCGAAGCTCATCCCTAGTCATTTTCATAGCTCTCCTTTAGGAGACTCAAGAATGTCTTGAAACCCATGGCCCCTATGAAGTTCTTTTAAGGCAGGATAGTACATTCAGGGTTTTCTTCCTGGCATGGTTCAGTGAACATCCTTGATAATGCATAAGCCTTACCATTCCTTGACCCAGGTCAATACGAGACGAAAATTAAACCTGGAAAAGAACAGTGACCAACATGCTTGTCTAGAAGACATCCTCTTGGCAGAACAAATTAATTCTAGATTTTTATGTTCTCAGATCCTGACACACTGCCTGTAGACGCAGGAGAGATTGCAGATCAGATGTTCCCTGAGTTACTCCTGCTTTCACTGGGGAAGAAGTTTCCTGTGGTCCTGGGCTCCCAGGTGGAATGAAAGAGCCTGGGAACCACTGCAGGTGCCTTCCGGTGGTGGTGGGGGTGCAGAGGGATTGGTGCCTTTTTTGAGACCCCTGTATAGAATGCCTGTAATGAATATGTTGACAAGATAATGTGGCAAATTACTAGAATTGGTGCATACAGAATCTGGTGCAGCTGTGCATAGTAATTAATACATTTCTAAGCTCAGCTTGTTCAATTAAGCCTTGCCTAGAAGCTGATCGATTACTATGCACAGTTGAACCAGATTCTGTGTGCACCAATTTTAGTGATTCTCCCCCATTGCTTTTACTCCACAGAAAACACACTGCTTAGTTAAAGTGGAGGGCCACCCTGAAAAAAAAAATTACACCAAAAATCCTAAAAAAAAAAAAAAAAACATTTGAAAAACAAAAAAATGTTATACTTAACTGAACCCTTGTTGGTAGGCAGTCTTCCTAATCTGCCTGTTCTTATTCAGCGGCATGTTCTGCTCCTAGCTGAGTGGCCCCGTTGCCTTCTGGGCTGTGTGTGTTCCTAGAAAACCATGGGGCCATTCACAGATCGCGTGCGCAGTAGGAAACTGGCAGTGAAGCCGCGATGTCGGCACCCGAGGCTGAACCATATCTCGGTCCTCGGGTGCTGCTGCCTCCATCTTCGGTAAGGGAATCAGGAAGTGAAGGCTTGCGGCTTCACTTCCTGGTTCCCTACTGCACATGCCCGAGTCGCGCAGCGCAATACGGATGGTCCCTGCTGTCTCTGGGACCCGTGTGTTTCCCAGCAGACAGCGGGGGGGACAGGAAGTGGCGTAAATAACTGCAGATTCTGCGGCTATCTATGCCGGAAGTGGGTGCAATTACCTGTAATATACAGGTATCTGCACCCCCCTCCCCCCTGAAAGGTGCCAACTGTGACACCGGCGGGGGGGAAGAATCCGATGAATGGAAGTTCCACTTTTGGGAGGAACTCCACTTTAATTCCATACTAAAAAAATATATGGACACCCAAGGAAAGTTTCCAAGTACTTTGAACACTACTCATATTCCAAACCTACTACCTACTAAATAAACTATAACTTAAACTCTAACTTAAAAAAATATGTGTAACAGCTAAAAAAGAGGTTTTATAAATAGGAGTACAGATCGCTCCCAGAAATGTAATTTTCTTTTTTGTGTTTGTCTTGTCCTGCTTTTCGTAAATGTTTGCTCTGAGCTGCAGGTCCAATTTCTAGTTTCCCATGTTACCAAAGTTTAATTTTTGGTGAGATACTCTCTAAGCATCATTCACTTTTAAAGTGATACTAAAGCTTGTGGGGTTTTTTTCCATTTTTTTTTTATAAATAACATACATATTAAACTTACCTGCTCTGTGCAGTGGTTTTGCACAGAGCAGCCGTAATCCACTGCTGGCCCCAGAGAAAGCCAATTGCCCTGGGGGCACTGCTGCCTACTCGCTCCCAAGCCGCTGCTCTATGCGTCCATAAGACACATAGACCCATGGCTCAACCCCCCCATTCTCTCCTCATTGACTCACTGGCTGTGATTGACAGCAGTGGGAGCCAATGGGTTCCCATGCTGTGTCAGCCAATAAGGAGGGAGAGTCCCCATACAGCCCAGGCTATGTAAACATTGCTGGATCAGAGGGGGCTCGGGTAAGGATTGGGGGGCCGGGGGGGTGCTGCACACAAAATCATTTTACCTTATGCATAGGATGTATGAAGGTAAAAAATCTTCAACCTTTGGAACCACTTTAACCGCTAGCCAACCAGCCTCCGCAGTTATACTGCAGCAGGTTGGCACGGCTGCACAAATCGCCGTAGCTGTACGTCACTCTGCCACATGTTGCCAGAGCTATTGCGCGTGCCCAGCGAGCATGATGACTGCCGGGCACCCGCGATCGCTCGTGGGGAGAGGAGACAGAGCGACGTACTAAGTATGAGCACCGATCAGTCTCCTCCCCTAGTCAGTCCCACCCCCCCTACAGTTAGAACACCTAGGGAACACAGTTAACCCCTTGATCGACCCCTAGTGTTAACCCCTACCCTACCAGTGACATTTATACATTAATCAGTGGCTATTTTTAGCTCTGATCGCTATATAAATGTCAATGGTCCCAAAATAGTGTCAAAAGTGTTCGATCTGTCCACTGCAATGTCGCAGTCCCAATATAAATTGCAGATTGCCGCCATTACTGGTAAAAAAAAAATAATAAAAATGACATAAATCTATCCCCTATTTTGTAGACACTATGGGGGTTATTTACGAAAGGCAAATCCACTTTGCACTGCAAGTGCAATTGAAAGTGCACTAAAAGTGCACTTGGAAGTGCAGTCGCTCTAAATCTAAGGGGTAGATCTGAAATGAGTGGAAGCTCTGCTGATTTTATCATCCAATCTTGTGCAAGCTAAAATGCTGTTTTTTATTTTCCTTGCATGTCCCCCTCTGATCTACAGACTTTACTTCCAAGTGTACCCTCAGTGCACTTTCAAGTGCACTTGCAGTACAAAGTGGATTTTCCTTTAGTAAATAACCCCCTATAACTTTTGCGCAAACCAATCAATTTACGCTTATTGCAATTTTGTTTTACCAAAAATATATAGAAGAATATATATCGGCCTAAACTGATGAAAGAAATTCATTTTTTTGTTTGTTTTTTGGATATTTATTATAGCAAAAAGTACAAAATATTGTGTTTTTTTTCAAAATTGTCGCTCTTTTTTGTTTATAGCGAAAAAAATAAAAACCGCAGAGGTGATCAAATACCACCAAAAGAAATTTATGGGGAAAAAAGGATATACACTTTGTTTGGGTACAACATCGCGCGACAGCGCAATTGTCAGTTAAAGCGACGCAGTGAAGTATCGCAAAAAATGGCTTGGTCAGGAAGGGGGCAAATCCTTTTGGGGCTTAAGAGGTTAAAGGGTTGTGTACACTGCAACTTTTCTCATAAGAATACCAAGGTTGTATCAGGTGGTATAATGAAGGCTGACCGACCCAGTCAGAAATGAGTGAGAGAAAGTAAATAGGCAGGGTGACTAAGAATGAACTGAGAGTTTGATCCTAATTTAGCTGATGTTCAGTGGAAATTGCTCCTCTGAATGTCCCATATTGCATTGAAAAAAAAAAACATAAAAAAAAGGAGTCCTAAAAAGGACTGTTAGAAAATCACAGTGAATGCAGGTAGGTTCATATACCACTCTCCCTACCCACACAAACTGCAATGCACTGAAAATGAGAGGCCAGGTACAAGACTATGGCCAGTTATGGTTTTGTCAAAAGTTGCAGCCCACACACTATAAGAGCGGGGAATATCTGCCAGGGTCGTTGTACAGTTGGTACATGACCAGCCTGCCCATACTTCTGAACCGACTGAATCTTGATCAATGTATGGCCAGCTTAAAAGGCTGCTGTCTCAGCGTGATGGGCAGTTGACAGTAGAAAGTGTTGTAGCAACAACTTCTGTTGTTGTGTTGCTATTGTTTCCCCATTTTTATATTTATTTTCTTTTGTTTTAATTGTATTAGCATTTACTTTTTCTTTCTTAATATTGGGGGAGGAGGGGCTTGATTTGCTTGTAGTGTTTTAGGGTTTTTATAGTTTTTCTTCCCATTTTTTAGCTATTTTACTTTTTTGGAGTTTGTGTTTCACTTTGTTGCAGTTTTTTATTTATTTATTATTCTTTTTACATGGCCAACAGCAGCAGCATCATGAAGTTGTTGGTGACAAAACAAAAGCTGCCTTACTTTGCAGTGAAATACTTATTGTGATGCAGTTTAGTCCACAAACGCCAGAGTTCCCAGTGCACCAAGCATAATATCCCCCACATACACATGTTGTAGTAAAAATATAGAAGTTATATAAACCTATAACACCATACATTAATATACATGCCCAAAATAAATGATGTAGTAAATAGTCCATGTAAATATTCAAATTGATGTTATAACATAATTTTTTGGCCAGTGAACCACAAGTGCCAGCACTCCTCAATGTGATCCCAATTTTGCGTCACTGCAGATATATTGCTACCTGTTCACTGGAATCATAGACCCCCATAAATAAGAGGTAGATGTGGTATGAAACCTAAGAGGCAGCTCGGTCACCATGCAGCAAGAAACGCCAACTGCTCAGCTCCCCTGCTTCAGATGTAATATGTCAAGGTAATAACAGACCAAAAATTGGCCCAGCACAGCATCCGGTTCACCATAAAAGAAAATGGAAGAACTATAGTGCATTATCTTTTTTAAAACAAATGTTATTTCAGCTGTATTGTACTCACAGGGAGACTGATTACAAAGCACAGGTAAAACAGCACGCCATTTAAGAGGAACACATGAGCACAATGATGTCAGCGCCAAAGCTCCATCCATCCTTGTAGACATCCTAATGCCATCTTTGAAAAAACTTTGTCTCTGAGAGACATGATAATCTTGTAGAACAACTAAAAAAAGTATTCATTATTTGAAGAGTTGGCTGCTTTTTTTGCCGTTTGTAAATGTGGCCAACAAAATATAGTACATACAGGGTCCTTTTCATATCTAATAAAAATTACAATGTTGGGGACTTTATCCCCTGTTCTATTAACAATATTTTGTATCTCCTTCAGTGCCCATGTAGCCTGTAATATATCAGCAGAAACACACAGGCTCTACAAATGACAATTGAGTACAACTTGTCCAAAGACTATGTCCAGTACCATAAAAAAAGATCCCTCTGGAATTAAAGTTATTGGTAAATAAACATGCCCCACATTGGAGGGGCAGTGATATTAAAAGAGGGATCTCACCATCAGAAACCCAATGGAAATCTGAATTGACGACTTATCATCCTTGGGGCCTAAATATAGATTGGCATCTTAAGTGTTTTATCATCAAAAGGTGAATTTTAAGGATTTACATTCTCTCCAATCAGTTGTGGTAACAACGTAGCACTATTTTAAATATTTTTAATGTAATGTGTTATTTGGGTGTGGAATTGTTATTTTATTTTATTGATATTATTTTGATCATGTATCATGTAATTATTAAAGTGATTGCAAAGTCTGTTTTTTTTAGTTAAAAAAACCAAACATGTTATACTTACATGCTCTGTGCAGTGGTTTTGCACAGAGCAGCCTGGATCCTCCTCTTCTCAGTCCCTCTTCGGTGCTCCTGGCCCCTCCCTTTTATTCAGTGCCTCCACAGCAAGCAGCTTGCTATGGGGGCACCAGAGCCGAGATGCAGCTTCCTGTGTCCATTCAGACATGGAAATGTGACCCAACCCCTCCTCCTTGCTCTCCTCATTGGCTGGCTGACTTTAATTGACAGTCTGCTGTCTCAGCCAATGAGGAGGGGAGTCCTGGGCAGCCGAGACACTGTTGGATTTAGATGGGGCTCAGGTAAGTATTAGGGGGGCTGCTGCACACAGAAGGTTTTTTTATCTTTTTTTTATTTCAATAGTTTTTTATTGTGCATTTACAAGTTACAAACATTGTTACTTTGTCATATTGTGCTATAAGAAACAGATGAACATAAATATATTTGTAATATACTTAAAGATATGAAAACTGGTTTGTTGACAACCGGGCAGGTAAGTTCAATATCATCATACTATATAGTATTTCAGTAGTAACAGTGTTTCTCAGTTATATAAGTAAGTTCTATAAGAAATGCTACAAGAATATTTATAGGTTTGGGAAGGTTGGGAGAATAGGAAGAGGGGGTAGGGGGTGGGAGGGGGCAGGGAAGGGAGCATGCATGAGTGGTTATCAAGAGTTACAGCCTAGTGAGTTTCTTATACCAATTTGACCAGGAGTTCAACATTTGTCTCAGCTTGGTGTGAGATTGGTTATTGTTGAACAAAAGTGTCTTGTAATTGTGGTGAGTCTGAACCATTGTAATGACATCCAGAACAACTGGGGGTTTTGTAGTTTTCCAGAGTTTTGTTATGTTGTGCCTAGCTGCTAGCAATATGTGGGTAATTACTTTCCTGTGAGCTACAGGTATGCAGTCTATATTTAAGTTTAGTAGAGCTAGATCAGGCGATGGTAATATGGTCGATCCTGTAATTCGTGAAAGGATTAAGAAGACTTCATGCCAATATTTTGTTAATTGTGGGCATTGCCATAGGCTGTGGATTAAAGATCCCTGTGTTCAGCACTTCCTCCAGCAATTGGGGGATGTATGATGGTCAAATTTAGGGGGTAAGTACCTTCTTTGAACAATGTTCTGTGTGAGTTCCCACAGTGCTGTGCATTTTGTGGCATCATATGTGGATTTGAGAGCTCTTTGCCATTCTGTCCCTGAATATGATCTGCCTCGATCTTGCTCCCATTGATCAAAGGCCAGGGAATGGTGGAATTGTTTTTTTTTTTCCTGTAGAAGGTTATAAAACAAGGAAATACCTTTGTTTCATAGTTAGTAAGGTTGAATAAAGACACCAGTCCATCCTGAGTGAGTGTGGGTGCATGTCTACAATTGTCCCTATCACCTGTGTCTCATTAAGTTACTCATCTATTATATTATTATTTATTTAGGGGTCCCATATAGTGCCGTCAATTTATGCAGCACTCTGCACATACATCACCCTAGCCTAAAGGAGCCCACAATCCAAGATCCTCAACTCACATTCATATACTAGTACCAATTTTTGGACAGAAGCCAATTAACCTACCAGCATGTCTTTGGGGTGTGAGAGGAAACTGGAGTACCTGGAGGAAACCCATGCAGGCACAGGGAGAACATGCAAACTCCAGGCAGATAGCACCAAGGTTTGGATTTGAACCAGCAACCCTTTTTACTGCTAGGTGAGAGTGCTACCTACTTCACCACTATGCCGACCAGGTTGTGGGGTGAATAAAATGTGATAGCTTGTATAGGAATGGAGATTATAAGTTGTGGGTTACTTTTAAGACAGTAAGTGATTTGTAGGTATTGTTAATGTGATTCTAGGCCAAGTTTTAGCTCTGTTTTTCAGGTTGTGAGAAGGTTTGATCTTGTTGTTATGTATTAGTTTTTTCAAGGGTAGAGAATCTTGTTTGGACCATTTATGTATGTGGAGGTCAGGGATAAGCAATTTGAGAGCAGATAGGGGTAATTTGATGGGTGTTATTGAGGTGCCTCTCCAGGTGGTGAAGGTGAATTTTTGCCATGCTCGGACTGTTGCTTTTATGGTTAGTGGGAGGAATTTGGGGGGTTTCATTTTTGGATGGATGCTACAGATCCAATTTTTTAAATCTTTACCTGGGATTAAATATTTTTCTGTCTCCCCATTGAGTATATGGTGTTGGAAGGAACCATTCTCTTGGTTGGGCTAATATGCTTGCTGTGTGATAGTCAACTATATCCACTAGGCCTGATCCCCCTACTGTGTTTGACCAGACTACTTTTAGCGACTCATGTTTTTTTCCTGCCCAAATGAATTTTTGTAGGGATGTTTGGAGGGAATTGGTGAAGCTTTTAGGTATTGGGAGGGTTAGGGTTCAAAAGAGGTACAGAATTTGAGTTAAAATGATCATCTTAAATGCCGTCAGTTGGCCAGCCCAAGATAATTTGTGTTTTTCTAGTTGAAGGGACTGGATACATTTTTGTCTATATCTGG
Organism: Lithobates clamitans; assembly: GCA_037952925.1. Taxonomy (NCBI): domain Eukaryota; kingdom Metazoa; phylum Chordata; class Amphibia; order Anura; family Ranidae; genus Lithobates; species Lithobates clamitans. Next base: position 4,548,337 of record JBBGZY010000656.1, read on the forward strand.
TAAAGTTTTATTTGAAGAGGTTCTTTAAGTGTCTTGTTAGTGTGTTTCGGAGATATTCTAAGCCTGTTTCTGCCCATTGAAATGGGAATTTTGAAGATAAAAGATTACGGGTTGTGCCATCTACCCCTAGATCTAGGATATGTGGCATTGGCTTTGTAATATGACAGTTTACCAAAGTCAAATAGTAAAGAATACACCGCTGGTAGAGACTAGTTTGGATTGGTCAGCATTAATATGATGTCTTCAGCAAACAAGCTTATTTTATGGTTGTATTCTCCCACTTGAAGACCTGAAATTAGTTTGGAACTACGAATGTTTTCTACCAATGGTTCAATGGATAGGTTAAAGATGAGGGGTGATAGGGGGCATCCTTGGTGTGTTCCATTTGATATTTAAAAGTAGGTGGAGAGTATTTCTCCCACATAAACTTGGGCAGAAGGGACAGAGTATAATGCCATCATGGCGGATAGTATGGAGTCCTTAAATTCGAATTTGATGTGAACCTCTCTCATGTATCCCCAGTGAACTCTGTTGAACGCCTTCTCTGCATCCAGAAATAGTAGCAGAGAAGGCGTTCCATCAGTGCTGGCTGCATGGAGGAGGTCTACAAGTCTTCTCATAGCATCAAAAGATTGTCTACCTTTGATGTAGCCTGTTTGATCTGCGTTGATGAGGAGGGGGAGACATTTGGATATTCTAGAGGCTAATATTTTTGCATACAATTTTAAATCTACATTGAGTAGGGAGATAGGTCTAAAATTTTGGGGGTGTCTGGGCTTTTACCTGGTTTAGGTAGGGCGACAATTACTGCAACAACATTTCAGGGGGAAACATTGAGGAGGAGGCAGCATCATTGAAGAGGTTTTGAATATGGGGCCTAAGTACATTACCAAACTGTTGGTAGTATTCTCCTGGCAGGCCATCGGGTCCAGGAGATTTACCAGTCGGAAGGGAATGGATTGCTTGATCAATTTCTGGCTTTGAGAATGGAGAATTCAGTTCTCTTAGTTGGTCTTCACTAAGGGTTGGGAGATGTATCTTAGATAAGAATTGCTGGATCAGATCTTGAGAGGGTTGGGGAGTATTCTTGTAATTTTTGAGGTTGTAAAGGGAGTCATAGTAGCATTGGCTATGTCTTGTGGGTTTATTAATTTTACTTTTGTAAAAGGGTGGAAAATATGGGGGTCTTGATAGGTTGGCTGCGGATGCGTTGTGCCATGGCCTTCCCTGCCTTGTTAGAGGTAGAATAGGATGTGGCTTTGTGCTTATGATTTAGTGCTTAGTGCTTTTTCAAAGGAATTTAAGAGAAGTGCTCTTAATTCTTGGCGGAGGGCTAATGATTTAATTTTAAGGTCATGGGTTGGGTTTAGTTTGTTTTGGGCGTCGATATTGGAGATTTCAGTCGTAAGCTCATCTAGACGCTGCGTCCTCCTCTTTTTTTACCAATGAGCTTAGTTGGATCAGAATTCCTCTTGTGAAGGCTTTATGTGCCATCCAGAGGGTAGAGTGGGGGACAGATCCTTGGTTGTTTAGAAAGAAGGCAGTCAAGTGGTTCTGGATTTGTTCAGCGTATGGGGACATTTGCATGACGCGAGTATTGGCTCTCCAGATTCTCGTTGGATTTGAGAATGTAGAGGGTGCAATGGTGATGCTCTGGGGAGATCCAGGGTGTGTTTGGCAAGGTAATAAAAATGCATAAATGCATAAATTTTGTATGTTGGAGTAGGGATCAGGGAGTTTAGCTAAGGCACGTGACTTCCCCAATAATTGCTCTTTGGTAGAGAAAAAGTGCACGCTCATGAGCTTCTCCTATGGGGGGGTTTCATTGGGCAGAAATGAGGGTTTAAGTATACGGTGTATACAATCTATCTTGAGCTGTAGTGGGGTTAATTCTGGCACTACTGAGTTAAAGAGCTCTGTGGCATAATGTGTGAGGTCTTGGGCATGCATGGTTTCTGGTACCCCCCTTAATTAGGCCTTGAGCGATCGTCGAGGTCAGCAATTTTTGCATGCATCCAGTGCCTTTCTTCTTCACTTTCCTCATTGGCATCAATTATGTCATTGACTGTTGTAGTAATATCTGTAACTGCATGTTTTACTTGATTAACCCCATCTCCCATCTTGGACAGTTCTTTGGGGAATTTGTAGGTGATGTTAGTAAAATAAGCATGCAGAGAGTGGTGTAATGAGAAAAGCATCTCTTTAAGCTTTGTGCCCAGTACAGGCTGATTAGAGGTGGGGAAACTGGCTATGGGGGATTGGAGCTCTGTTTGTTCTATGGCTGGGGATGATATATGACTCACCACTGTGTCTGCAGCTGCTGGGTCCAGTCTCACCCTTGCTTTGGCTGGGCTTGATCAGGGAGGGCTGTGGAGTGGAGAAGCATGTCTGGGAGAGGATCTCCCAGCACCTCCATCGGCGTCAGGAAGGTCTATGTAGTGATTGCTGCATGGCGTGGAGGAGGGGGCCAAGCTGCCGGCACCATCTTGACCTCCTCCACCTTCAGGCCAGTGGAAGTAAGCTGTCAGTTTTTAGGCTTGCAGTCTCCCTGCCATTTCCGTGACATTTCCGGGAGGTAGCTGCTGTATTCAGGGTCATGTGGGGTACTTAGGAGATGTTGAGCGGTGCTCTGTGCCTCTGTTTGTCACTGGCATCTCTGTCAGGGCTCTGAAGCTCCTTTCTCAGTCAGCCATCCACCGTGCGTGCTAGCCACGCCCCCCAGGCTTTTGTATCTTAGAGATAAAAAAACCTTCTGCCTTTACAGCCACTTTAATGGTTTCATCTATTAATTGAAATGTCTGTTTTTGTAGCACGGAAATTTTTTTTTTTGAATATTTTTTTTAAGAATATTAAAGGTGAAAGGAATCCATATAAAGTTATGATGTCATTTTCCATTGAAATTACTAATTTGGCCACTAGATGGCAGTATATCTTCCTTTTGACAGAGATTTTGTGTACACTGTCTTAAAGATTGGTTTATTGGTGGGTCTACATTACATATCTACCTCTAAAATTGTTGTATTGCTTTGTAATTTTAATATTGGCTTGTAAGGTTTGCCCATTTGGGGGTGGGAGTCCTCTCCCCTGAAATTTCTGCACAGCATGGTATATTGTAAGTGTTACTGCCAATCTTTCATCCCCTTGAGGATGTCTGTGAGAATGAAACACGGAGGGGCAGAGCTTTAGTACTGAACTCAACATGTACGTGGTCTGCTGTTTTACTTGTGTAGCCAGGTGCTGGCTACAATAATATTGTCACGTACCTGGTCAATGAGCCTGACCTGCAGTGGAAGTCCTCTCATACAGCTCTGGCTCTGGGGCCACTGGTAGTGAGACAGTGGTCACAAGATCACGGCGAAGCACGAGTGCCTGTGATCAGTCCAGTAGTCTGCGTGGCAGAAGTCAGCAGGTGGATGTGTCAGCAGAGCAGGCTGATGGCAGATGATCTGGCACAGAGCTTGGCTGGTAGCAGACTGTGGTAGGCAGCTGGAAGCAGGAGACAGATAAGAGCTTGCTGGACTGGAGAGCTGTAGCAGGCTGGATGAGCAAGATATTCGGTCAGATGAGCTGAGTTGGTAATGGTCAGGAAGATCAGGCAAAGATGGCAGACAGCAAGATAGTCAGGTCACAAGCCAAGTCAGCAACGGGAGATAGATCAAGTAGAAACAATAGGCAGAAGCAGAATCCAGAGACAAGCCAAGGTTGGTACAGGTAGCAGGCAAACGCAGGTCAGAAGTAAGCCGGGTCAGAAATCAGGAAACAACACACAGAAGTTGCAGACCAAACAGCAATGAACCCATAATGAAGCCTGTTTAAATAGCCCATTTGGTGCTAGCATTAGTGACAGGCACACATAGATGCCCAATTGCCTATGCCCATGACTATGCACATCTGTCCAGCTAGTTGCTGGTCTGTGCATGCGCCGAGAAACTCCATCTGTACTATGGACATGCCTTCAATGACAAATATGAATGCAGTGGGCATTACTTACCTTACTGCAGACTTTTCCAGTTTCTTCGTCTAGTGCTGCACTCAGACTTCTTGCATCATATTCCTGAGCCAAGAAGCAAATGACTGTGGGACTTGTAGTCCTGTGTTAAGCCATAACTGGACTCCAGTGTCTTCATTATACTATATCTCCAAAAAAGCTTCTAATTGAAAGGGAATGGGAAGGGCTATTTAACAAGCTGTTTTCGACAGGCCCTCACTCTCTTCTCCCCAGAATCCATCAAGGGGCATTAGAGCTACAGTTTAGCTGCTGGAACCACGGCCTATCAGGACCCTGTGACCCATCTCTGTACAACATTAGAAGATCCCCTGCCCCTCCTTCTGGAGATTGGTGGACTGTGCAGCAGGTGCCAACCCAGAACGCTGTGTTCACATCCGACTGACCTACCACATCCATCCTTCTGGCTGATGTATATCCCTTTGTCAGGGCTGGGCTCAGCCCTTCCTTCTCAAAGCTGGCCACTCAGCTGTCGGCTAATTGCCAGCTCCTATCTCTCCACAATGACTCACCTGTTTATGATATCCTGTATATCGTGTAGTGAAGTAGTATATAATATAGCACGTCAAAAAACAAAAACAAAAAAAAAACAGGAATTTCTCAGATGCTCATGGCAAATAAAACTCATCTAAAAGTGATCAAAGTCCTAAAAGGTGCATCCCATAATATATATCTGAGCAATAATGCAAAAAAAAGTAAATTGTTTTCCAGGAGTAATCAGCACCCAAAAAAATCAGGTGACTCAGAGAGATGATCAGTTCCAAAGTGAAAAATATAAATCAGAGCAGATAACCGAAGAGACGAAGGGGATAAGAACAGGCGAAAGAGTCCAAATTAAAGATGTAAGATGGTAAACATGTCTTTCTGCAATCCTCCCCCAGTAGTGCTAGTCTCTCACCTTATAGATAGATCCCAACGGCTCTAATGGGGCAACAGTGAATGACCAGCCTGTTGTTGAAGCTTTCCTCACAAGGTCCAAGGGATCGCTGTAACTTTTTCTCCGGTCTCCGCGGTCCTTTCCTCTAAAAAAGTTTCTCCCAATCCGCAAGATAGAAGATAAAAAAGAAGGCTCTCCATAGTGTAGTAGGTTTAAAGGTTCAAAGGTAATTTATTAAAAAAATCTAAAAATTCCTTTAAAATAAAAATGGCAACAGCAGGCCAGGCAGCAAACAAGCGTGTCAAACAAATGAAAAGACTTATGGTCACGGCCGTAACCGGAAGTGACATCACCAAGCTCCTCCTGACTAGTTGCGTCACAACACACGTGACTTCATCATGGGTATAGGTGCTGGGTGACAGTGGTGATCTTAAATAGCAATACTAATCATGTAAATTGACAATATGTAAATGAGGCAAATGAGCAAAGGACTCTGGGTAAGTCAGATTAGCAAAGGAAAAGACTCTCACTAATATACTTATATACTCACAAGAAGTGGTATAAAAACAGATACTGATAAAAAAAAAGAAGAGCAAAAAAGGAAGAGCAAGAGAAAAAAAAAAGGGAAAGAGCGGAAAAGGAAGAGCAAGAGGGAAAAAAAAGGAAAGGGAAAAAGGGAGAGCGAGAAAAAAAAAGAGGAAGGGGAAAAGGAAGAGCAAAAAAGGAAGCGTGAGAAAAAAAAGGGAGGGGGAGGAAGAGCGTAAAAGAAAGAACGAAAAAGGAAATGTGAAACAAAAAACGCATGTTATCAATAATCAGAAATAAAGCAATTTATTCAAACTCGATGTTAAGACCTAGGGGGGTAAAGGATTGCATTTCAAATATTCTTCGAGATCTTAATATTGAGTTTGATTTAAATTGCTCTATTTCTGATTATTGATATCATGCATTTTTTTTTCTCTTCCTTTTTCGCTCTTTCTTTTCGCTCTTCCTTTTCCCCTTTTTTTTTTCCCTCTTGCTCTTCCTTTTTCGCTCTTCCCCCTTTTTTTTTTTTGTACCAGTATCTGTTTTTATACAACTTCTTGTGAGTATGTAACTATATTAGTGAGAGTCACTTCCGGAAGCGCTACTTCACTTCACAATGTACATTTTTAGAGGTGTTGGTTACACTATAGAAGTTTAGCTGCTTTTTTCATTTAGCACTTTATATGTATGCACTTTATTAATTAGCACTTTATTTGTATTGTTACACTGTTGGTAGCGCATTAGTACTTTGCCATATCTTTATGATGTCCTGCTCATCAGTCCTGCCTACTTAAGCCGTACAGTCCAGATGATCTCTGCCTTCACCTTAGTCACATCTCTAGAGATGCTCTCCTGTGTTCCTGTTAAAGACTTGCTTGGCTGACATTCCTTCTGGCTCCAGATCCTGCTTGATGTTCTACTACGCTCCTCTTTGGTTCCCTGACATTTTGGCTTGTCTGACTATCCGTTCTGGTTCCTGAACTCTGGCTATGTTTTAACTACGTTTACTCAAGTGTGATTTAACTGTACTCTCAATCTGATTCATGGTTTCTGACAGTAGGCGAAGGCCATGAATTCAGAAGACGCAGTGAATCCACTTGTCGGTAATATTTTTTCTAGATTGGATGAGCAGGATCACCGCATAGATCAGTTTGCCATAGCGTTACAAACACTCCTAAGTCACACAGCTTACCTGAAATCTCCCACTGTGGATACTCTGGTACAGTCTGTGTTGCAGGCCATCCCTGCTGCTGCTCCAGTCTCTGTGCAGGCACCCACCTCGAATATTACCTCTATAAGAGGTATGCCTGGCTCTGCTCCGCTTCCCCAGCGATTTGGGGGAATCCTGTCCAATGCAGAGGGTTTCCCAACCGGATTGAGATATACTTTGAGATGCTGCCCCAGGAATTTCCCACGGACAGAAGAAAAGTAGGTTTTGTGATATCTTTTCTTTCTGAGAGAGCCTTGGCCTGGGCAAACACTCTAAGGGAGACACAAAAACCTGTTGTCTTTAGTTACCCTGAGTTTGTGGTTTCTTTTAAAAGACTGACAAAAGTCAAGCCGATAGTTTGCCTCCACACCAGTCATATAATTGCACAATTGACCTTCAACCTGGTGAAATACCCCCTTGTGGCTGGGTTTACCCTTTGTCAGTCTTGGAGGATAAGGCCTTGGAGGAGTATGTTGCAGGTGTACTTTCTCAAGGTTTCATCTGCAAATCCTTGTCTCCTGCTGGTGCTGGTTTCTTCTTTGTGAGGAAGAAGAGTGGTGAACTGAGATCTTGTATTAATCATAGGGGTCTCAATCATTTCACGATTAGAAATGCCTATCTGATTCCACTGATTATGGAGTTATTTGACCGCCTCAAGGGAGAAACGGTTTTCACGAAGCTTGATTTGAGAGGGGCATACAATCTCGTGAGGATTAAGGAGGGCAAGGAGTGGAAAACTGCGTTTAATACCAGAACAGGCCATTATGAGTACCTAGTAATGCCTTTTGGCCTTTGTAACGCCCCGGCAGTTTTCCAGGAATTTATTAATGATGTCCTCCAAGATTTGTTGCAGTTATGTGTGGTGGTTTATCTCGACGATATCCTCATATTTTCCAAGTCCTTGGAGAGCCACCACACAGATGTCTGTCGTGTGCTTCAGAAACTAAGTGAGAACAATCTCTATTGTAAATTGGAGAAGTTCGAATTCCATCGTGAACAGGTTAAATTCCTGGGTTATGTAATTTCCACTGCTGGTTTTTCAATGGACCCAGAGAAACTTTCAGCAGTCTTATGCCCTGTCCTACCTCTGAGAGTGCTACGCTTCCTTGTGGCTACTTTTCCAAGAAATTATCACCTGCAGAGAGCAATTATGAGATTCGTGACAGAGAGCTGTTAGCGATCATTTTAGCCCTGAAAGAATGGAGACATCTCCTTGAAGGTACCACTGTGACGGTTCTTATTCTTACTGACCATAAGAATCTCACATGCTTGTCTGAGGCTAAACGCCTTTCTCCCAGAAGGGTGCAATGAGCTCTTTTCTTGTCTAGTTTCAATTACATTGTCTCATTGTTACCCAGAACTAAGAATGTAAGGGCTGACACTTTGTCATGACAATTTTCCTCCACTTCCAAAGATTGAGTCGGTTCCGGGTTCCTGTGATTCCTCCTGATCGTATTCTGGCTACGGTTCGCACCAGTCTCACTTCTTCTTTGGGTGGCAAAATTCTTGCTGCTCAGGTCCATGCTCCTCCTGAGAAACCTTGTGACCACTGCTTTCTCCCAGAGAGTTTCCGTACAACCATGCTCCAGACTTACCATTCTCCCAAGGCTTCTGGCCACCCTGGGAAGAATCAACATTTTTGGGCCATTTCCCAACAATCCTGGTGGCCTAGTTTATGTGCTGATGTAACCGCCTTCGTAGCGGCCTGTTCCATGTGTGCTCAGAGTAAGACTCCATGACACCTTCCAGTGGGCCTCCTACAACCCATACCCAATGGTGAGAGGCCCTGGACCCACCTGTCTATGGATTTCATTGTGGAGTTATCCAAATCCCCGGGCAACACAGTTATACTTATGGTGGTTGTCTAGTTCTCGAAAATGTCCTATTGTATTCCACTTAAGAAGTTGCCCACTTCTAAGGAACTGGCTTCCATTTTTGCTCTGGAGATCTTTTGCTTACATGGGCTACCCAAGGTGATTGTCTCAGACAGGTGTAGTCAGGTTGTGCCCTGGTTCTGATAAACCTTTTGTGCACAGTTGGGAATTCAGCTTGCTTTCTCCTCTGCGTATCACCCGCAGTCTAATGGGGCTGCAGAATGAGCCAATCAGTCCTTGGAGCAATTCCTACGTTGGTATATTTCTGACCATAACAACTGGTCAGACCTCTTACTGTGGGCATAGTTGGCTCACAATAGTGCCTTGAATTCTGCTTCCCGATTATCCCCATGTATGGTGAATTATGGTTTTCAACCTTCCATATTGCCTGACTCATTTGTTCCACAGAGTATTCCTGCATTATAGGAGCATCTCCATGGCCTTCGTTACACTTGGGCACAAGTTCAGTGCCCTTTCCTTTCAACATCTTTGACATGTTAATGATAGGTACAGACTCCATGCTGACCGCAGATGCTTGCCTGCGCCTTCCTACCAGGTTGGGGACAGGGTCTGGCTGTCATCTCGCAACCTCCGACTTTGTGTTTCCTCTCTGAAGTTCACACCTCGGTTTATTGGGCCTTTCCGTATTCTTCGCAAGATTAACCCAGTGACTTATACATTAAACCTTCCTTCTAATATGCGTATCTCGAATGCATTTCATGTCGCCTTATTAAAACCTTTGGTTTGCAACTGCTTTACCACCTCGGTGCCTTGTCCTCACCCTGTACAGGTTGAGAACCATGAGGAATATGAAGTACAGTCCATTGTTGACTCCCGTAGGTTCCGTGGGCACATATAGTACCTGGTGCATTGGAAAGGGTATGGGCCAGAGGAACGCTCTTGGGGCTCATCCTCGGACATACATGCCCTTGTCCTTCTCTGTGATTTCCATAGACATTTTCCTCTCAAGCCTGGTGGTCCTCCGAGGATGCGGGGTCATTGAGGAGGGGGTACTGTCAGGGCTGGGCTCAGCCCTTCCTTCCCAAAGCTGGCTGCTCAGCTCCTATCTCTCCACAGTGACTCACTTGTTGATGAGATCCTGCTTGCTGTTCTACTACTCTCCTCTCTGGCTCCCTGACATTTTGGCTTGTCTGACTATCCATTCCAGCTCCTGAACTCTGGCTATGTTTTGACTATGTTTACTCTGTTTGCTTTTTTATTATTATTAAACAAGTGTGATTTTACTGTACTTCTGTTTCAGTCTGATTTATGGTTTCTGACACCCTTCCTGTGTGTGCGACTACCTTCAGGATCTGATGAACAGTCTTATGCCCAAAACCCTTTCTCTTCAGCAACACTCAGCACATGGACACTGCATGCAGACATAACCCAGATAACAAAGAAACGTGTCACTTCTGTTATACCCACAATTTGCTTGATGACTGTTTGAACACTCCCCCTTTCCCTCTCCAAGGACTTTCCTTTCAACATCTTTGAGCTCCAACGTGCCGGCGAAGACTGTGTTCAGGCCTGACACTTGGACTGCCCTAATCCCACTATCTGCAAGGTGTGAGCTGGCCCAAATGGTGACTGACCTCTTCCCCATAGGAGTAGAGTCCCCTGCAGTCAAGTCTCTCTCTAGTCATTGTCTCCCCCATCATTGAGCTCTCTGCGCCCATTCAATTATTCAGTGTCTACCATTCTTCGCATATTCAAGTGTTTTTATTCATCACTGTCTGCCTTTGTTATTCTGAATATACCTCATAGCCAGGTGTTTACTTTGACCGGTCTTGGGTGCTGTCCCAGGGTTTGGCTGACTGACACCTTTTAAACCCTTTGCTTGTTTTAGCCAATACAGATATCTGCTGCATTCAATTTACCTTGTGTCTCTGGTTCATTTAAAGGGGTATACATCATGTCAGAACCTAGAGTGTCAGAAAGTCTGGGAAGTTCTTAGGGTCAGGGCAGCACAAAAGAACAAGCAATATTCAGCAGCTCCATTGGAGGTACCACTACACCCGTGCTTTGTAATTGGTCTCCCTGTGCTTATAATAAATAAAAATACCAAAGATAAGATATGAAAAATTGTTCTAAAATTATAATGCACTATAGCTGTGCTGGGGCCTTGTTTAGTGTGAACCTGTTATTACCTTGACATAATACATCTGAAGTAGGGTCGCTAAGGATTTGGCATTTCTTGCTGCATGGTGACCAAGCTGCCTCTTGGGTTTCATCCCACATGTAAGCACTGATGACTTCTTATTTCTTGGGGTCTATGATTCCAGTAAGCAGGTAGCAGTTTATCTGTTGTGACAGAACAATGGGATTGCATTGAAGATTGCTGGCACTTGTGATTCACAAGCAAAAAGATTGTGTTATAACATTGATTTGAATATTTATGTGGACTATTCACTGCATCGCTTATTTTAGGCACTTGTAATACTGTATGATGTTATGCCGTTATATAATTCAAGGCACAGCATATGTACTGTATACCTATATAAAGAGACAGTGCATCTAAATGTTTATTACAATTCTATTTGTGTTGATATCATGACACTTTACAATGTGTAGCTTCCCTCCTATTCTATTCTATTCTATGTAATTCCCTTTAACTTATCACTATTTTTTATTGTATCACATTGATATCTGATTTATGTACACTGAGTGCAAGGAGTATAGTTGGTATTGACACATACACATGTGTCCATGGCCACTAATAAAAGTAGGAAATATTTCCTACAATAACAACATCAGCACATTAACCACTTGACGACCGCCTCACGCCGATGTACGTCGGCAAGGTGGCACGGACAGGCAAAATCACGTACATGTACGTGATTTGCCTTCCGCGGGTGGGGGGTCCGATCGGTCCCCCCCCCGGTGTCCGAGGCGGTCGCCATTTCTTTCCGGGCGATGAGAGGTGAGGGGGCGGCCATCCATTGTTGGCCACCCCCTCCCGATCGCTCCCGGCGAATGAAAATGCTTCCTTTCCCTCTGTAATGTAAACAGAGGGAAAGGAAGTGATGTCATCTCTCCTCGAGCCGGTCTTTTCGTCGCCGCGCCGAGGAGAGAAGACATCCAAGTAAGTCTGCACAACACTACACATTCAGTAGAACACGCCAGGCACACTTGTCACCCTCCATCACCCCCCGATCACCCCCTGATCACCCCCCTGTACCCCCTGTCACTCTGACACCAATAGCATTTTTTTTTTTTGCATTGGTGTCAGTTTGTGTCAGTTAAAAGTTTTAGGGCAGTTAGGTTAGCCCCCTTTAGGTCTAGGGTACCCCCCCTTAGGTCCAGGGTACCCCCCTAACCCCCCCTAATAAAAGTTAACCCCTTGATTACCCCCGTCACCAGTGTCGCTAAGCGATCGTTTTTCTGATCGCTGTATTAGTGACACAGGTGACGCTAGTTAGGGAGGTAAGTATATAGGTTCGCTGTCAGTGTTTTATAGCGACAGGGACCCCCATATACTACTGTACCTGCTAAAGGTTTTAACCCCCTGATTGCCCCCTAGTTAACCCTTTCACCAGCGATCACCGTATAAGTGTTACGGGTGACGCTGGTTAGCTAGTTTGTTTTTTGTAGTTTATTACAGTTTATTACAGTTTATTATAGTTTATTATAGTTTTAGGGCACCCGCCGTTTATTACCCTATAAAGGTTTAACCCCCTAATTGCCCGGCGGTGATAGAAGTTAAGTTTTTAGGATCAGATAAGGTCTGCGTCGCCCCAGGCAGCGTCAGGTTAGCGCCAGTACCGCTAAAACCCACGCACGCAGCATACACCTCCCTTAGTGCTATAGTATCTGAGCGGATCGATATCTGATCCGATCAGATCTATACTCCCCAGCAGTTTAGGGTTCCCTGAAACGCAGTGTTAGCGGGATCAGCCCAGATACCTGCTAGCACCTGCGTTTTGCTCCTCGGCCCAGCCCTGCCCAGCCCACCCAAGTGCAGTATCGATCGATAACTGTCACTTACAAAACACTAAGCACACATAACTGCAGCGTTCGCAGAGTCAGGCCTGATCCCTGCGATCGCTAACAGTTTTTTGGTAGCGTTTTGATACAGTCGCCAACAGTCAGGAGCTTTTTTGCCTGTGAGTCTCACTAGTGTACCCCTAAATTTAGAGCCTAAAATGGCAAATAGAAGGTACACTAGTGAAGAGGCCTACACGTTTCTGAGTATGACAGATAGTGAAGAGGAAGTCACTCATCTGTCAAGTTCAGGCTCAGAATACGATCCTGTAGAGGACAGCGGCTCCATGACAGATAGCTCTGACGACAGAGTTGTTGGCTTTCCCCAGCGGCTTGTAGATTCCCGTCTTAGGCTGGGGGAGAGAGCCTGCTTGAAGTATAATAATTTGCTCGCTATGAAGTGGAGGGATAAGAAGAATGTTTTCGTTCTCACCTCCCTTCATGCAGACACGACGACCCAAATTTCTACGGCGACTGGTGTTGTGGAGAAACCCCTCTGTGTCCATGAATACAACCTTAATATGGGAGGGGTGGACCTCAACGACCAGTTGTTGGCGCCGTACTTAGTTGCCCGTAAGGCCAGACGCTGGTACAAAAAAGTGTCTGTATACTTATTTCAATTGGCTTTGCTGAATGCTCATGTGCTACACAGAGCTTCAGGACAGACTGGATCCTTCCTTAAATTCCAGGAAGAGATCGTCAGAGCCCTTCTGTTTCCAGACGGTGCTCTACCTCACCTTCCCCAACCAAATGCAGTAAGCCGGCTGCATGAGCGGCATTTTCCTTATGCCATCCCGAGTACCCCTACCCAACGAGCCCCCCAAAAAAGTTGTCGTGTCTGCAGCAAGCGCGGATTTAGGCGTGACACCCGGTCTTATTGTCCCTCCTGTCCTGGCAATCCTGGTCTTTGCATGGGTGAATGCTTTGAACGCTACCATACATTAGTTGAGTATTAGCGTAGGGTTCAGCACTGCACAGACTAGGCACACTAACACAGGGTCTCCCAAGATGCCACTGCATTTTGAGAGACCCAAACCTGGAACAAAAGTTACAAAAGTTAAAAGTTACTAAAAAAAAGTGTAAAAAAATAAAATAAAAAAAAATAAAAAATAAATAAAAACACAAAAAAAATATAAAATAAAAAAAACAAAAATAGTTGTTGTTTTATTGTTCTCTCTCTCTCTATTCTCTCTCTATTGTTCTTCTCTTTTTTACTCTATTCTATTCTGCAATGTTTTATTGTTATTATGTTTTACCATGTTTCCTTTTCAGATTTTTCATACTTTACCGTTTACTGTGTTTTGTTGGTAACCATTTTATTGTTTTCAGGTACGCCATTCAGTTGCAGCGCGGATTTATTTATCTTGACAGCAACAGCGTTTGCTCCCACGATATATAAAGCCGTGACTCCAACGCTGTCGGAGGTGATTTCACCACCACAGTTACATACTTCAGCATATATGCCGAAGCGTGGGGGCAGCAGTGGGTGGAGGAGCAATTTGCTCCTGCCTTTTGCGGGAGGATGCCCCCATGCTTCGGCATATATATATTTTAGGCACAGGTTGCGTTAAATGTTTTATTTTTTACTATTTTTTTTTTGTATTTGCTTTGCAGGTATGGTAAGTCTTACTGTTATACTGTAATGTTACTTTGTTTTATTGTTAACCATCATTTGCTTAGCAGGTACGCCATTCAGTTGCAGCGCGGATTTATTTATCTTGACAGCAACAGCGTTTGCTCCCACGATATATAAAGCCGTGACTCCAACGCTGTCGGAGGTGATTTCACCACCACAGTTACATACTTCAGCATATATGCCGAAGCGTGGGGGCAGCAGTGGGTGGAGGAGCAATTTGCTCCTGCCTTTTGCGGGAGGATGCCCCCATGCTTCGACATATATATATTTTAGGCACAGGTTGCGTTAAATGTTTTATTTTTTACTATGTTTTTTTTTTGTATTTGCTTTGCAGGTATGGTAAGTCTTACTGTTATACTGTAATGTTACTTTGTTTTATTGTTAACCATCATTTGCTTAGCAGGTACGCCATTCAGTTGCAGCGCGGATTTATTTATCTTGACAGCAACAGCGTTTGCTCCCACGATATATAAAGCCGTGACTCCAGCGCTGTCGGAGGTGATTTCACCACCACAGTTACATACTTCAGCATATATGCCGAAGCGTGGGGGCAGCAGTGGGTGGAGGAGCAATTTGCTCCTGCCTTTTGCGGGAGGATGCCCCCATGCTTCGGCATATATAAATGGTGCATGTATGCCCATCATTAGAAGTGGGTGGATGAAGGGAGGTATTCTAATGGTGGGCATACCCACCGATCAATATCTTTTTTTCGTTCAGCCCACAGGCTGCATGAACAAAAAGTTTACAATATATGCCTAACAAGGACCAGCAACGTACTGGTATGTTGCTGGATTTTGAGTGGTTATACCAGAATGATGCCTGCAGGTTTAGGTATCATCTTGGTATCATTCTTTTCAGCCAGTGGTCGGCTTTCATGTAAAAGCAATCCTAGCGGCTAATTAGCCTCTAGACTGCTTTTGCAAGCAGTGGGAGGGAATCCCCCCCCCTCCCCCACCGTCTTCCATGTTTTTCTCTGGCTTTCCTGTCCCAACAGGGAACCTGAAAATGCAGCCGGTGATTCAGCCAGCTGACCATAGAGCTGATCAGAGACCAGAATGGCTCCAAACATCTCTATGGCCTAAGAAACCGGAAGCTACGAGCATTTCATGACTTAGATTTCGCCGAATGTAAACAGCGCCATTGGGAAATTGGGAAAGCATTTTATCACACCGATCTTGGTGTGGTCAGATGCTTTGAGGGCAGAGGAGAGATCTAGGGTCTAATAGAGCCCAATTTTTTAAAAAAAGAGTACCTGTCACTACCTATTGCTATCATAGGGGATATTTACATTCCCTGAGATAACAATAAAATTAATTTAAAAAAAATAAAAATGAAAGGAACAGTTTAAAAATAAGATAAAAAAGCAAAAAAATAATAAAGAAAAAAAAAAAAAAAAAAAAAAGCACCCCTGTCCCCCCCTGCTCTCGCGCAAAGGCGAACGAAAGCGTCGGTCTGGCGTCAAATGTAAACAGCAATTGCACCATGCATGTGAGGTATCACCGCGAAGGACAGAACGAGGGCAGTAATTTTAGCAGTAGACCTCCTCTGTAAATCTAAAGTGGTAACCTGTAAAGGCTTTTAAAGGCTTTTAAAAATGTATTTATTTTGTCGCCGCTGCGCGTTTGTGCGCAATTTTAAAGCATGTCATGTTTGGTATCCATGTACTCGGCCTAAGATCATCTTTTTTATTTCATCAAACATTTGGGCAATATAGTGTGTTTTAGTGCATTAAAATTTAAAAAAGTGTGTTTTTTCCCCAAAAAATGCGTTTGAAAAATCGCTGCGCAAATACTGTGTGAAAAAAAATATGAAACACCCACCATTTTAATCTGTAGGGCATTTGCTTTAAAAAAAATATATAATGTTTGGGGGTTCAAAGTAATTTTCTTGCAAAAAAAAAATATTTTTTTCATGTAATCAAAAAGTGTCAGAAAGGGCTTTGTCTTCAAGTGGTTAGAAGAGTGGGTGATGTGTGACATAAGCTTCTAAATGTTGTGCATAAAATGCCAGGACAGTTCAAACCCCCCCAAATGACCCCATTTTGGAAAGTAGACACCCCAAGCTATTTGCTGAGAGGCATGTCGAGTCCATGGAATATTTTATATTGTGACACAAGTTGCGGGAAAGAGACAAATCTTTTTTTTTTTTTTTTTTTTTGCACAAAGATGTCACTAAATGATATATTGCTCAAACATGCCATGGGAATATGTGAAATTACACCCCAAAATACATTCTGTTGCTTCTCCTGAGTATGAGGATACCACATGTGTGGGACTTTTTGGGAGCCTAGCCGCGCACGGGACCCCGAAAACCAAGCCCCGCCTTCAGGCTTTCTAAGGGCGTAAATTTTTGATTTCACTCTTCACTGCCTAGCACAGTTTCGGAGGCCATGGAATGCCCAGATGGCACAACCCCCCCCCCCAAATGACCCCATTTTGGAAAATAGACACCCCAAGCTATTTGCTGAGAGGTATAGTGAGTATTTTGCAGACCTCACTTTTTGTCACAAACTTTCGAAAATTGAAAAAAGAAAAAAAAAATACATTTTTCTTGTCTTTCTTCATTTTCAAAAACAAATGAGAGCTGCAAAATACTCTCCATGCCTCTCAGCAAATAGCTTGGGGTGTCTACTTTCCAAAATGGGGTCATTTGGGGGGGGGGTTTGCCATCTTGGCATTTTATGGCCTTCAAAACTGTGATAGGTAGTGAGGAGTGGAATCACAACTTAACGCCCTTAGAAATCCTGAAGCCGGTGTTTGGTTTTCGGGGCCCCGTATGCGGCTAGGCTCCCAAAAAGTCCCACACATGTGGTATCCCCATACTCAGGAGAAGCAGCAGAATATATTTTGGGGTGTAATTCCACATATGCCCATGGCATGTTTAAGCAATATATCATTTAGTGACAACTTTGTGCAAAAAAAAAAAAAAATTGTCACTTTCCCGCAACTTGTGTCAAAATATAAAATATTCCATGGACTCAACATGCCTCTCAGCAAATAGCTTGGGGTGTCTACTTTCCAAAATGGGGTCATTTGGGGGGGTTTTGTGCCATCTGGGCTTTTTATGGCCTTCAAAACTGTGATAGGAAGTGAGGAGTGAAATCAAAAATTTATGCCCTTAGAAATCCTGAAGGCGGTGCTTGGTTTTCGGGGCCCCGTACGCGGATAGGCTCCCAAAAAGTCCTAAACATGTGGTATCCCCATACTCAGGAGAAGCAGCAGAATGTATTTTGGGGTTTAATTCCACATATGCCCATGGCATGTTTGAGCAATATATCATTTAGTGACAACTTTGTGCAAAAAAAAAAAAAAAAAAGTGTTACTTTCCCGCAACTTGTGTCAAAATATAAAATATTCCATGGACTCAACATGCATCTCAGCAAATAGTTTGGGGTGTCTACTTTCCAAAATGGGGTCATTTGGGGGGGTTTTGTGCCATCTTGGCATTTTATGGCCTTCAAAACTGTGATAGGTAGTGAGGAGTCAAATCACAACATTACGCCCTTAGAAATCCTGAAGGCGGTGCTTGGTTTTCGGGGCCCCGTATGCGGCTAGGCTCCCAAAAAGTCCCACACATGTGGTATCCCCATACTCAGGAGAAGCAGCTAAATGTATTTTGGGGTGCAATTCCACATATGTCCATGGCCTGTGTGAGAAATATATCATTTAGTGACAACTTTGTGCAAAAAAAAAAAAAAATTGTCACTTTCCCGCAACTTGTGTCAAAAAAGAAAGGATTCCATGGACTCAACATGCCTCTCAGCAAATAGCTTGGAGTGTCTACTTTCCAAAATGGGGTCATTTGGGGGGGGTTTGTGCCATCTGGGCATTTTATGGCCTTCAAAACTGTGATAGGTAGTGAGGAATGAAATCAAAAATTTATGCCCTTAGAAATCCTGAAGGCGGTGATTGGTTTTCGGGGCCCCGTACGCGGCTAGGCTCCCAAAAAGTCCCACACATGTGGTATCCCCATACTCAGGAGAAGCAGCTGAATGTATTTTGGGGTGCAATTCCACATAGGCCCATGGCCTGTGTGAGCAATATATCATTTAGTGACAACTTTTTGTAAATATTTTTTTTTTTTTTGTTATTATTCAATCACTTGGGACAAACAAAATAAATATTCAATGGGTTCAACATGCCTCTCAGCAATTTCCTTGGGGTGTCTACTTTCCAAAATGGGGTCATTTGGGGGGGTTTTGTA
Organism: Lithobates clamitans; assembly: GCA_037952925.1. Lineage (NCBI taxonomy): Eukaryota > Metazoa > Chordata > Amphibia > Anura > Ranidae > Lithobates > Lithobates clamitans. Next base: position 4,566,652 of record JBBGZY010000656.1, read on the forward strand.
CTGCCCTGCCATTTTAGCACCTCATGAAATGACATAGGCAGTCATAAACTAAAAGCTGTGTAAATTCCAGAAAATGTACCCTAGTTTGTAGACGTTATAACTTTTGTGCAAACCAATAAATATACGCTTATTAACTTTTTTTTTACCAAAGACATGTGGCCGAATAAATTTTGGCCTAAATGTATGACTAAAATTGAGTTTATTGGATTTTTTTATAACAAAAAGTAGAAAATATCATTTTTTTTTCAAAATTTTCGGTCTTTTTCCGTTTATAGCGCAAAAAATAAAAACGGCAGAGGTGATCAAATACCATCAAAAGAAAGCTCTATTTGTGGGAAGAAAAGGACGCAAATTTCGTTTGGGTACAGCATTGCATGACCGCGCAATTAAAAGTTAAAGTGACGCAGTGCCAAATTGGAAAAAGACCTCTGGTCCTTAGGCAGCATAATGGTCCGGGGCTCAAGTGGTTAACAACATAGTGTCTGCTATACCTAAAGGGAGAGGTAGATATTGTTTCCATGCAGCTATCAGGGGGTGAACAGCATTCATATTTGCAGGCCAAAGCAATAATCGAGGTGCAGCATTTAGAGTCAGGGCATGTGTGCCTTTGTTTTCTCACAATGGGTGTGCTATACACCCAGAGCATGTGGAGGAGGTGGAGTAGTGGCTAACCAAGCCATCATTATCCCCATCTACCATCTCTGAGCTGCAGAGTAGCTTGAAGTCATTAGCAATTGCGAAAGTACCCTGTTCTAGTTCTTTAATGAGTCAATCCATAATAAATGGATTCAAACATGCTTGCAACTAGGGATGAGCCAAACACCCCCCGGTTCGGTTCTCACCAGAACCTGCGAACGGACCGAAAATTCGCACAAACGTTAGAACCCCATTGACATCTATGGGACTCGAACGTTCGAAATCAAAAGTGCTCATTTTAAAGGCTAATTTGCATGGTATTGTCCTAAAAAGGGTTTGGGGACCCGGGTCCTGCCCCAGGGGACATGTATCAATGCAAAAAAAAGTTTAAAAACGGCCGTTTTTTCGGGAGCAGTGATTTTAATGATGCTTAAAGTTACAAAAAAAAGTGAAATATTCCTTTAAATATCGTACCTGGGGGCTGTCTATAGTATGCCTGTAAAGTAGCGCGAGTTTCCCGTGCTTAGAACAGTCCCTGCACAAAATGTCATTTTTAAAGGAAAAAAAGTAATTTAAAACTGCTTGCGGCTTTAATGTAAAATCTATTTTAAGCTTTTTGGAAAACATAGGGAAGGGTTATCACCCCTGTGACATTTGTTTTGCTGTCTGTGCTCCTCTTCAGAAGATTTCACGTCATTTTTTGTCCCAATGACAAATGTTTTTTGAAAATGTGGGGTTTTTTGTGAAACAAGGATTGGGGATAAAGCATCAGTGGAAAGGAGAAACGTTTTTCCCATATTAACTCTTACAGGAGAGAATTTCCCTTCCTAGGGGTAGATTTCATCTCACTTCCTGTTGTCTCCTTCCGTTTGCAAGTAGGAGTCGTTTGTAAGTTGGATGTTTGAAAGTAGGGGCCTGCCCTATATACTCAGCAGAAATTTGGGCCTTAGGTGTTGTTGTGGCCACAACACTGTAAGCCCTCACAGGGCCCTGCTGTGAAATATTAGATCAAGAATTGTAATTACATGCCCCTGTTGAACAGGGGCAGAAAAATTGGGCCTTTGGTGGTGGTGGTGGTGCTGGTGCCACAACACTGTAAGTCCTTACTCTCTCTTGGTGGGTGCAGAAACGGGCCCTGCTGTGCGATATTAGATCAAGAATTGTAATTACATGCCCCTGTTGAATAGGGGCTGAAAAATTGGGCTTTAGGCACTGGTGCTGGTGCCACAACACTGCAACCTCTCACAGATACTCTAGTTGGAACGCAGAAACGAAAATTGTAATTACACTCCCCTGTTAAACAGGGGCTAAAAAATTGGGCCTTAGGCACTGGTGGTGGCGCCCAGAACCAAAAATGTTCTTACAAGCTATCAGCGTGATCATTGAGGAGGAAGAATATAATTACTCAGGATAGTCACTCAGCATCAGCATAGGCAGTCTTTGAAGGGATCTGAGATTTCAAAAAAAATTATTTGGTTACATCAGCATCAGGTGCTTGGTAGCTGGTGGTGATCCAAGACTGATTCATTTTTATGAAGGTCAGTCGATTGACCGAGTCGGTGGACAGACGCACCCTGTGATCGGTTACAAAGCCTCCAGCAGCACTGAATGTGCATTCCGAAAGAACGCTGGATGCAGGACAGGCCAGTAACTCAATTGCATACTGTGCAAACTCTGGCCAGTGATCCATCCTCAAGACCCAGTAACCCAGAGGATTTTCGGTGGGAAAGGTGTCCAAGTCAGATCTTGCCCCTAGGTATTCCTGCACCATGTAAAACAGACGCTGGTGATGGTTTCTGGAACCGATCATACCTTGGGGCTGCGGACCAAAAAATTCTCTGAACGCATCGGTCAGACAGCCACCTTCTCCACCACTCCTTCTTTGACTGACCGAAGCCTCAGCAACACGTTGTCCAGAAACAGGAGTTTGTAACCTCCCAGTCTCTGGGAACGCGTTGCACAGACCTTTCTGCAAGGCCTCCTGAAGATGTTTCATCCTCTGCTCCCTCTGCGATGGCAAGATAAGGTCCGCAACCTTACCCTTGTAACATGGATCAAGGAGGGTTGCCAGCCAGTATTGGTCCTTCTCCTTGATACCACGAATACGAGGATCCTTACGCAGGCTTTGCAGGATCAGGGAGGCAATGCAGCATAGGTTTGCTGAGGCATTCGGTCCGGAGTCCTCTGGGTCACTAAGGATGACATGGTCCACAGCCACCTCCTCCCAGCCACGTACAAGTCCATGTGTTTCTAGGGACTGATCCCTTAATGACTGCTGCTGATGCTGAGTGCCAGGCTCCACCTCCATACTGACACAATCCTCCTCGTCCTCTTCCTCGTCCTCTTCCTGTGTGATCGGTGGGCATGCAGGAACACTGTCTGGATAAAGGGGGCCTTGAGAGCTAAGGAAGTCCTCCTCTTCCTGCCTCAAGTGCCCTGTCCATTATTCCACGCAGCGTGTGCTCCAACAGGTGGACAAGGGGGACAGTGTCACTGATACATGCACTCTCACTGCTCACCATCCTCGTGGCCTCCTCAAATGGTGACAGGACAGTGCATGCATCCCTGATCATGGCCCACTGGTGTGGGGAAAAAAATAAGCTCCCCTGACCCTGTCCTGGTGCCATAGTTGCACAGGTACTCATTGATGGCCCTCTGCTGCGTGTGCAGCTGCTGCAGCATGGCCAACGTTGAGTTCCACCTGGTGAGCATGTCACAGATTAGGCGGTTCTTGGGCAGGTTAAATTCTATTTGGAGGTCTGCCAGCCGAGCACTGGCATTATATGACCGGTGGAAATGCACACAGACTTTCCTGGCCTGCCTCAGGACATCCTGTAAGCCCGGGTACCTGCCCAAGAACCGCTGCACCACCAAGTTAAGGATGTGAGCCAAACAGGGCACATGGGTCATTTGTCCCTGTCGGAGGGCGGAGAGGAGGTTGGTGCCATTGTTGCAAACCACCATTCCTGCCTTAAGTTGGCATGGCGTCAACCACCTCTGAACCTGCCCCTGCAGAGCTGACAGAGCCTCTGCCCCAGTGTGGCTCCTGTCCCCCAAGCACACCAGCTCAAGCACCGCATGGCATCTTTTGGGCTGCATACTTGCGTAGCCCCTTTAACGCCTAAGGTGCACCGCTGGTTCTGAGGACAAAGCACAGGAAGAGGCCATGGAGGAAGAAGAAGAGGAGGGGTGGAGGAGAGAGGTGTGTCAGAATCACCAGTAGTGGCATTTTGGAGGCTTGGTGGCGGAACAACCTCCAACACTACTGCAATGCGCCGTGAAACTTAGGTAATGTCCCTGTCCATGCCTGCTGGACCATGAGTCAGCGGTAATATGCACCTTACCTCTGACCGCCCTGTCCAGCGAGGCCAAGACATTGCCTTCCACATGCTGGTAGAGAGCCAGAATCGCCTTCCGTGAGAAAAAGTGGTGTTTGGGAACCTGCCACTGAGGAACCGCACATTCCACAAACTCACGGAAGGGGGCAGAGTCTACCAACTGAAAAGGTAGCAGTTGAAGTGCTAGCAATTTTGCCAAGCTAGCATTCAACCGCTGGGCATGTGGATGGCTGGGAGCGAACTTCTTTCGGCGGTGCAGCACCTGGGGCAGGGAAATTTGCCTGGTACAATCTGACATCGGTGTACCAATAACAGTTTGCCCGCAAGTACTTGGCTGTGACACACCTAATTCTACACCTTCATTCCTCTCAGTGCAGGTCTCAGAGAGGACTGAAGGTATAGTGGGGTTGAAAATCCCAGCTGATGAGGAGCAAGAAGAGGTCCTCTTTGTTCTTTGGTGTGGGTCTTTTATGTACGCTTGCCAACGAACTGCATGGCAGGTCAACATATGTTTGATCAAGCATGTGGTGCCCAAGCAGGAGAGGTGTTTTGGCCACGCTAGATACGCTTGAAACATATGTTGCAAATAGCAGCGGTGCGATCTGATGCACTTGTCTCAAAAAAGGCCCACACCAAAGAACTTTTGGAATAATGTGCAGACAGCAGCGCCCTGCACATGCGGAGCTCTGCGGTGTGATGCAGTCAGTGTGCTGCCCTTAGGCTGGCCCCCGGAGGGCATCCTGCCTCGTTGGTGATGTGCCTCCTCCTCCTCCTCCTCTCTCCTATCAGGCACCCACGTTGAGTCAGTGACCTCATCATCCCCTCCTTCCTCATTACTGGAGCAAACCTGGCAGTATGCTGCAGCAGGGGGAACATGACTGCCAGATTGCTGTCCTTCTTGGGCACCCCTCTGTCCATGCTCACGTTACTGCCTTCATCTAACTCAGTATTATCATCAGAGTCTTCAAAACGCTGGGCATCCTCCTGGAGCATGTACCCAACACTATGGTCAAACAGTTCGAGGGACTCCTCAGGAGGACATGGTGGGGCTAGGGAAGGAGTCACTGATGACATTGAGCCGAGGGAAGAGGCCGCGTTGGCAGCTGCTTTGGCAGACAAAATACCCTGAGCCTGGTTGAAAGAGGATGAGGAGGATGAGGACGGCTTGGTCATCCACTCGACCAAGTCTTCCGTATGTTGTGGCTCAACATTGCCAGCTGCCAAAAAAAGCCAAGCCTGTCCCATGGCCACGTGCTGATGAGGATGCACCGTGTCCACGACCAGCACTGTTGCCTCTAGACACAGAGCCTGCTTGCCCTCTTTTATTGGCTTGTGACTGTCTGCCTCTCCTTGTTGGCCTTCCAGACATACTATTGGCCTGCAGTGAGCTGCACAAAACTGGGATATATATATATATATATCTCGATTATACTGCAGCTAGCAGAATCAATTGTCTGCCTGTAGTATTATTAGTATGATAACACCTACACTTGTCTTCAGGTAGCTATACTGTAGGTGCAACTGTGCAGGGTACACAGTACAGTAACTGGAAATACTTCAATAAGCCTACACAAGCACCTGGCTGCAGGTAGCTATACTGTAGGTGAGACTGTGCAGGGTACACAGTACAGTAACTGGAAATACTTCAATGAGACTACACAAGCACCTGGCTGCAGGTAGCTTTACTGTAGGTAAGACTGTGCAGGGTACACAGTACAGTAGCTGGAAATACTTCAGTGAGCCTACACAAGCACCTGGCTGAAGGTAGCTATACTGTAGGTGAGACTATGCAGGGTACACAGTACAGTAGCTGGAAATACTTCAATGAGCCTACACAAGCACCTGGCTGCAGGTTGCTATACTGTAGGTGACACTGTGCAGGGTACACAGTACAGTAACTGGAAATACTTCAATGAGCCTACACAAACACCTGGCAGCAGGTTGCTTTACTGTAGGTGAGACTGTGCGGGGTACACAGTACAGTAGCTGGAAATACTTCAATGAGCCTACACAAGCACCTGGCTGCAGGTAGCTATACTGTAGGTGAGACTATGCAGGGTACACAGTACAGTAGCTGTAAATACTTCAATGAGCCTACACAAGCACCTGGCTGCAGGTTGCTATACTGTAGGTGAGATTGTGCAGGGTACACAGTACAGTAACTGGAAATACTTCAATGAGCCTACACAAGCACCTGGCTGCAGGTAGCTATACTGTAGGTGAGACTGTGCAGGGTACACAGTACAGTAGCTGTAAATACTTCAATGAGCCTACACAAGCACCTGGCTGCAGGTTGCTATACTGTAGGTGAGACTGTGCAGGGTACACAGTACAGTAGCTGGAAATACTTCAATGAGCCTACACAAACACCTGGCTGCAGGTTGCTATACTGTAGGTGAGACTGTGCGGCTACACAGTACAGTAGCTGGAAATACTTCAATAAGCCTACACAAGCATCTGGCTGCAGGTTGCTATACTGTAGGTGAGACTGTGCAGGGTACACATTACAATAGCTGGAAATACTGTAAAAACACCTGGCTGCCTGTCAGTATATTAGAAAGAGAAGAACAGGATCTAGCTAAACTGAATACAGTATATATATATATATATATATATATATATATATATATATATATACACACAATACACTGTAACTGCAGCTAACTGACTCAACCTGCCTACTCTATCTAACTTAAATTAAATGACACTGTCTGTCTCTCCCTCTCTATCTCCCTATGTGAACGCTGGAACACACTACACAGGGCCGCCGTGTAGGCGGCCTTATATAGTGTGGGGCGTGTACTAAATCCCCTGAGCCATAATTGGCCAAAGCCTCCTTGGCTTTGGCCAATTACGGTTCTCTGTTCAGACGGCGCTGTGATTGGCCAAGCATGCGGTCATAGTGCATGCTTGGCCAATCATCAGCCAGCAATGCATTGTGATGCATTTGGGCCCATATCGTTCGTAATTCGGCGAACGACCGAACACACGATGTTCGAGTCGAACATGGGTTCGACTCGAACACGAAGCTCATCCCTAGTGATTAGAGTGTAGCTTTTCTTTGCACTCCAGATGGCAGTCAATGCTTGTTGCCATCTTGAGCTGCACTGTCCAGGCACTGTACAATGTTTGTGGCTATTATCTCACAGATAATGCAGTCTCATTCTTATTACAAGAAAAAAATGCCTTGTCTCTTTCTATTTGTGCCTATTTAGGTGCTTGCACATATCTATATCTACACATTATGAATATTTTGGGAATATTTGGCGATACGGATGGGAAGATGTTTGAAGAATAAAGGGTTGGGGTTTTTAAGTGTTTTAGTGGGCTCTGTTTTGACATTTTAAGCTTAGAGCACTTAAAGCATAAGTTCACTTTTTGGAACATGCTACATATTTCACCCGTATTTAATTTGGAACATGTATTATGTTCCAGGACCTGCCGCCTCTCACTCGCACCCAACCCTCAATGCCACACGAGATGGGAATTCCTCTCTTCACCACCGATGTCACAATTCAAAAACATGCCAGCTGTGTCAAGCTCCACCTACGTGGTTGCCTTATTCATTCACATGCTGTGAATGAATGAATGAACTACAAGTACCATCAGCCAACGTGGCTGATGGCATGTAGTTCTGAATGAAACGTGAGGATACCAATGAGTGCCCTTGTAGTTTACAAACCCTGCGATTTTTGTTTTCAAACGTTTTTATTGTAGGAAAATATAACATCTGGGTGTACAGGCACTGTAGTGACATGAATCACGATGGCTAAAAAGCCCACAACAGAAAAATTATATATCACACACAGTGCGAACAATAATTCTCATAATCGTACAAAGTAAGCCCATAAAACAGAGGTAGTAAAACAAAAAGGTAATAAAAAACAATCAGATAAAGGAAAAAAAGAAAACAGGGAGCATACAATTGTGATAAATGTGCACTTTTAGTAAATTGAGTTTACTGTCAAGGAACAAAAAATGTTGAATCTATTATCATAAGGATCAAATATGCTGTGAAGGGCCGGGAGTATACTATCGGCATGTTCTAACAAATAGGATTATAATTTGCATTAGTGGGCCTCAGCTGTGGGTACCGAGGGGTCCTCCAGTCTGTTACTAAGCAGATGGGCTGTCCAGATGTTCCACTTTCGGGCAAATATATGCATGGAGTCTAGGAGAGTATGATGTATTCTCTCCATAGACCTGATGGACTCCATACGAGAAATCACCTGTGACCAGGATACTTGGGGGCGCTTCCAGTTCAATGCTATTGTCCACTGAATCGCACTAAAAAGTGTGTGGATTAATTTTTGTAGGGGGAGGGGAACATCTGGAAGCTCTGCAAACAGCAGACACATTTGACATGTCAGTGTAAGCGATATTCCGGAGAGAAGCCTTATGAGAGATGTAGTCTTGTGCCAAACGGTGTCTAAGGCTTTGCAGCTCCAGAACGTGTGCAGCAACGTACCCCTGTCCTGGCATCCTCTAAAACATGTGCCAGAGACCAGGGGATATATTCTATGAAGGCGTTCCGGAGTGTAGTACCATCTAGTGTGAAGTTTGAGTACCGTTTCTTTAATTGACACAGAACGTGTGCATTTGTGCATGTTGTCTATCATGTCCTGCCACTCTCCATCAGGGACCTCTTGGGCCATCTCTACCTCCCATGCCACCATTGCTAAGGATTTTTGAGGGGAGTTATAATCATTAAGGTATCGATAAAGTACGGAGATGGTCCCTCTATCCCTCGCCGCTTCTCCACATAAAAGTTCAAATGGAATTTTCGACATCTCCACCCCGCCCACCATAAGTGTCGAGTAGAAGTGTCGAATTTGCAAGTATTGGTGAAACACGGATCTGCCCATATCATATGTCTGCTGCAGGTGAGTGTAGGAACAAAATGAGGCGTTCTGCAGCAGAGACGCGAGGTTCACCAAGCCCCGTGCAATCCATTTAAGATATGGCAAACAGGAGGAAAAGGCTGGGGGGAATGAGGGTTCTCCCAAAAAGGAAGATAAAAGGGGCACATCTGATTGTAACTTTCTCTGGGCTCTTACATCAGTATGCGTCCCATTGGTGGCTTTTTGTTTTGCCATATGAACTTAAGCAGGTCTATCTGAACTTTCTGTAGAACTGATCGAGAAACATATAGGGGTAGGGATCTGAAGAGGAATATGAGTTTGGGGAGGATGTTCATTTTCATTGCCTGAATTCTCCCTAGAAATTATATATGATATGAGGACCATTGACTTAAGAGGTATCTGACATTTGAAAAAGCTGGAGGATAATTCAATGAATATAGCTGCTTCAAAGAGGGGGCTAGTTTAACACCTAGATATTGTAGGGAGATATGGTTCCATGAGAATTTAAATTTATCTGTAAGAGTGGTCAATAGAAGTTGTGGGAGGTGAATTGGTAGAGCCGAACACTTGGAGGGGTTGACGCCCAGGCCCGATAATTTATAGAAGGAGTCAAGGGAGGACATGAGGTTAGGGAGGGAGAGTAGAGGGTCTGAAATGAATAGCAGTACGTCGTCTGCATAGAGGCTAAGTTTAAATTCCTGATCTCCCTTTCTGTAGCCCTTGATGTTTGGGTCATTAGAGATGGATCTAGACAGGGGCTCCATAGCCAGCGCAAACAGAAGTGGGGATAAAGGACACCCCTGTCTAGTGCCACACCGCAGAGAAAAATAATCCGAGCAACATCCTGGAAGCTTAATTCGGGTTTTCGGGTTATGGTAAAGGGCTTTGAAGCCATGTATAAATGCCCCACTAAAACCAAATTTAGATAAAACTGTATCCAAATATGTCCAGAGGACACTATCAAATGCTTTGTTTATGTCTAAACTCAAAAGCAATACTGAGTTTGAGTTCATATGGGCGTCCTGAAGGATATTAGTGGCCAAACGGATATTATCTGTGATCTGCCTCGATGGGATAAATCCGGTTTGATCGGGTGATATCAAGGTCGTAATAACTTTGGCCAGTCTGTCAGCCAGAATCCTCCCAAATATTTTAAGGTCATTATTTATAACCGAAATGGGGCGAAAATTTTGGGGGAGGGTATGATCTTTGCCGTTTTGGGAATGAGGGACATGTTGGCTAGCAGCATTTCTTCAGGGAAACACTGTCCTTTGAGTATTTGTACATATTAGTTAGTGTGGGGAGTAGGGATTCAGCAATTTTTTTGTAATAAACAGGAGAGAAGCCATCAGGGCCTGGGGATTTGGAGGGTTTAAGAGAGGAGATAATAGAGGCAACCTCCTCTGATGAGCAGGGGGCATTCAAGGTACCCAATTGCTCCTCCGAAAGTCGAGGAAGCGAGAGGGCATCCAACCAGGACTGCATGGAGGGAGGGTGCGAAGGGTCTGGGCCAGAAAAAAGTTTTTGATAGAAAGAGGAAAAAATCTGCAGAACATGTTTTGGATGAGAGGTGAGGTTGCCGTGGCAATCTTTTAATTTGTACAGGTGGGTCAGTTGGGTGGACTGTTTAAGCTTTCGCGCAAACATCGTGGAAGCAGAGTTACTGTAAAGGAGGAAGCGAGCTTTAGACCATCTAAGAGATTTCTCAATGTGACCTGACAGTATATCATCTAGGGTTCTCCTTTTTTCGGTGATTTAGAGGAGCAACTCCTGCATAGGGGTCTGAGTGTGTCTATGATATAGTTGTTCTAATTCTAGGGTGAGTTTATGCGTATCCTGTTGTTTTTGACGTTTTTGGGTCGTGGAAATCTCGATCAGGTGGCCCCTCATCACAGCCTTATGGGCTGCCCATAGAGAGATAGGAGAAATGTTCTCTACATTATTGAGCCTAAAATATTCTTTGAGGCGTTCCAGCAACTGAGCCATAATCACAGGATCAGTAAGTAATGCGTCATTAAGGCGCCAGGACCTGGCTATATGTGGGAGGCCTAAACAAGAGATATGGGTGGATACAAGGTGATGGTCCGACCAGGGGCAAACATGTATGTTGGCTGTGGTAGAGTTCACTGTCAGAGAGGGGGTGCCAAAAATATAATCCAGGCGGGAATAACTGTCATGAGGGTGGGAATAGAACGTATATTCTCTAGAGCCGATATTGTGGGCTCTCCAAATATCTATGAGTTGAGAGGATTTCAGGGAATGTTGAAGGGATTTGGGAAAGGCCTTAGATGTCGGGCATGTTCGGCTTCTATCAAGTCCTGAATGGGCTACTAAATTAAAATCCCCTCCGATTAATATATGGGGGGAATGAAACCTATCTAGGGTCTGAAAAAATTCTTTAAAGAATGTAGCCTGTGAGGCGTTTGGGGCATACACTGAGGCCAAGGTTAGAAGTTTATTCTGGATGGTACCCTGAACTATCACGAAACGACTGTTAGGATCTTTATAAATCTGTTGAGCCTGAAACATCACAGAGTTTTTAATAAAGATGGCCGCCCCTCTAGACCTGGACCCATACGTGGTGAAATAGCTGTGATTGAAAGTTTTATCAAAGTATGATGGGTGATTATCTCTAGAAAAATGAGTCTCTTGGAGTAGGATAACATCTGCACCAAAAGATTTATACATTTTGAACGCTTTTCTTCTTTTTTGAGGGGTATTAAACCCTTTTACATTATGGGAAATTATTTTAATTCCCATGATATGTTTATGGTGAATCCGCTAGGATCAATAAGGGTCCAGGTCGAGAGGGAGCAGCCAAACAGCAACCCATCCCCCTCAGAGGCGTGACACAGCCATGGCGTACAGTCCCGTGGGACTGCACGCATCCATACTCTGAGTTAGTAACACATAAATCACTATGATAGAGCCATCTGATATGAATAACACAAAAAATAAACGAAAGCATAGGAACATAAACATAGAGTAACAAAAAAACTAGAAACCTGAATACTAGGCCAAAAAATGGCCAAACATAGCTCCGGGGGGTCATGGGAAAAGACGTCCCATGGACCCAAAAAAGAGTGTCCATTCGGACCAAAAGGTCCAACACTCTGATTAATAATGTTCGTGTCATCCGTACAAACATAAATTCGTCTGAGGAATTTACCTGTGGGGAATCAACCAACTCTGACTTCACTAACCAGACGGGGAGCCAGTCAGTTCTCATTAATAAAGAGTGTAGGGACAATCATGCGGATGCAACCGGGAGTCCGTAATGAGCCGGGAGAGTCCAATTTTCTCTAAGCATGTTGGGAGATGTTCATATCTCGATACCTTGGAGGGAGAAAAACAAAGAGAAAAACAAGGGTAGGGGGAGAAAGAAAAGTGTGTCTTGCTGTCAGTCACAGCGTTGATCTCGGCGGTCTCTTCTAGGTGGAGGGGTAGCCCAAATAGCTGAGTGACGTGGAGTGGAGGGTAGTCTGGGTAGGGAAGCCGCATCAAGGAGGCCCATCTTCACAAGTAATTCCTTTCCCTCTGCTAGTGTGGTTACGGTGTAGGTTGTGCCATTATGGGGCACCTGCAGCTTGAAGGGGAAGCCCCAGCGGTAGCGAATACTGGCAGTTTGAAGAACAGATGTAACCTCTTTCATCCTCCTGCGCTTATCCAGGGTGGTAGGGGAAATATCCGGGTAGATTTGAATCGGGGTGCCTTCCAGACGGATATTAGGGGTGTTCCTTGAAGCTCTGAGTATTTCCTCTTTGATCAGGAAGTCCTTAAGGCAGAGCACTATGTCCCTTGGTGGTTTCTCTGGGGGAGGGGGAGGGCGAAGGGCCCTATGAATCCTATCACATGAGAAGGCCGACAGTGGGGAGTCTGGTAAGAGAGATTGGAATATCTTCTGCACCGTGGGTAGTAGATCGGTGACCGATTCAGGCACTCCGCGCACCCTAAGATTGTTGTGGCGGTTCCTGTTGTCGAGGTCCTCGATGTGGGCTTGGAGTTGCAGGACCGTTTCAGATAGGGACTCATGCTCCTTTCTTAGATCAGAATACACTAAGGTGAGCTCATTGTGTTTTGTCTCTAGTAAATCGGTTCTACTACCCAGAGCCGCGATCTCCAGGGACAGTGTGTTAGTAGATTTGTGAAGCTCTGATTGAAATTTCTGGGCAATCTTGTCATACATTAAAGTTAGACTCTCATCCAGATCAGCCTTAGTAAGTTGAAACGTGTACTCACTGTCTCCCTGGGAGTGTGGTGGTGAGGAGGCTGCTGTAGGAGAATGTGCCTGTGACTGCGCCTTCCGGGCGCCATCTTGGGCCTGCATGTTTCTCTCCTTCTCTCTTAACAAATAGGTCGTTAAGGATCTTTGGACCGGTTTTCTACTGCGATTTCTAGTGCCCGTCATGCGCTGAGTGTTCCGCCGGGGGTGCGGGGATGAGTTGGGTGAAATACCTGTGTTGATCGCCCCGGGGAAGTGCCGTTAGTCTTCGCGGCTCATGGAGCTCTCAGCCCTTGCTTCCTCCTTGGTTCGCGCCGCGCATGCGCCCCCAAACCCTGCGATTTTAAAACTGCCAGCCTGTATGGAGTTCTGAGCTGAAAGCTGCAGGGCTTGTCTGCAGAAGCCTAATGTGGCACCCCTGACCCACTGATCATCAGTGGAATGTTTTTCAGGCTCCTGCGGGAAAAAATTCAGGCCTATTACCTTTTTAAGTCAAAATCAATAAAATCAGGGAGCTTCTGCTCTATTTAAATCAAGCTAAATGTTAAAGTTTCTAAATGTTTAAATTTAAATTTCTAAATGTTAAAGTGTATCTAAAGATTTTTTTCTTACAAGAATACCAAACATGCTAAACTTACCTGCTCTGTTCAATGGATCCTTCTCTTCTCAGGTCCCCTGCCAGCGCTATCCTGGCTCCTCCTCTTCATCCAGTGCCCCCATAGGAAGCAGCTTCCTATGGGGGAACTCCTGAGTCCTGCTGCCTGCATCTATAGACACAGACATCAGGGCACAGCTCTGCCCCCATTTTTCTGAAAAAAATAATTTTTCTTGTTTCTGTTCAAATTAGTAATTCTTCTTAATTATACATTTTAGCTAAAAGTTATACTGCTACATATCTTTGGTAAAAATAACCCAAATCAATTTATAGAGTCTATAGTGCCAATTTTTGAAAATTGATCACACCTAATGTACTGACGGCCTATCTCATTTCTTGAGACACTAACACACCAGGACAGTACAAATACTCCCCAAATGACCGCTTTTTGAAACAAGACATTCCAAGGTATCTAGTAAGAAGCATGGTTAGCTTTTGTTGTAATCTGTAATTTCCCACAGTTCTTTGCAAAATTATATTTTTTTCATAAAATGATCATATTACCAGGTTATTTCTCTCACATGGCATATGCATACTTGCAACTACACCCCAAAACACTTTCTGCTACTCCTGAGTATGGTGATACCACATGTTTGAGACTTTTACACAGCTTAGCCACATAGAGATGCTCAACATGCAAGGAGCACAGTCAGGTGTTCTAGGGACATACTGTAAATTACATCTAATTTCTTAAATACCTATTACACTTTTGAAAGCCCTGGAGCACCAGGACAATGGAAATGCCCACAAAATGACCCCATTTGGAAAGAAAACACCCCAACATATCTTCTATGAGGCATAATGAGTCTTTCGGACATGTCATCTTTTTCCCACATGTTTTTGGAAAATGTGGAAAGAAAATGAAAACACATTTTGTTTTTTTTACACAAAGTTGCCATTTATAAGATATTCTTTAACATAGCATGTACATAGTAACAATTACACCCCTAAATACATTCTGCTACCCCTACTGGTTATGGCAATACCACATGTGTGGGACTTGTACACAGCCTGGCCACATACAGAGGCTCAACATGCAAAGAGCATGCTGAAAACACCTTTTTAAGGCATTTTTTACAAATTTTATGGCACTGACGGGCACTAATGAGGCTCCACTGATAGGGAGGCACTGATAAGCACTTACTGAAGGGCACTGATGTACTCTATTGGGCACTGATAAGCACTAATAGAGCACTGTAGTGGCACTTATGAGCACTGTAGTGGCACTGATGAGCATTTTAGTGGCACTGATGAGCACTCACTGATGGCACAGTAGTGCACTGATGTGCACTGTAGGCACTGATGTGCACTGTAGGTCACTGATGAGCACTGATAAGCACTCACTGGTGGCACTAATGTGCACTGTAGGGCCCTAATGCGAACTGATGGCACTGATAAGCACTCACTGATGGGCACTATAGGGCATCGATGAACACTGTAGTGGCACCGTAGGGCACTGATAAGCACTGTAGTGGCACCATAGATGCCTGATGAGCACTGTGGTGGCACAGATGAGCAGTGTAGTGGCACTGATGAGCACTGTAGTGGCACCGTAGGGCACTTATGAGCACTGTAGTGGCACTGATAGGCACTGTAGTGGCACTGATGGCACTTTAATGGAACTGATGAACACTGTAGTGGCACTAATGGCACTGTAATGGCACTGATAGACACTGTAGTGGCCCTGATGGCACTGTAGTAGCATTGATGACACTGTAATAGCACTGATGGCACTGTAGTGGCACTGTAATGCATCAGCCATCTGGAAGGTCCTCCATCATGTTGGACACCTTTTGTCCATTGTGAGGAGAAGAGAGAGAAACACTGCAACAGCACAAGCTGAACGGGGCATGATCCCGGTTTGTTGACAAGCGATCACTCTGTGATTGAACAGAACAATCATGTGGTAAAGAGCTTCTGTGATTGGCCCTTTAACCTGATCCATTGTGTGCTGGATCTCATGGTCCCAGCCATCATGGACACTTCTGGATGCACACCCCAGAAGCGCAAGCACGGGACACCGTCAGAACTAGACTGCCACACTGTAGCCATCATTCGGCTATAGCGCGGTCGGCAAGTGGTTAAAGAATCGATGGTTCTTCCATGCCTCCTTTAAAATGACGTTAGGAATATATTCTCCCTGCTGCACTGTAATTTATTTATTTACGGTATTTATTTTTGTTTGTTAAATGTCCCTCATGGATATACTCAACAACCTGTACCCTTTTTGAAAAGAATTTACCTATTAAACTTGAAAATTACAGAACTTAACAGTAGGTTTCACTTCCCATAGACTTCAGTGGTTTTTAAGGCTAAGTTCAGGTTTGGCATATTTCAAACAGAATTTGATGAACTCCACCATAAATCAAACATGGGCAGATTCCTTAATTGTAACACACACCAATTTATTTGCAATTTATTTGCAACAAAAAAGGTTATACATTCAACTAAAAGAGTACTGCTAGAAGCACCAACTTAGAGTGAGTCCAGCACTAAGTTCAGGTTATAAAAAAAATCATTTTCTGAGCTTCTAATGCTTCTACAGATCTCTTCATTAGAGATCACTGTAGTAGTGAAATTAAACCCTATGTTTCCACATTGTTTATATCGGGAGTGTAGTGAAGGACATCATGGCACTTCTTGTTAGTATGAAGGTTCAGGTAGAGCTGTTGAAGCTCTGTCCAGCTTTTCACTATAGGAGTAGAACACTGCTATTTTGATCTGTTGCTGCATATGGGGTGGGTGTGGGTGTGGGGGGGGGGGGTAAAAACAAATAAAGACATTCCCTGACCAAAATCAGTCTTCAGGTCATAACAATGGTGTCAGATTATACGGATAACACTCATGCTCATTGTGCAAGTATCAAATGTTCATCCAAGTAAATGCAATGTGATTCCAATTTTTAGCAATTTGAAACCTGTGAAATTTATTTTAATTTAAGCGCTCATCACCCAAATTTTTATTACCCGAATACTATGCTAACAATTTATGCAAACTTGTTATTCCTGCTTGCCTCTAACTGTGGTGTCAAAAGGGGAATAAAGCTCTTCTAAAGCAAAAAAAAAGCATATGTTCACGTTGAGCTTTGCCATTCTGCTATGTTACATAAATGTCACACTAATGTGATCTCATTTTAATTTAGTCTTTGTTGATTAGATTTTGTGATTATATATAGGGATTTGCAAATTATGTAAATATTGCATGAGGGAAATTGACAAGATCACAGTAAACATCCATCTTTCTTTACATCCAACAGAGACAAACAAAGAACCCTTATTTAAACCTTTGCAGGTGTCCAACCTGTGGTGTTGTTTCATAACTGAACGAACTAGATCTGGCAGTTAAGTGTATGAATAATGTAATATGACCACCCAGACAGTCTCTGCTTTGAGGATAGATGGCTCAACCACTTTCTTAACTTCATTAACGTTACAATTACCACAGAAAAACATGCAAATAATTAAAATAAGCTTTTAAAATGTATTCCATGTTAAAATAAACATTACATGTCTTAAAATTACTCAAAACTTAAAAAACATTATATATTTTATGAAAGCAGTGAACTTGTGGGTAATAAGTTTGTATTTCCTATTTTTTGAATTTGCACAACATTTGCCACAAACCTATCATCAATAAAATGCACTAAAATTGATTTTAGTTCACACAAACACAATATAATTCTAATTTATTTTGCAAAATTTTGAAGTTGAGTAAATAGATACAAAATATGTCAGGGTCTGGACTTGACCCTGGGACCTCTGCTGTGTCTGGCAAGGATTCTGCTTACTGAGCCACTTGGAAATCTGGTCAGTTCAATGGGCAATTCCTTGAATTATCTTGCTTTGAATCTTGTTTGTCTTGAACCTTGAACTCTTTGCTCCTCCCATGAACTTCCCGAATTAAGCCATGTCTTTGCACTAATTAATTAATTTGGATGTAGGGATTGTGTACTCAGGATTAGGAATGAGCCGAACACCCCCCTGTTCGGTTTGCAGCAGAACATGCAAACAGGCAAAAAATTTGTGCGAACACGCAAACACCATTAAAGTCTATGGGACACGAATGTGAAAAATCAAAAGTGATCATGGCTTATATGCAAGTTATTGCCATAAAAAGTTTTGAGGACCCAGATCCTGCCCCAGGGGACATGTATCAATGTAAAAGAAAGTTTTAAAAATGGCTGTTTTTTTCCAGAGCAGTGATTTTAATAATGCTTAACGTGAAACAATAAAAATAAAATATTCCTTTATATATCGTGCCTGGGGGTGTCTTTAGTGTGCCTGTAAAGTACCGCATCTTTCCCATGTTTATAACAGTACCACAGCAAAATTACATTGCTAAAGGAAAAATGTCATCCAAAACTGCTTGTGGCTGTAATCCATTGTCAGATCCCGGTAATTTAGAAAAAAAAATAGCACAAGTACCAAAAAAAATGGCATGGATGCCCTTTGGGTCTGGAATGAATATTAAGGGGAACCCCACACCAAAATTAAAAAAAAATGACGTGGGGGTCCCCCAGGCCACCAGGCACTATATACTCTGAACAGCATTATATATACTATACGGCCTGCCCTATATACTCTGCAGAAAAACTGGGCCTTAATTGTTGGTGGTACCAGAACACTTTAACCCCTCACAGTTACTCTTGTTGTGGGCAGGAACGGGCCCTGCTGTGAAATATTATATAAAAAATCGTAATTACATGCCCCTGTTAAACAGGGGCAGAAAAATTGGGCCTTAGGTGGTGGTGGTGGTGCTACAACACTGTAACCCCTCAAAGATACTCTTGTTGGGTGCATGAATGGGCCCTGCTGTGAAATATTATATGAAAAATTATAATTACATGCCCCTCTTAAACAGGGGAAAAAATTGGGCCTTGGGTCGCAGGGCTGTATTCCAACATGATAATGACCCCAGACACACCTCCAAGACGACCACTGCCTTGCTAAAGAAGCTGAAGGTAAAGGTGATGGACTGGCCAAGCATGTCTCCAGACCTAAACCCTGTGGGGCATCCTCTAACAGAAGGTGGAGGAGCGCAAGGTCTCTAACATCCACCAGCTCCGTGATGTCATCATGGAGGGGTGGAAGAGGACTCCAGTGACAACCTGTGAAGCTCTGGTGAACTCCATGTCCAAGAGGGTTAAGACGGTGCTGGAAAATAATGGTGGCCACACAAAATATTGAGACTTTAGGCCCAATCTGGACATTTTTCACTTAGGGGTGTACTCACTTTTGTTGCCAGTAGTTTAGACATTAATGGCTGTGTGTTGAGTTATTTTGAGGGGACAGCAAATGGACACTGTTATACAAGCTGTACACTCACTACTTTACATTGTAGCAAAGTGTCATTTCTTCAGTGTTGTCACATAAAAGATATAATATGTGAGGGGTGTACTCACTTTTGTGAGTTACTGTATATATTCACCACCTGAAGTGTATTAGAAACAGTACACCACTGAATGCACTGTAGATATAGGCTACACAGGATGCAGATATATATATATATATATATATATATATATATATATATATATATATATATATATATTAATACACTGCCTGCACTGACTGAATATCCAATAAACACTGAATATATAGGCTATGCTAAATGCAGAGTATGTATATATATATATATATATATATATATATATATATATATATATATATATCAAATACACTGCCCCTAACTGAATAACCTGCCTGCTTAACCTCCCTGGCGGTATGATTATTTCAGATTTTTGGTGCTGAAAGTGGTACCATTATTTTGCATGGAAATTTGGCGTTTTATATTGTAGACCTGTAATTCTTAGGAATAACACACTTAAATCTGTCCAAACAAGAGTCTAGTAGACATCCCGGGTATGATAACGTTTGAAACACTAAATCATAAATTATAATATAATAAATAACTATAAATAATTATAAGAAATAATAATATAATACAAATTATTCAAAAATGTAATCAAATGAAAAACACAGAAATTTGCTCAGTTGCAGAATTGTCGCTGTCATATTCGAATTTATTATCGCTCTTTTCTAGCTGGTCTAAACCTGCTTTTGATGTAAAGGGACGGTTTTGGCTGCTATGGACATTCTCCAGTTTCCAGGCAAAAAGAACAGCTTTTATAATATAAAACTGCATGCAGGGCACTGGAGAAACCACTAGAGACAAAAGGGAATTAAATAAATTGATACAGTAATGTAATCTGTAAGATTACAGTGTACTGTATATGTATTGTGTGTTTTACTTTTTGAATTTGGCGCCGTTCTCCGTCCTCGTGCGTCCCAACGCTCACCGGGAACGGAGCCCGGGCACAGTGATAGATAGAGTGGAGGACAGCTCGCTCACACTGCGGGGAGACATCGCAGGATCCTGGGGACAAGGTAAGTAAGCTCTTCCTGGATCCTGCAATGCGATCCCGAGTCTGGCTCGGGGTTACCGCTTTTGGTATTAAAAATCCACCCCGAGCCAGACTCGGGAATACCGCCAAGGAGGTTACTCTAACTCAAGCTATCTCTCTGTCCATGCCAACAACACTACACACAGCCGCTGTGTAAGCAGCCTTATATAGTGTGAGGCGTGGACTTAGTCCCCATGAGCCATGATTGGCCAAAGGCACGCTGCCTTTGGCCAATTATGGCTCTCTCAGCAGAGCATGCTATTATTGGCCAAAACATGCAAGCAATCATCATACAGCAATACACTACCATCTCACAGTGCATTATGGGGCGTTCCGTGGTGCTCGAATTTCCCACAAACGCCCCATAATATTCGCTGTTCTTCGCTAACATCAAGCTCATCCCTATTCAGGAGCGCTGCACTTTATTTCTTTAATGATTTAATAAAGTGCTGTTGCTTTAACTTACTTTTCTGCAAGACTCATTAGTGCTTCTGTTCATATTTTAGAGTTGTATGGATTTTTATATTTGTTAGTGGACAATAAAATGCTGTTGCTTTGACTTATCTCTGCTGCAAGACCCTGCAATGTCTTCAATAGGTTAAAAAAAGTAGATAGTAAAAATTAAGTCAGCATTTATATATTAGCCCTCTTGAGGCTGAGACTGGAATTTGAAAGTGATTAAAAACTCTGGTGGGCTCTCATTTAATTACATGATCAGTTATCTTGATCTGACTCCTGAGAACTGACCCATTTGCAAAAAAAAAGTCTTTAAATAATACATTAATACTTAATCTCATACAGTGGTATTTTTGTGAAAGGTGGTATTTTACTATATAAAATGTTTTTTTTTTTTTTTCTGCACAGTGATTAAATTAAGCTATGTTTTAGGTACATATGATTTCAAGAAACATATTGAAAAAAGATGTATATAAAATATTTAAACCTAATATGGCACTGCCCAGATGAATTATTTTAAATGTAACTTATCAAATTGTTAATATTTCACAATTTAAAGTGGATGTAAACCCAATGTCATCCTTTCTAAACTACTGCCATAGGGGTTATCTATAAGGATATACATGCCTCCTGCATGTATCTTTACCTGTCAAATGTCTGTTATGAGAGCCGAAAAACTGCATATTCTGTGGGTGGGTCTGTTGTTTGGAGCTCGGTGGGTGGAGTCGTGATGTCAGTAGACTCCCCACCCACCTCTACACTCCCCTTGTCAACATGCATTTTTCTCCTGTGTATTTCTAACACTGAACTTCTGCTATGATCTCTAACATCCAGTGAAAAGACAGGAAAGTAACCACATGACTTCAGCATGCCCAATTATGCTGAGGTGTGGAACATCCAATCCTGGCAGAGCTGCTGAAGAAAGGAGTGGGAGGGGATTAAAAAATAATGGATGTCTCTTAGGCTAGTGCACAAGATATGTAAATCACCTGTCACTCACAGCAGGGGGGAGTATTTGACAAAGTTTTTCTCTGTTTGTCAAGATTTATCTCACTGAACAATAAAAGAGGATTGCTCAGAGATGGATTAACTCTTTGTGGCAAGACTGGGCTAAAATGATAGGAAATCTTATATTCTATATCAGTGGTCAACAACCCTGTCCTCAGGGCCCACTAACAGGCCAGGTTTTATGTATTACCTTGGGAAGATGTAGACTAGAATACTTCAATCACTGAGCAGCAAATTATATCACCTGTGTTGTATTTCAGTTATCTTGCAAACCTGGCCTGTTGATGACCACTGATCTATATTATGACATAAAAAAAATTCGGGTTTACATCCACTTTAAGGGTAACCAGGAATTTGGGTTTGGACCAAACATTGGCTGTTCTACTGAAGGCTTAGATCATATATAGAAGTTGTATTTCTACTGCTTCTATGTATGGCTGCTTCCCACTGTCTCTGGTTCCTAAGGAAGCCACTGGTGCTTGCATCTGAAGTGTCCCTAGGAAATGCTGATCTCCCTGAGACCCCCCACCAAAAGCGGAAGTCCTTTTGCAGCTGATGACTTTTAAAATAAGGACACTTACCTATCCAGGGCCCCCAGGATGTCAGCACCTGAATCCTATCTATCACTCGGCTGTCAGGTGCTGCCATTGCCATATTCGGTAAGGGAATCAGGAAGTGAAGCCTTGTGGCTTCACTTCCTGGTTTCCTACTGTGCATGTGCAACTTGGCTGCACTATCCCACTGGTCCCTGTTGTATTACATAGTTACATAGTTACATAGTTAGTCAGGTTGAAAAAAGACACAAGTCCATCCAGTCCAACCATAAAAAAAAAAAAAAAAAAAACGTACAATCCAATATACCCAATACTATACCCACAGTTGATCCAGAGGAAGGCAAAAAACCCCAGCAGAGCATGCTCCAATTTGCTACAGCAGGGGAAAAAATTCCTTCCTGATCCCAGAGAGGCAATCGGATTTTCCCTGGATCAACTTTACCTATAAATGTCAGTACCCAGTTATATTATGTACATTTAGAAAGGTATCCAGGCCTTTCTTAAAGCAATCTACTGAGCTGGCCAGAACCACCTCTGGAGAGAGTCTATTCCACATTTTCACAGCTCTTACTGTGAAGAAACCTTTCCGTATTTGGAGATGAAATCTCTTTTCCTCCAGTCATAAAGAGTGCCCCCTTGTCCTCTGTGTTGACCGTAAAGTGAATAACTCAACACCAAGTTCACTATATGGACCCCTTATATATTTAAACATGTTGATCATATCCCCCCTTATTCTCCTCTTCTCAAGAGTGAACAAATTCAGTTCCTCTAATCTTTCCTCATAGCTGAGCTCCCCCATGCCTCTTATCAGTTTGGTTGCCCTTCTCTGCACTTTCTCCAGTTCCCCAATATCCTTTTTGAGAACTGGTGTCCAAAACTGAACTGCATATTCCAGATGAGGTCTTACTAATGATTTGAACAGGGGCAAAATGATATCTCTCTCTCTGGAGTCCATACCTCTCTTAATACAAGAAAGAACTTTGCTCACTTTGGAAACCGCAGCTTGGCATTGCATGCTATTATTGAGCTTATGATCTACCAAAACCTCCAGATCCTTCTCCACTACAGATTCCCCCAGTTGTACTCCCCCTAGCATGTATGATGCATGCATATTCTTAGCCCCCAAGTGCATAACTTTACATTTCTCAACATTAAACCTCATCTGCCACATAGTCGCCCAATTAGACAGTGCATTGAGGTCGGCTTGTAAATTGGAGACATCCTGTAAGGACGTTATTCCACTGCATAGCTTGGTGTCATCTGCAAAGACAGAAATATTACTTTTGATCCCAGACCCAATATCATTTATAAAGATATTAAAGAGTAAGGGTCCCAGCACTGAACCTTGGGGTACACCACTGATAACCTTAGACCATTCAGAGTAAGAATCATTAACCACTACTCTCTGAATTCTGTCTTTTAGCCAGTTTTCTATCCTTTTACAAACTGATATTTCCAAGCCTGTAGACTTTACATACACATGAGCCGTGTGTGCGGAACTGTATCAAACGCTTTTGCAAAATCCAAAAAAACCACGTCCACAGCCACCCCTCTGTCCAAGGTTTTACTTACCTCTTCATAAAAAGAAATCAGGTTTGTCTGACAACTTCTGTCTTTCATGAACCCATGCTGTCTGTTGCTTAAAATGTTTTTTTCCAGCAAGAACTCGTCTATGTGGTCTTTTATTAAACGCTCCAGTATCTTCCCGACTATAGAAGTTAAACTAACAGGTCTATAGTTACTTGGTAAAGACTTTGATCCCTTTTTAAATATAGGCACCACGTTCGCCCTGCGCCAATCCAGCGGTACTATTCCCGTCATTAATGAGTCCCTAAAAATTAGATACAATGGCTTTGAAATTACAGAGCTCAATTCTTTTAGGATCCGTGGGTGGATGCCATCAGGTCCAGGTGCTTTATCCACCTTTATTCTGTCTAAATATTTCTGGACCATATCCCTTTTGAGCCATTGTGGATCATTGGGGGCTGTGTCAATACCACCCCCATTATGGACATGAACTTCCCCATGCTCCCACTGTCTCTGGTTCCTAAGGAAGCCACTGGTGCTTGCATCTGAAGTGTCCCTAGGAAACGCTGATCTCCCTGAGACCCCCCACAAAAAGCGGAAGTCCTTTTGCAGCTGCTGACTTTTAAAATAAGGACACTTACCTATCCAGGGCCCCCAGGATGTCGGCACCTGAATCCTATCTATCACTCGGCTGTCAGGTGCTGACATTGCCATATTCGGTAAGGGAATCAGGAATTCTGGGACCTGTGTGTCTCCCAGAAGACAGCAGGGGGACAAAGAAGGCGCCGGAAGTGGCATAGATACACGCGGGTGGCTCGGGTATCTATGTCCGGAAGTGGGAGAAAAATACCTGTATTAGACAGGTATATGCTCCCCCCTGAAAGGTGCCAAATGTGACACCGGAGGGGGGAGGAACCGGAAAAGTGGAAGTTCCATTTTTGGGTGGAACTCTGCTTTAATCGAAGGGGATAGAGATGATATCACTGGTCAAAAATCACCACTGGCCATTTCTGGGCAATGATCTCACCACCATGCCTGCCCCTTCATTTATATAGCTGATATATATAGCTCAGGGAGACAGTGGATGGTGGGTATTGTGACTGATGATGAATTTACAATGAGAGATTATTAGATTCTGATAAGACTCCCACCAGCCAGTGTTGTGGTTAAGAGGCCCTTGTTTCATCAACATGAGGAAATTATAAGGGTATGGTATGGATTTTGAGGAGGGCCCCATACCTTTTTCTTAAATTTTGCTCTTTTTAAAATCCATACCAGACCCAAATGCCCTGGTATGGATGCATTTTTCATTGCCAGCATTCTTTTGTTTACATTTCATCTGTCAGCAGGGAAGCCCGACTAGCTGGTTGTTGCGGCTGGCTTCCTGGCCCGCTCCTTAACCCTCTATTATTCACAAAGAATTCAAATTGGTCGATTCTTTTTCGACAGATCCAAATTTGAATGGTTCAGAAAATTTGGAATTCATTAGAAAATGAATATACAAAACAAAATATGTCTACTTACTATGCAGCCCTAGATTTGTCAAGTCCAGGCTGAATGATTGATACACTACGAGCATAATTCAGAAGATAGAAAAAGCATTTAAAGATAGAGAAAAGGAGACAAAATTGGCAGGAATGTTGACCCATGGAGGGCAGGCAGTTGGAGGTATGGGAAGGTGAAACGCAAGAGCAAGGAAGGTAAAGGGCAAGTGGTAGGAGCATGTGTGCAGTCTAGACTCCATACAATAGAACAGTAACTACTTAAAGCACCTTACCACTGATGCTTGTGAATGGGTATGTCATACCTGAGAGGACAGAGTATCTTGGTATTCAGCAGCTTGGTAAAAGCAGTCCAATAAAACATTGAGACACTTTTACAGCAACATTCTTCTTTTTGGTTGGCTGTGGCCAAAAGTGTTTCCATCTGGTAAATCTTGTTTATTGTAGCAAACCACAGACTTATTGGTGGTAGAGTAGTTTGTTTCCAGTACAGTGGCATGGTCACCTTTGCCACAGTCAGTAAATGCACAAGGGAACGTTCATAGCATTTCAAGGACATGAGGGTCAAGTGAAGAAAGAAGGCAGCAATCTCTACCAGCAACTGTACATCCATCAACTTAAAAATCCACTGTCTGACTTGCGTCCAAGTCCAAAAATCAAGGATTACCCTGCAAGACAAACATGGGGTGCCTATCTCCTTTTGACATCTCCAGCACAATGGAGAGCCCAGTGGAAACAGTCTATGTAAGTTTAAATAAAATAAATAAATTGTGTCACGTTGTGTAAATAACTCTTTGTAAATAACATAAATCGATAATACCATGTAATTCCAATCTCTAAAGTGCAAATGCCCATTGTGATAATTAATTAAATAAAATAATACTTTGCCACAATATGTGAATTCCTCTGTTGAAATCGAAACATTCAGACACAATTACAAAGTCCAAGTGCCAAAACTGTGCTATAGTGCATAAATACAATGTAATCAATTGATGTTACTTATACTACTAAATATCATAAAAAAACTAAAAAATTCAGTCCATATAAAATCAATTGATAATACAAGCAGTGCTCCAAAAATAAATCCTCAGTGACTTGTGACAGTACTTCACAGTTTAAAACAGTGACTTCACACACGTGCCCCCCCCCCCCCCATGTTGTTGTGCTCACCTCAGGGGTTGCAACTGCACAGCTAAGTTTGGTCAAATGAGCAGTAGAACCAACACTGGGCTCAAGGTTAATAGGCTCTGCCAATTATCTGATTCTTCACTGTGGATATCCTCGGCTATGTATGCAAAGAAATAGGCTGGATAGTACGATAAAGTTTCAACTCAAATTTATTCTATAAAAATAAACCATTATACTCTCATAATAGAGGTGCTACCAGCGCACCACGCATGTATTAAAAAGAAGCTCCTAATGCAATCAGTCAAAGTTTGTGTTTCTAGCCGCCATGTTAAGAGATCAATGTCTCAGCTGGCTACTCCACCGTCCTGCATCTGCATCTCCCCCTCCCAATCGTGTGTTGACACAGGGCTTGTCACGTGTCTTCCTCAGGGGAATTCTGAGAATGTGATGATACCAAGAAAAACTAAAGTTTAAATAGCCCACATGGCACCAAAGTCTCTGGTGCATGTACGTAAAGTTGCCTGTCTCGTAAGTTTTCTATATACAGAAACATATGCATGCTTATGTGAATGTGTAGGAGTCCAATGACAAATATAATGTTCCTGACACTAGTGATCCTGGAGGCCTCTTGCGGGTGATGCTAAAGCACCAAACTTTAGGCCCTTTTACATGAGCAATCTGGATGCATCTGCCAGTGTTTTGGATAGATCCAGACTGAACCACAATGTGTGTATGTGAGCAGGCTGATGTAAATGGGTGCACATGTCTGGGGAAAAAAATGGAAAAGGTCTGTATTCTTTCACTTTTTTGTGAACATAAACAGATGTGTACCAATGTCATTCCTTTATCTTTATAAGATGGATGTGCAAACTGATGTAAACTTTTTTTTATTGCAAAACACGACTGAACTGATTACATCCCTGTGAAAGAACTCTAAAATATGTTTAAGGATTCAGTTTTAAAGCTTTTTTCATGATGGAACTGAAGACAATCAAATGATAGGACTCTAACCTGTCTATTTTTTTCATTGCTGATGAAAGTATGGTAAATTCTCAAGAGCTTTTGCTTTGCACTCAGTGATTTTCATGTGTCTTTTGCTGCAAGGATGACAGAGAAGTAGGGATGAGCCAAACACCCCCCGATTCAGTTCGCACCAGAACATACCGAACAGGCAAAAAAATTGGCAGAACACACAAACACCGTTAAAGTCTATGGGACACGAACATGAATAATCAAATGTGCTCATTTTAAAGGCTTATATGCAAGTTATTGTCATAAAAAGTGTTTGGAGACCTGGGTTCTGCCCCAGGGGACATGTATCAGTGCAAATTTTTTTTTAAAAATGGCCATTTTTTCGAGAACAGTGATTTTTGTAATGCTTAAGGTGAAACAATAAAAATGAAATATTCCTTTAAATATCGTGCCTGGGGGGGTGTCTATAGTATGCCTGTAAAGTGGCACATTTTTCCTGTGTTTAGAAAAGTACCACAGCAAAATTACATTTCTAAAGGAAAAATTGTCATTTAAAACTGATTGCGGCTGTAGAGGGGGGCGGGGTCACCCGTTTACATAACCGGGTGGCCCCGCCCCCTCTGCTGCAAGAATCTCTGCTCCAGTGTGATTCCTGTCCCCTAGACAGAAAAGCTGAAGCACTGCATGGCATCTTTTAGCCTGACTCTTTGAATAGCCCTTTGAACACTAGGGGGTACTTGAGGTTCATAGGACAATTCACCAGAGGAGGACATGGAGGAGGAGGTGGTAGAGCTGACAAATCTCGCATCATCACCAGCTGTATGGAGATGTAGGGGCACAAGCTGCAGCACTGAGCCCTGTCCTGCATCCTTTCGTGTTGCAAGCAGAGTTACTTAGTGTGCTGTGAACAAAATATACCATTCCTGCCCATGCTTGCTTTACCACCTGTCAGCAAGGACTTTGCGGCTGACTGCCTTGCACAAAGATGCAACAACACTGCCTTCCACGTGATGGTAGAGAGCTGGAATGGCCTTACGTGAAAAGAAATAGCGACTGGGAACTTGCCGTCGTGGTACAGCACATTCTGCAAATTCACAGGAGGGGGCAGAATCCACCGGGCTAAAAGACAGAAGTTGTAGAGCCAGCAGCTTTGACAAGACGCTGGGAATGTACTGTCAAACAATTTTTATGCACATGTTTGACAGGTGCATATCATTGCAATTTTTGATAGCAAGGCCAATTCTTGCTTTCATCAAGAGTACCTCTATAGGGTTATGGAGTGAAGGCGCCACTGACACCCAAAAAACAATTTTTCCGC
This sequence comes from Lithobates clamitans, assembly GCA_037952925.1. NCBI lineage: Eukaryota > Metazoa > Chordata > Amphibia > Anura > Ranidae > Lithobates > Lithobates clamitans. Next base: position 4,595,233 of record JBBGZY010000656.1, read on the forward strand.
ACCTGTTACAGAAGTAGAAATCCAAAGTCTGTGGTAGAGACACCAGAATTTAATAAAAAATCTCTAATCTTGTTCCCCGTGAATTACATTGTGGCCTCATCATACAGACTGGCTCCCCAAGCCATTGCTTACAAAATAAAGAAAGCTTGCAGCGAAACTGTCTTTTGTTGGTCTTTATAAATGCAATTATTGCTGCAGCAGCTTCTGTACACAGTGTAGATGTGCCACTTTACAGGTGGACTAAGGGGACCCCCAGGCACTATATTGAAAGGAATTTTTCATTTTTATACTTTCACTTTAAGCATCAATTAATCACTGCTCATTTAAAAATTACATTTTTTACAAACTTTTTTTCATTGATACATGTCCCCCAGGGCAGCACCTGGACCCCCATAACCATTGTATGCCCAATTACTTGCATATAACTCTTCAAAATGGGCACTTTTGATTTTTCACATTCAGGTCCCATAGACTTCAATAGAGTTAGTTGTTCGGCTCCGAACTTACCTGATGTTCGAAAGTTCTGGTGCAAGCCGGGCAGGGGGTCATTCGGCCCATCCCTAACTCCTGCTAAGACTTCTAGAGCTGACTAAAATTAATCTGGGCATGTCTTCTGACCCACATTGTAGTTAAGCATCAGACTTGAAAGTGGCTGGTGCTGCATTATCTTGACTGCTACCCTGTTTTGTAGAAAATCCTACACTATTGATTGCCTGATTTGTTTTTCGACCCTGGGTTGACCCGACTACTCTTTTCCCTGCCACATGCCAATGACCTCTACTTGAAATGGACCACTCTTCTACTGTCTTCACTGTTGCTGACCCAGATTGTCCAGACCACTTTGCTTCTTTGTTGCCCAATGTCAAACTCTGCCTGGACCCTAAAATTCTCTAGTCATTCCCTGTTTTTTCATCTCGACATCATAGGCTCCTTGACCCTGATTGCTCCTTGGTGGGGTGATCCTGAGAGCATTCACCTGGTAAAATAAAAATGAAAACAAAAAAACAATCTCCGCTTTTAGAGTACTAGTCTGGTACTTAGACTTTTCACCATGGTCGAGCCCGCACCACCCACCAGGGGATTTGCCATAACAGCAAGACATGGCCATGGGGGATACTTCAAGCTTGCTTCTTATCCACTTTCACCTCACCTTCAGCTTCAGATATTCTGTTGCCACTTCCTCCGCATTAGAACCCAAGATACCTCTGTCTGATAATTTCTCAGAGGATTGCCATCAGTTTGGGGGCGTCTGTAGTGTATGTCTTCTATATTTTCCCCTAAGCCCTAAAATCTTGCTTGATGAACACACCTGTGTGGGTTGTTTAATCTCATTCCTCCAAGGAAAACTGCAAGTTTGGGAATTCCAACTTATGCAACAGTAGAGATGGGCCGAACACCCCCCTGTTTGGTGATGCTTAAAGTGCAACTATAAAAATGAAAAATTCCTTTAAATATAGTGCCTGGGGGGTCCCCTTAGCCGGCCTGTAAAATGGCACATCTGTACCATGGATAAAACTTACTGCAGCAAAACTGACATTTCTAAAAAAAAAAAAAAATGAATGAAATGACATTTAAATTGCTGGAAAACAATACCATTGCCGGCAATAGACAAATGGTTAAAAAAACGGCGTGGGGGTCCCCCCAATCCATACCACCTCTTTTGGGTCTGGTATAGATTTTAAGGGGAACCCCATGCCAAAAACCATAACAGACCCTTATCATTGCCAAGGGGGAACTCCCTGGCAAAACACCTTTTCCTCATGTTGAGAAAACAAGAGCCTCTTACCCACGACACTGGCTGTTGGTTCCTCCCTCACCCCAAAGCACCTTGTCCCCATGTTGACGGGGAAAAAGGCCTCATCCCCACAACCCTGGGCTGTGGTTGTTGGGGTCTGTGGCCAGGGGGCTTATCAGTTTCTGGAAGGTCACTTTACCAAGGGGGGCCCCCAGATCCCGCCCCCCATGTGAATGACTATGGGGTACATAGTACCCCTATCCATTCACCAAAAAAGTGTAAAAATAAATAAAAACAGGGGGTAGTATTTAACAATTCCTTTATTAAAAATAAGAAAAAACAGTGTTCCCCAATGTAAGTCCATCGTCAATCATGCCTGTCTCTACTGCCGGACCCGACAAAAAAAACACTTCTCTATCAACTAAGGCAAACCATTGAATGCCTGGCTTGCTGTTTAACAGTTCTTATACAGGTAAGAGCGGGGCCACTCTGCTGCGTCACCTGGAGGCAAAACCCCCTTGTGACATCACTGACCCAGCATGCACCAGTGACGTCACAAGGGGGGTGGTGCCCCTAGGTGATTTCGACAGGTGGCTCTGCTCCTTAGCAACCAGTTATTCACTATGCCATACCAAAGCTTTGCCCAATCAGGACTTAGAATGCACTGTGCAGCGTGCAGTACATTGCATGGCATTTGGTGGGGCAAACACCCACCAAACTCCCTGCAAATTTGGGTGTTCGCTCAACTCTATGGAACAGGAAAGTGACATTCTTGCCAATGAATCTTCCCTCTTGAAAGCCCTTGCTGAGTCTGCTTTAGTGGAAAATATGTCTGGGCCGAACATTGGCCAAAGAATATATTTTTTTATTTCATCTGTGGACTATGGACACCCGATAGAATGGTGCTGCACTTAAGAGAGATCTGACCTTAATAGGTACTCATATTGACCTTAGGCTTCTTGAATGGAAGTAAAAGAGGAAGTAAACTCTTATGGGTTTTACTTCCTCTTTATTTCCCTGCAAAGGTGAAGCATAATGGGCTTCTATGCATCGCATAGTAGCCCATTATGTGTAACTTACCTGAAACCAAAGCTTGCAATGTCACCGATGTCCCCACTAGCTGTGAGCGTCCATCTGCACCCCTCTTCCTTCCAGGGCCGCGAACTACGGCTCTGTGACTGGCCGGAGTCGCGAGACGTCACTCCCACGGCATGACCCCTTTAGAAACGGCACAATTTCTAAAGTGCGCATGCACTGTAAACATCAGCGCGTGGCTTTATTGTACATATCTCCTAATTCAAGGAGGTTTAGGAGATATTTCCAGCACCTACAGGTAAGCCTTAATATAGGTTTACCTGTATGTGAAAGTGGTTGTACAGGGTGTACAACCACTTTAAAGGATATGAACCTAATGCTGCTTTGGATTAGCTTGATTCTGATTTGTTTCTTCTGTGGCTTCAAGGAACCTTGTCCCTGCAATGCCTCCAAACCCGCCTAACCTGTTGCAGCTGGATCTGACCTAACCTGCTTTATTACCTAAAGAATGCCTACATTGCTGGTTGCATTGTGGGGATTATGGTCACTTCCTCTACACTTGACCTGTGAGATTTTGATAAAGGGGCCACTGCTCCTGCCCTGCTGTCTTTGCTCCAATCAATTCTACCTTGCATGTCATGACAGAGCAACAGAAAGTACACAGAAATTAAAGCCATCATAGAACATTGGCCTCACTTTCTGTATAAGGTCACATAAATGATTCATTCTTGTGACGTAATGACACTCCCAATGTGGTCTATGGATCCCAGAAGGTTGTCCGCCATCTGAAACTGGTCTGATCCCTCCAACAAAAAGGATCCTTCAACATTTATTGGTTTTGCCAATTTCTACCACATATTCATCTGGATCTTCTGACCCCTGTGACCAAACAATTTCTTCTCCTGGTCATCCAAAGGCCAATCCACTTTTGCCAAGCTTAACCACTTCCATACCGCAGGCCGTCATATGACGTCCTTGGCTTTCAGTGGAGATATCTGAATGATGCCTGCAGCTACAGGCATCATCCAAATATATCGTTTTTTAAAGCTGGCAATTCTGAGCACAATAAGAATAGTGGCTGTTCAGCTGCTTGTTCATTCTTAGCGGCGACGGGAGGAGAAGTCCTTTCCACCACCCTCTGGTGCTTCTCTCTCCCTTGCGATCGGGGACCCGTAGAGCGAATCGATCGGCACTGGAAGAGAGGCATAGAGATTTCTGAGGGACAGATGGTCCCCGCAATCTCTATGATCCTCAGAGGCCTGGGCAACATGTTATGGCATCACGTCCGAGCAGCACAAGCAATAAAAGCATCAGATCATCAATTTTTTTTGATCTGATGCTTTCCAGCCTGGAGGACCTGTCACGCACCATTCCTATTACAAGGGATATTTACATTCCTTGGAATAGAAAAAAAATGATAAAAAAAGAAGTTTGACACCATACCACAAGTGTGCGCAATTTTAAAGTGTTACATGTGAGGTATCTATTTACTTGGCGTAACATTATCTGTCACATTATACAAAAAAAATGGACTAACTTTACTGTTTTTTTTTTTTTCATTCACTTTTTTTTTTTTTAAATTGCGTTTGAAAAATTACCACACAAATACCATGTGACATAAAAAGTTTCAGTGACTGCCATTTTAAAGTAAATTTCTAGCAAAAAATTATGATTTTTTTTTTACATGTAGGAGAGAAGTTTTAGAATTTGCACAGTATGGAAGTGGTTAAGCTCATGTTTACCACAATTCCAATTCTGAAACACCTGGGCTCGGCATTACCTTTTTCTTGGAGGTAAATGCCTCTGAAAACACGATGGGTGTAGTTCTCAATGATTCGGCTCCAAGATTCTGCTCCACCCCATCGCCTTCTTTTCCTAGAAAATGTCAGAGAAGAAATTAAATATTGGTGTCTCATCCTATACTTCTTTTAAATGACCAAATGGCTCAGCCAGACCTATCAACTCAGGGCCATGAAGATTAAGCCAGATGTCCTCTTCCATATGCTCTCACATACCTCCATTCTTGCTCTGCCTAATGCAATTCTTTCTTATAATAATATCCCCCTTTATCCATCTGACCTGTAATCCCAAATCAAAAGGGCTTCCAGGACCTGTCAAGTTACTCCTGAATAGAACCTTTCACTCCAATAACCTGCATCTACACAAGGATAAGATCTAGGTTATAAAGGATCTACATGTGGCCATACTCGGTACCGGCCATGATGCTTTGCATCCAGTCATTTGACGTCTCCCTGCATTTCTTGCATTTCCAAGACACCAGAACTGCTCACAAACCTTTAAGTGACCAAACTTCACTAAAGATTTCAGCATCTTTGTTTCCTCTTACTTCATATGGGCCTGAGGTAAATGTTTTAGGACAAAGCCCCTGGGTCTTCTACAGGCTTTTATTTTCATGCATGCTGTCTATGGATTTATTGTGAAGTTCCTACCTTCTAGGGGGTCAAAACTTCACCCTCATATTGGTTGATTGGCTCACCAAGATATTTAACGTTGTCTCCATGAAAGGGTACTCCCTTTACTTACTGTGGTCTTGGCTGTTGTTGCAAGGTGTTAAGGGGTCCCAGATGGTATAGGAAGGGTACAATTTATGTTATGGCTTTTGGCAGGAATTGTGTAAAATGTTAAAGGTTCACTTCTCTGTGGTGTCTGGATACCATTGGCAAACAGCCAGACTGTACACACCAACCAACATAACAACATATGACACAGGATGACTGGGTCTACCTTCCCCTTTGGCAAGGTTTGTGTACAACAATTCTTCACATTCTGCTCCCTTGCAGTCCCTATTCTGTGCCAATTATGTCTTCTACGCAGCTTTTCTACTCAACCGTTAACTAGAATTCACTGTTCCCAATGCACCTGGTCGACTTATTACTCTGGCAACATATCTAAACCTAAGCAATAGAAAAAAACCTAGATAAATGAAATAATGATAAAAAGATGGACTTCCAATGGCGCTCATAGAAACTCTACCAGTACTTCCAATAATACTTACAAAATTCCTGCCAGGACTTTCAGCAATATTGGTGTGTACTCTGACCAAAGAGAAGTGGCTGGTTCTATGTCTTCTTGTCAGCAACTCTGCTTTCTGTAAAAAAGCTATACTAAACTACTGATTGCCTCTTTTGTGGCTGACCCAAATTGGCCTGACTGGTCTTTTGCTTGCTGCCTATCCCTACCTTTCACTTGACCCCTGTTCTAGTGTCTCATCCATTATCAACCCAGACTTTCCTGATGACTCTTCTGCTGTCTTGCCCGTTAATAAACTGGAATGGCCTGACCACTCTTTTGCAGTCTTGCCTGTTGTCGACCGAGCTTGTGTTGACCTTTCCTCTGCCCTCCATTTACATTTTTTAGCCCCTCCCTGTTGTATCATCTCCACATCATAGTCTCCTTGTTCCCTCTCACTCCTTAGTGGGGCACTCCTGAGAGCTTCAACTTGATACTAGCATGATTCTGAGCACACATCATTTACCAGGGGGTTGTTGCACATCTTTACAGACATGGTAAAAAAGGCTCAGAATTCTGTGCTATGTGAAGTGGACCTAGGGATACAAACAGCCTACACCCATCTATCAATAGTCTGTACTGGATTTTCTTCTGGTGAATGGCTGCTTCCTCCACTCCTCTTCAAGCTGCCCCTGCCCCTGGATATCATAATGCCTCTTTAATGTGCCTCTTCCTCCCTTTTCATCTTTACAATCCCTGGCACCCAGGTATGGTCTGCAACATTGGTTGGACAGACAGAGCTGCACACTTAGTTAATGCTTGTCATTTCTTGAACACACTGCAGGAAAATTTCTTAAGTGAAATGGTAGATATCCCAATGTTCTGTTGCACCTTTCAATTTCAAACTACATAGAACTGATTGCAGAAGTGGAAGCAAGGGGTAATTTAGGAAACCACAGTCACAGAGTAATTATATTTGCAGTCAGTTATAGGAAAGAGACATGCGGGAAGGAAAAAAACACTAACTTTCAAAATAGCCAACTTTACTAAGCTGCGCTCCATGCTACATAATACCACATGGAATCACATTATTGCAACAAAGAACATTTAAGAAAAGTGGGAGTGCTTTAGGGACCTATTAAACAATGTCATTTATCAGTGCATTCCACTGGGCAGCAAAAACAAAAGAGCAAAAGTTAAACTTAGTTGGCTAAATAATAAGGGAAAGGGGGATTTTATTTTTATTTTTAAGACCAAAGGGTCATAATCAGCATTCTAAAACTTCAAAGAATTTAAATAACAAATTCAAGAGCATGATCAGGGCAGCTAAAACACTGTATGAGGGACAGATTGCTGAGGAGAGTAAAAAAAAAAAAACACAATTTTTCAAATATATTAAGAGTAAAAAGGCTAAGTCAGAACATGTTGGGCCCAAAAAAATGTGATTAGGGGAATTGGTCACAGGTGACAGGAACAGGGCAACTGTATTAAAAACATTCTTCTCATCAGTTTATACGAACAAACCAGGTATAATAGACAAGACAGTAATGTTAATAACATTGTATTGATTATACCCATGTGGCTGACAGAAAGCTGTGTTCAAGACAGAATATAAAAACTTAATATGAATAAATCACCAGGACAGATGGCTTAGAATTTTATATAGAATATATATGTTTTTAAAGCTGCAAAATGTTTTGCAGTGATCTTTTTCATTTTTTTTGTTCCTTTGATTTTAGAACTGTGCTTTTTTGATAAGCCTTTACTAGCTACCGTAATTATTTAGGAATATAGTTTCTCTCTTTCATTTTTACTCAACTATTGTTGTGTTGAGATGAGTTGTTGGACCTTCACTTTGGTACTTCCATACCATGTGTGGGTAATATCTGTCTTTTTAGAAATGCTTATAGTATAAATAGTGTGTATAATTAATTATTTTTTACAACCTTTAGACTAGCAAGATTATCCCATTGAATTTTTTAGGTCTTTAACTCTAAGATGTAACCTATTGCATAATTTACTGTTAAAGATAGACAAACAAAATTAATTCTAAAATGTATTAAAGATGCAGAAAATATTGTAACTTTAGTACTGTCCAAATATTGGCCCTACTAAGGTACAGTTCAGTGAACTGTTTTAATTTTCATGCATTCAATCATGCAGGAGAATTAGGAAAATGTATACATTTTACATTAGGTTACATGATGAATTTAATACATGATGCACACAGGTGTATTCATGATATACTATATTTAGGTAAGCCTTGATGTGTTTAAAGGTACATGCTTTTGAAAATAAAACCTTGATAGTTAGTTATACAGGGAGCATAAATACCTTCAGTAATTTAGATTTCATTCAAATGTTTCTGTAATGCATCAGAGCAAATTACTTTATTTTGTTTGACCAATTTGTGTTTATTTCATAACGAAAAAAGGCAACCAATATGAATACATTTTCCCCAGTCTTGCTAAAGTAGCTAATATCTGAGTGGCTGCTATGGGATACTGCACTTAACATTTATTAATCTCATTGCAAAACCTTATTAAATAATCGCATTTTTGCTTCTTGAATGTCAATAATGCTTAAAAATACATGCTATGTAAGAGCAATTTATCAGAAAATTCTTTTTAGGAAATGTATTTCTTTTAGTATTAGAATGTGGAGTTCAAGAATTCTCATCTGAGGCTTTAGCTGTTCAACCATTTTCTAGCAGTTTGAGATCAGCGCCCTTTCAGCATTCATGGAAAGACATACAACAGGCATGTGTACAATGAAGGTTCACAAAAGGTTAAGAGAAGAATATATGAGCTCCTGCAATGGTGTTTATATCGAATAGCAAGAGCAGAGCCAGCGAAATTGCTCTCTTTTTCAATGAATAAGAAAGAAGATTGTGGATTGAAAATCCATTTAATTTGTTAGCACAAAAGTTAAGCTAGCCCCTAGACAGTTATAACTTTCTTTTTAGCACACCTTTTTAACTTTCTCTTGATAGCAGCAATTCAGTCAAGTTACCTATTTATTTTATTTTTTTCTCTAGAATTTTTTTTTAAAGTACAATGAAAATTTGGCACTTTATCCTTGACTTATGGCATTATTATTGCACTCCTGTCCAGCTAGCATCACTGCATGGACGCTTGTTTATTTTTCAGAAGACAAATGTGGAAAGTACGTGTTTAGCAGCACATTGAACTGGCTGTAACGTGGTCTACACATTTTATTGTCAACAGCTCTGTAGTCTGCTTTCTGTTAAATAGATGTAATAAATGATACTGCTCCTGTTGTGATGTATAGGATGTAGTTTATGTTACCACATTGACTATATGTATCATTAATAATGGAACATTTCTGTAATACTTCTATTAAACTTGTATTTCTTTAGGATATGTGCAAATTTGTTGGTTTAAAAAGAACTTGTTGGATAAGAGATGATTGAATCTCATAATAAGAGGACATGGACATTTGTTTTATAAATATATATATATATATATATATGTTCAGAAAATGGGATTGCTGCACAAACGATTAATTTAGAAAATATTCATCAAAAGGATATCAACATGACATCCGACAAACAGGCATACATGATAAGCACAACCAACTGTGACTGACGTGCACCTCACCCTCTGGATGGTTTCTATATATATGTATATATAGGTATATATATATATAGAAGATTGCCAAGACTAGGGATGAGCTTCGAGTTCAAGTCAAACTCATGTTCGATTCTAACATTGGCTGTTCGCAAGTTCGCCGAACAGCGAACAATTTGGGGTGTTCGCTGCAAATTCGAATGCCGCGGAACACCCTTTAAAAGTCTATGGGAGAAATCAAAAGTGCTAATTTTAAAGGCTTATATGCAAGTTATTGTCATAAAAAGTGTTTGGGGACCTGAGTCCTGCCCCAGGGGACATGTATCAATGCAAAAAAAAGTTTTAAAAACAGCCATTTTTTCAGGAGCAGTGATTTTAATAATGCTTAAAGTCAAACCATAAAAGTGTAATATCCCTTTAAATTTTGTAGCTGGGGGGTGTCTATAGTATGCCTGTAAAGGGGCGCATGTTTCCCGTGTTTAGAACAGTCTGACAGCAAAATGACATTTTGAAGGAAAAAAGCCATTTAAAACTACTCGTGGCTATTGCATTGCCGGTCCGACAATACACATAGAAGTTCATTGATAAAAACGGCATGGGAATTCCCCACAGGGGAACCCCGAACCAAAATTAAAAAAAAAAAAATGACGTGGGGGTCCCCCTAAATTCCATACCAGGCCCTTCAGGTCTGGTATGGATATTAAGGGGAACCCCTGCCAAAATTTAAAAAAAAAATGTGGTGGGGGACCCCCTAAATTCTATTACCAGATCCTTCAGGTCTGGTATGGATTTTAAGGGGAACCCCGTGCCAAAAAAAAAAAAAAAAAAGGCGTGGGGTCCCCCCAATAATCCATACCAGACCCTTATCCGAGCACGCAACCTGGCAGGCAGACGCCGTCACACAGCGGGAGCCTCCCTCCATGCCAGCATGGATGCTGAGCGGCCCAGAGAAGAAAATGAAGAAGAAAAGAAGAAGATGAAGAAGAAGATGAAGATGAAGAGAAGAGCGGGAGCCTCCCCCCATGCCATGGGTGCGGAGCGGCCTGAGGAGAAGAAGATAGAAGACGCCGCAGAGGAGATGCTTTTGTACCCCCTTACCATTTCACACAGGGGGGGGGCAGGATCTGGGGGTCCCCTTGTTAAAGGGGGCTTCCAGATTCCGATAAGTCCCCTGCCCGCAGACACCCACAACCACCGGCCCTTGTCCTCATCAACATGGGGACAAGGTGTTTTGGGGGGCTACCCCAAAGCACCCTCCCAATGTTGAGGGCATGTGGCCTGGTATGGTTCAGGAAGGGGGGCTCTCTCGTCCCCCCCTCTTTTCCTGCGGCCTGCCAGGTTGTGTGCTCGGATAAGGGTCTGGTATGGATTTTTGGGGGGACCCCATGCCATTTTGTTTTTTTGGCGCGGGGTTCCCCTTAAAATCCGTACCAGACCTGAAGGGTCTGGTATGGAATTTAGGGGGACCCCACGTCATTTTTTTTTAAATTTTGGTCGGGGTTCCCCTTAATATCCATACCAGACCTGAAGGGCCTGGTATGGAATTTAGGGGGACCCCCACAACATTTTTTTTTAAATTTTGGTTTGGGGATCCCCTGTGGGGAATTCCCATGCTATTTTTATCAATGAACTTTTATGTGTATTGTCGGACCGGCAATGCAATAGCCGCGAGTAGTTTTAAATGGCTTTTTTCCTTTGAAATGTCATTTTGCTGTCAGACTGTTCTAAACACAGGAAACATGCGCCCCTTTACAGGCATACTATAGACACCCCCCAGGTACGAAATTTAAAGGGATATTACACTTTTATTGTTTGACTTTAAGCATTATTAAAATCACTGCTCCCGAAAAATCGTCCGTTTTTAAAACTTTTTTTGCATTGATCCATGTCCCCTGGGGCAGGACCCAGGTCCTCAAACACTTTTTATGACAATAACTTGCATATAAGCGTTTAAAATTAGCACTTTTGATTATTCATGTTCGTGTCCCATAGACTTTAACGGTGTTCGTGTGTTCGAACAAACTTTTTTCCTGTTCACATGTTCTGGTGCGAACCGAACGGGGGGGTGTTCGGCTCACTCATTCCTAGACAAGACCCTGAAACTGAGCTTATTATTATTATTATTATTATTTATTTTTATTTTTTAAGTGTAGTGATTTCACTTAAAGTGTATAGCGGATGCAACTTTGCACTTGATTGATTTAGGGTGGCACTGATTGTTTCACACATTTTTATAATATTTGTTTTATATTTCAAGATAATTTCAAGATTTTCAAATAGACTAACCATACAAAATCCAATATTTACTAGGTATGATAACCATGTTACATTAGAAAAGGTTCCTTTTGCTGCTTGAAACCCCAACTGGCCGCACACCTTTTCACTGCTACCAAACTAACAATTGCTAGGGCATGGAAATCTCTTGCCCCCAGCTTTGAGGCAGTAAAACACCATATAAATTATATCATAATCAATTAAAAGTTGACAGCTATTTTGGCGAATTCCCATGACAAATTTCTCAGAATTTGGCACCCATGGATTGAATACACTCATCCTTCAAGTTTTGACCATCTCCTCTTAACAATTTATTTTCCTGAATACCGAGACCTCCTGTCAGACTTACACGTACCTGACTGACGAACCTGGTATAGCAGGGGAGGCCTCCCGTATGTATCTGGTTCCCAGGCCCCTGGTAGTGTAAACAGAAGGCACAGGAGCGCAGAGTGGTAAGAGAGCCTGGCAGGTAACTTGCGGAGGTAAGGCCCAGGATCCTGATGCGTATGGTCTGGAAGTCCTAGAAAGTAAGGGTCTAGGCAGCTGGTGCAGAGCAGGAGCAAAGTGGGCTGGTCCGGTCACAGGCAGAGTTGGCAATAAACGGTAAGCGAGGTACAGTGGAGCAGGCAAGCTCAAAGTCTGGGTCACAGGCATGGTTGGCAGCAGGCGGGCAGTGTGGTACAAAGGAGTAGGCAGAGTCGTAGTCAAGGAAAGCCGTGGTCAGGTGCAGGCGGATAACAAGAGGAGTCCAAAGGCAGGCCGGGGTCACTTAGGCGATCAAACAGGCAAACAGGAAACAGGAAGTCAGGAACTGGGAGCTGCAGATCGGACAGCACCAAGCAGAAGATTACAGCAGACTAAATGGGGCGGCTGGTGCCAAGCGCCGTGCGCACCCACACAGCAGCGCGGACAGGCGCGAACCGGCGCACACTGGAGTGCCCAATAGCCTATCTATTCTGAGAACTCCTCTGACAGTGCCCCCTCCTAAAGGGTGGCCTCCGGACACCCATCTGGGCCAGTCTATCAGCGTGAGCATTCCAGAAGTCTCTTAAAAGTTCCTTAGCGTGCAGATTCCCCTCTGGTTCCCAGGAGTTATCTTCTGGTCCATACCCCCTCCATTTGATCAAATATTGGACTTGATCGTGTCTCTTCCTGCAGTCCAGGATTGCTTTCACCTCAAACTCTGTCTCGTTGTCCACAATTACAGGTTCAGGTGGGCCGGTATTACTACCCGAAAAGGTATTGGGAATAGCAGGTTTCAGCAAGGATACGTGGAAGACTGGGTGAACTTTTAATGTATTGGGTAGATCCAGTTCATAGGTCACATCATTAATTTTCATTTTGATTGGAAAGGGATCCATGAATTTGGGACCCAACTTTTTTGAGGGACAGGCCAACTTTAAGTTGAGGGTGGACAACCAAACCTGGTTGCCAGGTTCCAGAATGAGTTCTCCACGCTTCTTCCTATAGAACATCCTTTTATTATATTCTTGGGTTTTAGCCAAGGTTTCGCGTAGTAATTTATTATTGGTGACAAAGAATAGGGTGATAGGCAGATGAGAACGCCAACTCAATTTCTTTTTTTTTTTCTTTTTTTCGTTTTAAAATAAAGCTTTATTTAAGAGCAGTGCAGTACATTAAAGAAAAAATCCAAATGTATACTGACAGATCCCATGCAAATATGGGATTAATATTAGAAAAGTACAAAGATATTAAGCAGAGATTCAAAGACACTTACATTTGCCATTGAAACAGTAGGGAAGGCTGTGTCTTATGTTCCCTGTGTGGGTTGACCTTCCCAACACTCCTAACGGGATCACACTGTGTCAGGAGTCCCCCCATCTCCAGGGAAAGTGTAAAGGATAATCTGGTACCCCTATTGTCCCCACTCCCAAGGAGCTGCCACCACCCCTGGGGTAGAGATAGGGACCACTAGAGAAGCCATTAGACCCCTCCAGCGGTTCCCATCCATCTGGCAATAATCTGTTATGAGTCCATAACTCAAACTCACTCTTCAAAGTCTGATGGTGATATAAGATATTCAATCACATTGTAAATCAGAAAGTTAAACAAAACTGGTACACTGCTAATGTGATATCAGTACGTTGTAATAATAGGAAGATAGGATAGAGAAGAAGAAAAGAAAAAGAAATAGGACGCTAGCATGAATGTATATAGTTGTGCCCGGTCCAAGGTGTTTTTTTTTTTTATTAATAATAATTTAGTTTGAAATCATCTTGACTGTGTCATTTGAATACCTGGGATAAGGGAAATGCCAAAATGTCCTGCCCAGGGCTCCCATGTTGCCTCTAATGACTTAGTGGTGTCCATCAGAGAGCTAACCGTTTTTTCTTGGGACATAATCCACGAGATCTTTCTTTTGGCTGCCTGGAAAGACACTGTGGGTTGCTTCCAAGCCTTAGCTATGGTGGTTTTAGCTCATAACAACATGAAGGATATCAACATTTGAGAGTGTTTCGTCGTCTTAGGGATTGGTGCATTAAGTAATGCCACTTGGGCAGATTTAGTTATAGGAAGACCCGAAACTTTTTGGATCATAGCGAATGTTTTGTTCCAAAAACCTCTTAGTTTCGAACATTCCCACCAGATGTGAATCATGGAGCCCTGAGCTTGACACCCTCTGAAGCATAATGGGGAGGCGGAGGTAAACATAGTTGCAAGTCTGGTGGGTACTGGGTACCATCTCAAAAACACTTTCAGATTAGCTTCTATCAATGAGGTATTTAAAATACCTTTATAGGCTGTGGATCCTCTTCGATGCCATTCCTCCAGGCTCCAGGTCTCCTGCAGATCCCTCTCCCATGATTCCATGTATGTAAATTTTGTGGTGGGTTCCACAAGAGATGCGTAAATGAGAGATATGCCCCCCTTTATGTCTAATGCTTGGCCGCACCAACGCTCATAAGAAGTAAATTCCAGAGGGAGCGCCTGTCCCTTCGTTAGTGAGGAAAGAAAGTGGGATATCTGAACATATCTAAATCTCTCTGAACCTGGGAGTTCAAGATTATCTGTACAGTGCTTTAGCGTAATCGGACCCGAGGGTGAAAGAAAGTGGCCAATACGGTACATCCCCTTGTCCAACCACCATTTAAAGGACTTGATCTCCATGCCTGGCGCAAAACGGGGGTTATGAAAAATGTGGTCAAGAGGGTGGGATGGTGAGGTCAGGGCTGGTAAGCATTTCACGGAGTCCCATAATTTAAAGGACTGGGACAATGCTGGGGCTAATATGGAAGGCCTTGATTTCATGGGGCACCAGAGGAGGTAGTCTATGGTGTGTGTCGGGATAGCTTGTCTCTCTATATCTATCCAATCGGGTTTCTCATCTTTGAAGTATACCATTGAGAGTTGGGCTAGTCTTGCAGCTTGGTAGTAGCTAAACAGATCAGGGAGACCCAGTCCCCCCTTGGTTTTGGGACTAAAAAGCACCTTGCGGGCTAGCCTATAGCCTTTTTTACCCCATACAAATTTTATTATTTTCCCTTGGAGGGGTTTAAGATGATGCTTTCTAATGTCTATCGGGAGTGACCTAAACAAATAGAGGAGTTTGGGCAATAATGTCATTTTGATAGAATGAATTCTACCTATCCATGATATATTGTATTTGGACCATGTTAGAATGTCAGATTCTAGTGTGCGGAACATAGGAGGGAAATTAGCTTGGAAAAGTCGCTCAAACTTGGGGGTAAGGTTTATCCCTAGGTATCGTATCGAGGAGTCGCTCCATTTAAATTTGAAAGAGGGCTTGAGCCTATTTACTTCCGCCTCTTGTAGGGAAATATTTAATGCCTGTGATTTGTCCATGTTGACCTTTAAGCCCGACAAGGATCCAAATGTTTTTAAAAGATTGCAAATATTGTGAAGTGAGGTAGTTGGGGATGTGACAAATAGAAGGATGTCGTCCGCAAACAGGGCGCATTTGTGGGTGTGCGCTCCGCATTTTACCCCCTTAATATTTTGGTTAGATCTGATCGCAATTGCCAGAACCTCTATAGCTAAAGCAAAGATCGCAGGAGATAGGGGGCATCCCTGTCTGGTGCCCCTGGTTATTTGAATGGGATCCGAGTAAAATCCGTGTAGTTTGACCTTGGCACTAGGAGTGGAGTATAATGCTTTCAGGGTATTTATAAACTTTTCCCCAAATCCCCAACGTCCCAGGACTGTGAATAGGAATGACCAAGACAAAGAATCGAAGGCCTTTTGAAGGTCCAATGACAGCAATAAACCTTCCTGCTTAGGGCCTCCATCCCAACCCGTTTGTAATAATGAGACAATATTGACCGCCCTTCTGACTTGATCCGGGCCTTGTCTTCCCGGTATGAAGCCTACTTGGTCTTTGTTTATATATTGGTTGATGAAGGAGTTAATTCTGTTAGCTAGGATTTTAGTCATTATTTTCAAATCGTTGTTAATCAGTGAGATTGGTCTGTAGTTCTCGACTAAAGATGGATCCTTGTCGGGCTTGGGTATTACAGAGATAAATGCCAAATTTAGTTGTGACTCTAGGGGTGTCCCTGCCCTTTTGGAGTTGAAGAATTTTGTGATATGGGGTGCTAAAGTTTTCTTAAAAGTTTTATAGTAATGATTGGAGAAACCATCTGGGCCGGGAGCTGAGCCCCCTTTTAAATTTTTAATTACCTCTAATGTTTCTTCTAAGGTAAAGGGCGCTTCTATGAGATCCATATGATCTTTACGTAGAGTGGGTATGTCAAGATCATCCAGGAATGATCTCAAGGAAGAGTCTGACATAGAATCATTTTGCTGGTATAGTTTAGAGTAAAAGGACTGAAAATCTTGCAGAATTTTTGGGGGCTTAAGGGTTGAGGTGCCATCCTGTAGTCTAAGGTTTGGGATTGTGAAGTTAGTGAATTTGGGAGAGAGCTTCCTTGCTAAGAGAGTACTCATCTTGTCTCTCTGAGCGTAGAATTTCGCACTATTCCATTTCAAGTGTTTTTCTGCCCTTACTGTGTGAGCTAGGTTTAATGCTATTCTGGCTGCGTCTAGTTTTGCTATTTGGACCTTAGAAGGATCCCGTTTGTGCTGCTTGCATAGGGCCTTGAATTCCCTCCCTAGTTTCTCTATCTCCGTTATCTGTTCTTTCTTTCTTTGAGAGGACATTTGAATAAGCTTTCCCCTTATGGTCGCTTTATGAGCGGCCCAAAGAGTCTCTGCTGAAATTCCTTCCACATTGTTCCACATAAAGTAGTCTTTTAATTCCCTCTCAATCTCTATTACTGAAATAGGATCATTAAGAATGGTGTCGATGAGTCTCCACTGGGTAGTGGGTGGTTTGTGGGAACCGCCCTTTAGGGTGACGACCACCATGGCATGATCTGATAGGGCTGTGTCCTTAATATAGGCCTTAAGAACATATGGGATATGTATCACTGACAGGAGTATGTGGTCTATCCTGGAGTATGTTTTGTGAGGGTTTGAATAATGTGTATAATCCCTCTTAGTAGGGTTATGTTCTCTCCAGATATCGGCTAGGCCTTGTTAATAAATACGTTTCGCTATCTTGGAGCTAGTTTTTGTGGGGCGGATTGATTGTGCTTTTAAAGGTTTGGTTTTATCTAGACTTGGGTCGAAGGCTACATTAGTATCACCTCCGAAAATTACCGTTCCTTCTAATAGTGGGCTTAGAGTTTGAAGCATTGCTTGGAAGAATTTTGTCTGACCCTTGTTGGGGGAATAATAAGAAATGAACGAATATAGGCTTTCGTCTATTTTACCTTTTACCAATAAAAATCTACCTTCTGGATCTCTATGCACCAAATTGGGCTTGAATTTACAATTTTTCGCAAATAGTATTGCTACCCCTCTGGTCTTATCGTCCGCATTCGCTAAGAAGAATGTGGGAAATTGAGCATGTAGAAATGACGGGTTATATCTTGAAGGGAAATGTGTTTCCTGGATCAAGACTACCGCCATTTTTTGTGCATGATAGGACTGAAATAATTTACGCCGCTTTACTGCTGAATTTAACCCTTGGGCATTATGGGATGCTAATTTAAGAGACGTCAGGGGCATGGTATCACTTGACATATTGGATGCATGGGGAGTGCTTGTGTAAGACAGCATTTCTTACCTCCTCTGAAGTATGGTGGAGAGTTATTATTCGGATCGTGAGGCAGGACCTGGAGCCTGGAGGAGAGAGGTTTACCTGGAGAATCTGTGGACTGGCGCAAAAGAAAACAGGGTTAGAGACGAAGACAGGATGAAAAGAGAAGAAGAAAAAAAATAAATGCGAGTATTGTCGTGTGAAGTGTCCCAAAAGGAACCTGCGGCATTGAGAGGGTGAAAAGATCCTCCCAATGACGCCCAACATTAGACAATAGTAGCCCTCCAATGGGGCTAACAGTCCATCTCCCGACCATGGGGATCCCATTATCGCGAGATGGATGGAGGCGCATGACTACTACCCCAGTCAGTGCCTGCCCAATTGGTTAACCTGTATAAAATACTTCACTTAACCTCATGAAGAAAACCAATTAAACACTATAACATTGTAAACTGTGTGTATCAAAGCCAGCCGGCAAAATTATTCATGCAGCAGGCCTATTACGCTTTGGGGAGGTATGGGAAGGGGTGAGGGGGGGAGGGTGGGGTGAGAGGGGCGGTAATGAAGGGGAATAGGGAAGAGTGGGAGGGAAGAGAGGGAGGAGCATTATAAGAGCTGTATCTCAATTTATTAGGTGCAAGTTTTTTCTAACATTCAGGTGGACAAGCTATGAGGTTGAGAACCTCTAAAGAGTCCTCTGCAATACCCCCCAAATAGTTTGGGGAAAATGGTCGCGCAGTGTTCTAGCTTGTCCAGCTCCTGGTCTTCCCATCTACCAGCCGGTGTTGAGGAAGTCCCAAAGGGGGGAAGGCCCAAGAGCTCGAACTTTGTTGGTCGTTGTCGAGTTGATTGTGGGAGATCTGGACGAGTTCTTTGGAAAAAGGAGGGGGTGACGAATTCACGATCCGCTTTAGTAGGAGCTGAAGATCCAAAGAAAGATTTCGCAAGGCAAATATATGCATTTTTATGGAGCGGAGTGACCTATCAGGTCAGAGGTGTCGGAGTCAGGAGATGTACATATGGAGGTGGAAGTCCGGTAACCCTGATGGGTTCAGAGTTTGTACATCCTAATCCTAAGAGGGGATCTGAGGGGTCCCCATCTCAGAAAGAGGGTCGTTCGGGGTTATTAACGAAGTGGGTTAGATCCTGAAGCATATGTCTGGGTAAGATCTGGTGGTATACAACTGAATCAGGAGGGCATCGGTTCCCCCACTCGTCTGCTTTTGGTAGTTTTCCATAAAGGAGAAACGGGGCTGGTCGGGGTCTGTCTCTTGTAGGATCCAGGTTGCGCATTTGATGTGTCCATATCTGAGTCCTGAGAAATAAGCTTCAGTGAAAGAAGGATCCGCTCTCCTTCAGGCAGATTAGTGAATGAATGGGTCTTGCCTTTGTAGGTAAATTTTAATGCGAAGGGGAAAGCCCACCAGTATCTTATTTCCTTTTGTGTCAGGATTAATAATAACGGTTTGAGGGCTCTGCGTTTTTGAATCGTCATAGGTAAAATGTCCGCAAAAATTTGAACATCGTGGCCTTGGAAGGAGATGTGTGGCTGCTGGCGGGAGAGCTTCATGATGTTCTCTTTCACTCCGTAGTGGTGCGGCTTCACCACTATATCCCTGGGTGACCCATCCTTCCTGGGGGGTCCCAGCGATCTGTGGGCTCTATCTAACTCCAGCTTGTGTGTAGAGATGTCAGGAATAAGGGACTTTATCAAATCTTGCACTGCTGCAGGGACATCCGTGCAAGATTCTGGGATGCCTCTGACCCTGAAGTTCTCCCTTCTCGAACGGTTTTCCAAATCATCGATCCTATTTAAGGCTGCATCCAACTGTTCCTGCACAATCTGAATGTGATCAGAGTTTGGATTGGTTCTTGCGACTGTGTAATCAAGCTTTTGTTCGATCGCTTCTATTCTGGTGCCCAGGTTCTGGAAATCAGATCGAATGTCATTTGTGATTTTGTGGGCTGTATTAGCTAAGCCCCTTTCCAACAGGTCGGATAGTTTGAGAAAGAGATCCCCTGCATTCTGGGGCATATCTGTGTCTGAGCCTCCCATAGTACTGTTAATGTGCTGGAGAATAGGAGAATGTCCCATAGGAGATAGCAATGGGGTTACCAGGGGGTGCTCATCCAGAGTGGCTGAGTTGTAGCCTGAGGGGGATGTGGTGGGGTGGGATGAGGAGATTGCTGGAGGATGATATGGGAGAGTAGCAGGAGCGATCACTTGCCTGGCTTCTTGTATTCCCCCTGATGCTGCATCTCGTGTCTGAGGCGCGGCCGCCATCTTGGATTCGGCCTGTGATCTTTCTGCCTCAAAACAGGGTCCCAGGTCCATTTTAGCAGCTGTGGCAGGCATGGGAGGGGAGCCGCTGTGTTCCCCCAACAGATCCCGCTATGCACGGGTGAGCGGCTGCCTTCGATACGGCGCTAGGGCGGCTGGCTGGCTGGGGTAGTGAGAAGCTCCTGGCTTACGCGGCCATCTTGGAGTCCCTCGTGCATGCGCCTCACGCCAACTCAATTTCAAGTGACCCACGGAGAGCCTTCCAGAACCTGGAAGTGAACTGCACACCCCTATCAGAGACTATACTTGATGGTACTCCATGTAATCTTACGATTTCTCTGACAAACATTTTTGCAGTTTCCACGGCAGAAGGTGTACCTTTCATGGGTAAAACATGAGCCATTTTAGACGGTCTATCTACAATGACAAAAATGGTGGAAAAACCCTCTAATAGGGGGAGTTCTACGATGAAGTCCATCGCAATCATTTTCCAGGGTCTTCCTGGAATGGGTAGAGGTTTTAGTAGACCCCAAGCCTTTGTCCGACTATTCTTGCTCTGAGCACAGGTGGTGCAGGACTCCAAATTCCTTTTACAATCCTTTACCGGTTGGGGTCACCAAAATGTACGTTGCACCAGCTCTGTCATCTTCAGTATGCCAAAATGCCCCACTAACTTATGATCATGGCAAAGTTCCAGTACTGCAACTCTTATAGGGCGTACACACGGTCGGACTTTGTTCGGACATTCCGACAACAAAATCCAAGGATTTTTTCCGACGGATGTTGGCTCAAACTTGTTTTGTCTACACATGGTCGCACAAAGTTGTTGGAATTTCCGATCGCCAACCACGCAGTCACATACACCACGTACGACGAGACTAGAAGAGGCTGGTTCAGAACCAAGTGCGGCACCCTTTGGGCTCCTTTTGCTAATTTCGTGTTAGTAAAAGTTTGGTGAGAAACGATTCGCGCTTTTTCAGACTCGTGGCTTTCAGATCATTTTCTGCCATTCAGTTTGTGCTTGTGGGTTTGTATCTGCTCTTCAGTGCGTGCAGCAAATTCCGCATGACTTTAGGTAGTCATTGTATTCTTGTTCGTTCGTTACTGGTTTTCAGGTCACTCTTCACAGGCCTTGCTGTCTTTCAGTGCATTCTGTTACTTCGTTCTGAGCAGCCGACTGTTTTCTAGCCATGTTTCGTATGCGTACTCCTCGTAGAGTTCGTGCTGTGCAGGGGCTTGGTGTTGGGGTCCTGACCTTGACACAAGTCCAGTCCATGAACAGGGTGGGGAGGAGTTCATGGACCAAGAATTGGTTGCTTCAGCGTGACCAGTTCTCTCATATGCCTTTGCTCCGTGAGATCCGCGAGAATAATCCTGATGATTTCAGGAACTTTCTCAGGATGACGGACCCTGTGTTTCACCGTTTGTTGGCTTCGCTGACCCCTTATATCAGCAGGCAGGATACCTGCATGAGGCAAGCCATCACTCCGGAGCAGAGGTTGGACGCTACCCTACGGTATTTGGCGACAGGGAGAAGCCTGCAGGACTTGAAGTTCTCGACAGGCATCTCCCCCCGGGCTCTGGGGATCATTATCCCAGAGACCTGTTCTGCCATCATACAGGTCCTGCAGAAGGAGTATATGAAGGTAAGATTTTTATCCTTTTATATCACATTTTATTGTATTGAATGTTTGATAATATATTGTATTTCTTTCCTGATTCCCTAATTACCATGCTTGTAATATGCTGTGAATGTCTCCTTTGTTCTCATGCATGCTGGATTTTTATGTAATTATTATTTTAGGTCCTTCATACATATTTGCCCTTCACTAACCTCCCCAGCATGGTGTCTCCTGGCCTATATTCACCTCATGTAGTCACTTAACAATGTATTTTATCAGCTCCATAGTAGTGCTTTACCCCAAACACCCCCTAAAATGTTTGGAAATGTTATTTTTGATTTAAATTCAGGCAGAGTGCCAGAGGCTTTTTTTTGTGGTGTCCCCAAATAATTTTTAGTAACCCTCCCTCCCCCAACTGCTAAGTCAGCTGATCCCAATTCTCTATCCTCAATCATCTATCTGCTGACTTTGCCAAACCCATACACACTATACCCACCTCTTTTGTGGTCAGATTTATGGATGAATTCCCCAAAGCATGTAGTGCAAGGGCCTGCCTGTATACTTTCCAATGGTACTGTTTAAAGTTTTTGTATCCTATTATTATCTTGATAGGTAATAGCAGAATGTCCAAATGTCCTCAAATGTGTACAATGTGTATTTATATCTTTGTATTATGACACTTCTTACCTGTCCAGTGGGCTGCCAATAGTGTAACTAAGGAGGGGCTGTTCAAAGTAATACCCATTATTTAGGCATTCATCTCTCAATGAAGAGAAGAGGGTTACCTGTCCAAGATTTACACACACCCACTATAATGTTAGAAATGGCCCATGAGAGGGGGGGAGGGGGAATATGATAGGTGTACCTTATACTTTGGTGTTGTTAAATTCCCCTTAGTAAATGCTATCTGGAGGTTGCCCCATAATGTTTGTGTATAATCTACTTGCCATGTTTCAGAGTAAAAATAGTAATGTTTATTGTTTTTTCCTCAACAGTTTCCTTCCACGCCACAGGAATAGCAGACTGTGGCCTCCCACTTTGCCCAGCGGTGGGACTTTCCTAACTGTGGAGGGGCAATTGATGGGAAACACGTCTACATCGTCCCACCACCCAACTCGGGGTCGTACTATTATAATTACAAGGGGTTTAATAGTATAGTGATGTTGGCGGTGGTGTCGGCTAATTACGATTTCTTGTATGTGGACGTGGGGAAGAATGGCCGGATGTCCGATGGTGGAGTCATCACCCAGACGGAGTTCTACAGGCATCTCCAGAATGGCAGCTTGGACTTGCCAGCTCCAGAGGACAATGTGGAAGGACTCCCATTTGTGTTCGTTGCTGATGAAGCGTTTGCGCTGGGGGACCACCTGATGCGGCCATTCCCAATGAGGACCCTCACCCCGGAACAGAGGGTTTTTAATTACCGGCTGGCCAGAGCCCGAAGAGTGGTGGAGAACACATTTGGAATCCTGGCCAGCCGGTTCCGACTATTTCTGACACCCATCCATATGGCGGAGTATAAACTGAACCATATTATACTGGCGTGCTGTGTTCTCCATAACTTTTTAAGGAAACATTCGGCCAACTATGCTGGCTCAGTTGGGCCTGAGGCCAGAATCCTACATCAAACCACACTGATGGCGCTTGAAAGTGGCTGTCCTGGCTTGCCCTCCCTGAGTGCCCGTGATGTCCGGTTACGCTACCTGGAGTTCTTTGCGGGTAGGGGGGCTATCAATATGCCAGACAATCTGTGAAGCCTTTTTATAATAAAAAAAAAGAAATTCTTGGTGGACATTTACTGCTTGTGTTTGTTTTAGCTGACCCTGACAGAAATGTGTTGAGTACAGAAAATGTCGTGATTGTGTAACCTTATACAAAGCACTGTTGGCTGTTATTTCCTAAATGCAAAAACACATTTCACTACAAGTGCACTTGCAACTGCACTGAAACTACACTTGTAGTGCAAAGAGGATTTGCCCTTAGGAAATAACCCCCATTTTTGCTGAAAACAGCAATTACATCACCCCAAAAGTGTTGTATTGTAGTGTTGAGACAATAATCCACACATTCTTGAGTAAGCAACTTTTTTATACCTGCACAATCACATGTGAATTTACCAAAGGTTTTTAAAACAAACCAACATGTTTGTTGTATAACAATTTTTGCAGTAGCATTATCAAAAATCGAAATGTCCATTTCAGATAAAACAGGCCTGTGTAAAACCAACAAGAAAGACAAAAAACTTGAACTTACAAAGTTCACATTAGGTAAAACCTGAAGGCTATATCAGACATCAGTATTTAGGAACTGGGTTTGATATAGCGTTCAGATGGGGGGAAATCACCCCAGGAAAAGCCAAATTTGGAAGATGCACACCAATTTACGAATGTCAATATGTGCTATCTGCCATCAGGGGGGATCAAGGGACGTGTTTTGGGGGAACAAGCCCTTCCTCAACGCTACTTTATAATTGAGGAAGGGGTTGCACCCCCAAAACGCGTCCATTGATCTCCTGTGATGGCAGATAGCACATGTTGGCACACTGTGTGCATCCTCCAAATTTGGCTTTTCAAAACATTACAAAAAGTTTTAAAAGATTGGACCACAATCCAAAAAGTGATTTTGTGGGGTTTTAAATTCGCCCCAAAACATCAATGATGTTATTTTTTTTAATCACATCATTGATTTTTTGCTGTATGTTTTGCAGTTCTACATTACACCCCATGATCTCCCCGATCAGGATCTGGGCACTTTCTGATGTGAAACGTTCTGGATCACGATCACCTAAAAAGAGAGAAACAAAACAAAAACAGGTATCAAAAATCTGCCACCATCCATCTCTTTTACCTGAGCCTGTGGTCACAGACACTCACCTGTTGTGGTGCCAATCTCCACCACATCTTCTTCTTCCTCCTGCTCAGCTTGGGTTGGTGGTATTTCACCTTCTTCCAGAGGTGGGGGGTCTCTGGTCTCCTCGGATGAGGGGTGTCCTCCGAGTCTTTTCTCCCCTATGTAAAACAAAAATGGTATAATTAGCACACAGATATTTGATGGCAGAACTAGAAATAGGAAACATTGCTTGGAAGTGGGGTACAATTGTCTATTTTAGCCGAGTTCCAAGATGTATTTTTTTATTGGCCTTTGTCAAGCTGCAAGACTTTACCTGTTTAGTACAAGCTTCACAGATGGAGACCCCCCTATAGTATACACTGTGTGCCCCCCCCTAATAAAAATGGTGTTCTGGGGTCCCACACTAGTGCTCCAGTGTCCAGATGTGAAAACAGCTGCTCAGTGTCCTCTCCTTACACACAATCTAGTTTGCATTTCATTCTAGTAACAAACCCATCTACACAAACAACTATTTGGCATCCAAGTAGGCCCAAAAAAAATGTGGGAAAATGCATATGGCCTAAACAATGGTGTTTTAGAGGCCGAAAGAAAAATGTTTGATACGAACGAATAATGGGCCCATGAACATTAAAGTTGCCCTTTTAAACATTACAATTAATAAAAGCACATGGAGCAGCACGAATGCAATAAAGACAGAAAGAATAGGAACACAGCACAACTACTTACTTTTTTGCAGCACTCTCCGGATCTTTCGGTACTGCTCTGGCTCTCTCAATTTCAGGTCCGACCACCGCTTTCTGAGCTGATCTTTCGATCGTCGTACCCCGAAATTCTTCTGCAGACTTTTGATCACTTTCGCCATGATCTTGGCCTTTCTGATATTGGGGTTGGGGTAAGGCCCATACTTTCCGTCATAGTCGGACTTCTTCATGATGTCGACCATCTCCAACCTCTCCCCAAAGGACATATTTGTGGCCTTAAAACGTCTCCTTCTGGATCGGGACGTGTCCGGATCCGGGCTTTCCTCCTCCTCGTTGCTATAATTAGCACGCACCTGCTCTGACTCCGCCATGTGCTCTTCA
Organism: Lithobates clamitans; assembly: GCA_037952925.1. Classification (NCBI taxonomy): domain Eukaryota; kingdom Metazoa; phylum Chordata; class Amphibia; order Anura; family Ranidae; genus Lithobates; species Lithobates clamitans. The sequence goes on from JBBGZY010000656.1 coordinate 4,620,754, forward strand.
CCCACTGCGCCGAACGAAAAGGGGCGGGGAATGGACTAGAAAGTAAGTCAGGGGCTGGCGGAGTTACACGCATGCGCAGTGTGTATAAAGCGTAACACGCGTGCGTATTACGTACGATCTATGAGCGTAGGAAGGAGCATTGGACGCGCTGATCGTAAGAACGAAGGTAAGAGACAAACTTGTGCCTATACTGCTTCTACATTGAAGTCTATTTTGTAACAAGATTAGGAGAGTTTTGTCTGACATTAGGCTTTGTCTTGTGTTGTGTCTTGCAGTGAACATGGATATGCTAATGAAAGATAATGACTTCATGTCAGTATTCATAGATATCTTAAGGGAGCTGCACTGTCTGTGGGAGATTAAACACCCCCATTTCAAGAACCAAGCAAAGAGGAAGGCAGCACTGGTGCAATTGTGTGAAATTGTGAAGCAGGTGATCCCCACGGCAGACATCACCTATTTAAAGATTTTCATTGGTGGCCTGAGGAGTACATATCTAAGGGAGCGCAAGAAAGTCCAGGATTCGCAGAGATCCGGAGCAGCAGATGACATTTATCTCCCCAGGAAGTTGTACTACGACAGGCTGCATTTTTTGGCAGGCCAGACTGAACCCAGGCCATCCCTCTCCAGTCTTCCTTCCACGCTTCCTTCCCCCCCGGCTGAGGCTTCTGACACCCAACCTGGGCCTTCCAGGCAACAACACAAGGAGGAGCCCAGATTGAGCCAGGTATAGCATTCCTCTAAATATTTCTGTTGTCCAATCAATGATGTTAACTAGATGTTAGTTGGGAGTACTAATTTAGGATTGTGATTGATGATGCAAAACATTACAACCATGTCCCTTTTTCATACACAGGGAAGTCTCAGCCAGGAGGTGGCCGGGCCGAGCCGGCTGGCTGATCTGCAGGTCCCTCCACCCCCCCTGAAAAGAGAAAGTGGCAGTAGGAGGAGTGCCCTAGAGGAGGCTACCGGAGGACTCTTTTGGAGGGCTACAGAGGTCCTGGGAGCACGACAGACCGTGGAGGAGGACATTGCTGCCGTCATTGCATATAAAATGCAGAGGATGGAGGAGGGCCAACAAGTCTTGTGTGAGGCGCTCATATTGGAGGCTCTTAACAAAGGTATGAGGGGCCAAATGACAGCTCAGACACACCTTTGCGATGGTCCTCCTCCTCCTCCTGCAAGTCCTCCTCCTCGTCCTCCCTCTCCTCCAGGTCCTCCCAGTCCTCCTCCAAGTCCTACTCCTCCTCCTGCCACATCTCCAACTGCACAGCCACAGCCCGGAAGGAAGCGTGAAAGGAAGACCAGAAAATGTGGACCCTGGATCCAGTCTGGTCGGCCAAAAAATGCAGCCTCTTGTGGTACCACAGCCTGGGGACACACATGTCATCTGCTGCTTTCCGGGTCTCTGCGAATTCTGGACCAGACTGCACTCCCTTACATATGGACTCCTCAGGCCACCAATTTTGATGTTCAAGAATTGATGTCTGCCATGGGGGTCCCAGGCTTCGCTAATTTCTCATGTTGATCCAGTGTTGCCTTCCTCTTTGTTTGGTTCTGATCCCTTAATAAAGGATTTTTGTTTTGAATTATACTCTCCTATGTGTTTTACTGCAAAAATGACAGTTTGTTTGTGAGGATTCAGGTACATTTCAAATATACAATGTGAAATGAACAAGGGACACCAACAACAAACAATCTCCTTGAGATTAAATAATAAAAGATATCAATGGTGTTGGGGTAACTTGACACACAAAACACACACAAAAATATTCTGGAGTAAAAATAAAAATAACATTGAACAAAGATCAGCCTTTGAAAAAATCCAAACATTAAATTAAAAAAAAGGCTTAAAATCCCCAAAAAAATTAAATAAAAAAAAAAAAATTCTGTCAGATGTGACAACTAATAACAATATATTCAGGGAATCCCAATAAAAAAACAAAAATAAAACTTTGTGAGAAGTGTGTGTGATAATGAGCAGCAAAACTACTTAATTCTTGTCACATTATAAAGAAGAAGAGAGTGCGCTGTATTAAACCATTTTTAACATTGCAGCCTGACGAAAGTGCTGTATCCATTGCGAACGCTAAGTTTACCAGAACAAGCTGTTCCATCTTGGAATTTCTTCTGAGCATGCGTGGCACTTTGTGCGTCGGAACAGGCCACACACGGTCGGAATTGACGCGATCGGATTTTGTTGTCGGAAAATTTTACCTCCTGCTCTCCAACTTTGTGTGTCGGAAAATCCGATGGAAAATGTCCGATGGAGCCCACCATCGGAAAATCCAACCGTGTGTACGGGGCATTACTCTCTGGGACCAAGATCTTGTCTTTGTACCGGAACAACCCATTTTGCAAGCTTATGTTGACATCCCTAGGTGGGGACAGATTCCTGGAGGCCTGTTTAATTCGGGATATGATATCCCCCTGTAGCAACAGAAAATTTCCAGCAGGAAGGATGGTGTCAGAAGGTAAAGGTTCCTCGGAATCCTGGAACATGCGGGATAATGCATCCGACTTAGTGTTCTTGGAGCCAGGTCTGTACATGATGTGAAACTGGAACCTAGAGAAGAACAGAGCCCACCTTGCCTGCCGAGGTCTCAGTCTCTTGGCTGTACTCAAGTATTCAAGGTTCTTATGGTCAGTATAGACCAAAATGGGATGTGCAGCACCCTCTAGGAGATAACGCCACTCTTCCAATGCGGCCTTAATAGCTAGAAGCTCTCTGTCTCCAATGTTGTAGTTCCTTTACACAGTGGAGAGTTTCCGAGAAAAAAAGCCACTGGATAAAGCAGAGACTTGGCACCTTGCCGCTGAGAGAGTACTGCTCCCACTGCAACCTCTGAAGCGTCCACTTCAAGGACGAAAGGTAAGGCAGGGTTTGGATGCTTCAGGATGGAGGCGGAGATGAACAACTTTTTAAGTTTGTCAAAGGCAGATTGCGCCTCGGTAGACCAACAGAAACGGTTCCCTTGCTTGGTTATTTCGGTAATTGGTGTAATAATTGCAGAGAAGCCTTTAATAAATTTGTGATAAAAGTTGGCGAAGCCAATGAAGCGTTTATCGGAGGGAACGGGCCAGTCGAGGATAGCTGCCACTTTTTGCGGATCCATTTTAATGCCGCCACTAGAAATGGTTAGGCCGAGGAACTGGATGCATTGGCCTTCAAATTCGCACTTTTCTAATTTGGCATAAAGTTCATGCTGCCTGAGCCGGGTTAGTACATTTCGGACCCGCCTGCGATGTTCGATGACTGAGGAGGAGAAGATCAAAATATCATCTAGATATACTATGACGTATAAGTCCAGGAGGTCACGGAAAATATCATTAATGAAGTGCTGAAACGTTGCAGGTGCGTTGCACAGACCAAAGGGCATAACAAGATATTCGAAGTGCCAGAACCGGGTACGGAAGGCAGTTTTCCATTCATCTCCCTCTTTGATGCGGATTAGGTTATAGGCCCCACGGAGATCGAATTTAGTGAAGATTGTTGCTGAACCCAATCTTTGGAAGAGTTCAGGTACCAGAGGTAAGGGATAGCGATTCTTGATAGTAATTTTGTTTAACTCTCTATAGTCGATACAAGGCCGAAGGGAGTGGTCCTTCTTTTCCACAAAGAAAATGCCGGTCCCGGCGGGTGACGTGGAAGGACGGATGAATCCTCGCCTTAAGTTCTCGTCAATATAGGTCTTGAGAGTACCCAGCTCCTGCTCTGTTAACGGGAAAATTTGTCCAAAAGGAACTTCAGACCCAGGCAAAGTTCTATCGGGCAATCATAAGGTCTCTGAGGAGGAAGGGTTTCCGCCCCCTTTTTACTGAAGACATCAAGAAAATCCCGATACGGAGTGGGAATCGCTTGCTGCGATTTGGTGTCCACATCCAGACACATGAGTTGAGAAGAATCAATAGGAGTGCTGGGCAAACAGTATTGCTGACAATAGTGGGAGCAGAACTTAATTTCCCCGGACACCCAATCAATACTAGGTTATGGGCTTGTAGCCACGGCATTCCCAAAATAATTGGAAAAAGTGGAGAAGCAATCGCATCAAAACGAAGGAATTCTCGATGGTGAGTACCCATGATGGCCAACAGAGGAATAGTCTCCTGGGTGACGGGACTAGAGCTGAGAGTGGAACCATCAGCGAGATGGACCGCAAGTCCCTGTGATTTTGCTTGGAGAGGAATGCAGTGGTTAGCGGCAAAGTTTAGGTCTATAAAACAGCTACAAGCTCGGAGTCAATTATGACCGAGACTGTAAGATCCTGTCCTGGAAGCTGTAGAGCAATGGGGAGAGCAAAATGATTAGCAGGATTACGCATGACAGGAGCACACTTAGTAGAGGCTGAAAAAGACTTACATATCTTGTTAGGGCAAGATCTCACGTAGTGACCTGACTCTCCGCAGTACATGCATAGGTTGTTGACCCGTCGACGCTGTCGCTCTTCAGACGTGAGGGATGGTCGGAGAAGGCCAAGCTGCATTGGCTCAGGGGCATCAAGGACCGAAGTAGGCGGTACACGAGGGCTTGGGCCGACAGAGCTGGTGGCACTAGGGACCTTTGGGAGGACCCAGGTAGGACGGAACTGACTGGTGGTTCTTTCAGAGCGGTGCTCTCTGAGGCGCCGGTCTATCTGAACGGACAGGTTGATAAGGTCCTCCAATGTTTGTGGTACTCCAACCCGTGCCAACTCATCCTTAAGCAGATTGGAAAGACCCATGCGAAATTGGTAACACAGAGCTGCGTCGTTCCAATCCGTGTCTGAACTCCAACGCCTGAATTCCAGGACGTAATCTTCCGCGGGTCTACGCCCTTGTTGTAGAGCGTGCAAAGCAGACTCAGCGGTGGCTTTCAACTGGGGGTCCTCATACAATTGGGACATGGCAGAAAAGAATGCATCCAGGTTGTCTAGAGATGCTGATTTCTGTTCCAGGAGACGGTGGGCCCAGGTCTGTGGTTCGCCGGATAGGAGAGAAATTACAAAGCCCACCTTCATTTCTTCCAAGGAGAAGGTTCATGGTAACAGAGCAAAGTGTAATTCGCAGGCATTGCGGAAGGATAGATATTTGCTACGATCACCGGAAAATCTGTCGGGTGTAGGAACCCTTGGCTCAGGAGGAAGCATGACCATGGAGGGAGGAGATGAGAGTCTGGTAGCAGAAGCAGCTAGAGGGCTAGCAGGTGAGGAGAGCACCTGGACTCTTTCTTCCAGCCTAGTGTAGCCTTCCTGAAGGCTCTTTACAGCTTGAGTGAGACCTGCCAGGTGTCTGCATAGCTCCTCCATGGGAGAGGATCCCTGCTCGGGCTCGGACATGGCTGTCCGATACTGTCAGAATTACACGTACCTGACTGACGAACCCGGTATAGCAGGGGAGGCCTCCCGTACGTATCTGGTTCCCAGGCCCCTGGTAGTGTAAACAGAAGGCACAGGAGCGCAGAGTGGTAAGAAAGCCTGGCAGGTGACTTGCGGAGGTAAGGCCCAGGATCCTGGTGCGTATAGTCTGGAAGTCCTAGAAAGTAAGAGTCTAGGCAGCTGGTGCAGAGCAGGAGCAAAGTGGGCTGGTCCGGTCACAGGCAGAGTTGGCAACAAACGGTAAGCGAGGTACAGAGGGGCAGGCAGGCTCAAAGTCCGGGTCACAGGCAGGGTTGGCAGCAGGCGGGCAGCATGGTACAAAGGAGTAGGCAGAGTCGTAGTCAAGGAAAGCCGTGGTCAGGTGCAGGCGGATAACAAGAGGAGTCCAAAGGCAGGCTGGGGTCACTTAGGCGATCAAACAGGCAAACAGGAAGCAAACTGGAAACAGGAAGTCAGGAACTGGGAGCTGCAGATCGGACAGCACCGAGCAGAAGATTCCAGCAGACTACATAGGGTGGCTGGCGCCAAGCGCCGTGCGCACCCGCACAGCGGCATGGACTGGCGCAAACCGGCGCACACTGGAGTGCCCAATAGCCAATCTATTCGGAGAACTCCTCTGACACCTCCTGGGACCTCCCCTTCTCTCGTCCCTTCCTTTTTTCTCTACCTCTTTTTTCCCTTTTCTCTTCATATCTACCCTTCTTCTCTTTAGACTTGACAACTGGGTATCTCCCTGTTCAAGCAGTCTCTAGTAGGTTTAGCTCCTACCCCCCAGAGCAGCCCTTACATCTTCTTATCCCTTGTACTGTATTTGATTTTGTGGGCCTCCACTATAAAACTGGACACATTTGCCTTTTGTTTGATATACTGTTTTCAAATTCCTTGTACAGTATACTAAAAATAAAAATCTTCTAAGCTACCAAAAAGATTACCAAACCTATATCACATCTATATCCATGTGTTGTGGTGTTAAAATTAATACATTTTAAAGACGAAAAAACTAATATACAGCCACTAGCATTGATCACCCTCCCATATTATGTGCTAAAATATATATATATATATATATATATATATATATATAATAATTAAACAGATTCACAGTGAAAGGTAATTGTAAAAAGTCCTATATTAGGCAAGTCCACAGTGAAAGGTGGTTGATATTGAAGTTATACTTTCCAAAATTGTGACTGTGTGATGGTGATCTAAGCAATGGTACAGTGACTTCACACACGTGCTCCCTCCCTCCTGTGGGATTGTGCTCACCTCAGCGTATGTGACCGAACAACTAAGTTTGGTCTGGAAAAGCAGCTGAACCACCTCTGGGCTCTAAGTGTAGCAGTCTCTGTGGGATCCTCCAGGTAAATCCAATGATGCTTTCCTCAATTCAAATTTAAAAAGAGGCTGGGTAATGTATTATCGTTTAGACTTGTACAGTATATTTTAAAATGAACTCTTTTTGACTGTTTTTCTGTGTATACTGTAACAGCTCCGGTAAGCTCGAAAATGACCGGGAAGTGGCGGGAGGGGGTGCATCTCTCCCTTCACCTCTAAAAGTGATCCCGTGGTGAATGTGCCTGCAAGACCACTTTTATCAGATGCCAAATTACCCACATTAAAAAATTATACAGGGGTTATGGCAGCTAGCTGCTGCCATAACAACAGTATTTAACATCAAAGTAATGACGTATATATATAGCATGGGTGGTCAGCAAGTTTATTGTAAGTTCTACTTTCTGATTTTCATTTGTACACAATGGTCTTCCTCATATAACTGCTATCGTATCTCAACAGTTTTTAAATTGTAAAATATACGGAATTATTGTAGTAGCTAAAGTATACTGCATCTACTGTCTGCCTAAGCTATAATTGTCCACATTTGAAAAAAGGAAAGCTTATTAAAATGAGCAAGTCACATAACAAAAAATAAAAAGATAAAAGCTCAACTCCAGCTTATGAAAAAATATAAAATATAACCAGTCCTGCACTAGTAAAACAAAAAATCCGCTCTTACTACAATACTTACTTCCTTCTTGGCACTATCACATGCAGACTCATCCGTTTGTGATCCAGCATCATTCAGCCCACTTTGTTTGCATTCAGGGCATCAATGATGTGCATCATCAAACTTCCCTGGGCTTACAGGAGACATCTGCAGAGAGCAACACCATTTCCTTATATAAAAATTGAACCCTATGGAAAAGTGCTAGAAAATTAAGGGTGTCCATGTAAAGCAAACATTACAAAATAACTCATAATATGCGCCCATTGAAAATTCACTATACTTTCCCTTTAACCTACATATAGGTTTGGATGAGAACCAGAAAATATACATAAACCAGTATTGCCTAATACCAGAGCAAGCAAAAGGAACCATTTTGTGTTTCATATGATTGTTACATAGTTACAACACACATCTGGTAATTTAGCTTGCAGTTTATTTTGTTTTTAGTTATTAAACAATGAGTGTAGGTATTGCAAGTTATCAGGCATTGCATGCATTGAAAATGTGATAAATTCAATGACAAATCATAACTGCATCCATTGGACTTGCATTTACATGACCAAAAATTTAAACGGGAGGTTTTCAGTTTCTGAGTTCTCTCCTTTTTTTAAACTTTTGAGCTGTATTGGGTTTATGTTTCTTTCAAGAGTTGCAAGTGATTACTCATAATGAGCATCAAGCTCCTTTGAAATAGATTTTTCTGAGATAAAGCCGACTGCTTTTCATTTTAATAGTGACTATAAAAATTAAACACCTCATTAATCAACCAGATTCCTATTAAATATCACAGAATACTAGCACAATAAACAGATATCTAGGCAAAATCAGATAGGGATAAAGTTCTTTGATTTAATAGCTTTGTAACATAACTTTCAGGTGAAAACCCAATTATACAAAAATTAACAAAGTAAATACTATCATTATATTAGAGCTTTGCTCACAGATGATTTTGCTTTTCTGCCATCCAGAGATAAAAACAGCGGCAAAATCTCTCCCAATCAGTCTATAACCAGTCTCACATTTATTCCCCACACTCCCATCCTGGTATATATGGAATATTAACTTAAATACAAATCATTTACAATATTTGCTTCAGTAAACCTAGTGTTGCCTAGTACTGTTTCTCAGTTCCAGCCTTATGCCCTGTACACACGGTCGGATTTTCCAAGGAAAATGCTTGATAGGACCTTGTTGTTGGAAATCCCGACCATGTTTGGGCTCCATCACACATTTTCCATCGGAATTTCCGACTCACAAAGTTTGAGAGCATGCTATAAAATTTTCCGACAACAAAATCCGTTGTCGGAAATTCCGATCATGTGTACACAAATCCGACACACAAAGTGCCACGCATGCTCAGAATAAATTAAGAGACGAAAGCTATTGGCTACTGCCCCATTTATAGACCCGACGTACGTGTTTTACATTACCGCGTTTAGAACGATCGGATTTTCCAACAACTTTATGTGACCATGTGTATGCAAGACAAGTTTGAGCCAACATCAGTCGGAAAAAATCCATGGATTTTGTTGTCGGAATGTCCGATCAATGTCCAACCGTGTGTACAGGGCATAACAGTACTCTGCAAGGTTTATGTTTTTGGTACTTCCCTCAAATCAAACAGCCAAGGTAATAACTGTGATGGAATTGAAAATGGAGGATGGAGAAAAACATAAAAACATAATCTATTGTTGATAATGGGAAAAAAGCAGTTTTAGTAATGCTAAGATTCATTGGCTTTCCAAACCTTGATGCTGTAAAGGAGGAGGTTAGGGAAACTAGACACTGGGTTTAGGTACAAAGATACAGGTTGTCATTGTATTTTAGAAGTATCATGTCAGAGGAAATTGAGTACTGTCTGATACTTTTTTTATTTGCACTAACATACAATTTTTCAGGACGAGCTTTCGAGGTATGTCCCCTTCTTCAAGGTCCAACCTTGAAGAAGACCTTGGACCTTAAAGAAGGGGACATAAACCGAAAGCTTGTCCTGAAAAATTTTATGTTAATACAAATAAAAAAAGTATCATGGACAGTACTCAGTTTTCTCTGTCATAATTGCAGTAATACAGCTACAATCACATCAAGTATGATAGAAGTGTCATGTGAATTTATTGTGCAAGGCAAAGCAAGAGTATCACATTTATGTAGTCACCTTCCCTTACCCATCAGTACAGACTCACCTTCATTTCTCCATTCCTATATACTGTCTCTTTGTGACATCACTGATGTCAGGTGATTGGCTCAGTACAGTCACATAGTTACATAGTTAGTCAGGTTGAAAAACAAAAACAAAACACAAATACGTCTTGTTCAATCAACAGAAAAAATATAACTAAATAGAAAACCTCCATATACACAATCTCATACCCACAATTAATCTAGATAAAGACACTGCAGCTTGGGCGTTGCATGCTATTATTATGTCTATGATCTACCAGAACACCAAGATTCTGACTCCTCCGGTTATTTTCCTCCTAGAATGTATGATGGATGCAGGTTTTTAGCCACAGGTGTATAATTTCACATTCATGCACAACGAACCTCGTTTGCCACATAGTTGCCAAAAATATAGTGCATTGAGGTTGGCTTGTAAGTTGGAGATATCCTGTAAGAAAATTATTCCACTACACATCTTGGTGTCATCTCCACAAACTGAAATAATACTTTTAATACTTTTAATCCCAAAAATCCTCAAAAACTACTCTCTAAATATAGTCTTTTAGCGAGTTTTCTATCTATTTACAAACTTAATATTTTAAGCATGTAGACATTGACATACACATTAGCCATGTGTGGGGAACTGTGTCAAATGCTTTGGAAAAATCCAAGTATACTGTATTCACTGCTACACACAGTCCCGGATTTACTCCCTTTGCCATCCCCTCCCCCACACACAAATTACTCCATTACTACTAAAAAAAAATAATAATAATAAAAAAGCCATAAAACTATCCCGTATTTTGTAGACGCTACAAACCAATCAATAAACGCTTATTGCGATTTTTTTACCAAAAATATGTAGAAGAATACATATCGGCCTAAACTGAGGAAAAATTTTTTTTTTAAATATATTTTTGGGGGATATTTATTATAGCAAAAAGTAAAAAATATTGCTTTTTTAAAAAATTGTCGCTCTTTTTTGTTTATAGTGCAAAAAATAAAAGCCACAGAGGTGATCAAATACCACCAAAAGAAATTGTATTGTCCCGAAATGAAGGTGCCCGGGACACGGGACAAAGACATGTGGGCACCCTACCCCTCCCTTTTTAATTATAGGCACTGCATTGGCCTTGCACCAATCCAGTGGTCCCTCACTAATGATTAAAGGGTCTATGGATGAAATTTACTAAATCTGCTGCACTCAGAATCTTGTGCACCTGTTCATGGTAGCCAATCAGCTTCTAAACTCAGCTTGTTCAATTAAGCTTTGGCAATACAATCCGAAAGCTGACGGTTTCTGTGCAGAAGTGCACCTGATTTTACACTCTCGAGCTTTAGTAAATAAACCCCTATGAGTCTCTGGAGTCATAGAGTGATTCACATGCTCTTCTTTACCCAAAAGTACTAAGCCTTTTCTTTGCTATGGCAGCTGAATAGAGTATTAAATATAAAATTATTATGTGATTATGTGTTGCTGGGAAGTAAACCTGTTGCTTTTCTTATATATACAAATATAGAGTTTACAAATGTAATTTATTTGTGTATATATATATATATATATATATATATATATATATATATATATATTATTAATTAATTGTGACATTGAAGTAAACATGTTGATCTGTATGAAATGTTGGTAATAAGTCTCCCTCAGCCATTGTATTTATACTTTGATTAACAAATTGCAGTTACCGTACTTTTTTTCATAATTCTTTTTTCTCAACATAGAATAATAACATACATACTGTACATGAAAAAAAAATCACTTTATTTGGTTTAAAACATATATATCTCAGTAAACAAAACTTCATTCTCCTATAGCAAAGACAAAATAATAGTTAAAGAGTGGTCACTTTAATTTATCAGACTGAGAGCAAACAAAAAATCCTGGAAAAAAAAGTATCCTAAGAAAGTTTGTTTTTGAATTGCTAGTGGGTGGAATTAACATTTATTTTCAACCGCAGTGACAAGAAATTTTGAAGGAGCAGGGGGAAAGTCTTTCTCAAACAAATTTTTAACAGTGTATGTGGGTTTATCTTGTTCAGATATTTTATTGATGACAAGAATAAAGGATACAAAAAAGAAACATGTCACTTTTGAGACATAAGGCAAATATAGTAAGGTACAACCAATCAATAGAGAAATGTCTAAGAAAATAATCATAAGAACAGTAAAGAATGACATGGTATCCATGGGGAAAACAGTGTTATTTCAAAAAAGTTAAACAAAAGAAGTTTCTGACATAGGGAAATTATCTGAAATAACAATAGGTATGTTTTATACAACCATACAAAGATAGTGAAATCTGTTGGTAGAATGGGGGAGATGACTCCCATGAGAATAATTAATCTGGATAAGACCAAAAGGACAGGCAGCTGTGTGTAGAAGCCTACCAGGATAAAGGGGCTGGGCAAGAAATATGTGAAGGGTATAGTTCTCAAAGGGACTGAAAAGGACATGTGGTTGGTAGTGGAAAACATAGGTGGAGAGTAGAAGTAGAAGAAAGAAAGAAAACAAGGACTGAGAAAAAAAAAGGAGGGGAAGAGTCCCTCAAGGGAGGGCAGAGGGAGGGAAAGAAAGAAGTGTCCCAGGGGAGAAACTGGGCCTGTGTATGTGGTTTTCATTTGATAAAGTCCATTAATTTCAAAATCAAATGTTAAAAGCAAACAAAATATTTCTAATGACATTCTGCTAGTTCAAAAAAAATAATGCTACATCTTAATATGCAATACTTTACTTGCTTAAAAGACATAATCTTTACGTTTTTTTTTTTTTCATTTAGTCCTTACCATAATAAAAATATGCTTATGAAATCTCTTTATTAGCCATGTTGAATTTTGTGTTTGATTTGGGGGGCTTTAACCGTTAATAAATTATTTACATATTTAGGTATTTTTCATGTTTTTATATTTTTTTTTCTCCATATTCCTCAGTGCATAATTTCCTATTCTAAATGTCACAAAAAAGCAAGTAGAAAATAATGCTTCACTGGCCTATTTATAGCAATATGGAAAATTGCAAGCTTACTGATTTACTACAGTAATAAGTACATTAGAAACTCAATATTCTTTTGGATGTAGTTCTGTTTTATTTGTGCCAGAAATACTATAGCTACTTAGTATTTTATAATCCATTTCTTCCGTATGGGTTGCATTTTATGTAGTAATATGATTTTTTCTTTTTCTTTTTTAGCTCGAGATGTTGTTTTCAATTTGAATGATCGTGGGATTACAAACTGTTCAGATTTTGGCTGGATTGCACAAATGAGATATTACTGGGAGGAAAACAATGTTGTAGTTAGAATGGTTACCACAACTGTAACGTATGGATATGAATATTTAGGCAATGCTGGAAGACTTGTCCTTACACCTCTGACTGATCGTTGTTTCAGGTAAAATCATATTTTCACAAAATGCTTTTATTTAGCAATTTCTTTATACACTTCATGAGTGTAAAATGACTTGTAAAAATACTATGGCTAGGAATAGCAGCCTCCGAAACATCTTTGGTTAATTAAAAAAAAGTCCTAAATAGCTGCTTCTCATAAAATATATTTCTGTTTATATGGCAAAACTTTAAGAGCAACTCTACACATGCAAGGGTGTGTCTACAGATCATGGAACTCCATAGCAAAACGTTAATAGGGCACCCTGGTCCCCTTCCTATTGTCTTTTATCTTAACATAAAATATGTCTAAATCAATGGCAAGTAGTAGGAGAGCTGTCAGCATAGTTGATACATTACTAGAAACTAGTGATATGGACAGAAGTTGTCAGGGATCAGGGGAACACCAGTGCAGTGAAATAAATTGTGTAAATTTATTTACAGTCTGAGAAAGACTGTATTAGACATACATATTCATTTCAATTCTGGCCAGAATGACTGGAAGTTCTGAAGGCAATACATTTACACTAAGACAGCTAAAATTCTCCTTCTTGCACAGCCTGGAAAGGGCATCTGTGGCTAGCAACAACATTACAAATCTGATGTCTTCTGATATATGTCTGATTTCAGTTCTTCTTAATGTCACAGGGGGTGCAAGGCTAGTTTTAACAGTGACCTCTGCAATCCTTAAAGTAGAACTATAGGCAAAACTTTTTTTCATTGTGAATAGAGTAAGGGAGGGTTATAACCCCTGTAAGATTTTTTTTTCACCAGCTTCCCATTGTGCAGATTTCCCTTCACTTCCTGTCCCATAGCCAAACAGAAAGGGAGGGGAAGTAGCTGCAATATAAGGGAATTCCTTGAAGACCTCCAAGTCACCAGGACTAGTGTCCCAATTGGAAGATTTTCCCTCTATTACTTTTCTGAGGACAACCCAAAATGTAGGATTTCCTTTTACTTTCACTTTCAATGATAATGGTAAAGAGAACAAATAAAGATGGAGTGAATCTCCGCAACAGGGGCACACACAGCAATAAAAATTGACAAGCAATGTATTCCCTCTGCACTCCATTCAATACGTAAAAAAAATGTTGCCTTTATTTAAACTTTAATGATACAGTACTGGATTTACCACTGTTGGTTGCTATGGGTTTGGTTACACTGCTGTTTACTTCCTCTCAGAATCATGTATAATATGGTGTTTGTGGAAGAAAATTAAAATAAACCTATCATCATATAACTATGGGCACTGACAATGCTCATTTGTCTGAAAAGGAGCAGTGTCTGGGGCTGTCGATTTTTATCCTGGCTTCACTGCCTAGTGAACAGAAACTGGAACAGGCTTGCAAGATGGGATTTACTTGATACATGACTGCTCCTGGTCAGTGGTTTACTATCTAGTTAAGAATAAGGATAACAATCCAGGAACACTTTTTTAAGTAGATTTTATTATATAACAAAGTAAGAGGACAAAGACATTTATGAATAGCATTGATTTGGTACATATGGTAATGCAATAAGCGTGATTACGGTACACTAATCAACATGGTAGATCCTATACTATCCTCACTTATTTCTTTGAAGCTTGCACTTCATGGCAATAATCCAGGTTTAAAAGCTGAACAGCTATAGTAAACTACGATTTGTGAAATAGCTGCCAATAAATGCTGAGAATTTTCTACCATAAAGGTTCAACACAGCAGGAAAAATAAATGCCAGAGGGAACAGTAAATGTCCAGCATGCTGGAACCACTATTTCATAATATATATGGCTACTTGGAAGACAACCAAAAGCTCATGATAAAGGCACTGGGGGATTGTAAGATGTCACAACCACTGTTCCTAAGTCCTTAGCAGTAAAGGAATAATTAATATGTTTTCACCACACTGAGAGAACTGTGTACCTGATGCTATTTGATGAAACTGCTGCATGGCTGATATGGAAAAGAAATGATTAGGTTATGGTGAAATTGGGCCAAAAAGCCCATGTTAAGAGCACTAAAAATACCACACTGCCTTAGCATACCAAAAAGTCATTTTTGATAATTTTATGGTGAACAAAAGGACCAAAAAGTCAACTTTATTCACAGATATCTGGTAATGGAACTCCCTGAGTGCTATTCCATTAGTCATGTTTGCATTCCTTATCTTGATGATGGCCATAAATGTAGCCAAAGCTGTATACAATGTGGATAAATACCCCTGTGAATGTGAAATATATTCCATAAACCAGGCAACAGCATAAACAGCCTTGTTAGTCATGATGCTAGGAGGTGGTCTGATATTGAGCTGTTCAAAAGAGATGGTCTGCATCCCTCACACAAGGGCACTGAGCTTCTTAGTATGGAATTCAGGAGCTTTTTGGACATGCATTAAAACTGAGAAATTGGGGCAGAGGTTTAATGGATGAGGAAAATTTCATTCACCAGCAGATTAAACCAAATGTGAGTGTTTGTGTTGCTAAGGACTTGGCTGATGCCGTATTTAATTCAGTTAAAGTTTTAGGTGCTAAAAATACAGCAGTAGATAGTAGATAGCAGTAGATAGTAAGGTTTGTTGTGTCATATACACTAATACTCGTAGTTTAGGCAACAATGTTTGTGAGCTGACAGCTCTTATATACAGGAACAATTACAGGGACATAGTTCAAGGATTCAAATGACTCGAAAATAACTATGTCAAGACAAACACTATACAAGAAAG
Source organism: Lithobates clamitans (assembly GCA_037952925.1). Lineage (NCBI taxonomy): Eukaryota > Metazoa > Chordata > Amphibia > Anura > Ranidae > Lithobates > Lithobates clamitans. The sequence goes on from JBBGZY010000656.1 coordinate 4,636,366, forward strand.
AGAAAGTAGGAAAGAGGGGAGGTGGAGCTGCCATATATGTAAAAAATAGCATAAGGCTAATGTTAATTTAAAAACAAATTAAGTACTTGAAACCCTCTGGGTCTGCCTTTCAATCAGAGAGGGATCTTCCCTTAGAATCTGTGTAGTATACAGACACCTACAACAGACTGAAGATTATGATAACCTGTTGAGTGATGAGATAACACAAATGGCAATGAAAGACGAAGTTTTAACCACTTGCCAGCAGTATAATGTAGACAAGGTGGCACTGCTGCACTGGATCACGTACTAGGTACCTGATCCGACACTTCTGGGTGTAAAGCAGGAACATGGATCCATGCCTTCCCCTAATAAAAACACCTCCCACAACAGGGCACAAACACTGGCTAGGCACACAGTTAACCCTTTGATTGCCCCTGGTGTTTAACCCCTTTCCAGCCAGTGTCATTAGTACAGTGACAGTGCATATTTTTAGCACTGATGACTGTATTCATGTCACTGGTCCCCAAAAGTGTTAAAAGTGTCAGTTAGTGTCCCGACTGTCCGCCGCAATATCGCAGTCTCGCTATGTCGCTATTTGCCGTCATTACTAGTAAAAAAAAAAATGTCCCATAGTTTGTAAACGCTATAACTTTTGCACAAACCAATCAATATTACGCTTATTGGGATTTTTTTTCCAAAAATATGTAGCAGAATACATATTGGCCTAAATTGATGAAGAAATGTGTTTTTTTCTTGTTTTTATTTTATTGGATATGTTTTATAGCAGAAAGTAAAGATTGTTTTTTTTTTTTTTTCAAAATTGGCAGTTTTTTTGTTTATAGTGCAAAAAATAAAAACCGCAGTGGTGATCAAATACCATCAAAAGAAGGCTCTATTTGTGGGAAAACGTGGACATACATTTTGTTTGGGTACAGCATTGCATGACCGGGCAATTGTCAGTTAAAATAAAGCAGTGCCGTATCGTAAAAAATGGCCTGGTCATAAAAAGGGGAAAATCTTCCGGAGGTCAAGTGGTTAATTATGGATTACTTCAACATGCCTGACATTGGAATTTTCTAAAGGAGGCATTGAATAGGGTTTCTCTGAAACAGTTAAAAAAGTACAACCTGAGAAGATATAGTCTAGACCTAGTACTGTCAAATGGGGATTGATTATCTCTGTTGAGGTGGGAGAAAATTTGGGTTCTAGCGATCACCGATGTCTTTTGCTTGATATTATAACAAGAACTGAATTTTTTTTTACAAAACCCAAAAGTCTGAATTTCAGGGCAAACTTTGCTAAAATGGATGCATTTCTAAAAAAAAATAATTAATTAATAAGTTGGTGCAAAACATCAGGAGTCAGTAATCAGTGGGCACTGTTAAAGTCTACCATTCTAGAGGCAACTAGATCATATAGCAGGCAAGTTTGTAAGAGTAAATGTAAGACAAAAACCACATGGCTCACCAAAGAGGAAAAAAGGATATTAACCTCCCTGGTGGTATGATTATTTCAGATTTTAGGTGCTGAAAGTGGTACAATTATTTTGCACGAAAATTTGGCGTTTTATATTGTAGGCCTGTAATTCTTAACAATAACACACTTAAATCTGTCCACCAAGAGTCTAGTAGACATCCTGGGTATGATGAAGTTTGAAACACAAAAACATAAATTATAATATAACAAATAAATATAAATAATTAAAAAAAAATAATAATATAATAATAATAAAATATATTTTGCCATGATTCACTATCGCTCAATTCTGCAAGCGTTCTAATTTACTATCGCTGTTTTCTAGCTGGTCTAAAGCCACTTTTGACATAAAGGGACACTTTTTGGTTGCTATGGACAATCTCAAGTTTCCAGGCAGAAAGAACAGTATATATAATATAAAACTGCATGCAGGGCATTGGACAAAGCTCTGGGGACAAAAGGGATGTGAAATTATTTCATACAGTACTGTAATCTGTAAGATTACAGTACTGTATGTGTTATGATTTTCACTTTTTTTAAAATTTGCCGCCTGGCTCCGCCCCCATGCGTCGCAATGTTTGCAGGGAATGGAGCCTGGCACAGAGAGACTTCGGAGAAGACAGAGCCCACAGACAGAGCGGGGGACATCACAGGATCCTGGGGACAAGGTAAGTAACGCTGCACCAGGATCCTGCGATGCAATCCCGAGTGTGGATCAGGGTTACTGCTAATGGTGCTGAAATTTAACCCCGAGCCACACTCGGGAAAACCGTCAAGGAGGCTACGGGAGAAAAAAATCAGCATATAGGAGATTCAAGGAAACAGAAAATGTAGCTGATAGGAAAGTGTATAAAAATGGACAAAATAAGGTTTATTTACTAAGGCTGTAGAGAGGGCAATATTAGTCATAATTCTGCATAGAAACAAAACAGCTTCCAGGTTTTATTGCCAAAGCTTAATTGAACACGCTGAGGTTAGAAGCTGATTGGTTTCTATGTCGAAATGTGACTAATTTTGCCCTCTCTGGCTTTAGTAAATAAACCTCAATGAGGCCAAAGACAATATTAATGCTGTGAAAGCACAGAAATAGGGGGAATAGCTAAAATGATTAAGAAAGGAGACAAAACCTTTTTTAGGTACATCAGTGATAGGAAAAAATACAATGGGATCACTAAAATGAAAGCTGGGAACAACATTTATGTCGAGGAGACCTGAATGTAGCATACCATTTAAAAATGATTTCTATTCAGTCTACTCAGAATTAAATTACATGTTGGGGGATCATATTGGTTCTAGTAATGATGGTTCATTGTTAGGATTTCTACAGACGGAGGTAACTGGCTCGATGACAGCTTAATAAAGCAATGGAACCCAAATGTATTCATCCAAAAGTTCTAAGAGAACTTTAACCTCCCTGGCGGTATTCCCGAGTCTGGCTCGGGGTGGATTTTTCATACCAAAAGCGGTATCCCCGAGCCAGACTCGGGCTTGCATCGCAGGATCCAGGAAGAGTTTACTTACCTTGTCCCCTGGTTCCTGCGATGTCTCCCCGCTGTGATCGGCGAGCCGCTGTGTCTCGCTCGATTCACAGTGCCGAGCTCCGTTCCCTGCGAGCGTTGCAACGCACGGGGACGGAGTTCGGCGGTGAATTCAAAAGTGAAACACACAGTATAGATACAGTATACTGTAATCTTACAGATTACAGTACTGTATCAAATAATGACACACCCCCTTTGTCCCTAGTGGTCTGTCCAGTGTCCTGCATGCAGTTTTATATATATAAAACTGTTCTTTCTGCCAGGAAACTGGAGATTGTCCATAGCAACCAAAACTGTCCCTTTACATCAAAAGTGGTTTTAGACCAGCTAGAAAAAAGCGATAATAAATTATAATCACTTGCAGAATTGAGCGATAGTGATTTGTGAGGAGATCTGTCATCAAACACTAAAAGTAACAAAAGCTACAATTCTGCAACTGAGCAAATTTCAGTGTTTTTGATTTGATTACATTATTATATAATTTTTATTATTATTATTTTATTATTTGTTATAATTATTTATAGTTATTTATTATATTATAATTTTTTATTTCGTTTTTCAAACTTTATCATACCCGGGATGTCTACTAGACTCTTGTTTGGACAGATTTAAGTGAACTATTCCTAAGAATTACAGACCTACAATATAAAACGCCAAATTTCTGTGCAAAATAATGGTACCGCTTTCAGCACCTAAAATCTGAAATAATCATACCGCCAGGGAGGTTAAAGTGGACTTCCAGGCTCTTTTTGTTTATTAAAAGTCAGCAGCTACAAAATGTATAGCTGCTGACTTTTAATAAACAGACACTTACCTGCTCCACAATCCAGCGATGCGGCTGCATGGAGCCCTGCTCCTCTCCCCTTCCTCTCCTCGTTGCCTCCATTGAAAATGTGGGCACCCGGCCCACAGCCCACAGCTTACTCCACTGTGCATGCGCGAGTCACGCTGCGCTCTTCCAGTGGATGTTACGTGTCCCAGAAGATTGCCAAGAGGAAGGGGCTGCCTAGGGGGAGAGGAGGAGTCAACTAGGCAGCCCGTAGGCGGAAGCAGGAAGTGGGACAGGAAGTCCCACTTAAAATTAAGCACCCACTCCCCCCCCAAAAAAATTACATATCAAATGTGGTATGTAAGGGGGCGAGGAGCGCTTAAAGCAGAAGTTCCACTTTTGGATGGAACTCCACTTTAAGATATAGTTGCTGGACCATTAACAAGATCTTTTTAATCAATCTCTTCTAACAGGAGAAGTTCCCCATGACTAGCAGACAGCTAATATTGTACCTATTCACAGGAAGGATAGCAAAGTATGTTGCAGTTTACAATTACAGGCCAGTGGGTTTAACATCTGTTGTAGTCAAGTTAATGGAATCACTCCTAAAAAGAAGGATTGTTGATTAATAAAAAAAACACACAATTTACTGGACCAAAGAGCAGCATGGCTTTACTTAAGGCAGATCATGTCAGATAAATCTAAATTTTTGGACCATAGGCTCTGTATTAGGCCCTGTTTTATTTAATCTATTTGTAAGTGATATAACTCAATGTTTGGTGGGCAAGGCATATCGTTTTGCTGATGACACAGGGTTGACATTCCTGGAAGTGTCTGTAACATGGGACATGATTTGGTATTGCTGGAAGGTTCTTTAAAGCAGTGAAAACTGTAGTTCAATATTTCTTTTTTTTTTCAAATATTTTTTATTGAAGATTTTCAAAATATAGTTCACAGTAGTATACCATGCGAGGTATTTCTTAAATAGTATTACAATTAAACAAAGATCATTTAACATATCTTCATAAATTCTTAAAACTATAACATACAGCCTGTGCGGAGATGTGTGATGATTATTTATAGTCAACATATTGATGTGTTGCTTAGCACTAGTTTGAGCTGAAAGGCATGTATTTAAAAATATTAGATTACCCAAAAAAAAATTTTTAACAGAAAGAATAGGGACTCTGGCTCCCTATCATATAAAAAGAAAATACAAGAAAAAAAAGGAGGTAATCAGAGTTTTCACGTAATTTGCCTATTGCAAATCCAAGGATCCCATTGTTTATACAAGCGGGGTGTATTTCCATCAATATTTGCAATAATCTGTTCATGTTTATAAGCTCCATCTACTTTTTTAACAACTTCACTGATATTTGGTGAATTGATAGACTTCCATTTGCTAGTGATTGTTAATCTGGCTGCCATCAAATCTGTAGCACCACTGGTCTAAGAGAAGGTGGGTATTTGTCTATACTTAGTATGGCCAATTCTGCGTTACCTTTCTTAATGAAGCGTGTAATTTTTTATATTAATCGGAATACGGCTTTCCAAAAGCTCCAAAGGTTGGGGCAATTCCATATCATATGAAGAAGTGTGGCTACTTTGCCACAACCTTGCCAACATTCGTTGGAGCTATTTGTAGAGAATTTTGCAGTTATATAGGGGGTGTAATACCATCTGAGTAGAAGTTTTTGAGCTGTTTCCCAGTGTGTTGTGGATCTTGTGAAGCAATTGTTAGATTAAATCGCCTCCAACCATTGCTTCTCTGAGAAGGTCGTAGAGAGTTCTGATTCCCATTTTTGATGTGATGGTAGTTTAGTGAAAGAGTTTTTTTGTTGTATTTTGTATTAGATTGTATTTTTGTTGTATTAGAGTATAGAATAGGGAAATCCCTTTTTTGGTGTTAGTTGTGTCGTTCCAATAGGTCCATGCTTTATGTGGAATCTTAGTAGGTTGTAGAGGGTGTGCCTTTAAGAATGTTGTAATTCTTATGTACATGTAGTAATCAGAAGTGGGAAGAGAATACTTTTGGGCTAATATATTGAAGGGAATGATATTTCCTCGATCTAACAGATCTCAGACTAAAGTAATTCCTTTTTTTTCCAAAATTGTTGTTAGATCGCTAATGTGTGTGCAAATCGAAGACAGAGGGGTAGGTATTTCTGTAAGGTCTGTATTGTGTCTTGATTCAGAGCAGAATTTTTTCCATGTGTCCAATACTAGTTGTATAACGGGGTAAGTGGATTTGAAGTGAGTATTTGAGAATGAGTTTGCTAGTAATGTGGATCTTAATGAGGTTTTAACCAGGTATGTTCTAAGCCCAGTGCTTAGAAGAATGGTTTTGGAACCAATATTTTGTTTGATCTAATATGCTGGCTGTGAAGTAATCTCTTAAATTTGGAAGTCCCATCCCTCCAGCTTTTCTATGTTTTGATAGGGAAGACTGAGAGCATCTTGGTTTTTTATCTGCCCATACAAACTTGTGAAGCTGAGTTTGAGCTGTTCTGAAAAATTTTGCTGGTATAAAAATTGGGAGAGCTCTGAAATAATAAAGTATTTTTGGTAGAATAAGCATTTTGTATGCCGCCAGTCTTCCCATCCAAGACAAACAAAAGGACTTTAGTCTGTTTAATTCTGGTTGGATAGAAGAAATAAAGGGAATGAGATTTGCCTTAAATAGATTACAGCTTGGAGTTGTCAGTTGAATACCCAGATATTGAATAGGCTTATCAGCCCACGGGTATGGAAAATGTGAAGAGAGGGATTTTTGAAGGTTTCCATCTATATTTATAGCGAGTAAATTAGATTTTGTTGCGTTTACTTTGTAGTATGAGATTTGATTGAAGTTTTAATGTGTTATGTACTGCTGGCAGGGAGGTATTGGGATCTGAAAGGGATAGGATCACATCATCTGCAAACAGAGAAATGGTATGTGCCTGTTTTGAAATTGAGATGCCCGAAATGTCTGGATGAGATCTAATTTTTTCGGCCAGGGGTTGCATTAAGAGAGCAAAAATCAGGGGAGACAAGGGGCAACCCTGCCTCGTCCTGTTGGTGATATTGAAGCTGTCAGAGAACATTCCTTCTGTGTATACCATTGCGGAGGGGTTAGTATATAGTGCTAAGATGGCTGAGTTAATCGTTCCTGAAATACCAAATTTATCCAATACTTGTTTCAAATATCCCCAGTGAATCCTATCAAAGGCCTTCTCTGCATCTAAGGATAGAAGCAGAGAAGGGACCCCAGAAGACTCTGCAGCATGGAGCAGATTGATAATTCTGCGTGTTGTGTCGGGTGCTTGTCGACCTGGGACAAACCCAACTTGGTCATGTTTTACTAGGGTGGGCAGGAATCGGGCCAGTCTGTTAGCTATGATCTTAGCATAAATCTTCAAGTCTACATTTAACAAAGATATAGGCCTGAAGTTTTGTGGCGTGTTGGGTGATTTTTCTGGTTTGGGTAATGTTACAATTGTGGCCGTTAACATTTCTGAGGGAGAGGAGGTTGTGGATGCAGCAGTTGCATATACCCTTAATAAATGTGGGCCTAACGTGGAATAAAATCCGTCTGGGCCTGGAGATTTGTTATTGGTAGAGACAAAACTGTTTTGTGGAGTTCAGCCATGGAAATTGGTTCATTTAAAATTTTAAGTTGGTCAGGATTCAACTTGGGCATAGAGATTGAATCCAGAAAGGTCTGGATCATCTCAGGAGATGGTTGTTGGGTAGAGGTGTCTTCTTTTAAGTTATAGAGATTGTTATAGTAATCCCTAAATTCATTAGCAATGTCCATTGGATTGGAAAGTCTGATGCCTGTGGTTGGGTGTGAAATGTATGGTATTTTTTGTTTTATTGTTTTCTCCTTTACCTGATTCGCTAATAATTTACCTGCTTTGTTACCTTGACTGTAGTAATGTGCCTTCCATTTCTGAGCCATGTGATTGTGTTGGGAGATAAGTAATAATCTAAGATCATGTCTGATTTTATCCAGTTGGGAGCTAATGGTAGGATCAGGAGATTTTTTGTTTACAGATTCTAATTTTTCTATTTGGAGGAGTAGATCGTCGCTTTTTGGCCACACTGCTCATTTTCATGAGAATTCCCCTCATATATGCTTTATGACAGTTCCAGACCGTGAAGGGCTCCAACACAAACAGGGTGTTAGTAGTGAAGAACTCGCAACGTTCTTTAGTAATTTTATGCTTATGGGCTGGATGTGTGAAAAGAAAGGTATTGTTTTTCCATCTATTTGCACGTGTTTCAGTGCGGGATCCCTCCACCACCATGGAGAATGTTGTGCACAGTGGATGAACTAACGTTCTGTAACAGAAACTTATTGACCAAAAAGAGATCAATTCTTGAGTATGTGCGATGCACACTCGAGAAGTAGGAGTAGTCCCGCTCAGTCGAGTGCTGGCAATGCCACACATCGTGTAGACTTTCTGAGGCCATGAAGCGCGAAAGGGTCACTCTTTCCCGAAATTTCGGGGTCTCAGCCGAGACATCCAAGGATTTGTTTGGTATAGCAATGAAATCACCACAAATTGTGGTATATCCCTTTTGCACTGCAAGTAGTCGTTTCCAAACTTTGTTCAGAAAAGAAATTTGTTTCACATTAGGTAAATAGACATTCACTATGGTATATACTGTGTTGTTTACCTCACCAGCCAGTATAATATATCTACCCAATTCGTCTGTTTCTGTATGGATATGTTGAAAAGATATAGTGTCTTTGATTAGAATAGCAACCCCTCTCTTCTTCTTTGGGGCATTAGAGCAAAAAATTGTTGGAAAGTTTTGATGAGAAAATTTTGGAGGTTTTGATGCAGAAAAGTGAGTCTCTTGTAGACACAGGATGTCACTTTGTAGGAGACGAGTTTCTTTCCAAAGCATTCATCTTTTCTGTGGGCTGTTCAGTCCTCGAACATTAAATGAAGAGATTTTAAACCCCAAGTTATCTTTTGTAGAGGGTAGATGTCACAGTGTTCCTTGGATCTACAGTCCTTGTCAAAATATAGACCGAAGCAAGAAGTTTTGTATAAGTAGTACTCTAATAGTGAGCCAGAGTCCAAAGTGTTGTGTTACAATCGGTGTAGTGTATCAGAGATTAAAACAAGAAACAAGGAATCTCTGCTATAAACAAGAATAAAAAAGGAAAATAATAATTAAAAAAAAAACGATTCAACTGAATCTGTGGGGATATAATCCCGTAACTTTCAAGGGGACGAAAAGAGAACTGAATAAAGTTCTACGGGTGCACCGGAGCACAACGGTATGTAGTAGTAGTTTTGTACAACCTGAATCTCAGTCAATTGTATCTTGTGGCCAGGTGGGTGAGTGCGGTTGAGGTGAGGAAGAGATGGAGGTAGGATCTCCTGCTTTGTCTAGAATATTCCATTCTTTCACAAGCCATATGCCGTCTTCCACCGACTGGATAGGGAATGTTTTACCATCCTTTGTTTTTAGCAGTTTTGCTGGATAAGCCCATCTGTAGGCGATGTGGTGGTTCCTCAGTGGTTTGGTAATGGTAGCCATATTCTTCCTTCTTTGCATTGTGTAAGCCGATAGGTCTGGATAGAAGGAGAGGTCTTTTATGCAGGGCGATGCATTGTCAGGATTTCTCATGCACTGAAGAAATTTCTCCTTGGTGTGGTAAAAATGAATCCATGCAATTGTATCTCTTGGTAAATGTTCTGGTAAATGTTTGGGTTTTGGCAGTCTATGAATCCTATCTATAGATAGGTCTATTAAAGAAGCTTCAGGGAGTATTTCTTGGAGGATTTTTTGAAAATAGGCGTTCAATTCTGGTGGTTTCACCGACTCAGGTATCCCACGGATTTTAATGTTGTTTCTTCTCGAAAGATCTTCGAGATCGGCCGTTTTGGTCTTTAATTGTTGTAGTTCATCTTCCTTCTCATTGTGGGCGTCAATTACTTCATTAATGGCACTGGCAAATTCTCCCATCTTATGTTCTATATGGGTAACCCTGTTATTGGCCGCTTTAATTTCTGTCTTGAAGTGACTTGTAAGGGTTAATATATTAGCATGTAAGGTGCTGCGGAGGGACACCAACATATCCTTTAAAGTTGTGTCAATCACTGGTTGATTTTTAGTAGGGAACCCCAAGATGGAGTCCTGGAGCTCCCTGGTATCATTAAGAGAAGTGTCTATCTCCTCCTCTGTTATATTTCCACCTTGCATATGTTGTTGTTTCACCTTAACAGGGCTGGATGAGGAGGAAGATGATTGGGATTGAGTATAGTTTCCCTTATGATCGTTTTGTGAGTGAGACATGGAGCGCTGAGTATTGCTGCTGTGACCAGAGAGCCTGCCACGCTCTCCGCCGTTATGCTTGCCGGCGCCATCTTGGGCCTGTGTGCTGCAGGGAAGCATGTAGAAGTCCATCATTCGGCTGAGCTTCCAATTCTCCTTTCTCTTTCTGGACATGTTCACAGGATGTGCCCGACCTGTTATAGGTTAAAATCGCCACTTTCCGAGGCTCAGGAGTAGGGATGAGCCGAACACCCCCCGGTTCGGTTCGCACCAGAACCTGCGAACCGACCGAAAGTTCGCACGAACGTTAGAACCCCATTGACGTCTATGGGACTCGAACATTCGAAATCAAAAGTGCTCATTTTAAAGGCTAATTTGCATGGTATTGTCCTAAAAAGGGTTTGGGGACCCGGGTCCTACCCCAGGGGACATGTATCAATGCTGTTGTTAAGTAGAATCTGTTTGTAATTTTGAACGGGTACATTTTTAACGTGTTTAGCTCCAGCCAAAAAATCTTTTTTAAGCTTTTTGGAAAACATAGGGAAGGGTTGTCACCCCTGTGACATTTGTTTTGCTGTCTTTCCTCCTCTTCAGAAGATTTCACCTCACTTTTTGTCCCAATGAAAAATGTTTTTTGAAAATTTGGGTTTTTTTGTGGAACAAGGATTGGAAAGCATCAGTGGAAAGGAGAATTTTTTTTCCCATATTAACTCTTGCAGGAGAGAATTTCCCTTCCTAGGGGTAGATTTCATCTCACTTCCTGTTGTCTCCTTCCGTTTGCAAGTAGGAGTCGTTTGTAAGTTAGATGTTTGAAAGTAGGGTCCTGCCCTATATACTCAGCAGAAATTTGGGCCTTAGGTGTTGCTGTGGCCACAACACTGTAAGCCCTCACAGGGCCCTGCTGTGAAATATTAGATCAAGAATTGTAATTACATGCCCCTGTTGAACAGGAGCTGAAAAATTAGGCCTTAGGCACTGGTGCTGGTGCCACAACACTGCAACCCCTCACAGACACTCTAGTTGGAACGCAGGAACGAGCCCTGCTGCAAAGTATTGCATCAAAAATTGTAATTACACGCCCCTGTTAGACAGGGGCAGAAAAATTGGGCCTTGGGCACTGGTGCTGGTGCCACAACACTGCAACCCCTCACAGACACTCTAGTTGGAATGCAGGAACGAGCCCTGCTGCAAAGTATTGCATCAAAAATTGTAATTACACGCCCCTGTTAAACAAGGGCTGAAAAATTGGGCCTTAGGCACTGGTGCTGGTGCCACAACACTGCAACCCCTCACAGACACTCTAGTTGGAATGCAGGAACTAACCCTGCTGTAAAGTATTGCATCAAAAATTTTAATTACACGCCCCTGTTAGATAGGAGCAGAAAAATTGGGCCCTGGGCACTGGTGCTGGTGCCACAACACTGCAACCCCTCACAGACACTCTAGTTGGAATGCAGGAACGAGCCCTGCTGCAAAGTATTGCATCAAAAATTGTAATTACACGCCCCTGTTAGACAGGAGCAGAAAAATTGGGCCTTGGGCACTGGTGCTGGTGCCACAACACTACAACCCCTCACAGACACTCTAGTTGGAATGCAGGAACGAGTCCTGCTGCAAAGTATTACATCAAAAATTGTAATTACACGCCCCTGTTAAACAGGGGCTGAAAAATTGTGCCTTAGGCACTGGTGGTGGCGCCCAGAACCAAAAATGTTCTTACAAGCTATCAGCGTGATGATTGAGGAGGAAGAGGATAATTACTCAGGGATAGTCACTCAGCATCAGCATAGGCAGTCTTTGAAGGGATCTGAGATTTCAAAAAAAATTATACGGTTACATCAGCATCAGGTGCTTGGTAGCTGGTGGTGATCCAAGACTGATTCATTTCTATGAAGGTCAGTTGATCGACCGAGTCGGTGGACAGACGCACCCTGTGATCGGTTACCACACCTCCAGCAGAACTGAATGTGCGTTCCGAAAGAACGCTGGATGCAGGACAGGCCAGTAGCTCAATTGCATACTGTGCAAGCTCTGGCCAGTGATCCATCCTCAAGACCCAGTAACCCAGAGGATTTTCGGTGGGAAAGGTGTCCAAGTCTGATCTTGCCCCTAGGTATTCCTGCACCATGTAAAACAGACGCTGGCGATGGTTGCTGGAACCGATCATACCTTGGGGATGCGGACCAAAAAATTGTCTGAACGCATCGGTCAGACGGCCACCTTCTCCGCCGCTCCTTCTTTGACTGACCGAAGCCTCAGCAACACGTTGTCCAGAAACAGGAGTTTGTAACCTCCCAGTCTCTGGGAACGCGTTGCACAGACCTTTCTGCAAGGCCTCCCGAAGATGTTTCATCCTCTGCTCCCTCTGCGATGGCAAGATAAGGTCCGCAACCTTACCCTTGTAATGTGGATCAAGGAGGGTTGCCAGCCAGTATTGGTCCTTCTCCTTGATACCACGAATACGAGGATCCTTACGCAGGCTTTGCAGGATCAGGGAGGCCATGCAGCGTAGGTTTGCTGAGGCATTCGGTCCGGAGTCCTCTGGGTCACTAAGGACGACATGGTCCGCAGCCACCTCCTCCCAGCCACGTACAAGTCCATGTGTTTCTTGGGACTGATCCCTTAAAGACTGCTGCTGATGCTGAGTGCCAGGCTCCACCTCCATACTGACACAATCTTCCTCCTCCTCCTCCTCCTCGTCCTCTTCCTGTGTGATCGGCGGGCACGCAGGAACACTGTCTGGATAAAGGGGGCCTTGAGAGCTAAGGAAGTCCTCCCCTTCCTGCCTCTGTTCTGCCTCAAGTGCCCTGTCCATTATTCCACGCAGTGTGTGCTCCAACAGGTGGACAAGGGGGACAGTGTCACTGATGCATGCACTGTCACTGCTCACCATCCTCGTGGCCTCCTCAAATGGTGACAGGACAGTGCATGCATCCCTGATCATGGCCCACTGGCGTGGGGAAAAAAAACCAAGCTCCTCTGACCCTGTCCTGGTGCCATAGTCGCACAGGTACTCATTGATGGCCCTCTGCTGCGTGTGCAGCCACTGCAGCATGGCCAACGTTGAGTTCCACCTGGTGGGCATGTCACAGATTAGGTGGTTCTTGAGCAGGTTAAACTCCTTTTGGAGGTCCGTCAGCACTGGCATTATATTACCGGCGGAAATGCACACAGACTTTCCTGGCCTGCCTCAGGACATCCTGTAAGCCCGGGTACCTGCCCAAGAACCGCTGCACCACCAAGTTAAGGACGTGAGCCAAACAGGGCACATGGGTAATTTGTCCCTGTCGGAGGGCAGAGAGGAGGTTGGTGCCATTGTCGCAAACCACCATTCCTGCCTTAAGTTGGCGTGGCGTCAACCACCTCTGAACCTGCCCCTGCAGAGCTGACAGAACCTCTGCCCCAGTGTGGCTCCTGTCCCCCAAGCACACCAGCTCAAGCACCGCATGGCATCTTTTGGCCTGCGTACTTGCGTAGCCCCTTGAACGACTACGGAGCACCGCTGGTTCCGAGGAAGAGGCCATGGAGGAAGAAGAAGAGGAGGGGGTGGAGGAGAGAGGTGTGTCACAATCATTAGCATTTTGGAGGCGTGGTGGCGGAACAACCTCCAACACTACTGCACCTTGTCCTGCATCCTTCCCAGCTGCCAGCAGAGTCACCCAATGCGCCGTGAAACTTAGGTAACGTCCCTGTCCATGCCTGCTGGACCATGAGTCAGCGGTAATATGCACCTTACCGCTGACCGCCCTGTCCAGCGAGGCATGGACATTGCCTTCCACATGCCGGTAGAGAGCCGGAATCGCCTTCGGTGAGAAAAAGTGGCGTTTCGGTACCTGCCACTGAGGAACCGCACATTCCACAAACTCACGGAAGGGGGCAGAGTCTACCAACTGAAAAGGCAGCAGTTGAAGTGCTAGCGATTTTGCCAAGCTAGCATTCAACCGCTGGGCATGTGGATGGCTGGGAGCAAACTTCTTTCGCCGGTGCAGCAGCTGGGGCAGGGAAATTTGCCTGGTACAATCTGATGTCGGTGTACCAAAAGCAGATTGCCCACAAGTACCTGGCTGTGACACACCTAATTCTACACCTTCATTCCTCTCAGTGCAGGTCTCAGAGAGGACTGAAGGTCTAGTGGGGTTGGAAATCTCAGCTGATGAGGAGCAAGGAGAGGTCCTCTTTGTTCTTTGGTGTGGGTCTTTTAGATGCGCTTGCCAATGAACTGCATGGCAGGTCAACATATGTCTGGTCAAGCATGTGGTACCCAAGCGGGAGATGTTTTGGCCACGTGAGATACGCTTGAGACATATGTTGCAAATAGCAGCGGTGCGATCTGATGCACTCGTCTCAAAAAAGGCCAACACCAAAGAACTTTTTGAATAACGCGCAGAGACTGCAGCGCCCTGCACATGTGATGCAGTCAATGTGCTGCCCTTAGGCTGTCCCCTGGAGGGCATCCTGCCTCGTTGGTGATGTGCCTCCTCCTCCTCCTCCTCTCTCCTATCAGGCACCCACGTTGAGTCAGTGACCTCATCATCCCCTCCCTCCTCATCATTGGAGCAAACCTGGCAGTATGCTGCAGCAGAGGGAGCATGACTGCCAGATTGCTGTCCTTCTTGGGCACCCCCTCTGTCCGTGCTCATGTTACTGCCTTCATCGAGCTCAGTATCATCATCAGAGCCTTCCAAACGCTGGGCATCCTCCTGGAGCATGTACCCAACACTGTGGTCAAACAGTTCGAGGGACTCCTCAGGAGGACATGGTGGAGCTAGGGAAGGAGTCACTGATGACATTGAGCCAAGGGAAGAGGCCGCTGCTTTGCCAGACAAAGCACCCTGGGCATGGGTGAGAGAGGATGAGGAGGATGAGGACGGCTTGGTCATCCACTCGACCAAGTCTTCCGCATGTTGCGGCTCAACACGGCCAGCTGCCAGCTGACCACGTGCTGATGAGGATGCACCGTCTCCACGACCAGCACTAGACACAGAGCCTGCTTGCCCTCTCTTATTGGCTTGTGACTGTCTGCCTCTCCTTGTTGGCCTTCCAGACATACTAATGGCCTGTAGCTGCACTGAGCTGGGATATATATATATATATATATATATATATATATATATATATATATATATATATATACTGCAGCTAGCAAAATCAACTGCCTTCCTGTAGTATGAGAACACCACCAACCTTCTACAGGTAGCTTTAGCTGAACACTGTGAGGTGGACGCACCCCACTAACTTGTAGGTTTAGCTGAACACTGTGAGCAAAACGCACTGCACTAACTGTAAATAGTCTAGCTGCCTGACCGTGGTACTAATAGGATCAAAAGAACACCAGTAATTTTCTTCAGGTAGCTTTATATACTGTAACAAGACAAGCCTGCCTGTCAGTAGGAAGATAACAGGAACGGATCTAGCTGAACACTGTGAGCAGGATGCACTGTACTAAATGTAAATAGTCTAGCTGCCTGACCGTGGTACTAATAGGATCAAAAGAACACCAGTAATTTTCTTCAGGTAGCTTTATATACTGTAACAAGACAAGCCTGCCTGTCAGTAGGAAGATAACAGGAACGGATCTAGCTGAACACTGTGAGCAGGACGCACTGCACTAAATGTAAATAGTCTAGCTGCCTGACCGTGGTACTAATAGGATCAAAAGAACACCAGTAATTTTCTTTAGGTAGCTGTAAATACTTTAACAAGACAAGCCTGCCTGTCAGTAGGAAGATAACAGGAACGGATCTAGCTGAACACTGTGAGCAGGACGCACTGCACTAAATGTAAATAGTCTAGCTGCCTGACTGTGGTACTAATAGGATCAAAAGAACACCAGTAATTTTCTTCAGGTAGCTTTATATACTGTAACAAGACAAGCCTACCTGTCAGTAGGAAGATAACAGGAACGGATCTAGCTGAACACTGTGAGCAGGACGCACTGCACTAAATGTAAATAGTCTAGCTGCCTGACCGTGGTACTAATAGGATCAAAAGAACACCAGTAATTTTCTTCAGGTAGCTTTATATACTGTAACAAGACAAGCCTGCCTGTCAGTAGGAAGATAACAGGAACGGATCTAGCTGAACACTGTGAGCAGGACGCACTGCACTAAATGTAAATAGTCTAGCTGTCTGACCGTGGTACTAATAGGATCAAAAGAACACCAGTAATTTTCTTTAGGTAGCTGTAAATACTTTAACAAGACAAGCCTGCCTGTCAGTAGGAAGATAACAGGAACGGATCTAGCTGAACACTGTGAGCAGGACGCACTGCACTAAATGTAAATAGTCTAGCTGCCTGACCGTGGTACTAATAGGATCAAAAGAACACCAGTAATTTTCTTCAGGTAGCTTTATATACTGTAACAAGACAAGCCTACCTGTCAGTAGGAAGATAACAGGAACGGATCTAGCTGAACACTGTGAGCAGGACGCACTGCACTAAATGTAAATAGTCTAGCTGCCTGACCGTGGTACTAATAGGATCAAAAGAACACCAGTAATTTTCTTCAGGTAGCTTTATATACTGTAACAAGACAAGCCTGCCTGTCAGTAGGAAGATAACAGGAACGGATCTAGCTGAACACTGTGAGCAGGACGCACTGTACTAAATGTAAATAGTCTAGCTGCCTGACCGTGGTACTAATAGGATCAAAAGAACACCAGTTATTTTCTTTACGTAGCTGTAAATACTGTAACAAGACAAGCCTGCCTGTCAGTAGGAAGATAACAGGAACGGATCTAGCTGAACACTGAGCAGGACGCACTGCACTAAATGTAAATAGTCTAGCTGCCTGACCGTGGTACTAATAGGATCAAAAGAACACCAGTAATTTTCTTCAGGTAGCTTTATATACTGTAACAAGACAAGCCTGTCTGTCAGTAGGAAGATAACAGGAACGGATCTAGCTGAACACTGTGAGCAGGACGCACTGCACTAACTGTAAATAGTCTAGCTGCCTGACCGTGGTACTAATAGGATCAAAAGAACACCAGTAATTTTCTTTATGTAGCTGTAAATACTGTAACAAGATAAGCCTGCCTGTCAGTAGGAAGATAACAGGAACAGATCTAGCTGAACACTGTGAGCAGGACGCACTGCACCAAATGTAAATAGTCTAGAAGATAACAGGAACGGATCTAGCTAAACTGAATACAGTGTATATATATATATATATGCAACACCTGGGATGCATATATATACACAATACACTTTAAGTGCAGCTAACTGACTGACTGTCCTGTCTAATCTAGCTAACTCAAATGAAATGACACTGTCTCTCTCTCTCTCTAAGCACACCGGAACACACTGCACAGGGCCGCCGTGCAGGCGGCCTTATATAGTATGGGGCGTGTACTAAATCCCCTGAGCCATAATTGGCCAAAGCCTCCTTGGCTTTGGCCAATTACGGCTCTCTGTTCAGGCGGCGCTGTGATTGGCCAAGCATGCGGGTCATAGTGCATGCTTGGCCAATCATGGGGCAAGCAATGCACTGCGATGCCGCAGTGAATTATGGGCCGTGACGCGCCACACGAATTTGGCGTGAACGGCCCATATCGTTCGCAATTCGTCGAACGACCGAACAGCCGATGTTCGAGTCGAACATGGGTTCGACTCGAACACGAAGCTCATCCCTACTCAGGAGTCATGCTGTGTGCTCCGGTATGTCCGTGGATGACGGAGCTCTCTCACTCTGCGGCCATTCTCCTCGGCTGCTGGCCACGCCCCCCGTAGTTCAATATTTTTAAATGCAATGAATGCACCTATGGAAAAAATAATCTCTTGATAGAGTACACTATTGGGAGTACAGTGTTGGCCATCACTACAGAGGAAAAAGATTTTATTTCAGATGATTGCAAACTGAGCATACAGTGTGGCAATGCAGTGGGAAAAGCAACAAAAAGTCTAGCATGCATCACTAGAGGGATCGCCATCAGAAGGAAGGAGGTCCTGATGCCCCTATATAAATCTTTAATTAGACTTCATTTAGAATACTATGTCCAGTTGATAAGACAGAACAAGTCCAGAGATGGGCAATACAAATGGTTTTACGTCTGAGGGATAAAACATTTCAAGAGAGACTTTGGGACTTTAATATGTACAGTGTAGAGCAGGGGTCTCTAAACTACAGCCCTCCAGCTGTTAAGTAACTTCAGGTACCATGAAGCATTGCAAGACAGCCACAGGCATGACCCCCAGAGGCAGAAGGATGATGGGGCTTGTAGTTACTCAAAAGCTAAGGGGTCATAAACTGGAAACCCTTGGTCTAGGGCAAAGATGGAAAAGGGGTGACATAATTGCAACCTTTAAATACATCAAGGGGTGAAAAAAGTTTAGAAGGGGCGGATTTTCAATATGAAGCTAAGAACAAGAGCATGGGTACATTACCTCAAACTAGAAAGAAAGTTCAAAACTAGAGAAACACCCTGTCCCCCCACCCCCCACTGTTAGATTCACACCGGAACTGACCCGAACGGCAAATCCTATTAGAGTCTACAGGACCCAAACTTGAAACATCAAAAGTCCTCATTTTGAAGTTCCTGGGGGACACATATAAATGCAAATTTTTTTTATTTCCGGCAACTCATCAGTTGTTAAGGATGCCGCAGGTGGCTTTTCAGCTTGCTCCTTAACAACAAGCTATTCCCTGCACCCTGATTGGGCAAAGCTTTGCCCAATCAGGGCTTAGAATACACTGTGCAGTGCGCAGTGCATTGCAGATGTATGGCGAGGCAAATACCCACTGAACACCCTGCAAATTCAGGTGTTTGGCCCAAACAGTTCGCCCCAACTCTATTCAAAACTAATCTTAGAAAATATTATTTTATCAAGAGAGTAGTTTATGCTTGGAATAGACTTCCAGTAGAGATAATGTCAACAAAAGTCAGTATGTAAATGGTTAGAAAACTTGCTAAAAGATTGTATTTAGAGAGTAGTAGTTAATGATTCATACTCTGAATGGTCTAGGGTTGTTAGTGGTGTACTCCAAGGTTTAGTGTTGGGACCCTTGCTTTGTAATATATTTATAAATGATATAGGGTCTGGTATTAAAAGTACCATTTCAGTCTTTGCAGATGATACTAAGCTATGCAGTGGAATAACATCCTTGCAGGATATTGCCAACCTCAGTGCACTGTTTAATTGGGCAACCATGTGGCAAATGAGGTTTAATGTTGATAAATGTAAAGTTATGCACTTGGGGCCTAAGAATATGCATGTATCATACAAACTAGGGGGATTACAACTGGGAAAATCAATGGTGGAGAAATGATCTGGGTGTTCTGATAGATCATAAGCCTAATAATGGCATGCAATGCCAAGGTGCAGTTTCCAAAGTGAGCAAAATCCTTTCTTGTATTAAGAGAGGTATAGGACATGCTTTATGTCTGGAGGAATAAGAGATATAATCTCCAAATATGGAAAGGTTTCCTCACAGTAAGAGCTTCATATATCAGACCAAGACAGAAGTGCAGTTAAATCACACTTGTTTAATAATAAAAGTAAATAGAACAAAGGTAGTCAAAACATAGCCAAAGTTCAATAACCGGAATGGATGGTCAGACAAGCCAGAAAGTCAGGGAGCCAGGGATCAGTGTAGTGGAATAGCAAGCAGGATCTGGAGCCAGAAGGAATGTCAGCCAAGCAAGTCTTTAACAGGAACGCAGGAGTCTCTGTGATGTTGACCAAGGCGAAGGCAGAGATCATCTGGGCTGGACGGCTTATGTAGGCAAGACTGACAAGCAGGATATCATCAACAAGGTTAGTCACTGTGGAGCGATAGGAGCTGGCAATCAGCTGACAGCGGTGTGGCCAGCTCAGAGAAGGAAGGGCTGAGCCCAGCCCTGACAGAGCTGTGAAAAAGTTAAATAGACTTCCTCAGGAACTGATTCTATCCAGCTGAGTAGATTAGGAAGCCCTGGATTATTTCCTAAATGTACATAATATAATTGGATACTAACATTTATAGATAACGTTGATCTAGGGAATAGGGATGAGCCGAACACCCCCCTGTTCGGTTCGCACCAGAACATGCGAACAGGAAAAAAATTCGTTCGAACACGCGAACACCGTTAAAGTCTATGGGACACGAACATGAATAATCAAAAGTGCTAATTTTAAAGGCTAATATGCAAGTTATTGTCAATAAAAGTGTTTGGGGACCTGGGTCCTGCCCCAGGGGACATGAATCAATGCAAAAAAAAGTTTTAAAAACGGCCGTTTTTTCAGGAGCAGTGATTTTAATAATGCTTAAAGTCAAACAATAAAAGTGTAATATCCCTTTAAATTTCATACCTGGGGGGTGTCTATAGTATGCCTGTAAAGGGGCGCATGTTTCCCGTGTTTAGAACAGTCTGACAGCAAAATGACATTTTGAAGGAAAAAACACATTTAAAACTACCGCGGCTATTGCATTGCCGACAATACACATAGAAGTTCATTGATAAAAACGGCATGGGAATTCCCCACAGGGGAACCCCGAACCAAAATAAAAAAAAAAAATTGATGTGGGGGTCCCCCTAAATTCCATACAAGGCCCTTCAGGTCTGGTATGGATATTAAGGGGAACCCCAGCCAAAATTTAAAAAAAAAATTGACGTGGGGTTCCCCCTAAATTCCATACCAGACCCTTCAGGTCTGGTATGGATTTTAAGGGGAACCCCGCGCCAAAAAAAAAAAAAAAAACGGTGTGGGGTCCCCCTAAAAATCCATACCAGACCCTTATCCGAGCACGCAACCTGGCAGGCCGCAGGAAAAGAGGGGGGGACGAGAGTGCAGCCCCCCCCCCCTCCTGAACCGTACCAGGCCACATGCCCTCAACATTGGGAGGGTGCTTTGGGGTAGCCCCCCAAAACACCTTGTCCCCATGTTGATGAGGACAAGGGCCTCATCCTCACAACCGTGGCCGGTGGTTGTGGGGGTCTGCGGGCGGGGGGCTTATCGGAATCTGGAAGCCCCCTTTAACAAGGGGACCCCCAGATCCCGGCCCCCCCCCTGTGTGAAATGGTAAGGGGGTACTTACCCCTACCATTTCACTAAAAAACTGTCAAAAATGTTAAAAATGACAAGAGACAGTTTTTGACAATTCCTTTATTTAAATGCTTCTTCTTTCTTCCTTCATCTTCTTCTTCTTCTGGTTCTTCTGGCTCTTCTGGTTCTTCCTCCGGCGTTCTCGTCCAGCATCTTCTCCGCGGCGTCTTCTATCTTCTTCTCCTCGGGCCGCTCCGCACCCATGGCATGGGGGGGGAGGCTCCCGCTCTTCTCTTCATCTTCTTCTCTTCTTCATCTTCTTCTTCATCTTCTTCTTCATCTCTTCTTCCTTCTTCTCTTCTTCATGTCTTCTGCGGGCCGCTCCGCAGCCATGCTGGCATGGTGGGAGGCTCCCGCTGTGTGACGGCGTCTCTTCGTCTGACGGTTCTTAAATAACGGGGGGCGGGGCCACCCGGTGACCCCGCCCCCCTCTGACGCACGGTGACATGACGGGACTTCCCTGTGGCATTCCCCGTGACGTCACAAGGTGTTTTGGGGGGCTACCCCAAAGCACCCTCCCAATGTTGAGGGCATGTGGCCTGGTACGGTTCAGGAGGGGGGGGGGCCGCACTCTCGTCCCCCCCTCTTTTCCTGCGGCCTGCCAGGTTGCGTGCTCGGATAAGGGTCTGGTATGGATTTTTAGGGGGACCCCACGCCGGTTTTTTTTTTTTTTTTGGCGCGGGGTTCCCCTTAAAATCCATACCAGACCTGAAGGGTCTGGTATGGAATTTAGGGGGAACCCCACATCAATTTTTTTTTAAATTTTGGCTGGGGTTCCCCTTAATATCCATACCAGACCTGAAGGGCCTTGTATGGAATTTAGGGGGACCCCCACATCATTTTTTTTTTTTTATTTTGGTTCGGGGTTCCCCTGTGGGGAATTCCCATGCCGTTTTTATCAATGAACTTCTATGTGTATTGTCGGCAATGCAATAGCCGCGGGTAGTTTTAAATGAGTTTTTTCCTTCAAAATGTCATTTTGCTGTCAGACTGTTCTAAACACAGGAAACATGCGCCCCTTTACAGGCATACTATAGACACCCCCCAGGTACGAAATTTAAAGGGATATTACACTTTTATTGTTTGACTTTAAGCATTAATAAAATCACTGCTCCTGAAAAAACGTCCGTTTTTAAAACTTTTTTTTGCATTGATCCATGTCCCCTGGGGCAGGACCCGGGTCCCCAAACACTTTTTATGACAATAACTTGCATATAAGCCTTTAAAATTAGCACTTTTGATTTCTCCCATAGACTTTTAAAGGGTGTTCCTCGGCATTCGAATTTGCCGCGAACACCCCAAATTGTTCGCTGTTCGGCGAACTTGCGAACAGCCAATGTTCGAGTAGAACATGAGTTCGACTCGAACTCGAAGCTCATCCCTACTAGGGAATATCCAATTGCCTCTCCGGGGGGGGTCAGAAATAATGTTTTTCCCCTGCTGGAGGAAATTGGATCACTCTTTGCTGGGGTTTCTGCCTCCCTGTAGATCAACTGTGGGTATAGGATTGTGTATATAAGATTGTATCATTTTTTTCCTCTTTTATTGATTGAACTAGATGGACTTATGTCTTTTTTTCAGCCAGACTAACTATGTAATATTAAGTGGATTCAAACACACTTGGGACAAACATAGCTCTATACTTAGACATTATAAGTTAAAAAAAATAAAAACTCCAAAAATTTGTTGCAGTTGTCAGAGGACCACGTGGCCTTTTTTCTGCCGTCACTTTTCTTTGTTTCTATATTTCTTTCTAAAAGATGGGTGAGCCGATTATTTGTATGGCTCCTTGTAAAAATGTCAGAAAATAACATTTCTGACATATGGAGGAGAGAAGTGATATGAACACCATATTGTTTTGGAAGGATGATAAAAGACAGGGTATAGAGTATCAAGTAACCAGCAGATGGCTAAAAACTTTTTTGCAGTTGAAGAATGAAAAGCAGTAAATCGCAATCAAGTTGCCAGGTGTTAACTTCATGTAACACCACTTACAGGAGTAGTGAAGTTGTACCTCAAGAACAAATGCCCTTTATCCATCATCCTCGATAAAAATGTAATAAACAGCACACCTCTACCCCACATAAAGCTTGGGTGTCAGCGCCTAGGACGCAATGTTCAATTATTTTCTTAATAGTACATTCACAGATTTTTCTGCTGCATGGAAACATACTGCTGTGTTTGTTTTGTTGCTGCAGCGGCTTGAGCAGGGGGCCCAGTGGTATCAAATAATACTATTAAAAAAAAAACATATAATGTTGTTTCTTTGTTTAAATGCTTGTCTTTCCTGTTCAAAGTAGGACCTAGTCAAATTTAGTAAATGCAGTCCAGATATTCGCTACAATATTTCAGGGCTTTTCTCTTTTTTCTAATTTGAGACAAATTATTTTAATGTTTTTTTAATTAAAAAAATGATGGCTTGGGTCCTGCTCAAAATACAATCAAGGGTGTAAATATTGTGCATGCAGTCACTACAATACATTTTTCCCATAAAATATACTGTAATGTTTTTTATTCATTAAAAGTTGGTTTGCATCTTTTCTGTTCAAAAAAATAGGGTCAGTGAAAGTGGTGAAATATTGTGCACATATGGTGACAGTGCTTGGCACGGTTTGAGTTTAGGAAATGGATATAGGAATGACACAGGATACTTAAAGTGTAAGTCCACCCTAACACTAAAATCTCTGCATCTTTAGACATCTGCTATCTAACACTAATCTAGCCCCGTAAAGAAGAAATAAGTATAAATACCTTTTTTGAAGCTAATCCGGCCAATCCCACTTTAAAGTTTCAGTTTGAGAAGCTCCAGTGTATTTATTGATCCTGGATTGGAGTCTGGAGCTTGGAGGCTTCAAAATGTCTTGGGTGGGACAAAGCCTTTAATCCTGTGTCCAGGTCCTATTGGAGACCTGCCCCCTATTGGACCCCCTCACCACCCATGTACAGGATATACATACATCATCGCCAAACTGAAATTATGTCACTGCACATGTGCTGTTGTGACATGTGACAGCCATCTTGGATGACATGATTGATTTTTTCTTGGTTATTTTTTTTTAATAAAAGACTTGTCTAAAAGTGTGTTACTATTCACTTTTGTTTGTGAATGAGAAGTTTATTGGGGTTATTTTTTTTAATAAAAGACTTATTTAAAAGTGTTACTATTCACTTTTGTTTGTGAATGAGCAAATCCTTTCCTGTGTACCCTTTCTTCATTCACGTGTGTGTGTGTGGGGGGGGGGCAGGTATCAGAGGGCCACCTTATTTTTAGGGCACTAAGGTACCCTATCAATGTTGATGGCACCTAATCTGGTTGATTCAGGAGGGGGTTCATGCCCTCCCACCCCTTTTCCATTTAAGCTGAATGCTCAGATAAGGGTCTGGTATGGATTTTGGGGGGGGGGCATGTTTTTTTCTTTATTTTTGCATGGGGTTCCCCCTTAAAATTTATACCAGGCCTAAAGGGCCTAGCTTGTATTTTGAGGGGACCCTACACCTTTTTAATACACTATTCCCACCCTTTGTTTACATTCATCTGTCAGCAGGAATCTCCAACTGACAGCGGAATGGGGCTGGGTGGGTATACAGCACTGGTTGTTAGGAAACCGGCAGCCACTTACTACCTAGCATCCAGATGTCCTGAACAGGGTGCTGTTACATTGTTTCACCTACTGCTGCAGCTGGAGGTTTGACCCTGAAAAAAGTACATGTTTAGTTTGGCCATTCGCTGAACCTTCAAACAAACAAAATTTGGCTTGTACATGTGTTCAGCACAAACCAGCAGCTCATTCCTAATTAAAGTATATATTATAAAGCAGTGAATGTGACATTTGCCAAACATTAATTGCAGATGTACCTTCCTGGTGCATGTGTTTTAAATTACAGGGATTGATTCACATGCAGTGAATGTTTGTCCATGGTCACATTCACTGCTTTATACATATGCCCCTAAGACTATCAATATTTAGCTTGAGGCTCGGTTCACACTGAAACCAGCTGCAGATTGTACAGGAACACTGTGCGTCCCCATTCTCCGGTTCAGTGATGAATCAGGGCCAAATCTTTGCCTGTATTCTGCCCTGAAATGGAGCCAAAGATGCACAGCATTTCTGTGCAGTGCACTCCACAGTCGCCCCAGAGATATGCGAACCTGCTCCATGTAGAGTCGGTCACATTCTCCTGCTATGCGAATTGGATGCGGAGAAATCCGCATCCAATTCACATAGGTGTGAACCCAGCCATCATTTGCATGTGATTTTATGAATTTATCTAGTCACTGAAGCCTTCAATAGCTTCAAAGGGTTGCTAAGGGTTAAGTGGTTAGGACTCTTGCCTTGCCACGCCAGATTACTGGGTTTATTTAGCTCTATTGAATTCATATGTTCTTACAGTGTTTACATTGGTTCCCTCTGATTACACCTAAACTCCCAAAAATATACCTGTAGTTTTATTTGCTACTATGTGGCCCTGCTGTGTACATATCTCAACAACCTTGAAATCTTGTGTCTATTTTGTGTTTGTTGTGTCTATACTGTCAAGAATATAATGAAAAATATGCATTTTTAAGCTTTTCAGTTTGTCTTGTAAATTCTTTTTTTCATTATATTCCTTGGAATTGTATTTTACTTATTAGAGGAATCACAATGTACCAGCTGTGAAATAACACAATTTAGAGTATTGAAAATAGTAATTTAACTATTTGCAGGACTCTTTTGTCTGTAATAAACTTTTACAGAACGTTATTAAATTTAATTCAGACAATCTGTTTAATTTATCATGTATACCTACCTAAACAGTATGCTTTTTCTGTCTTTTATATTAAGCTGAGGTATTTTGTGTGTGTCCTGAAATAGTGTTTGATGTCTCAGTATCATAGCAACCTCAAAAAAGAAAGTTTGTTTAATATAATTACCTTCCAAGTAGCGCATTTACTTTTTACAAAGTGAGCATAATGATTCACCATAGGAACTTGAGAAAAATGCCCTCCTGCCAGATAACATTTCTTTGAATGTCTTTTGGTGTTCTACTGGTATCTTACTAGAATAATGTCATGCTGCCATTTCTAGACAACAATTAATGTAGCTATGTTCATGCAGACAGCAAGTTTGTTTGTGATTTGTTGTCTCTGGCAGAGCTAATACATTTAAAGTAGCTTCAAAATTACAAAACAAGAGTGATTCAAATACCACCTGTCGTTTATGGTCGAACAGCCATTTATTTACCACATTTTTTTTTAATGCAGCACATGCTGACCTTTGCGTAAACAAGAATAAAAATGTTTTCATGTCTTCACAGTATAAGCTGCAAGCCAAATGAATTAAATGCTCCCCTAAAAATGTAAATAGGAATCCACTAACATTTTTTTTTTCTTGATAAAGATTATCTGATGCAAATTAAAAAAAAAAAAAAATTGTGCAAGCCCTGTTGGCATGCATATCTACCCTTAGTGACTTAAACTGCACTGCTAAGGGGCACATGAACAGTGAGGAATAATTTTTTTTAAAACAGAGTTGGCACTTTCAATTTTTCCAAGCCGTAAACCAATATTGTTGAAATCACGATACTGATAAGCAACTTCTCCTACACCTCTTCTTTGACTTGATCTCCCAGCTTTTATGCAAATGAACAGAAGCACGATCTTTACATTTTGTCAAACTCTGTATACAATTTATCCAAAAATGTTACATTGTGTTATATAAAAAGGTTAATTCCAGGGATAGAATATATACAATTGGAAGAAGTTTAGGGTCGTGGCAACTTTTACACATACAATTATTTTGAAGGAGTGTTTAACTCTAGTTAACCAATTTAATTTAGATGTTTTCTTCTGACATCCCAGATACTGACCACAGAATAAGCAGAGCATATAAACAATATTTGCTAGGAATACTCTAGGTGTGATAATGTTTGTATATTTTTATTTTAAATGTAAAAAAGTGCTTTAGCCATTTTTTATGAAAATGTATGTCTCCAATTTACAAATATTTTTAATGATTTCCTATTAAATTGTTCAAATGGTAAGCTTTCCAATCTATTACAACCCACTTACAGAACTGCCAAATAAATAAAATGTGTACTCTCCTTTTACTTTTTGTGATAAAAGAAAGATCCCAGTATACCCTCAGAGAGCCACAGGAGTCTAAATTTGCCACCACTTGAATAGGATAACACCCTCATGATAATCAAAACCTGACAAATTGATAAACCTGACAAACCCTTCTCCCAACTGGCAGAGTTAAAAAGAATATCTCCTTAACCATTTGCCTACTGGGCACTTTCACCCCCTTCCTGCCCAGGCCAATTTTCAGCTTTTAGTGCTCTAACACTTTGAATGACAATTACTGTCATGAAACACTGTACCCATATGAAATTTGTGTTTGTTTTTTCACACAAATAGAGCTTTCTTTTGGTGATATTAAATCACTACTGGGTTTTTCATTGTTTGTGCTATAAAAAAAAGACTGAATTTAATGAAAAAAACTACTTTTTCTTTGTTTCTGTCCTAAAGTTTTGCAAATTAGTAATTATTCTTTATATGTTGTCCAAAATTTATACTGCTACATATCTTTGGTAAAAATAACCTAATCAGTGTATTTTATTTGGTCTTTGTGAAAGGTATAGAGTCTACAAGCTATGGTGCCAATCATTGAAAATTCATCACACCTGATGTACTGAAGGCCTATCGCTATTTCTTAAAACACTAACGAGCCAGGAAAGTACAAATACCCCCAAATGACCCCTTTTTGAAAAGTAGATATTCCAGGGTTTTTAGTAAGTTGC
Source organism: Lithobates clamitans (assembly GCA_037952925.1). Classification (NCBI taxonomy): domain Eukaryota; kingdom Metazoa; phylum Chordata; class Amphibia; order Anura; family Ranidae; genus Lithobates; species Lithobates clamitans. The sequence continues at coordinate 4,664,213 of JBBGZY010000656.1, forward strand.
ATGGTGAATTTTGTTAAGTTGTAATTATTTCCCACAATTCTTTGCAATATGTAACCCTATAGAGGTATTCTTGATGAAAGCAAGAATTGGCCTTGCTGTAAAAAATTGCAATGATGTGCACCTGTCAAACAGGTGCAGAAAAATTGGTCTTTGGGTGTGGTGGCACCTTTCCACCATAACCCTGTAGAGGTAATCTTGATAAAAGCAAGAATTGGCCTTGCTGTAAAAAATTGCAATGATATGCACCTGTCAAACAGGTACTGAAAAATTGGTCTTTGGGTGTTAATTGTGCCCATGAAACGTATACCAAAAACATTCTTCCAGATGAAATGATTAAACACCCTCAAAGCTAGGCATCCTCGAATTCCTGCAGAGATTCCACATCCCAAAAAGACTTAATCAGTGACTTAATAATTTTTATAAAGTCAAACGTTCCACTGAGTCTGTGGACAAACGCGTTCTATGATCAGTATTGAAACCTCCTGCAGCACCGAATGCCCGTTCTAAAAGCATGCTGGATGCTGGGCAGCCCAACAACTCAATAGCATACTGGGCTAGTTCTGGCCAGTGGTCTATTCTCATGACCCAGTAAGTCAGTGGATCGTCAGCTGGAAAACTCTCCATCTCTGTTTTGGCCCCAAAGTAATCGTCCACCATGTGATGCAGGCACTGCCGATAGGATGTGGAACCTGACAGCCCTGGGCAACAAGGACTAAAAAATTAAAAAATGCCTCACATAGGAAGACGCCTTCTCCAACGCTCCTCTCTTGACCAACAGAAGACTCAAAACAACGTTTTCCATGACACTGTAACCTACTGGAGTCAGGAAAAACATTCAATAAAATCCTCTTTAACGTGTTCTCAAGAGATTTTATTTTCTGCACTCCCTGTAGGGACGGGATTAGTTCTAAGACCTTCCCCTTATAACAGTGGTCAAGGAGGGTTGCCAACCAGTAACCGTCTCCTTTATGCCACGTATTCTTGGGTTCTTCACAGGCTTTGAAACATGAGGTTGCCCATGAACCTCAAATTTTCTGAGGCTTGAGAGGTAGACTCCTTGGGTCACTCAGGATGACAGCATCTGGAACTTCTTCCTCCTAGCCATGTATTACTCCCAGGGGTCCTGGAGTTGGAAAGCCATCGCTTACAGATTGATGCATGTCTTCCTCTTCTTCGAAGCCTATGAAAGTGTCAGAATCTTCCTCCTCATCCTCCTCCCCTCTCTCCTCCTGTGTGTTCTGTGACATAGGAATGATGGTGTCTGGATAAAGTGGGCCTTGAGAGGAAAGGAAGTCCTCCTCTTCCTCCTGCTGCTCTGCCTCTGGGCCCCTGTCCATAATGCCACACAGAGTCTGCTCCAGCAAGAACATAACAGGGATTGTGTCACTGATGCATGCACTGTCGTGGCTCACCATCCTTGTGGCCTCCTCAAATGGTGACAGTACAGTGCATGCATCCTTAATAAACAGCCATTGGCATAGGGAAAAAATACAGAGGCGGCCTGAGCCTGTTGCTGTGCCGTATTCGCACAGGTACTCGTTGACAGCCCTCTGCTGCATGTATAGCCGCTGCAGCATTGAAGAGTTCCACCTGGTGGGTAGGGATGAGCTTCGAGTTCGAGTCGAACTCATGTTCTACTCGATCATTGGCTGTTCGCAAGTTCGCCGAACAGCGAACAATTTGGGGTGTTCGCGGCAAATTCGAATGCCGCGGAACACCCTTTAAAAGTCTATGGGAGAAATCAAAAGTGCTAATTTTAAAGGCTTATATGCAAGTTATTGTCATAAAAAGTGTTTGGGGACCCGGGTTCTGCCCCAGGGGACATGGATCAATGCAAAAAAAAGTTTTAAAAACGGACGTTTTTTCAGGAGCAGTGATTTTATTATTGCTTAAAGTCAAACAATAAAAGTGTAATATCCCTTTAAATTTCGTACCTGGGGGGTGTCTATAGTATGCCTGTAAAGGGGCGCATGTTTCCTGTGTTTAGAACAGTCTGACAGCAAAATGACATTTGGAAGGAAAAAACTCATTTAAAACTACCGCGGCTATTGCATTGCCGACAATACACATAGAAGTTCATTGATAAAAACGGCATGGGAATTCCCCACAGGGCAACCCCGAACCAAAATAAAAAAAAAAAAATGATGTGGGGGTCCCCCTAAATTCCATACAAGGCCCTTCAGGTCTGGTATGGATATTAAGGGGAACCCCAGCCAAAATTTAAAAAAAAAATTGACGTGGGGTTCCCCCTAAATTCCATACCAGACCCTTCAGGTCTGGTATGGATTTTAAGGGGAACTCCGCGCCAAAAAAAAAAAAAAAACGGCATGGGGTCCCCCTAAAAATCCATACCAGACCCTTATCCGAGCACGCAACCTGGCAGGCCGCAGGAAAAGAGGGGGGGACGAGAGTGCGGCCCCCCCCCCTCCTGAACCGTACCAGGCCACATGCCCTCAACATTGGGAGGGTGCTTTGGGGTAGCCCCCCAAAACACCTTGTCCCCATGTTGATGAGGACAAGGGCCTCATCCTCACAACCGTGGCCGGTGGTTGTGGGGGTCTGTGGGCGGGGGGCTTATCGGAATCTGGAAGCCCCCTTTAACAAGGGGACCCCCAGATCCCGGCCCCCCCCCTGTGTGAAATGGTAAGGGGGTACTTACCCCTACCATTTCACTAAAAAACTGTCAAAAATGTTAAAAATGACAAGAGACAGTTTTTGACAATTCCTTTATTTAAATGCTTCTTCTTTCTTCCTTCATCTTCTTCTTCTTCTGGTTCTTCTGGCTCTTCTGGTTCTTCCTCCAGCGTTCTCGTCCAGCATCTTCTCCACGGCGTCTTCTATCTTCTTCTCCTCGGGCCGCTCCGCACCCATGGCATGAGGGGGGAGGCTCCCGTTCTTCATCTTCTTCTCTTCTTCATCTTCTTCTTCATCTTCTTCTTCTTCTTCTTCCTTCTTCTCTTCTTCCTGTCTTCTCCGGGCCGCTCCGCAGCCATGCTGTGGCATGGAGGGAGGCTCCCGCTGTGTGACGGCGTCTCTTCGTCTGACGGTTCTTAAATAACGGGGGGCGGGGCCATCCGGTGACCCCGCCCCCCTCTGACGCACGGTGACTTGAGGGACTTCCCTGTGACGTCACGGGGAATGCCACAGGGAAGTCCCGTCATGTCACCGTGCGTCAGAGGGGGGCGGGGTCACCGGGTGGCCCCGCCCCCCGTTATTTAAGAACCGTCAGACGAAGAGACGCCGTCACACAGCGGGAGCCTCCCTCCATGCCACAGCATGGCTGCGGAGCGGCCCGGAGAAGACAGGAAGAAGAGAAGAAGGAAGAAGAAGAAGAAGAAGAAGAAGAAGATGAAGAAGAAGATGAAGAAGAGAAGAAGATGAAGAGAAGAGCGGGAGCCTCCCCCCTCATGCCATGGGTGCGGAGCGGCCCGAGGAGAAGAAGATAGAAGACGCCGCGGAGAAGATGCTGGACGAGAACGCCGGAGGAAGAACCAGAAGAGCCAGAAGAACCAGAAGAAGAAGAAGATGAAGGAAGAAAGAAGAAGCATTTAAATAAAGGAATTGTCAAAAACTGTCTCTTGTCATTTTTAACATTTTTGACAGTTTTTTAGTGAAATGGTAGGGGTAAGTACCCCCTTACCATTTCACACAGGGGGGGGGCCGGGATCTGGGGGTCCCCTTGTTAAAGGGGGCTTCCAGATTCCGATAAGCCCCCCGCAAGCAGACCCCCACAACCACCGGCCACGGTTGTGAGGATGAGGCCCTTGTCCTCATCAACATGGGGACAAGGTGTTTTGGGGGGCTACCCCAAAGCACCCTCCCAATGTTGAGGGCATGTGGCCTGGTACGGTTCAGGAGGGGGGGGGCCGCACTCTCGTCCCCCCCTCTTTTCCTGCGGCCTGCCAGGTTGCGTGCTCGGATAAGGGTCTGGTATGGATTTTTAGGGGGACCCCATGCCGTTTTTTTTTTTTTTTTTTGGCGCGGGGTTCCCCTTAAAATCCATACCAGACCTGAAGGGTCTGGTATGGAATTTAGGGGGAACCCCACGTCAATTTTTTTTAAAATTTTGGCTGGGGTTCCCCTTAATATCCATACCAGACCTGAAGGGCCCTGTATGGAATTTAGGGGGACCCCCACATCATTTTTTTTTTTTTATTTTGGTTCGGGGTTGCCCTGTGGGGAATTCCCATGCCGTTTTTATCAATGAACTTCTATGTGTATTGTCGGCAATGCAATAGCCGCGGTAGTTTTAAATGTGTTTTTTCCTTCAAAATGTCACTTTGCTGTCAGACTGTTCTAAACACGGGAAACATGCGCCCCTTTACAGGCATACTATAGACACCCCCCAGGTATGAAATTTAAAGGGATATTACACTTTTATTGTTTGACTTTAAGCATTATTAAAATCACTGCTCCTGAAAAAACGTCCGTTTTTAAAACTTTTTTTTGCATTGATTCATGTCCCCTGGGGGAGGACCCGGGTCCCCAAACACTTTTTATGACAATAACTTGCATATTAGCCTTTAAAATTAGCACTTTTGATTATTCATGTTCGTGTCCCATAGACTTTAACGGCGTTCGCGTGTTCGAACGAATTTTTTTCCTGTTCGCATGTTCTGGTGCGAACCGAACAGGGGGGTGTTCGGCTCATCCCTACTGGTGGGCATGTCACAAATCAGGCGGTTTACGGGCAGGTGGATTTCCCACTGAATTTCAGCCAACCGAGCACTGGCTGTGTATGACTCTTCTGGCCTCCAAATTGAGGACATTTGCCAGGCACGGCACATGTGTCAACTTTCCTTGTCTAAGGGCGGACAGGAGATTCTGGTATGGAAATTAAGGGGAACCCTGTGCCAATTTTTTTTTTAAATGGCGCAGTCCCCCCCCAAAAATACATACCAAACCCTTCAGGTCTTCAAGATTTTAAGGGGAACCCTGCGACAAAATTTTAAAAAATGGCGTAGGAGACCCCAAAATCAATACCAGACCCTTATCCAAGCACCCAACCTGGCAGGCTGCAGGAAATGAGAGGGGATGAGAGCGCGCCCCCCCTCCTGGACCACATGCCCTCAACATGGGGAGAGTGCTTTGGGGGCTTCCCTGTGGCATCAGAGGGGGCAGGGTCATTCGTTTATGTCACTGGGTGGCCCCGCCCTCAGCTATATAACGGCTGTCACCAAGAAGAAGCATCACTCGGCGGGAGCCTCCCATGGAGGTGGAACTGTTGTGGCTTTTTTTTTCAGTCTGTCGAGCAGCATGAATTTATATCACTGGACATATTTTGTATTTTTTTATTTTTTTAATAAAGGACTTGTCCCAAGCTGTCTCTATGCTTCAACAACACCTTGTGCCCTTGCAAAAACATACCACCTAAGTTACCAGGCCTTTTTCACCGTTAATTTCCTTGGGTCCCAAAGCAGTTTTTTTTTTTTTTTTGCTTTCGTGGTGTCTCAGTTCAACACATTATATATAATGAGTTTTGCACTCTACCTTTTCATGTATGGTATGCCTCTTTTGTAGCTGAAATTGTTTAATTTGGTAGCAAATTTGGATACATTTATTTTTAGGTCCCTGGTTTTTATTATAAATAAATAGTAAGAAAATTAATAACATGCACTTTCCTGTAATTTATCCCAATACAACATTTTGTGTAATTTGATTCATATATATATATATATATATATATATATATATACATATACACACACCAAAAAATAGAATCAACAAAGTCTTCATATTAAAATGATATCACATTAGTAGGAATTTTGTGTAATGTAGTGGAAATAGTAAATTTCAAAGTGAAATTATGCATTTTATTTTAGGAGAGCATAATTCCCATTTTGATGCTACATTGTGACAAACACAAAGAAAAAACTGTTTGTGTAAATTGTTAGCATAACATCAAGGGTTAAGTTGGGTTGGCACAAATTAGCACAATGACAACTTTTTCACAGGTTTGTGATCTTTAAAAATTCAAATGACATTGCATTCACTTGCATGAGCATTTAATGCTTGTGCAGTGAATGCCAGTGTCATCCAGATCATCTAACATCGGTGTTGAGACCTTGGAATTTTTTTAGAGAGGGACTATATTATTTCCTTTTTACAACTTTATTTTTTACACTTTTCTTTTTTCATAAGGGGCTCTTGATCAGGCAGTCGCACAGTCCACAGCCACTCCTTTGTCTAAGGTTTTACTTACCTCCTCATAAAATGAAATCAGATTTGTCTGACAACTTCTGTCTTTCATGAATCCATGCTATCTGTTAAGATATTTTTTTCCATTAATTCCATTAATTCAACCATTAAACATATTTTTAAAAATACGACTATGTCATTATATCCGAGCCCTATGGTTCCAATTCTGGGCATGCTGGCTTTCCAGCCGGGCATGATAGATCTGGGATTTGGTGCCATACAGCAAAGAGGTAAAAATAGGCTTATTCATTTTTCAGTAGATAATCGTTTAATGACAAGAAGGGAGATTGAATGTGATATAGCACCAGATTTAGACTTTCTTAGGCTGACGCAACTATGCACCATTATCCGTTCAAAGTCAAACATATACATGGCAATTTGGGCAAAGTCGTGGTTTGAGCAGTTATGCTTAGCTGGGGAGTCATTGAAGCACTCCCTATCATATTTTTATGCCACACTGACTGTATTGGAAGCACCACAAGAACTTACCTTTTTTTAGGCATGGGAAAGGGATTTGGGGGTTACATTCTCCCAGGTGCAGAAGGACAGGATTTTACTGTTTACTCATAAGGCTTCTGTGGCGAGTAGATATTAGAAGGGAGGATATAAAATCTTCACCAGATGGTATAGAACACCGACAGTACTGCATTGGATATTTCCCCAGGTCTTGGATGTATGCTGGCGGTGTCATGAGGCAGAGGGTACTGTGTTACAAATTTTTTGGGAATGTGCGAGAATAAAGGAGAATTGGAAAATGTTGGCTGAAACTGTTAAACAATTACAGGTGGACGGGGGCGTGTCTGGACGAGCTAGGAGAAGGACGTGTGGAAGCTGAGCTCCGCTCTACATATATCCATCCGACGCCATCCTAGCCCTTCTTCAATCTGTGGAGCTCCTCTCCACCTCCAGAAGTGGTTAGCCAACCTCCGCTGCGGCTAACAAGGGGAATTGGCTACCAGGGCTGCACTCTATCTAGCCCCGGGCCTCCAGCTGGACCTGACATTCGTGTCAGAGGTCTGCCAGAGGCAACAGGAGATAATGACCTAGAACCATCTATAAGAGGCATCTTTAATACCATCTTGGGCAATTCAGCCACTGAACCGCTACGCTTTGACCGTGTGCATCGTGCCCTAAGACCCCGTAATGCTAAGTCAGATCAGCCCAGAGACGTTATTTGTCGCTTGCATTATTTTGAAGACAAAAATGCTATTATGATGAAGATGCGGGGCTTGCCTAACGTAGACTTTGACGGAGCAGTCATCACCATATTTCCAGATTTTTCTAAGGAAACCTTGGACCGTCGCAGAGCTCTGAAACCGCTCCTTGACCACCTGCGTTCAGATGGGATCACATACAGATGGGGATTCCCAGCCTGCCTAATTGCCACAAAAAATGGTCGGTCACACACGCTGAGATTTCCGGAGGAACTTCCAACCTTTTTGCAAGATCTTAATCTTCCACCCATGGAACTCCCAGGTTGGCAGGACCCGATCCCTAAATTCCTGAGTCCAACGGACCCATCTTGGAGAAAGACCCCCTCAAAGAAAAGGCGTACCTCTCTTCCAGGCTCTGTACAAAAGCATGGTCGAAATATGTAACTTTTCACACGTACTAATTTTCTTATTACAGATAATCTTTTTCCTACAGGTTGTCTATCTTAAGTCAGGTTTTGGCCGCAGTTTTTCTCTTTTTTTTTTTTTTCCATACTGTGGTACTGACCAATGTTCTTTGTTACCTTTTATCCTTGGGTTTGTAATTTAAGCACCAAATTGGTTTGCACTTTGTTGCCTAGGGGTTATGTTTTGTTCAAATTGATCCTGGTTACAAACTGGTAATATTTACATTCCTAAATTGAACTAATTATTTACTTATAGTTATAAGTTATTCGTTTTCTCATAGGTCGCGCGCTGTGGGGATACACTTCCTCTGTTTACCCCCCTTCACTACAGCGCAATCCTGTCACCCCCTTTCCTTCTGGGGTTGGCGAGAACGATTGGCCTTATAGTCGCCCTATTCAGTCCCCATCTAGGGATTGGGTTGGCCTCTAGTTCTCTCTCTCCCCAATGGGAACACTGCAGATTTCTGCGTGATAATTATGTGTTTCCCACAAGTTGGTTAACTTATATATGTGATTTTCACATGTGTTTTTTTTGTTTTTCTTTTCTCTCTCTTTCTTTCCAAAAAAACTCTCTCCTTTTCTCCTTTCTACTCCCCCCCTCTGGCTGGTATGCATGGAAATATAGGCTAAAGGTACGTACTATGCTTTAACAATGGCTACATTAAAGGTTATATCATATAACGTTAGGGGTCTTAATGTTGCCGCTAAAAGACACCAATTAGTCCGTGAACTTAAAAGAGCCACATGTTCTATTGCTTTTCTTCAAGAAACGCATTTAACTCACACAACACCCGTTAAGCTAACCTCATCCCACTTTCCACAGTGGTACTATAGTTTATCAGATACTAATAAAGCTAAAGGAGAGGCCATTGGATTCTGCAGTACTGTATCCTTTAGGTTATCTGACATGATGGCAGACGACCATGGTCGCTTTCTTTTCTTAAAGGGCTTCCTAGGTAACACTCAATGTACTCTTGCAAACGTGTACTGCCCTAACCAAAATCAATCAACTTTCCTAACACAAATACTGACTAAACTTTCAAACTTCGCCAAAGGCCTTACTATCCTAGTGGGCGACATTAACATGCCACTAGATCCAGCAATTGATACATCCCAGGGCCGCTATAATATTTCCTTCAAACAACTGAAACTTGTTAAAAAAAAGCTTCTGGATCTTCAATTGATGGATGTCTGGCGCCTTCTCCACCCTAAGGAGAAGGATTATTCATACTTTTCCACAACACACCAATCCTATTCCAGAATAGATAATATATTCCTAGATCATTTTCATCTCCCCCTCCTGCAATCTGCTCACATTGGCACCGCATCTATATCAGACCACGCACCTGTATCAATGACGTTGACCGTGCCTTCCTTACCACAACGCATTAACAATTGGAAACTCAATGATTCCCTTCTCTTTAATGAAGCCGAAGTTTCCATGTTAGCCTCTCATCTCTCACAATATTTTAAGGAAAACAAACCCTCTGACACCTCTCCCTCTGTTGTGTGGGAAGCCCATAAGGCTACTATTAGGGGTCGTCTTATTGAACTCGGTGCTAGGAAAAAAAGGGAGCATGGTCAGCGGATTGATCAGGTCCTACAGCAGATAGCAGCTCTTGATAAACAACACAAACTCTCCATGCATATTGAGCACCTTCAATCCCTCACACTCAAACGTGAGGAACTAAAATCCCTTCTCAATTTAGATACTAAAAGAAAATTCCAACGTTTATCACAGAAATTTTATGAATGGGGAAACAAACCAAGCAAGCTGCTAGCTAGGTCTTTAAAGACTAAACAATCACAGTCCTTTATTTCCAAAATCAAACTTTCAACAGGGGAATTAGCCCATGCAACCCCAGATATTGCTAAGGCCTTTAGAGAGTATTACAAAGACCTATATAATGTTAAAAATGACCTGTCCTCTCTACCACAAAAAGAGAGAAGAAGCCGCTTGCTTTCCTACGTGAGAGCAGCTAACCTACCTAAATTGCCCATATCTGCCCTCAAAGAAATGGAAGAGGATTTCTCGGTTGAGGAGTTCCTGGTAGCATTGAAATCATCCCCATCCGGCAAAGCTCCTGGACCGGATGGGTTCACCATCTTATACTATAAAACATTAAGCGACATTCTGCTCCTCCGTTTCACCGCTTACGCAAACTCTATATCTCACTCTTCAGGTCTACGCCCAGAATCTCTATCAACTCATATCACTGTCATCCCTAAACCCGATAAGGATCCCACTCTATGTAACAGTTTTAGGCCAATATCACTAATTAACGTTGACATCAAACTTTTTGCTAAAGTAATTGCAAATCGACTGCTCCCTTTTTTGCCCAGCTGGATATCAGCGGACCAATCAGGATTCATACCCAATAGAGAAGCAAAAGACAATTCACTTCGTGCAATATCCCTAATCCAATACGTTCAGAGATGCGCCCAGCCCACCCTACTCCTCTCCACCGATGCTGAAAAAGCTTTCGATAGGGTGGACTGGGAAAATCTTAAGATGACCTTACGCCACTTTGGGCTGGGACCTAAGATGTTCCACCAAATCTCATCCCTTTACTCTAACCCCTCGGCACAAATTAGAATTAATGGGACGTTGAGTGACCCCTTTGTCTTACATAATGGAACCAGACAAGGCTGCCCCCTCTCCCCTCTCCTCTTCGCTATCACCTTAGAACCCTTCCTAGCTACAATTAGGCATAATGTTAATATCAAAGGCATACAAATAGGCAAAAGATCCCATAAATACGCGGCGTATGCGGATGACGTACTATTTTTTATCCAGCAACCACGCATCTCAATTCCCAACTTAATGGCTGAATTTTCTACCTTTCAATCCATCTCTAACTTCAAAATAAATCTATCCAAATCTGAAATTTTAAACATTAATATCTCCAAGTCCGAAGCTCTTTTCCTTAAGCCCCTGTTTCCCTTTAAATGGGTATTGAAAAGCATGAAATACCTAGGTATATATTTGACTCCCAATCTCCATTCTTTATTTTGACATAATTATATCCCATTGCTAAACAGGATCAGGGAGGATCTACGAAAATGGTCCAACTTATCACACACATGGTTGGGGAAAGTGAATATAATCAAAATGAACATACTACCCCGCATCCTTTTTCTCTTTCAAATGCTTCCAATGGGAGTACCAGTGGGGTTCTTTACTATATTACAAACACTGATTTCCAGATTTATTTGGAAGGGTGGCCATTCCAGGATATCGAGAGAGCTACTATTCCGCTCCAAATGCTCAGGCGGTCTAGCACTGCCTAATTTTAAGGCATATTATCAAGCAGTTATCTTGTCCAGGTTGGCTGATTGGAAATACGCTCTTAAATCAAAACTATGGGTACAAATTGAATATTTTTTAAGTGGAGTGGATCTCTCGGTAGCCCCCTGGATACCCCGTTCTTGTAGGAACCTAGCTCGATCTACCCCGACTCTCACTATATCCTCCTTAGATATCTGGGACGCCCTACACAAAAAATTCTCTTGGAAGTATGATTCTCCTCTATTACCTCTCCTCAATCATAAATATTTCTTACCGGGCTTATTAGATCCAGGCTTTAAATCATGGGGAACGGAAGAACCTCTTCTATTACATCATGTCCTCCGGGACAACATACTTAAACCATTTCACGTGATCCTTTCTCCTAAACCCACCACATTTCTAGATAAATGGAGATATCACCAATTACAACATTTCTTAGGATCCCTTCCCAACCCGCTTAGAGGTCTGAGTGAATTAAACGCCATAGAAGAAATATTCTACCCAAAAGATCCCCCTTTACATGGAATTTCTCTATTTTACAAAGCTCTCATTGCACTTCAAAATCCCAACTTCCCACCTTTCCTGGCTAAATGGGAGTCTGACTTAGATTCCTCCCTAACAGATAATCAAAAGGATAAGATCCTCCAATTAGCCCACACTTCCTCATTGGCCTCAAAAATGTCAGAGGTGCCCACTCTTTCGACCTTATTGGGATGTCATCCGCAATTTAATATTACAGATCTCGGAAGTCAATATACCCAATGACCCATGGACTATCCTTTTTCATTCTACCAAAACCCCCATAAGAATATATAAATGTTCGATTATCCCTCATTTACTAAACACTGCCAAAGCATTAATTCCTACTTTATGGGGTCAACCAACAATCCCTTCTATAAGAGTTTGGTTACAAATAGTTGATAAGGTACATCTTATGGAGAGCATCACCCACGACATTAGAGGTACCTCTAAAAAACATTCTCTAACCTGGGATTCTTGGATAAAATTTCAATCCACATCTGTTTATAAGGAACTAATAACGCAAACCTCTTAAATCTTTCGTCCAAGCTTAGCCAACTACACCTTAACATATCATTCCCTTTCACTGTGTAGACATGCATGCCAGCAACAACCCTCCCCCCCCCCATACCCCCCCTCCTACCCTCTGCTTTCTTACCTTTCCTATTTTCCACTACTTCTCCTACTCTCTTCTCTTTCAGCTAATTTTTCTTAATTTTATTTTTCCTGCTTTCATTTATCTCTCAGTTTCTATATACCAAAGTAAGGATTTTTTCTTTTTATAATAATTTTGTTTTGTTTCAAGTGCTCACAAAGTATAAACCCTATGTTATACTAACACTTTGTTTAGCTTCCGAGCCATTTATTTTATTATTTGAGGGCTAGCTTATAACTACTCATTGAAATCTGTGAGTGCTGAAACTCTTGTTGCTGTGTTTTCAAGAATGCATTTATTCTGAGACATATGTATATCTTTGTCATACTTTACTTTAATAAAAATATATTAAACAAAAAATAAAACAATTACAGGTGTGTCTCTTGAAAAAGGATCGGCAGCTTTTTTGTTGCATGATCTCCCTTTGCCTGTGGAAAAATATAAAAATTCACTGTTGAAACATCTTCTTACGGCAGCGAAGGCATGTATTCCTGTGCTGTGGAAGAGTGATATTCCTCCAAATAGAGCGCAGTGGTTTGCCAGAATTGCAGAAATTCAACAAATGGAGAATTTTACTATGATTCTGAAAGAGCAAGATGATAAATATCGGAAGATATGGGCCCCTTTTCTTGCCTAAAGGGAGGGGCTTGAAGAAGATAGGTAGGGCTGTTTGCGCTGTCAGCTGGGAGAAAATGGGAGGAAAGGTTCCCCTTTTTAGTCTTTTTTTTTCCCTTATTATTTTTCCCTGTTATTAACATGAGGTTCTCATGGTTAAAAAAAAAAGAATAGAGAAGTCATATTTTGCTATGGAACTGATCACAGTGGATAGCATGAGATATTTAATACACGTTTAAGAGCATGAGGAATGACAAGGTAATGTGGTTGTGATATAGATCAGTGTTTCTCAACTCCAGTCCTCAAGGCACACCAACAGGTCATGTTTTCAGGCTTTCCATATTTTGCACAGAAGATTTGATCAGTTTCACTGCCTTAGTAATTACCACAGCTGTCATCTGAGGGAAATCCTGAAAACATGACCTGTTGGTGCGCCTTGAGGACTGGAATTGAGAAACACTGATATAGATAGACGGTATTGTCAAAGTGATGTTATAGAGAGATGATGTATGCTTTTTGATAACTGTATTATGATTTCTATGAAAATAAATAATTTATAAAAAAGATATTTTTTTCCAGCAAAAACTCATCTATGTGGTCTTTTATTAAACTCTCCAGTATCTTCCAACCTACTTGCTGCCAAATCACGTACCTGTACATCATGTGATGCTGCAGGCATCACCACAGTACCGTTTTTTTAGAGCCGATGGTTGGCTCTCTTGTAATTACAACAGATGCAGCTAAGCAGCCACTCAGCTGTTATTACAAGCAGTGGGAGGGGACATCCCCCTCTCCCGCCACCTTCCGCCGCTCGACTGGGCTCTTCCGTCCCACCAGGAGACCAGAGTGACCAGCCGGCATGTCCCCCAGCTGGCCAGAGACCCAAAAAAAGCCAGAATCAGCTTTGGTTGGGTCTCGGATATGGTATCCTTGAAGTGACGTCATGACATCACTTCCAGTTTACTGGAATCTTAAAGGCGCCAGTTTTTGGAAATCAAAAGTATTCAAAATTGCTGATCTTTTGGCTTTTTGAATGCTTTCAAGTGCAGAGGAGGGATTTGGGGTCTTATAGACCCTAGATCTCTCCATAAAGAGTACCTGTCACATGCCTATTGCTGTCACAAGGGATGTTTAGCAGCATTTAATAAACATTTAAAGCAACAGTGTAAAAAAAAAATATAATAAAAAAAAAAGTGCCCCCATGCCCCCGTGCTAGCGTGCAAAGGCAACGCGTGCGTCAGTCCCGAATGCATGTAAACTGCGATCGTCCCACACATCGACCTCCTTTGTACATCTAAAGTGGTAACCTGGAAAGGCTTTTAAAGCGGTGACTACGGATAGTAATATTTACGTTGTTTGTCGCTGTTGTGTAGGTGTGCACAATTTTAAACCATGACTTGTTTGGTATCTATTTACTTGGCGTAATATCATCTTTTATATTAAAAAAAAATTGGGTTAAGTATTGTGTTTATTTGCATAAAAAATTTAAAAAGTGTATTTTTTTCCCCAAAAACTGTGTTTATAAAACCACTGCACAATTACCTTGTGACATAAAACATTGCAAAACCCACCAATTTATTCTCTATGGTCTCTGCTTAAAATATATAATGTTTGGGAGTTCTAACTAATTTTCTAGCAAAAAAAAATATATTTTTACATATAACAAAAAGTGCCAGAAAATGCCTGGTCTTCATCTGGTTAAACTAACAGGTCTATAGTTACTTGGTAAAGACTTTGGGTCAAGGAGAGGTTCCACCAGCACCCCGAAAGGGATCATGCTGTGCCCGGCTGAATCTCTACGAGCCCCCAGTATCAAAACATCCCCAGTCAGGCCTGGATTTTAGCATAAACATTAGGATTGCTAAAACCTGATTTGTAAGCTCCAAAGGGATCGTCCTCCCGGAGTAGGATATGATGCTAAAATGTCAGAGGGTCACTCCAAGAACGTATGAGGGTTAGGAGGAGGGGGGTGGAAAGAGGGGGGAAGAAGAGGGGGTGGAAGAGAGAGGGGAAGAGTAAAAGAGTAAAGAGCCCATCAGCGGGAGAGTACTGCGCTTCCTCCTGCAGACCTAAGAACTTGGCGGTTGGACACCTGGAATAAGGGGAATACCCATATAATGGGCCCATGGTTCCCAGGTCGCTTCAAATTGCGTTTTGGTGTTGAGGAGAATGCTGGAGAGTTTCTCTTGGGACATGATCCAGGATATTTTAGGTGTGGTAGCCTTGAAGGAGACCTTGGATTGTTTTCAAGCTTTGGCAACGGTATGCTTGGCACCCAGGAGAATAAAATGTATTAATTTACACGTCTGTTTCAGTATTTTGGGTAAATTTGCATTAAGAAGGGCAATGGCTGGGGTCTTTGGGATCGGAATTTTCGTGACTTTTCTGGATCAGGGAGAAAATCTTGCTCCAATAGGGCCTTAATCTCGGACATTCCCACCAAATGTGGGCTAAGGTGCCTGAGAGTTGACACCATCGGAAACACCAAGGGTCTGCTGAAGGGAACATTTTGGAAAGTCTGTCCGGGGTAAGGTACCATCTGGTGATGACCTTGAGGCTAGATTCATTTAGGGAGACATGTTTAATGCCCTTGAAGGATCTATTAAAGGAGGCTCTCCATCTTTCTATGTCCCAGTTGAGGAATAAGTCGCTCTCCCAAGCGATCATATACAGGGCCTTAGTGGATTGGTGTGCCAGGGACTGATATATGATAGAGATTCTGCCCCTCTGTTCTGTGGACTGCCCACACCATAATTCGTACGGTGTGAATCTGGGAGGCGAGGGTTTCCCCACCCAAATATGGTGAAGGAAATGGCTTATTTGGTGAAATCTGTAATGTTATGAATTCCGGATCTCGAGATGATTGACACAAAATTCCAGGGAAATAGGGCCTTTGGAAGTGAAGAAGTGTCCGATTCGATACAACCCCTTGTTGAGCCACCATTCAAAGGCTTTGATGTTTAGGCCAGGAGAGAAATCAGAGTTTTTGAAGATATGTGCTAGGGGGCGGGCACTCGAGGTTAATGCAGGGTTGGTTCTCAAATTGTCCCATATTTTCATTGAGTGAGAGAGAGTAGGGGATAGGATTGGGGGACGGCTCTTTGGGGGGACCCAGAGTAGGAAGTCTAGGGTGTATGATGGAGCCGCCTGTCTTTCTATTTGTATCCAGTCTGGTTTCTCTGCCCTGTAGTAGGAGAGTTGGGCCAACCTGGCAGCTTGAAAATACCAGAATAACTGAGGGAGCCCTAAACCCCCCTGAGATTTGGATAGGAAAAGGGTTCTTTGTTGGATTCTATGACCTCTCCCTGCCCATATGAATTTGTTGATTTTTCTTTGGAATGCAGTCAAGTAATCCTTTATAATGTTGATTGGGAGGGCCCTAAAGAGGTAGAGGAGTCTTGGTAGCAGTGTCAGTTTCGAGCTTACGATACGTGGGTGGGAAGTTAGCCGAGTATAATTGTTCCGTTTTTGCTGTGAGTTTAATCCCTAGGTAATCAATGGAGGAATCACTCCACTTAAAGTCGAAGGAGCTTTGAAGTGAAACTACTATTTCTGTCTTGAGGGAGATGTTTAGGGCATAGGACTTAGCGTAGTTCACCCGTAACCCTGATATCGCTGAAAACTCCTTCAGGAGTTTGCAAAGGTTTGGGAGGGAGGTGATCGGAGATGTGATGAATAGGTTTATATGGTCCGCAAATAGACCACATTTGTGGATTTGATTCCCGCAGGACATGCCATGGATATTGGGGTTAGAACGTATTGCTATTGCTAATGTTTAAATTGCCATGGCAAAGATTAGAGGGATAGAGGGCAGCCCTGTCTGGTGCCTCTCGCTATATTAAGGGGGTTGGAGTACTGGCCTTGTCGACAGATCACCGCCTTCGGGGTAGAAGAAAGGGAACTGAGGACCCCCAAAAATCCGGGCCCAAATCCCCACCTCTTCAGTAGGGTGAATAGATAAGGCCATTCGATCGAATCGAAGGCCTTATGTAAGTCCAGTGAAAGGATCATTCCCTCTTGCCTGGGACCCCCTTCCCAATTAAATTGGAGTAGGGATACAATGTCGACTGCTCTCCTAATTTGGTCTGGCCCTTGCCTTCCCGGAATAAAACCCACCTGGTCCTTGTGGACATAACCTTTAATAAAAGTGGCTAGACAGTTGGCGAGAATTTTCGTTAAAATTTTCAGGTCATTATTAATTGGGGAAATGGGTCTGTAATTTTCAACTTCCTCATGGTTTTTGTTGGGCTTGGGGATTACCGATATGAAAGCGGTGTTCAGGTGGGGATCTAGAGGGGAACCTGATCTTTCGGAGTTAAAGAATTTAGCCATGTGAGGGGCCAATATTTCTCTGAATGTCTTGTAGTAGGGGACTGAAAGACCATCCGGACCTGGTGCTGAACCAGTCTTAAGACCTTTGATAACCTCCCTAACCTCCTCAACTGAGAAGGCTTCGTCCATTAAGTCTTTATGTTCCGGGGAAATAGAGGGCATTTGGAGGTTCTGAAGGAAAGAAGTGGTCATGGGGCCTCTATCTGTTAGGGTTGAGTTGTAGAGCTTGGAGTAAAATTTGTGGAAGGCAGTCATAATTTTGTTAGGGTTGGCTGTTGGAGGCTGTCCTGAAATACGAAGTTTGGGGAAAGTACTAAGGATGTTTCCAAATTTTGGATGTCAATTAGACGCTCCTTCTTAACCTGGGTCGCTATACAGATGATTTTGCCTCTGATGGTAGCCTTATGGGCTGCCCAGAGTGTCTCTGGGGATATGTTGTCTACATAATTTAAACGGAAATATTCTTTGATGGCGTCTGTTATTACTTTGGTATGTATTGGGTCACTAATAAGTGATTCGTTAAGACGCCAGTATGAGCCCCGATTCCCAGAAAGCGTGTTTCTCATGGTAAGGAGGACTAACGAGTGGTCCGACCATGCTGTGTCCATTATAGATGCCTTATTAGTCAGGGTAATAAGGTTTGTTGGGATAAGTATGTGATCGATCCTGGCATAAGATAAGGGGGGCGGAGAAGTGTGTAAAGTCTCTACTCTTGGGGTTCAGTTCCCTCCAAATGTCCACTAGGCCATTGGAGTGAAGGATTTTAGCTATTCTGTTTCGTGGGGTGCATGAGCTGGTCTTTAGGGGGTTTCGTTTTATCTAGTCCCTGGTCGAAAGCCACATTGGAGTCGTCCCCAAAAATGACCTTGCCCTCCAGCAGGGGGTTTAGAGTTGTAAAGAGGTTCTGGAAGAAAGTGGCTTGTCCCTTATTAGGAGCGTAATAGGAGATTAGAGAATACAGTATTCCCTCTATAGTGCCCTTTACAAGAATAAACCTTCCCTCTGGGTCCCTAAAATCAGAGATGTGGGAAAATGTGCTGTTTTTAGAGAAAAGTATTGCAACCCCTTTCTTCTTATTCGGTGCGTTTTTGCAGTGAAAAAGGATGGGTAGTGGGAGTGGAGGAACTTGGGGTTGTATCGAATCGGAAAGTGCGTCTCCTGCAGGAGCACTACATCCAGTTTAAGGGATTTGTAGTGTTCAAAAGCCACCCTCCTTTTCCTAGGGGAATTCAGGCCCTAGGAATGAGAAGCCATCCTGAGATCTACTCCCTTCGTTATGTTGTCAGCCATGGGAACAGAGGGGGAGGACACCATCACACTGGCAGCCACTTACCCTTCGGCGACTTCTCCCTTCGATTAGATGATGGTGGGTGTTGAGAAGACCATTATCGGTTTGGGGACTGAACTGAGTCATCTTCCGCTGATAGGCTTGAAGAGAAAAGAAGAAAGAATAGGGGAAATAGGGGGGGGGGGTTAAGTAAAACAAACATGAAAACAAAGACAAAGACATGGGTCTTCTAACCAGACCCGTGGTGAGTGGCGGAGGGGATATCCGCCAATCCCCAACTCTTATTCGTCGGTCGCCCTTGGAGGGTGACCGATAACCCACGCCAGAGAAACACAGTCGGTTTCCAAGGAATGGGTGGAGGCGCAAGGGGGCCACCCCGGACCCTTGCAACAAAATGTGATTGAAACATAAACTTTGCACAACTAATATATTCTCATCTTCGGTGCATTCCACAAGTTACATAAAACGGAACATTTGCGTGAAAACAATAATAGCAATTATTAATTCTAATCCCAGCCACCCACAGACGGGCATCCCCGTATCCCACCTGACCCCCCCGCCCGGCAGGGAGGGGGGCGGACAGGCCAGGGGGAGAAAGGTAAAAAGGGCTCCAGGCTCCAACTGAAGGAGGGGGATGAAGGGATCCTTGGAGAATTATTAGTAGGAATCTCCCTAGAGATTTGGACCTATCTGATTCAGTCGCCACGGAGCAATCCTGGAGGGGGAAGAACCTTCGCTTCCCAGGGGTAACAGTTCCAATTGGATTCTAACCCCCGGCTGGAAGGTAGAGGAAACCAGAAACATGTCTCCGAAATGTCTGAAGTGTATGTGTTCGTTAAGCTATTAAAGTTACTCCGCTTTGGGTAGTGAGAACTGGTGGCAGTGGAACCAAGTGGAACAATGAGTCTCAAGAAAACGGGGATCAAACCGATCCAAAATTAGGTTTTGGAGCTTCAGCTCCATCAACAGAAGGGACTCCTGTCCCAAAAGGAGGTGCCCATAAGAGGGCGTTGGATTGAGGGGGTCTGGACGACATCTTATGGTGGTCTTCCGTCCTTGCTCTTCTTGGGGGGACCCTTGTTCCAAAGAGGTGAGACTGGCAGCGGAGGATGTTTAGATGAACCCGAGGACGACATGGAGAAGTCCATGGGTGCTTCCTGAGAGATCAATTTCAGGGACAAAAACACTTTGGCCTGTAAGGCTGCAAGAGGCTGTTTATGTTCAGTGCCGGTGGCCATCTTGGTACACCCGTCCTCCTCCACCGTATTAAATTTTGGCCCGAGGTCGCGTCTTGCTGAGGGTCCGGACATCCCGGGATGATCCCTAGAAGCAACCGGTCCCGTGCAGGTAGGTGGGATGCTTCCCAGAGGGATGCAGCGTGGCTTGTGCGGCTCGTCGGTCCGGGGTGGAGCGGAGCTCATGGCTCAAGCGGCCATAACGGAGCTCTCACGCATGCGCACTCCTACCTTGTATATATTTAATATATTTGCCTTCTTTTTGTCCCCAGTTATACACCCCAGACTATTTTGTAAAGGGCCTACATGCTCAGACTTGACCTTTTTTCTATTAATATATTTGAAATGTTTTTTTTAGTTTCAATGTTTTTTTATTGTGGTTTATCAAGAAAAAAAAAACAGACATTGACTGTCATACATTATGATATGTTGACAAGACTCATCTAATGAATGAATGTCAAGATTAGAGATGAGCCGAACACCCCTCGGTTCGGTTCGCACCAGAACCTGCGAACGGACCGAAAATTCACTCAAATGTTAGAACCCCATTGACGTCTATGGGACTCGAACGTTCGAAATCAAAAGTGCTCATTTTAAAGGCTAATTTGCATGGTATTGTCCTAAAAAGGGTTTGGGGACCCGGGTCCTGCCCCAGGGGACATGTATCAATGCAAAAAAAACTTTTAAAAACGTCTGTTTTTTCGGGAGCAGTGATTTTAATGATGCTTAAAGTTAAAAAAAGTGAAATATTCCTTTAAATATCGTACCTGGGGGGTGTCTATAGTATGCCTGTAAAGTGGCGCGTGTTTCCCATGCTTAGAACAGTCCCTGCACAAAGTGTCATTTTTAAAGGAAAAAAAGTCATTTAAAACTTCTTGCGGCTTTAATGTAATGTTGGGTCCTGGCAATATGGATGAAAATCAGTGAGACAAACAGCATGGGTACCCCCCAGTCCATTACCAGGCACTTTGGGTCTTGTATGGATATTAAGGGGAACCCAGCACCTAAATTAAAAAAATGAAAGGCGTGGGGCCACCAGGCCCTATATACTCTGAACAGCAGTATACAGGCGGTGCAAACAAGACAGGGACTGTAGGTTTGTTGTTAAGTAGAATCTGTTTGTAATTTTGAACTGGTACATTTTTAATGTGTTTAGCTCCAGCCAAAAAAATTATTTTAAGCTTTTTGGAAAACATAGGGAAGGGTATCACCCCTGTGAAATTTGTTTTGCCGTCTGTGCTCCTCTTCAGAAGATTTCACCTCATTTTTTGTCCCAATGACAAATGTTTTTTGAAAATTTGGGTTTTTTTGTGAAACAAGGATTGGTGATAAAGCATCACTGGAAAGGAGAAACGTTTTTCCCATATTAACTCTTACAGAAGAGAATTTTCCTGCCTAGGGGTAGATTTCATCTCACTTCCTGTTGTCTCCTTCCGTTTGCAAGTAGGAGTCGTTTGTAAGTTGGATGTTTGAAAGTAGGGGCCTGCCCTATATACTCAGCAGAAATTTGGGCCTTAGGTGTTGTTGTGGCCACAACACTGTAAGCCCTCACAGGACCCTGCTGTGAAATATTAGATCAAGAATTGTAATTACATGCCCCTGTTGAACAGGGGCAGAAAAATTGGGCCTTTGGTGGTGGTGGTGCTAGTGCCACAACACTGTAAGTCCTCACTTGCTCTTGGTGGGCGCAGAAACGGGCCCTGCTGTGAAATATTAGATCAAGAATTGTAATTACATGCCCCTGTTGAACAGGGGCTGAAAAATTGGGCCTTAGGCACTGGTGCTGGTACCACAACACTGCAACCCCTCACAGATACTCTAGTTGGAACGCAGAAACGAGCCCTGCTGCAAAGTATTGCATCAAAAATTGTAATTACACGCCCCTGTCAAACACTGTGCAGAGGTCGCACTACACTAACTTGTAGTTTTAGCTGAACACTGTGAGCAGGACGCACTACACTAACTTGTAGCTTTAGCTGAACACTGTGCAGAGGTCTCACTACACTAACTTGTAGTTTTAGCTGAACACTGTGAGCAGGACACACTACACTAACTTGTAGCTTTAGCTGAACACTGTGCAGAGGTCTCACTACACTAACTTGTAGTTTTAGCTGAACACTGTGCAGAGGTCGCACTACACTAACTTGTAGTTTTAGCTGAACACTGTGAGCAGGACGCACTACACTAACTTGTAGCTTTAGCTGAACACTGTGCAGAGGTCTCACTACACTAACTTGTAGTTTTAGATGAACACTGTAAGCAGGACGCACTACACTAACTTGTAGCTTTAGCTGAACACTGTGCAGAGGTCTTACTACACTAACTTGTAGCTTTAGCTGAACACCGTGCAGAGGTCTCACTACACTAACTTGTAGTTTTAGCTGAACACTGTGCAGAGGTCGCACTACACTAACTTGTAGCTTTAGCTGAACACTGTGAGGAGGACGCACTACCCTAACTTGTAGCTTTAGCTGAACACTGTGCACTACACTAACTTGTAGTTTTAGCTGAACACTGTGCAGAGGTCACACTAAACTAACTTGTAGCTTTAACTGAACACTGTGAGGAGGACGCACTACACTAACTGTAAATAATCTAGCTGCCTGACTGTGGTACTAATAGGATCAAAAGAACACCAGCAATTTTCTTCAGGTAGCTGTAAATACTGTAACAAGACAAGCCTGCCTGTGAGTAGGAAGATAATAGGAACAGATCTAGCTAAACTGAATACAGTGTATATATATATATATATGCAACACCTGGGATGCATATATATACACAATACACTATAAGTGCAGCTAACTCACTGACTGTCCTGCCTAATCTAGCTAACTCAAATGAAATGACACTGTCTCTCTCTATCTAAGCATGCCGGAACACACTACACAGGGCCGCCGTGCAAGCGGCCTTATATAGTGTGGGGCATGTTCTAAACCCCCTGAGCCATAATTGGCCAACTCGAACAGCCGATGTTCGAGTCGAACATGGGTTTGACTCGAACACGAAGCTCATCCCTAGTCAGGATGAGCAATAAACAGTGGATAACTACTAAGTTCTGTCGATAAATATGGCAATGGGCATTGTCTTCACCCTTGGACACCCCTTTGGGGACAAACTCTGTCCTGGGGGGAGACAACACCATCATCTGTAGTTCTCCTTTAACTAAAGGAAAAAGCATATGAGGTTAGCATGTGGGTATCAACTAAATGAGGGAATGTTTGGGAGTTTTAAACAGTGTGGACACAGAAGGTATTCTAGGAAGGGATAGGAAAAGGGAAAGGGAGATAGGGAGGGAGCGAGAGAGAGGGGGAAAGCATAAGGGAAACAAAGTAGTACTAAAGGGCATAACCCGGTGCAATGCAGATTGGGGAACATTTTCCTGAATGGCTCTATTCATTCCAGGGAGGGAATTATGAGTGGTATGTTCCCGAGTGTGGGAGAGTGGGACCATTGTTATATCATGTTGTGGAGATATGGTTTAAGGATAACTATCGGCTCTGGGGCCCAGAAGCCAGTAGTGCTATTGGTTCTGAAACTTGTCAATTTTCAAATGTGTTTTGGCAAAGAGATATTCGGTGCCCAGGTGTTCATTGAGGATGCCAATGACCATGGTGGGTGCGGTTGTTTCCATGGTCGGGGCAATGAAAATTCGGGCAGCTATCAATATGTGTGTGATTATGGGATGACATTTTGAGGGCTAATTTGAAAGGTCTAGTTCGAAGAGAGAAATTTGTGGAGTAAGCATATTAGATATATTGATAACATCTTGTATAAGAGTGGAAACGCTACTCCAGAATGAAACAATGGAGGGACATTCCCAGCAGATGTGAAACAGGTGGTCGTCCATAATACTGTTCCTCCAAAATTTCTGGGATTGAGTTGGAAAACTGCAACCTAGGTTTACAGGGGTGTAGTACCAAGAGTAAAAAAAATAATTTGTGATTCCCAGTGGGAGATGTTCTTAGAGAACATAGATACACGTATCGCTTGATGCCAGAGGAGAGGTGGGATCTGCATTTGTAGGGTGTTTTCCCATTGAGCCATAGCTGGGGATTTCTCATCTTGTTGAGGCTTCTGGAGTAAGCCATAGATATGGGATATTCCGCTAATCTTGTTGGAGGTTAGGTTGAAAAAGGACCCTTTAGTTAGGGTATTGGAGGTGATCGATACATTTGAGAGGATGTGGTGAATTCTTAGATAAATGAAAAAGTAATCTTTATTGATGCCATAATGGTCTGAGAGTTGTTAAAAAGAATGGTCATATAGGTCACTCAGTTTTTTGAGCCCAGCTGATAGCCAATGCTAACAGATAAAATTAACATTCGGGCACGAGACCTGTAAGAGGAGCATAGCTGTATATATCTGCCATTGCCTGGTAAATCCAAGGAATGCCTGAGAAACTTCAGATGCTGGAACCTGGGAATACTGGCCCAGATTGTGAAGTTATATGCCTATTACCCCTGCAGGGGTTACAGGAGCTGGTGAGTGGGGACCCATGAGGGGGAGCACGCAAGTAACCTGTCAAGAGCTGCAAGCACAAAAGTCACCTGCATTAACCTGTTAAAGCACAAATAATTAGTCACATTGGAACGGCTGTACACATGCTTTTTTTTGCAATTGGTGCGATTTCTTGCTTTTGTTTTTGTGTGTGGTGCATTTTTTTGCATTTTTCTGATAAAACTTTTTTGCCACACTTTATTTAACATTTTTTTGGAACACTTACATGTTTTATATCACCTGCTGGTGTCTGGACAATTTATACCTATATAGTTTTCACTTATTAATTTTGGACTTGGACGTGTTTTAGTATTTTCTGGATTCACACGAGGATGGAGTCACTATTGTATTGTTTAAATATGATCTAATAATTTTTTTAATATTATCTAATTATTTTTTTAACTTTACTGGTGTAATTAAAATCATCACTATGGACTCATCCTCTTGTGGTATCAGTTAGAGGTTTGTCCTTATATTGGTGTACCTTTACTTTTACTTACCCCTTATGCAGGGTGTAGATGTTTATTCACAACACACTGATCCAACTATTTGTGGAGTTCCCTGGGCCATATAAAGAGTGACCTGATATATCACCTTTCCGAACACAGGTAGCGCCAATTACCCCATTTCTGTTACATCTTGATAGCCAATGTTGAAAAGGGAGGTTTGGAGATAAGAGCTTCAATGCGTGAAGTGGGAGTTGGGTTAATGCCTGAGTGTGGAGTCCTGATAAAGTTTGATGTAGAGCTTTCCATGTTGATATTGTTGCATTGACAGTAGGGAGAAAGGAGTGAGGATGGTGGTATCCCAACCAGGTAGCTGCTAGAGTTGAGGAGGGGTGTTGCGTGAGAGCTGAAGCTTCAATTTGGAGCCAGGATGGTGTGGGAGCCGAGGACCACCATATTTTTGTTTGGTCTAGGATTGTTACTTTATAGTACCATTTGAGATTAGGGACTCCAAGTCCAACATGTGCTCTTGGGATGCTGAGTAATGAGGATTTGATATTGTCAGGGCTGGGCTCAGCCCTTCCTTCGTCTGAGCTGGCCGCTCAGCTGTCGGCTAATTGCCAGCTCCTATCTCTCCACCGTGACTCACCTGTTGATGATATCCTGTTTGTCAGTCCTGCCTACTTAAGCCGTCCAGCCCAGATGATCTCTGCCTTCGCCTTGGTCAACATCACAGAGACTATCTCCTGCGTTCCTATTAAAGACTTGCTTGGCTGATATTCCTTCTGGCTCCAGATCTTGCTTGCTGTTCCACTACGCTGATCCCTGGCTCCCCGACTCTCTGGCTTGTCTGACTATCCGTTCAGGTTACTGAACTTTGGCTATGTTTTGACTACGTTTGTTCTATTTACTTTTATTATTAAACAAGTGTGATTTAACTGTACTTCTGTCTCCTGCGTTCCTGTTAAAGTAGCTTCTTTTAAAAGGATATTTGACGTTCCTGCATGCTCCGCTTCTGCTGCCAAGTGCCTCATGTCCATAAAAAAGAGTACGAGAACTGTTTCCGATTACGCCATTGAATTCCGTACTCTGGTAGCAGAGGTTGCTTGGAACAATGAGGCCCTCATGGCTGCTTTTTTTCATGGTCTCTAGGATACCATCAAGGGTGACATAGCAGCCCGAGATATACCACTGAGCTGTATACTTTGCCATCCTCATTGACTCCAGACTCAGAGAAAGACTCTCTTTTAAGGAGCACTTACGGAAGCCTCCTGTACATTTGTCTCCGAGCTTTGCTGTCCCACCCTTACCTCTCTCACCTCCCATGCCTCCTGGTACTGAGTCGGTCAGTGAAGGTGAACCCATACACTTGGACTTCACGCATCTCTCTGCGGATGAAAGAACAAGATCTGAACAAATTAATGGGGTGGGCAACTACATAGCAAATGAGGTTCAACATAGAAAAATGTAAAATAATGCATTTGGGTGACAAAAATATGAATGCAATCTATACACTGGGGGGAGAACCTCTGGGGGAATGTAGGATGGAAAAGGACCTGGGGGTCCTAGTAGATGATAGGCTCAGCAATGGCATGCAATGCCAAGCTGCTGGTAACAAAACAAACAGAATATTGTCATGCATTAAAAAGGGGATCAACTCCAGAGATAAAACGATAATTCTCCCGCTCTACAGGACTCTGGTCCGGCCGCACCTAGAGTATGCTGTCCAGTTCTGGGCACCAGTCCTCAGGAAGGATATACTGGAAATGGAGCGAGTACAAAGAAGGGCAACAAAGCTAATTAAGGGTCTGGAGGATATTAGTTATGAGGAAAGGTTGCGAGCACTGAACTTATTCTCTCTGGAGAAGAGATGCTTGAGAGGGGATATGATTTCAATATACAAATACCGTACTGGTGACCCCACAATAGGAATAAAACTTTTTCGCAGAAGAGGGTTTAAGAGAGATTAAAATAAGGATAAAAGAGGTTTAACCTTAAACTACGAAGAGGGTTCTTTACTGTAAGAGTGGCAAGGATGGCACAGGCGGTGGTCTCAGCGGGGGGCATTGATAGTTTCAAGAAACTGACCACAACATACAGGGATATACAATGTAATACTGACATATAGTCACACACATAAGTTGGACTTGGTGGACTTTGTTTCTTTTTACAGCCTCACCTACTATGTAACTATGTAACACTTAGGAGGTGGGAGAGATTGTGCCTTTATTGTGGCCAGGGCAGTCACTTTTTGAAGTCTTGTCCTACCCGTCCAGGGAACGCCCGAACCTTAAGTTCCTGTCATGGACAGACCTTAGGTGGCGTTGTTTCATCCCCAGTTATCCAGAAGGATACGCCCCTGGTTTTGGTTACCCTTTCTTGAGCTGAGTTGTCCATCGAGATGCAGGCTTTAATCGACTCTGGGGCTGCAGGCCTGTTCATTGATGCTGCCTTTGTATTAAAGCACTCAATTCCGATACAGCTGCCATTGAGGCTCTTGACGGGAGACGGGAGACCTCTACAGCCTGCCTATGTGACTCATCAGACTGTTCCATTGTCCATGGCCGTAGGGGCTCTTCACCATGAGATAATCCAATTCCAAGTTATTTCCTCACTGCTGGTTATTGGTTATCCTTGGTTACAGAGACACAACCCCTCTTTTGATTGGCTCTGTGCTAAGGTTCTCTCCTGGTCGCCACAATGCAGTAAGACATGCCTCCAGAAGGTAGCCAAGGTCCTGTGCACCTCTTCACTCTCCTCCCTGCCAGAGGAGTACTGCGATTTTAGCATGTCTTTGACAAAGGTCAAGCCTTTAGTTTGCCTCCACACTGGTCATATTATTGCACAATTTACCTTCAACCTGGTGCCATACCCCCTCTTGGAGGATAAGGCCAAGCAGGAGTATGTTGCAGACACACTTTCTCTGGGTTTCATTCACAAATCCTCGTCTCCTGCTGGAGCTGATTTCTTCTTTGTGAAGAAGAAGGGTGGTGAACTGAAACCTTGTTTTGATTATAGGGGTCTCAATCATTTTACAATTAAGAATGCCTATCCGATTCCATTAATTACTGAGTTATTTGACCACATCAAGTGAGCAACTGTTTTCACGAAGCTTGATTTCAGAGGGGCATACAATCTCATAAGGATTAAAGAGGGCGGCGAGTGGAAAACTGTGTTTAATACCAGAACAGGCCATTATTTGTACCTCATAATGCCTTTTGGCCTTTGTAACGCCCCGGCAGTTTTTCAGGAATTTATTAACAATGTCCTCGAGATATGTTGCAGTTATGTGTGGTGGTTTATCTCGACGATATCCTCATATTTTCCAAGTCCCTGGAGAGCCACCACACAGATGTCTGTCATGTGCAGTTTACAATAGAGAACAATCTCTATTGAAAATTGGGGAAGTGCAAATTCCATCGTGAATAGGTTAAATTCCTGGGTTATGTTATTTCCACTGCTGGTTTTTCGATGGACCCAGAGAAACTTTCAGCAGTCCTACAGTGGCCCTGACCCGTGGGTTTACGTCCTCTGCAGCCTTTTATTGGCTTTGCCAACTAATATCGGAAGTTAATTCGTAACTGCTCGTCTCTGGTCAAGCCCCTGACTGATATGACCAGAAAGGATGGTAACCCACAGAGTTGGTCTCTGGAGTCCATTAAGGCCTTTGAGAGTCTCAAGGCTGCCTTTGTTTCTGCTCCTGTGTTGGCACATTTTGATCCTATGTTACCTTTTATCCTTGAGGTTGATGCTTCTGAGACTGGTGTTGGCACCCTTCTTTCTCAACGTCCTACCACTGAGAGTGTTATGCATCCTCGTGGCTACTTTTCCAAGAAATTGTCACCTACAGAGTGCGATTACGAGATTGGTGACAGAGAGCTTTTGGCCATTTTATCATTTTTTTATCATCATTTTAGCCCTGAAAGAATGGAGACATCTCCTTGAAGGTACTACTGTGCTGGTTCTCATTCTTACTGACCATCAGAATCTCACATTCTTGTCTGAGGCTAAGCGCCTCTCTCCCAGAAGGGCGCAAGGACCTTTTTTCTTGTCAAGTATCAGTTAAATTGTCTCATTCTTACCCGGTACTAAGAATGTAAGGGCTGACGCCTTGTCACGAAAATTTTCCTCCACTTCCAAGATGGAGTCACTTCCGATAACTGTGATTCCTCCTGATCGTATTCTGGTTACGATTTACACCAGTCTTGCTTTTCTTTTGGGTGACAAAATTCTTGCTGCTCAGGTCCATGCTCCTCCTGAGAAACCTTGTGACAGCAGTTTTGTCCCAGAGAGTCTCTGTACTGCCGTGCTCCAGACTTACTATTCTCCCAAGGCTGCTGGCCACCCTGGGAAGAAACAACTCTTTTGGGCCATTCCCGACAATTCTGGTGGCCTAATCTACGTGCTGATGTGTCCGCCTTCTGTCATGAAGATCCTGCCAGTAACCGGCGTCCCAGGCGCACGGGAACCCGGCCACGGGTCCCATTGCGCATGCGCGCGCGTTCACGGGTGCGGTCACGCACGGGCACGCACGCGCGCACTCCCGCTGGTGTCAGGCGGGCTATTTAAACCTGCCTGTCACACTCCATCCCCGCTGTCTGCTCTACAGCGTTCTGTGAGTGTTACCTGATCTGATCTGTGTTTCCTGTTATCTGACCCGGCTTCCTGTTTGACGATCCTGCTATCTGCCTGCACCAGACCCTCTTGGCTTGCCTGACCATCCCTCTGCATTACCCCTGGTACCTCTACTGTCCGAACGTTACTGACCACCGGCTTGTTGACCCTCCGCTGTGTTCATCAGCTTCCAGTCTGCTATTACCTGCTGTTGTTCCTGGTTCCAGTCCAGCTTCCAGTCTGCTATTGCCTGCTGTTGTTCCTGGTTCCAGTCCAGCGTTCCAGGCTACCTTCTGCTGTGTTCCAGCCCAGCGTTCCAGGCTACCTTCTGATGTGTTGCAGCCCAGCGTTCCAGGCTATCTTCTGCTGTGTTCCAGTCCAGCGTTCCAGTCTATTACCTGCTGTTGTTCCTGGTTCCAGTCCAGCGTTCCAGGCTACCTTCTGTTGTGTTCCAGCCCAGCGTTCCAGGCTATCTTCTGCTGTGTTCCAGTCCAGCGTTCCAGTCTATTACCTGCTGTTATTCCTGGTTCCAGTCCAGTGTTCCAGGCTATCTTCTGCTGTTGTTCCAGTCCAGCTTCCAGTCTGCTATTACCTGCTGTTGTTCCTGGTTCCAGTCCTGCATTCCAGTCTCTGTCCTCAGTCTACTCCTCAGACTACTGACTCCAGAGGGTGCCACCACTACTGGACTTCAGCAACTGTTGATCCTGCCAGGCACCCATACCACTCTTCACTCCTGGCCCTCTGTCTCCATTCCAGGGGAACGGGAGTGGGAGCTGTAAGGGAGGTCTTTTCCTGCACTT
This sequence comes from Lithobates clamitans, assembly GCA_037952925.1. NCBI lineage: Eukaryota > Metazoa > Chordata > Amphibia > Anura > Ranidae > Lithobates > Lithobates clamitans. The sequence goes on from JBBGZY010000656.1 coordinate 4,694,319, forward strand.
CAGGCTCACACCCTACCAGGTACGTGACACCTTCATAGCTTCCTGTTACATGTGTGTTCAGAGTAAGACTCCATAACACCTTCCATTGGGCCTCCAACAACACATACCCTATGGAGAGAGGCCCTAGACCCACCTGTCTATGGATTTCATTGTGGAGTTGCCCAACTCCCAGGGAAACAATTATCCTTTTGATGGTTGACCGGTTCTCGAAAATGTCTCATTGTATTCCACTTAAGAAGTTGCCCACTTCTAAGGAACTGGCTTCCATTTTTGCTTGGGAGATCTTTCACATACATGGGCTACTTAAGGTGATTGTCTCAGACAGGGGTAGTCAGTTTGTGTCCCGATTCTGGCGAGCCTTTTGTGCACAGTTGGGAATTCAGCTTGCTTTCTTTTCTGCGTATCACCCGCAGTCTAATGAGAATGAGCCAATCAGTCCTTGGAGCAATTCCTACATTGCTATATTTCTGACCATCATAACAAATGGTCAGACCTCTTACCGTGGGCGTAGTAGGCTCACAATAGTGCCTTGAATTCTGCTTCCTAATTGTCCCTGTTTATGGCGAACTATGGTTTTCCTGCATTGGAGGAGCATCACCGTGGTCTTCATTCCACTTGGGCACGAGTCCAGGAGGCTTTGCCACATGCTAATGATAGGTACAGACTCCATGCTGACCGCAGACGTCTGCCTGCGCCTTTCTTCCAGGCTGGGAACTCTGACTTTGTGTTCCTTCTCTGAAGTTTGCACCTCAGTTTATTGGGCCTTTCCATATTCTTCACAGGATTAACCCAGTGGCTTACAGATTAGACCTTCCTTCTAATATGCATATATCTAATGTATTTCATGTCTCCATATTAAAACCTTTTGTCTGCAACCACTTTACCACCTCAGTGCCACGTCCTCACCCTGTACCATGAGGAGTATGAAGTACAGTCCATTGTTGATTCCCGTAGGTTCCATGGGCGCATACAGTACCTCATGCATTGGAAAGGTTACGGTCCAGAGGAACGCTGTTGGATCTCATCCTTGGACGTGCTTGCCCCTGCCCTCCTCCGTTATTTCCATAGATGGTTTCACCTCAAGCCTGGTGGTCCTCCGAGGGGGAGGGGTCATTGAGGAGGGGGTACTGTTAGGGCTGGGCTCAGTCCTTCCTTCCTCTGAGCTGGCCGCTCAGTTGTCAGCTAATTGCCAGCACCTGTCTCTCCACAGTGACTCACCTGTTGATGATATCATGCTGTATCTTGGATACATCTTGGAGTTTCTGACACAGTGTGGTTTTAGAGTGATTCAGTTTGTACATAGACAAATGTCCAAATTGCTCTAGGAGGTCACAAAGTGGAGGGAGGTATTGTAGGGTGTCTGTGAGCCATATGATTATATCATCGGTGTATAAGCCAATTTTGTGGGATTCTTGGCTGACTTATAGTCCTGTGATGAGGGGGTGTGATCGTATAGCTTGGGCCAGGGATTCAATTACAAGCGCAAAAATTAGGGGTGATAGGGGGCATCCCTGATGAGTCCTATTAGTTATGGGAAAGGGAATACCGGTAGATAATAAACCAGATGTTGATACTCTCACACTGGGGGTGGAGTATAGACCTAAGATAGCGTGAAGAAATAGCGTGAAGAAAGTCATTGATACCAAATTTCTGAAATACAGATTCCAAATATTGCCAATGAACTCTGTCCACTGTCTTCTCTGCATCCAGGGAGATCAATAGAGAAGGCGTCTGGTGGTGCTCCTCCCAGTGAATTAGGTCTATGAACCGGCATGTCGCATCAGAGGTTTGTCTACGAGATATGACTCCTACTTGATCAGGGTGAATGAGCGTAAGCATAAATGCTGCTAGGCGGGTGGCTAGTAGTTTGGCATAGAGTTTGACATCAGTATTTAAGAGAGAGATAGGGCGATAGCTGGCAGGGCCGTGAGAGGGTTTGTCTGATTTGTGGATGGTAGTTATGACCGCTTTGACAGATTCTGGGGGAATCTCACCAGTTGCTAGAAATGTATTAAAGGTATTACAGATATGAGGTACAATTTGGTTTATGTATTATGTATGTTTTGTAATATTCATTTATGAAGCCGGTGCTTTGTCAGATGGGAGACTTTTTTTTTTTCCAATAACATTTTATTTTATTTTGTTATCAAATTTTACATTACAAAAAAAAGGAGGTGTAATGAAAGAATACAATTCGTGATACAAGTCAGATGTGCACTCATAGATGGAATGTTTTCCTTAGTGTATTTTAAAGTAGTTGCGGTTTCTTATCGAACATAGTCACATCTGCATGTTAATGTCACACATTAAGAATAAACTTCTTGTACAAGATAACAAAAGTAACATAAGTAGTGAGAGAGAAAAGTAAAGAAATAGAAAAGAATGGGGAGAGAAGAAGGGTAAAGTCACCTGAGTGGGTCAATTATCCTGTTATAAAGAGTCCTCCCGAAGGCGCCACAGCTCAGAGGACCTTGTCATGAGCTTCCAATCTGTCCTGCATCCTGGCCATCATCTTCTCCATTAGTTCCACATCTTTAATTCTCATATACAATGCCTCAGGGGTAGGGGGAGATCTCTTTTTCCAATTCAATGCAATGAGACATCGCGCAGCCATTAAAATATGGCGCACTAATTTCTTGTTGATTTTGGAGATCTTTAGTGGGGATAAGCCTAATAGGAAACATTTGGGGGTCATGGGGATTGGGATTCCTAGAAGATTAGTCAGTAACTGCTGAACTTTTTTCCAAAAGGTAGAGATTAGAGGGCACTCCCAGTAAAGAGACCATATCACCTGCCATTGTTCCATGGGGATCTCCTCCTTGAGGGCTTTCTCCCACTTAATTATGTAGAGGTGCTTACCTTGCACATCCAGTGAGTAAGCATTTCGAATTTTATAGATATCAGAGATTAATCCCCTCTGGGTCAGGCCCGCTAAAACCAGGTTTTCAAAGGGGTTAGGGAGGAAAATTGCAGGTCAGGTGCTATGGTCAAGGCATAATGGCGGATTTGTAGCTAATTATAAAATGCTTGGCGAGGCATATCATACTTAGTTTGGAGTTCAGAGAAGGGTAATAATTTATGCGTTCTAGGATCTATTATATTCCCAAAATGAAACAAATTCCGAAATGACCATGGGTAGGACATTTGATGTGTGAGGCTATCTGGCACCTTTGGGTTACAAATGAAAGAAGTCAAGAGCGATTTTTTGGAAGAGAGGCCATGTAGGGGCCATAATGCATGCCAGAGCCTGCGGAATTGAGACATAGCCCCTAATAGACGTTCGGGGGGCACCTCCGCATCCGCGCACAAAAGCAAGCTATTAGAGTGAGTCGGGGCTAGCCAGATCTTCTCAATTTCCGTCCACTTATTGTAGGACCTCTGGGTAGACCACGATATTATAGCTCGAAGTTGAGCAGCTTGATAATATTTAATTAAGTTTGGTAACGCAAGGCCTCCATCCGAACGAGCTGCCATAAGGACTGATTGGGGTATTCTATGCCTTTTATGGTTCCAAACAAATTTAATTATATCTATTTGGAGTTTTCTTAGATGTTTGTAGGGAACTGGAATGGGTAACGTTTGAAATAGATAAAGTATCTTCGGGAGGATCGTCATTTTAATCAACGCGATCCGGCCTAAGAAGGAGAGGTGGTGTTTTTTCCATCGTAGGAGCATGGCTCTGATGGAGTGAAAGAGGGGGGGGAAATTTTCCTGATAGAGAGTGGCAAATTTTGGAGTAATGCATATTCCCAGATATTTTAGAGATGCAGTTTTCCAATGATATGAAAAATTGGCCTGTTATGCCCCGTACACACGGTCGGACTTTGTTCGGACATTCCGACAACAAAATTCTAGGATTTTTTCTGACGGATGTTGGCTCAAACTTGTCTTGCATACACATGGTCACACAAAGTTGTCGGAAAATCCAATCGTTCTAAACGCGGTGACGTAAAACACGTACGTCGGGACTATAAACGGGGCAGTGGCCAATAGCTTTCATCTCTTTATTTATTCTGAACATGTGTGGCACTTTGTCCGTCGGATTTGTGTGCGCACGATCGGAATTTCCAACAACGGATTTTGTTGTCGGAAAATTTTATAGCCTGCTCTCAAACTTTGTGTGTCGGAAAATCCGATGGAAAATGTCCGATGGAGCCCACACACAGTCGGAATTTCCGACAACACGCTCCGATCGGACATTTTCCATCGGAAAATCCGACCGTGTGTACGGGGCATAAGTGTGTAATTTCTGATTCAGGGATGTTTATTGGGAGGGCTTCTGATTTGGACGTATTAATTTTGTAGCCCGATAGGGTCCCATATCTATCCAGCTCAGCATGAAGATTTGGGAGGTATATTCTAGGTTGTGTCAGGGTTAAAATGATATCATCGGCAAATAATGAAATTTTGAATTCTCTTCCCCTGACTGATATCCCATGAATATCCGGATTGCCTCGGATAGAGACTGCCAAGGGTTCCACACATAATGCAAATAGCAGGGGTGAGAGAGGACACCCCTGCCGTGTGCCATTAGTAATAGAGAATGAGGTGGAGAAGGCAAAAAGGGTTCTGACCTGAGCAGTGGGGCATGAGTACAGGTGCTGGATCGCTCGCAGAAAGGGGCCCTTTAACCCTATATGTTGTAGTGTGGCGAACAGGAAGGGCCATCCAAGATGGTCGAAGGCTTTTTCGGCGTCCAAGCTAAGAAGCAGAGACGCCGAGTCCCCCCTGTTCACCACATCCACCAGGTCAATCACTTTCCTAGTGATGAAATCCACCTGGTTCTTATGGATAAGAGAGGGGAGAACTACATTCAGGTGAATTGAGAGTAGCTTCGTAAAGATTTTTAAGTCTGAGTTTAAGAGAGCAATGGGTCGATAATTGGCGCATAAAACGGGGCCTTTATCCGGTTTGGGAATCAGAGTAATGAATGATCGCTGCATATCTACCGGGACAGGAGTATCCCGGAGAAAGGTGTTAAAAATTCTGCACATATATGGGAGTAGGAGAGGGAGAAAGGTCTTATAGTACTCATACGGTAAGCCATCCGGGCCTGGGGATTTGCGGGACGGTAAATATTTAACTGTGAGCTCTATTTCTTCCTCTGTAATTGGCGTGTTTAGGGCCTGTAAGTCTGTGGCTTGCAAACGGGGGACTCCACTTTGTTCTAGGTACTGTCACAATCTGAGGGAGAGCTCTGGGGATGGAGGGTTACTTGGGATGTTGGGGTTATTGTAGAGGTCTGTATAGAAGTCTGCAAAGGTGTGTGCAATATCTTTAGGGAGGAATAATAAACAACCTGTTTTATTCTTAATCTGGTGGGGTGTAGAGTTAAGGGAGTCTTCTCGTAGTTTTTTTGCTAGTAAAGAATGTGCCTTATTTCCTCTATCGTAGTATATTTGTTTTAGCCTAAGTAAAGCTTTTTCTACGCGACCCAGTGCGAAATCCCTCAAGGTCGCCCGTAATTTAATGACCTTCCGGAGAAGGGGTATGGTAGGGGACGCTTGTAGCCGTATTTCTAGAGCCTTTAGTTCCTTCTCTGTTCGGTATTTTGTAGCTAGTGCGTCTTTTTTCATGGCTGATGACAAAGCTATGTATTTACCCCTGATGACCGCCTTATGGGCTTCCTATAGCTCAGAGAGGGAGATGTCTGGAGTGTTGTTTTCCGTAAAGTAGAATTTTAAGGATGAGGTCAGTTCCATGGTCGACGGGAGGTGTTGGAGGAGAAAAGTGTTTAGCCTCCAGTTGTTGGGCCTGGGATTAGGAGATCCTATGTCCAAGGTGAGTACAATAGGGGCGTGGTCAGACCAGGAGATCGGAAGTATTCGGGCTTCGCGTACTATTCTAAGAGTAGAATTATTAACAAAAAAGTAATCGATACGGGAGTGGGTTCTATGGGGCGCTGAATAGAAAGTGTATTGCTGATCACCCGGGTGGAGAACCCTCCAAGCATCAAACAGAGCATGTCTTCTAGAGAGTTAGCGGAAGAGCTTCGATTTTCTAAGGGCTCGAGCCGACGGTGCCCGGGGGTTCACCATGTGGCGATCGGCAGTCACGGAATGGGTTAGGTTAAAGTCTCCCCCCACCACTAAAGTCCCGTGATCGGAGCGAAAAAGGCGAGAGAACATTTTAGAAAGGAAGCTATGTTGCTTAACATTGGGCGTATATAGAGCACACAGGGTGATCTCCCGGGACTGCCACAGGCCCCTAAGGATGACAAAATGACCGTGTGGATCACTATAGTGGCTCACATATATAAACGGGGATCCCTGTTTAATGAGTATGGCCACCCCTGCACGTTTATGTGGTCCTGAGGACAGATAGCTTTGGGGGAATTGCCTGGATGCAAACGCAAAGGTGCCCCCCTTGTCAAAGTGCGTCTCCTGGACAAATATGATATCTGCGCCTGACTGTTTAAATTCCCTCAGTGCCAGATGCCTCTTTTTATTGGAGTTTAAGCCATGAACATTTAAAGAAAAAATCCTAACCATGGTATCTAGTTAGGGGGGGAGGGGAGCATGTGTTACCTGACATGGAGACGGCGGCCTCGGAGCTTGGAACTAGGAGCGGGCAACCCTCGGAGGAGGATCCGGACATGTTCCGCGGTCTAGCCACTCAGGGACAGGGAAGAAAGAAAGAAAGAAGAAGAAGCTGGAAAAAAGAAACATAGGTTAATACAAAACAAAGCAAAACAGATCCAAGTACCCTGTTTCCCCGAAAAAAAGACCTAGCATGATTGTCGGTGATGGCTGCAATATAAGCCCTACCCCCAAATAAGCCCTACCTTGTTTCCCCGAAAATAAGCCCTACCCTGAAAATAAGACCTACAAGGACTTTAACTAGGGCTTATTTGGGGGGTAGGGCTTATTTTGTAGCCATCACCGACAATCACGCTAGGTCTTATTTTCATCTGACCTTGAGAGGTTGTTAGACCTAGGTCAGTATGGTTTCCCAAGGATCCCCCCAACCCCACTCCAACAGGGTGGGCTAGGTGGATGCAGGGGAGCCCTAAGTTGGTCATGTAATTAGTTTTTATCAAAACTGCTGTGATTGTTATCACTGAACTAAGGGAGGGGTGGGTGAGCATGAAATCACCTACTCTCTCAAGTCTCATCGGAGACACACCCACAAAGTAGAACAAAAATTTAAAAAAGAACTGGGGCAAAAAAGGGGGGACTAGATAAACAAAATGTCCAAGACAGATCGATCAGCCTAGAGGAATGGCCAAGCACTTATATAGTAGAATACCCAAAAGAAGTTCAGCCAGTTCAGCCATTTCTGGATTTGGTGCTCTTGTGGGGGGTGCCCATATTCCGGGTACGGTTAGAAGGGGGAACCTTCTGCCAGACTATAGGCGGTGGGGGTGGGGTAGCTACCAAGTCCCAATCTGGGAGCTGGGGGGAAGTGATCCCCAAAGTATCACAAAAGTTATTTAGATCCTCTGGGTAGCGGAGAACAGCAGATCTGCCTTGATGTTTGGCTGTGAGGCTAACGGGAAATCCCCACCGATAAGGGATGTTTTCTTCTTGAAGTGTGCGTAGAAGAGGTTGCAGGAATCTGCGCTTCTGTAGAGTTATCCATGAAATATCCAGAAATAGCTGCAGCTGGGCATCCTGGAAAGTTACTTTACGTGTCAGGCGAGCTTGCCACATAATTCCTTCCTTCAAAGGATAGGAGCTAATTCTGAAAAATAATGTCCCTTGGTTTAGTGGTGAGATTCTTGGGGCGGAGAGCCCGGTGCGCTCTATCCATATCAATGCGGTTGGTTAGAGGCTCACCTAAGAGGTTATTAAATACGTGTTGTAATTTGTTGTGAATGTCCTCGGGGCCTTCTGTCTCCGGGACTCCTCTCACCCGAATATTGTTTCTACGCCCCCTATTATCTAAGTCCTCAATGTGGCGCTGCATTTCCCTTAACAGGGTTCGATGATCCGCTCCTTGGAGCTGAGTCCTGTGAACCGCTAATTTAGTCTCTTGGATTTCTTCTTCGGCCATTTCCACCCTGTCCGCTAGATGTTTAAGGCCTGTTTGTAGTATCTGTATTTCTGAGCGACAAGTAGATTTCACGTCTGCTATCAACTGTTTAAAATATTCTTTGGTGGGCATCGCCTGCAAATATGAATACCACTCCATAGGGAGTGAGTGGGGTTGGGCTGGTAGTAGGGGTTGCTGCGGTGGTAATTGATGAGATGGGTGCTCTTGCAATTGCAGTGCAGCTTCGTCCTGGGTTGAATGTATAGGTCTTGAGGGTAGATTCCAGGAATTTCCCCAGAGCTGCCCCTGGGTAAGTGTGGGGGCCTCCGCATCTTCCAAAGCACAGTGTTCAGGGATAGGTAATAGTTCCTTTCCTGCAGGAGTAGCAGAATGTGTGGCCTGATCTCTGGAGGAGCTTAAAGCCTGTGAGAATGATAGTCTCTGAGCTTTGGATGGGGGTGAATCAGGCGTGAGAGCTCTGGAGGCCTCTGGATTGTCATCAGTTTCAGGGGGAGTATTGTTTGCCAGATAACTCGGGCCTGGTAAGGCTGGAAAATCCGATGATATATCGGAAGATGTCGGAGATCCCGGAGCATCCCCCGGTAGGCAGGGATCTGAGGCTGTTCGCAGAAGGCGCGGAAAAGCATCCAAGCATTGGGTGTAGTGAGGGGGAGGGGGGCCAAACATGGCGGTCTGAGAGTCACGCGGCGAGATTCCAGACAGGGCAGGGTGAAGTGAAGTCACCGCTCCCAATGGGGAGAAAATGCCCAGGGTGTCCTGCGGGGCCGATGGGGGGCCCTCCAGAATTCGGCTCGTGTCCTGGTCCGGCTGGGAGAGCAGCATAGAGTGCCTGGAGCGGGCCGCCAAGGCCTCCGGCGCCATGATGTCTGCTCCGCCGAGAGGAGCGTCTGTCTGTGGGAAGAAGGACCGGAGGTCCGATGAGGAGCCGGGCGGAGGTTGTGACGATCCCCGGGCTTTGGCGGAGTGGGTGGCTTTAGATCTGCCCATGTAGCTGCAGTGGAACGTCTCCAATTAAGCCTTTAGTTGCGGGCTGAGAGAGAGCAGGCGAGTCAAGCGTCCAACGAGGTCAGCTTCCGGTCACGCCCCCCCGAGATGGGAGACTTTTAATGGCTGCAATGATCTTGTGGTGTGTGAATGGGTGAGATAGGGAATGTAATTGTGCCGGAAGTGATAGAAGGAAGCTGGAGTGAGGACAGGAAATGTATTTGCTGATGAGTAGGTTGGGGTTCAGTGGGGGAGTGTTTTAAATTATAAAGTTCGGAGTAAAAGGAACTGAAGCAATCACCAATGTCCTTTGGATTTGTTAATTTGTGGCCCTGTTTGTCTATGAGAAATGAAATTTTGGCTTGGGCGGCTCTACGTTTATACGTTTATTCTCCGGGGAGTACCAAGTAAGGCGGAGGTGTCTGAGGTAGAAGTAGAAGTCATGGCCTCTTTGAAGATAAGAGCAAAGGTCATTTCTTAGATTACAATGTTATTTTGGGATGGGTTTTGTTTGTTAAGGACTTCAAGTGCTTTAAAGCGCTCAAGTTAGGTGTCAATGGTAAGGGTTCCTTTTTTCTTTTCCTGGGCTCCCAGCTTTAGGAATACTCCTCGTATGAGGGACTTATGTGCATTATAAAGACTTGTTGGATTGGAGACAGAGCCTATGTTAGAGGTGAAAAAGGCTTCTATTTCTGATCGCACCTGTTCCCGACTCTCCAAGGTGCTGAGATGTGAGGTATTTAAGTGCCACATAGTATGTCAGGGAGCGGTAGTGGGGGCAGTGATAGTGATAGAGACTGCTGCGTGATCGGACCATGTAATGATCCCAATTGTGGATGCCTTGATTTTTTGCAGGAGAACCTTGGAAGTCAGGAACAGCTCTATCCTAGAGTAGGATTTTTGAGTATGTGAGTAGAAGGAATAGTCTCTCTCAGTGCCGTGGATACATCTCCAGGGATCATATAGGTCTTTGAGAGAAATCAGGGATGAGAGGGATGTGTTTTTGTTTGCATTCAGAGCTTGAAGAATCAATTTGAGGGTCAATGACCTCATTGAAGTCACCATAGATTACAATTTGGTCTTTGGGGTAATGCTGTATTTTTCTTAATATGGACTTATATAAAGATGTCTGATGAGTATTGGGGGCATATAGGTTAACATTTACTAGGGGGTGATTGTTGAACGAGGCTGATAATATCAGGAATCTGCCAGAAGGGTCCTGCTCAATATAAGAAATAGAGAAGGATACTGAGGAGCGGACCGTTATCACGACCCCTCTGACTTTTTATTGGTTCGTGCATGAAAGCAATGGGGGAATAATTTGTGAGAGAATTGGGGTGGTTTGGTTGCTGAGAAGTGTGTCTCTTGGACACAGAGTATGTCCGCTTTCTGATCGATAGCTTCTCGCCATAGAAGTGAGCGCTTAAAGGGCTGTTGAGGCCTTTGCCGTTTAAAGAGACGATTTTGAGGGACATATCATGTTGAGGGGTGTAGTATTGATACGGCACTGAGAAGTCCCTCAACCTGGATGCTAGGAAATGGGGCGGGTTCCCTCCAACCGCCTTAAAGTTACCCGCAGAAACCTACGTCATCTCAACCCTTCTCTACTCTGCTATCAACAACCTCTACGACAAAATCTCACCCCTATCCTGCACCAACCTAGCCACTTCTGTCTACAACGCTTCACTTCTAGCCTCACTGGACTCACTGGCCCCCCTCACTACACACAGAATCAAGCCCCAACCCCTTCAACCTTGGCAAACAGATGATACTAGAAGTCTAAAAAAACATAGTGGTGCTCTTGAGCGCCTGTAGCGTAAGACTAAGTCTCAGAGAGATTTCAACCAATATAAATCTGCCCTCCAAAAATATAATTCCAGCCTCCTCTCTGCCAAGCAGACCTATTTTACCACTCTCATTAGCCACTTATCACCCCGTCCCCGTCAACTCTTCTCCACCTTCAACTTTCTACCTCATCCTCCACTGCCTCCACCCGCTAACTCACTCACTGCCCAGGAGATCGCCAATCACTTCAAACAGAAGATTGACACAATTTGTGCGGAGATCTCTACTGTTCCAATACCCTCCACACTTTACACTTCATGCCCACAGGCACAATCATTACTTCCCTCTTTCAACCACACCACTACAGATGAAGTTGCTAAACTACTTGCTAATGTCCACCTTACCACCTGCTCTCTGGATTCCGTTCCCTCACAAATGCTACGTTCACACTCTGGCCCTGTGCTACACTCTCTAATCCACATCTTCAATCTCTCCCTCTCTTCTGGCATCTTCCCCAACTCTCTAAAACATGCACTTGTCAGACCCATACTTAAAAAGCCCTCACTGGACCCATCCAATCTTAACAACCTACGCCCCATCTCCTTGCTTCCCTTCTTATACAAACTCCTCCGAGGTCTGGTCTACAACCGACTGAGCATCCACCTTACTGATAATAACCTTCTTGATCGCCTCCAGTCTGGATTTCATCCTCAACACTCCACAGAAACTGCTCTCCTAAAACAAAAACAAATGATCTACTAACGGCCAAAACCAATCGACACTATTCTGTACTCCTGCTCCTGAACCTCTCTGCTGCCTTTAATACGGTTGCCCACCCCCTCCTACTCAAAAAACTACATGCCTTTGGTCTCCATGACTGTACACTTCGCTGGTTCTTTTCCTACTTAACCAACCGCACCTTTAGTGTTTCTTACAACTCTACTTCCTCCTCTCCTCTTCCTTTCTCTGTTGGGGTCCCCCAGGGTTCTGTTCTTGGACCTCTCCTATTTTCAATCTACACCGCCTCCCTGGGTCAACTGATAGCCTCCCATGGCTTCCAATACCACCTCTACGCTGACGACACCCAAATCTACTTCTCTACCCCTCAGCTCACTCCCTCTGTCTCCTCACATATCACTAATTTACTATCAGATATATCAGTCTGGATGTCACAACTTGTCCTTAAACTCAATCTATCCAAAATCGAACTTATAATTTTTCCTCCCCCATATGCCCCTTCCACTGATCTCTCTGTCAAAATCAATGGCACAACTATAAGCCCATCCCCACATGCCAAGGTTCTAGGTGTAGTCCTAGACTCTGAACTCTCCTTCAAGCAACACATCCAATCACTGTCCAAATCCTGCCGCCTCAACCTCTGCAACATCTCCAAAATATGCCCCTTTCTAACCAATGACACAACAAAGCTCTTAATTCACTCGCTGGTCATCTCTCGTCTCGACTACTGCAACTCCCTTCTCATTGCCTTACCTCTACATAGTTTATCACAGCTTCAATCCATCATGAATGCCGCTGCCAGACTCATCCACCTTACCAATCATTCTGTGTCTGCCACTCCTCTCTGTCAATCCCTCCACTGGCTTCGGCTCGGCCAAAGAATTAAATTCAAAATTCTAACAACTACGTACAAAGCCATCCACAATTTCGCCCCCAGCTAAATCACTAGCTTAGTCTCTAAATACCAACCTACTTGTTTTCTTTGTTCCTCTCAAGACCTCCTGCTCTCTAGCACCCTCATCACCTCCTTCCATGCTCGCCTCCAGGACTTTTCCAAAGCCTCTCCAATCCTATGGAATGCCCTACCCCAATCTGTCCGCTTATCTCCTACTCTCTTAGCTTTTAGACGATCCCTGAAAACCCTTCTTTTCAGAGAAGCCTATCTTACCCACACTTAACAACAACTATATTTTAATTTTTTCGGCTCATCCCCCACAGTTATTACCTTTTTTTTTCCACTTGACCCCCCCTTCTAGATTGTAAGCTTTAACGAGCAGGGCCCTCTAATCCCTCCTGTATTGATTTGTATTGTAAGTGTACTGTCTGCCCTCATGTTGTAAAACGCTGCGCAAACTGTTGGCGCTATATAAATCCTGCGTAATAATAATAATAATAATAATAGAAAAACAAGGGTGCTAAAATGATACCACGAGGTACAATAATAAGTATGAACTGGTTGGAGATCTACTATACTTTTTAAATCAACAAAGTAACCTATGCGTAGCTGATGTGATAGGGAGTTGTTGGGTAAAAATATGGAACAAGAAGGTGTTTGGCACACAACAACACTGGAGCGTGGAGGAAGGATCAACAGTGTCTCCGCTCCTCCACTGCTATCTTTAGGTGCAAGGGTCATAGCCAGCCTGAAGTAAATGCTTTCTCAATGAGGGGGAATGGGCAGTAAGGCACACTAAAGTCACAAGGGAGCCCTCGGTTCCTTGGAGTAGGAGATTTTGGAAGAAAATTTCAGATTCAGTGTTGGTGGGGGCATATGTGAGATGATGCCCCAGTTGTGTAGCTGATTTATTCCATCTTTGGGGGTCAGTATGGGGACCTGTGGATTTAGATGTGTTACCAGCAGCTTAGTGGGGTAGCCCCATCTGTAGGTAATTTTATTCTCAGTGAGAAGTGAGGTGGCTGGTGCAAAAGCTTTGCGTGCCTGTGAGGTGGCAGCTGAGATGTCGTTGAATAATGATATTTTGCTGAAAGGTTCCGGGAGAGAGCGTAGGGATCTTGCCACTCGCATGATATTTTCCTTGGTATAGAAAAAATGGACACGTGCTAGGATATCTCAGGGAAGAGAGGCAGGTAGATGTTGCAGTTTGTGGATCCTGTGTGCACTGTTGATAAGCGTGTCATTAGTAGATAATGATGGAATCGGCTTGTGAAAAAGACAATGTAGGTAGGGCATGATTTCAGAGTAGGGAGGGATTCAGGAACCCCTCTGACTGTTATTACGCCGAGAACGGTCCTCCAAATATGCAATTTTTAAACAGAGTATGTGTATAGTAGGGATGAGCCAAACACCCCTCGGTTCGTTTCGCAGCAGAACATGCGAACAGGCAAAAAATTTGTTTGAACATGTGAACACCGTTAAAGTCTATGGGACACGAACATGAATAATCAAAAGTGCTAATTTTAAAGGCTTATATGCATGGTATATTTATAAGTGTTTGGGGACCTGGGTCCTGCCCCAGGGGACATGTATCAATGCCAAAAATAGTTTTAAAACTGTGTTTTTTTTGGGAGCAGTGATTTTAATAATGCTTAAAGTGAAACAATAAAAGTGAAATATTCCTTTAAATTTCGTACCTGAGGGGTGTCTATAGTATGCCTGTAAAGTAGCAAATGAGTCCCGTGTTTAAAACAGTCAGAGAGCAAAATTACATTTCTAAAGAAAAAAAGTAATTTAAAAGTACTCGTGGCTATAATGAATTGTCTATGGGAGAAATCAAAAGTGCTAATTTTAAAGGCTTATATGTATGGTATTGTCATAAAAAGTGTTTGGGGACCCGGGTCCTGTGCCAGGGGAAATGTATCAATGCAAAAAAAGTTTTAAAAACTGCAGTTTTTTCAGGAGCAGTGATTTTAATAATGCTTAAAGTGAAACAATAGAAGTGAAATATTCCTTTAAATTTTGTACCTGGGGGGTGTCTATAGTATGCCTCTAAATTAGCGCATGTTTCCAGTGTTTAGAACAGTCTGAGAGCAAAATGACATTTGTAAAGGAAAAAAGTCATTTAACCACTTGCTTACTGGGCACTTAAACCCCCCTCCTATCCAGGTCAATTTTCAGCTTTCAGCGCTGACGCACTTTGAATGACAATTGTGCGGTCATACAACACTGTACCCATATGAAATTTTTATCTTTTTTCACCCCAAATAGAGCTTTCTTTTGGTGGTATTTGATCACCTCTGCAGTTTTTACTTTTTGTTAAAAAAATGTAAAAAACTGAATTAAAAAAAAAAAATAAAATTTTTTTATATTTTGTTATAAAAAATTTAAAACAGGTCATTTTTCTCCTTCATTGATGTACGCTGATGAGGCGGCAGTGATGGGCACTGATAGGCGGCAGTGATGGGCACTGATCAGTTACACTGATAGGCAGCACTGCTGGGGGGCACTGATTGGCACTACTGGTGGGCATTGATAGGTGGCACTTGTGGGCATTGATAGGTGGCACTTGTGGGCATTGATAGGTGGCACTTGTGGGCACTGTTAGATGGCACTGTGGGCACTGTTAGGTGGCACTGTGGGCAGTGTTAGGTGGCACTATTAGGTGGCACTGATGAGGCAGATGTGCCTCTTCCACTTTGGGACCGATGTCCCTCACATCTGAGCCGGTGATCGGCTTTTTTTTCTACTCACGCTGTCAGCTATATGAATTGTCGGTCCCAGCAATACACATAAAAGTCATTGAAAAAAAAGGCATGGGATTCCCCCACAGTCCATTACCAGGCAATTTGGGTCTGGTATGAATATTAAGGGGAACCCTTAATTGGCTGGCCAAAGACCAGAGCACTTTTTGCGATTCAGCACTGCGTCGATTGGTCCTTGGGTAGTGGTGGTGGTGCCTTAAACCAAAAATATTGGAAGCTAGCAACATCAAGATTGAGGAGGGATAGGATAGTCAGCATAGGCAGTCTTCAAGGGATCCCAGATCCATAGCAAATGGATCTAGCAGCACTGAATGTGCATTCAGAAAGCACTCTGGATGCAGGACAGGCCAGTAGCTCAATTGCATATTGAGCAAGTTCTGGCCAGTGGTCCATCCTCAAGACCCAGTAACTCAGTGGTTGCTCTATTAGAAAGGTCTCCAAGTCTGCTCTTGCCCCTAGATATTCCTGCACCAGATAATGCAGATGCTGATGGTTGCTTGAACCAATCAGACCTTGGCGCTGAGCACTGAAAAATTGTTTAAAGGCACTGTGAGCCGGTCACCTTCTCCACCGCTCTTCCTCTGACTGAATGAAGCCTCAGCAACACGTTGTCCAGCACCAGGAAACGGTAACCTCCCAGGGTCTGGAAATGCATTACACAAACCTTTCTTCAATGCCTCCTGAAGATGTTTCATCCTCTTCTCCCTCTGCAAAGGCAGGATGAGTTCTGCAACTTTACCCTTATAACGTGGATCAAGAAGGGTTGCCAGCCAGTAATGATCCCTCTCTTTGAGACCACGAATCCTGGGGTCCTTTTACAGGATTTGCAGAATCAGGGAGGCCATGCAGCGTAAGTTTGCAGAGCCATTCAATTCTGAGTCTTCTGGGTCACTAAGGATCACATTATCTGTAACTACCTCCTCCCAGCCACGTAAAACTCATTGGGTTTCTGGGGACTGAAAAAAACCTTCCCTTTAAGACTGCTGCTGAGTGTTATCCTCTACATCCATGCTGACACAATACTCCTCCTCCTCCTCTTCTTCCTGTGTGTTTGGCAGGCCCATAGGAATGCTATCTGGATAAAGGGGGCCTTGAGAGGAAAGGAAGTCCTCCTCCTCTTCCTCCTCCTGTTCTACCTCAAGTGCCCTGTCCATGATTCCATGAAGTGTGTACTCCAGCAGAAAGACTAGAGGGACGCTGCTCACCATCCTTGTGGCCTCCTCAAATGGTGTCAGGACAGTGCATGCATTTTTGATCAGTATCCACTGGCATGGCAAAAAGAAGCCAAGCTCCCCTGACCCTGTCTGGTGCCATACTCGCACAGGTACTCATTGAGGGCCCTCTGCTGTGTGTGCAGCTGCTGCAGCATTGCCAACATTGAGTTCCACCTGGTGGGCATGTCACAAATGAGGCGGTTGTTGGGCAGGTTGCATTCCCTTTGAATGTCAGCCAGCCGAGCACTGGCATTGTATGACCGGCGGAAATAACCACAGACTTTTCTGGCCTGCCTCAGGAGATCTTGCAAGCCTGGGTACCTGCTCAAGAACCGCTGCACCACCAAATTCAGGACATGTGCCAAACATGGAACATGGGTCAAGTGTCCATGTCGGAGGGCGGAGAGAAGATTGGTGCCATTGTCGCAACCATTCCTGACTGAAGCTGGCGTGGCATCAACCACCTCTGAGCTTGACCCTGTGTGGCTCCTGTCCCCTAGGCAGACAAACTCAAGCACCACATGGCATCCTTTAGCCTGACTGCTTGCATAGCCCATTGAACGCTTATGAAGCACCGCTGGTTCAGAGGACAAATCTGCAGAAAAGGCCATAGAGGAAGAAGAAGAGGAGGGGATGGAGGAGAGAGCTGTGGCAGAATCACCACTAGCATTTTGGAGGCGTGGTGGCAGAACAAGCTCCAACAACACTGAACCCTATCCTGCATCATTCCCAGCTGCCAGCAGAGTTACCCAGAGCACCATGAAGGAAAGGTAACGTTCCTGCCCATGCCTGCTGGATCATGAGTCAGCGGTAATATGAAGTGCATCGCATATGAAAGTGAGGCTTGAGGAGCAGGCTGGCTGAAAGGGAGGCTTGGCTAGCGCTCTGACCAGTTCCTGGTAGATGGACTGATTCAGGGCACAGCTTACTGTTTTTTTGTACTTATTTTTCATTTTTAATCTCCTTATTTAGAAACATGAGATACATGGTTCTCTGCTTCATTAATCTGTTTTTAATATAACTATTCAATTAGTCATCCTATGACCCTGAAAACCGAAGTGATTCTTTCTTGTTGCACTTCCGGTTTATAGACACTCCCAGTGGGGGTCATCTTCTGTTTATAGAGCGGTGAGGTGAGAGTGGTCCATACCCCAGATGATGGCTCCTTAGCTGAAACATGTCGGGTGGACCCCTCACGATCGCCGCTATTTTCAATTTGAGCTCTGTTTCGTTCTTCCAAATGTGAGTTTGTTTTTTATTATTTTAATAAACTAGTGTTTTAAAACGTTATTACGCTATGTGAGTTTTGTTTGCTCCTTGCATGGCATATGAAACTACACGTTTGGCTTATGCTGGATTATCTATGGGAGAGGAAGCCGTGCGGACCCCCCCCTTTTCTTTCCACCATCTGCTGATGACATCTGACAAGACACATTTCCCAGAACCAGTGGTTATTATGCAATTTTTTCCGGTAAGCCTCCTCTACTCCTGGTGTTGGCCCCGGCACTGATGTATAATCTATGCACACTTGTGGTCTCCCTTCTGCCCACTCGCCAGATTTGGTGCGATTAAAATTCTGTGAATACCATCTGGCCATGCATCACCCCCTTTGAACTCTGTTGATGTTTTTCTTCACTATTTTTCTACACATTTTTTATGGACTTTTAAAGTTTTATGTTTTTTATGTTTGGTGTCTGGCTCATGGAACCAGCACGGGTTTCTACTATTCACTGGCACATCTGATGATTAAGTATTATTGTGTATTTACTTTATATGTGATCAACACTGATTAATTATTTGACACTATCCATTTTATGGTCATTCATTTTTTGGTAGTATTCACCATTTTTATATGTCTTTATTGTAATACACACGGCTGTGGATGTGATATATAGCGCCACACTTTTGTTACTTTTGGTAATATGAACCTTACCCGATACTGTGGTAGAATAATTCTGGGGACTCCTCCGTGCATGATGGTTGGGCCACAGAAGGAGTGGCTATGGACAAGGAGCCAGTGGAATAGGACGCTTTGGCAGCTGCGTTGGAAGGCAAATTACTCTGAGCCTGGGTGACAGAGTATGAGGAGGATGAGGATGGCTTCGTTATCCACTACACCAACTCTTCTGCATGTTGTGGCTCGATAACACCACCAGCAGAAGAAAAAAAAGACAAGTGTGCCCCGTGGCAACCTGCAGAGAATGCACCATGTCCAGGACCATCACTGTTGACTGTAGACACAGAGGCTGCTTGCCCTCTTTTAGTGGTCTGTGGGCATCTGCCTCTTCTAGGTGTCCTTCCAGACATAATGTATTTGTGTTGCAACATCACACTATACTGTATTATATACTATGTACACTGCCTGAAGTGTATTAGAAACTATACACCACCAAATGCACTGTATATATGGGCTACACTGAATGCAGAGTGTATATATATATATATATATATTTAAATACTAGACTGTATATATATATATATATATATATATATATATATATATATATATTTATACACCGCCTGAAGTGTATTAGATACTTTGCACACCACCAGGAGTGTAATTGAAACTGTACACACTGTATTAGATACTGTGTACACCGCCTGCACTGTATTCAAAACTGTACTATGGCTGCACTGTATTGTGTACTGTGTACACCAGAAGTGTAGTAGAATCTGTACACACTGTATCAGATACTGTGTACACCACCAAAAAAGTAGTAGAAACTGTACACACTATATTAGATACTGTGTACACCGCCTGAAGTGTATTAGAAACTGTAAACAGTGTATTATATACTATGTACACCACCATAAAAGTAGTAGAAACTGTACACGCTGTATTATATACTGTGTACACTGCCTGCACTATATTAGAAACTGTACAACAGCTGCACTGTACTGTATACTGTGTACACCACCAGAAGTGTAGTAAAAACTGTACACACTGTATTAGATACTGTGTACACCGCCTGCACTGTATTAAAAACTGTATTACAGCTGCACTGTATTGTATATTGTGTACAACACCAGAAGTGTAATAGAAACTGTACACACTGTATTAGATATTGTGTTCACCTCCTGAGGTGTATTAGAAACAGTACCCCACGAATGCACTGTAGATATAAGCTACAAAGAATGCAGAGTATACAGCATCTCACCAAGGGGAGTACACCCCTCGCATTTTTCTAAATATTTTAATATATCTTTTCATGTGACAACACTGAAGAAAATATACTTTACTACAATGTAAATTAGTGAGTGTACAGCTTGTATAACAGTGTAAATTTGCTTTCCCCTCAAAATAACTCAACACGCAGCCATTAATGTCTAAACTGCTGCCAACAAAAGTGACTACACCCCTGAGTGAAAATGTCCAAATTGGCCCAAAGTGTCAATATTTTGTGTGGCCACCATTATTTTCCAGCACTGACTTAACCTTCTTGGGCATGGAGTTCACCAGAGCTTCACAGGTTGCCACTGGAGTCCTCTTCCACTCCTCCATGATGACATCACAGAGCTGGTGGATGTTAGAGACCTTGCGCTCCTCCACCTTCCGTTTGAGGATTCCGGACAGATGCTCAATAGGGTTTAGGTCTGGAGACATGCTTGGCCAGGCCATCACCTTTACCCTCAGCGTCTTTAGCAAGGCAGTGGCCTTCTTGGAGGTGTGTTTGGGGTCGTTATCATGTTGAAATACTGTCCTGCGGCCCAGTCTCCGAAGGGAGGGGATCATGCTCTGCTTCAGTATGTCACACTACATGTTGGCATTCATGGTTCCCTTAATGAACTGTAGCTCTCCAGTGTCGGCAGCACTCATGCAGCCCTAGACCATGACACTCCCACCACCATGCTTGACTGTAGGAAAGACACACTTGTCTTTGTACTCCTCACCTGGTTGCCCTCCACACACGCTTGACACCATCTGAACCAAATAAGTTTATCTTGGTCTCATCAGACCACAGGACATGGTTCCAGTATTCCATGTCCTTAGTCTGCTTGTCTTCAGCAAACTGTTTGCGGGCTTTCTTGTGCATCATCTTTAGAAGATGATTCCTTCTGGGATGACAGCCATGCAGACCAATTTGATGCAGTGTACGGCGTATGGTCTGAGCACTCGCAGGCTGACCCCCCACCCCTTCAAACTCTGCATAAATACTGGCAGCACTCATATGTCTATTTCCCAAAGACAACCTCTGGATATTATGCTGAGCATGTGCACTCAACTTCTTTGGTCGACCATGGTGAGACCTGTTCTGAGTGGAACCTTTTCTATTAAACCGTTGTATGGTCTTGGCCACCGTAATGCATCTCAGTTTCAGGGTCTTGGCAATATTCTTATAGCCTAGGCCAGTGGTTCTCAACTCCTGTCCTCAGGACCCACTAACAGGCCAGATTTTAAGTATTACTTTGGGGAGATGCAGACTAGAATACTGCAATCACTGAGCAGCAAATGATATCACCTGTGATGTATTTTGGTTATCTTGCAAACCTGGCATGTTAGTGGGCCCTGAGGACAGGAGTTGAGAACCACTGACCTAGGCCATCTTTATGTAGAGCAAAAATTATTTTTTTCAGATCCTCTTGCCATGAGGTGCCATGTTGAACTTCCAGTGACCAGTATGAGAGAGTGAAAGTGATAACACCAAATTTGTCACACCTGCTCCCCATTCACACCTGAGAGCTTGTAACACTAACGAGTCACATGACACTGGGGAGGGAAAATGGCTAAGTTGGCCCAATTTGGACATTTTCATTTAGAGGTGTACTGACCTTTGTTGACAGCGGTTTAGAAATTAATGGCTGTATTTTGAGGGGGTAGGAAATTTACACTGTTATACAAGCTGTACACTCACTACTTTACATTGTAGCAAAGTGTCATTTCTTCAGTATTGTCACATGAAAAGACTTAGTCCCCCTGAACCATGGGGGCATAGACTTAGTCCCCCTGAACCATGATTGGCCAAAGTCACCCTGCCTTTGGCCAATTATGGCTCTCTCAGCAGATTACGCTGTGATTGGCCAAAGCATGCAGGTTAGGTGCATGCTTTGGCCAATCACCATATAGCAATGCACTGCAATCTCGCAGTGCATTATGGGGCGTTCTGCAGTGCTCAAATTACCTGTGAATGCCCCATAATGTTTGCAATTCTGCGAATGGGCAAACACCCGATGTTTGACTCAGAACTTAAGTTTGACCTAAAAATCAAGCTCATCCCTATTTACAGTGGGTACACATACAGTTTTTTTGAAGAATTCCTATTTCTGTTCTGTGTTCATCAATGCCAATATTCTTTCCCAGTCTAATGCCGCGTACACACGATCAGATTTGTCAACAACAAAGTCCATTTTTTTTCCGAGGGATGTTGGCTCAAACTTGTCTTGTCGGATTTTGTTGTCGGAAAATTTGAAATCCAGATCTCAAATTTTGTTTGTTGGAATTTCCAACGGAAAATGTCCGATGGAGTCTACACACAGTCCGAATTTCCGACAACAAGCTCCCATCGAATATTTCCAGTTGGAAAATCCGACCGTGTGTACACGGCATAAGACTTTGAGAGCAGCCCCCATCCTTGGAAAATTTGCTCTCTTATGGGGCATACACACGGTCAGACTTTTCATCTACAAAATCCGACAGCCTGTCCGACAGACTTCCGGCGGACTTTCGTCGGACTTGCGGCGGACTTTCTAACGAACGGACTTGCCTACACACGACCACACAAAAGTCCGACGGATTCGTACGTGATGACGTACACCGGACTAAAATAAGGAAGTTCATAGCCAGTAGCCAATAGCTGCCCTAGCGTGGGTTTTTGTCCATCGGACTAGCACACAGACGAGCGGATTTCGGGGTCCGTCGTAGTTACGAGGTAAAGATTTGAAGCATGTTTCAAATCTAAAGTCCGTCGGATTTGAGGCTGAAAAAGTCAGCTGAAAGTCCGGGGAAGCCCACACACGATTGGATTACCAGCCAGCTTTAGTCCGTCGGCGTCCGTTGGACTTTTGTAGACGAAAAGTCTGACCGTGTGTATGCCCCATTAAAGTTAAGTGTTTTCATCTTTCCAGTATGTGCTTGTTGTATTAAGCTCTGCATGGTTTGAGATTACCAGGTCCAGAAGAGAATCATTCCTAACCAGGTAATCAGGGCTTCTATGAACTGTACCATAAAATTGTCTTGTCATAGGTGTATAAACGTTTGCCCTTTAACTGTTCCTGCAGTTCCATTAGTAAATTTATGGGTAGTTGAAATCCCCCTTATATTCACTGTTCCAGCCCTTTCGATCTGTGCAAGGAGCTGAGGTTCCACTCCTTATTAACATTGGCTGGCCTATAACAAACTGATGACTACTTTTGTAGTATGCACACCTATGTGCAGTCCCACCCATAATGCTTCAGCCTCATCACACTCTCCATCAACTACGTCCTCTTTCACACTCGCTTTGAGATCACTTCTCACATAGAGACATACACCGCCAGCGCCACTTTTTCTTTTTATCCTGTCTCTCTGAAAGAGCATATAGCCAGAAATATTGATAGCCCAGTCATGTGAAGAATAAAGCCAAGTTTCAACTATACCAATGAAATCATAGTTCTCTTCATGCACCAAACCTTCCAACTCACCTGCTTGACAGACTTCTGACATTGGTGAACAACCTCTTTAATTCATTGTCACATTCTACACACGTATTTTGCATAATTTTTATTTTTAGTACAAATAGTGCCATTTCCAGTGGTTGCTTGTAACATGGGAGCCTTCTTATCATCTGCCATAGCCCCCCGATCTTTCCCAATTCCACCCTCCAATAGGGACTGACTCCTGTCTGGCCTGTCTGCTCCATTATAACCTAATTCTCCCTCCCCCTCAATCCTAGTTTAAATACTCCTCCAGCTTTCCCATAAACCTCTCTGTCAGCACCTCAGACCACTTCCATTTAGGTGCAAACCATCTTTAGCATATAGGTTGTACCCCAATGAAAAGTCAGCCCAGTGCTCTAAAAACCCAAATCCTTCCCTCTTACATCGGGTCTTTAGCCATGCATTCAGTTTTCTAATATCCCCCTGTCTTTCCTTTGTTGCGCATGTTACAGGCAATATTTCAGAGAATATCACCTTGGAGGTCCTTCCCCTCCCCTTGCAGCCTAGTTCTTTAAATAGATTTTTAAGGAGCCTCTACCTTCCCTGTATTCTGCCATTGGTTCCAACATAGACCAAGACAGCTGGGTCATGCCCAGCCTTTCCCAGTAATTTATCAACCCGTTCCACCACATGACAAATCCTGGCACCAGGGAGACACCAAACCATTCGATTGAAGCGATCCTGGCGACAAATTATTCTATCAGTCCTCCTGATTAAAGAATCCTATATTACCACCAACTGTCTTGGCCTACTTGCACTACCTTCACCACCCCTACTAAATGGGCTGCTCTCCTGGCTGTTAGGGAGTAGCAGTGACATTTAGGGCTGCCACACCACATTTACACTGAACTTGCCAAATCTTCTAGGGTGCTCAAACCCAGGGCAGGCCTTCCTATCCTGTGAGCTCCTACTACACCGTCTGACTATAGTAAACCATCTTCCTACCTGATAATCCTGAGTTACCCCTCTACTCTCCACATCACATCAACCCCATTAAGAGGACCCCTTTCAAGGTTGTCAGATCCGCCCAACTTTGCAATTTGCTCCTCCAGATACCTAATGTCAGCTTCCAGAAGGGCTGCTCACATCTGTTGAAGCAATACCCATCCTGGTGCTGTTGCTCCATTGTTGTATACACGCTGCACCACACTGCACTGCACAAAACCTCAATATCCCAGTTACAAAATTAATATTACTAACAGGAAATTTCAGATGTTACTTATAGAATAGAAGACTCCTGTCATAATCGCCTGTTTTAAACTCTGGTTTATAACTCAGCATTCAAATTTACCACTTGGTCAAAGCCCCAGCAAGCAAAAAGGTGGGCAAGCACAAGGATGAGCAAGCTCAGAACGAGTTCAACATCTACATTCAGTTATATAGAACCTGTAGCACCTGTGACCAATTAACAACTCCCCTTAATTAGCAGACTGAAGGAAGGAAATAAAGAAAATGCTATTTTAAAAAGTTTCAGAAAACATACTTTTAAAAAGATGCTAGCAAAGGCCCCAAAGAAGAAAATAAAACAATCACAAGCAAGCACCAGCAGTCAAAGCAAAAGGTTTTTTCACTCTTCACTCAAATTTCCCACTCTTCAATATCATTTCTGCATGACCCGTCTTCAAGATCTGCAATTTATAGTTTCAACTTCTGCAGCTCCTCCTCCTCCATCCTTATTATGAGCGGTGGCATAATCCCTCATATTATTTTCCACATGGATAATTCTATCACCAATATCTGATATCAGATTTCAGCTGTGATATAAACATCTGTGAGCTTGCGTGGACCATCCTGCATTTCCCATGGCTGGCTGCTCCCTTCTCTCCCAGGTCCTGATGATCACTGTGGCGGGTTATTGCTGATGATGATTGCTACGGGAAGCCTGTGTGAAGGAAGTGCTCTCAAGCCGTGGCCATCTTCCTCAGCTGCCAGCCACACCCTCCCCCCCGGCCCTAGGAAAAGTATTTAAAAAAAATACCTACAAAAATAAATAAAACCTAAAAACACTAAACTCCACCTTTAGAACACTGAATCCCAGCCCTATATTTTTTGTTTTATTTTTCTTTAAATTTTACTGAAAAATCAAGTAAAAACAAACAAAAAAAGACATCAAAACACAAAAAAATGAAAAGAGAGGTCCAACAGCTAAACTGTTGGCTCTGTGTACTATGAACACACGGTTGCGTACACAATGATATGTATCATGCCAAACTTAAATTTAAAGTAATGTAGCACAATACAACACAGAACACAGAGGGGAACACATTATGTATACCACCCCACTGTAATTTACTGCAGCACCATACAGTACTGTGTATGGCATTTTATAGTATAGCAGCAACTATCCGTGCCTGCAAAAACAACTCAGTCAGCACTCCCTGTGTACTCCAAGTCTCAAACACACACTGACTTTTTATGTACCATATGAAGCACTGTTCAGCACTATATAGCATAGCAGCAACTTGCTCTTCCTGCAAATGTTTTGTTAGTTCTCCCTATCTACATCTCCAAAACACTGACAAGGCTGCTAAGAACCTTAACTTTCAGGGAGTGGACTGGCACATAATAAATCCCCAAAATTGGTCTTTTTGCAATTGCCTTAACTAAATTAAAAGAAAATAACCTTTATGCTAGAGGAACAGAAACATTCTATAAACAACCTTTTGTGTATTCTTACTAATATTCTCTATGTATTGTTGTGGTTGGTAATGACCTCTCTATTCCAGCCCCTGCAGTTTTCATTACTCTGAAGTCTCTAACATTAATGTAGTTAAAAAAGCTCATTAGGGAATATACCATATGGGCACTTTGCTCTAAAATATAATGTTTTCATATTTATTTAAAATTCTTTTATGCACTTAAGGTTTTCGCTGACACTGCAGTTTCTGTTAAATAACATTTTCATCTGCTTATTAGTGCAATAATTGGCCCTTCTAAGGCACCTGACCACAATGCAAAGGCCAGGAAGTACAATATAAGTAATTAGTTGCAATAGTGATGAACAACCACATTTGTTTTCTGTTTTTCCAAACTAAAAACTACTTACATTTGTGTCATATTTATGTTCAATCTGAAGCTTTTCTCTAATATATTTCTAATTCTCTTGACCAGTTATTGAAATTCATCCAGTATTAAAATGTAAGCCACAAATCTGAATTAAGTTTTCAAATTTTTATGGCAGATGATTTCTTCTTGCTTGCTTAGTCTCAAGGTGGAATACTTACACATTTCATATTTAAAATAAAAAGCACACATTAACCATTGAGCAACCATTTCAATGAGATAGGAATCAGTCTACTATATCATCTTGTAAAGAGAGGATAGAGGGACTTTAAAGGTGCCAAGAACCAATCAAAAAACAATATATACATAAAAGATTTATTTATACAAGGTTGAGTAAAATCATCATGATATCACCATACAATACCCATATGTAAGAGAAAGACCGCAGTATTTTCTTGCTCTACATGTTTCGCCAACAATGGCTTCCTCAGGAGATAAGTACTGTGTATATGGTAACTACAGATTAAAAACAGATCATTAGAATTATTAGATAGTATACACAATTGTATAGATAACATAAAAGAAACAAAAAAAAACACATAGTAGAAATTCTCAAAAAGGCATAAAACGAAGGAGCTCAGAGGATCCCCACCTGATAATACCATGCATCCAAAAAAGGCATCAAATTATGGCTCAGATGTCAGGAGGACATTGACATTTTGGGAGATTTCTGGTGCACCACCGAGGGGGATAGAGGAACCCCAGTATACACTGGCCTGTGGAGTAGGAGGATATTTTAGGGCCACTAACAAATGCGTCTAAGACAAATATAGTTATTAACTAAGAAGGAGGTTGACCTACCAGTGAATCAAAGGTTGGAGAGTTGATTTACAATGAATGAAGAAATAACAACACTCATCCCAGTATTAAGGAAACTTTCTTAGTTGTTTCTTATTACAGGACATCAGTCTTCCCATGAGTTGAATCATGAAGTGTTACTCATCCTAAATTATAACAGAGCACACAAGAGAACAATTCAATATCAAGCAATACACATCACAATGCCTGACATCTCTCCTCACTCCAAGAATGACCGCTGCAACAAAAGGACAGTTAAGGAGGTCCATTTATACCCCCTCCACATCCACCGGCATCCAATGGTGCCAGTGGATGTGTGGACACCAAGAAAAGCCACTGTGCATGTGCGAGCCAGGCCATATGTGTGGTCACGGCTGGGCGCGTTGAAGCCAACACCACCATGTTGGAAAATCCACCTAGAGCTAGGAGAGAATTCAGGCCAAGACATCAGACACTCAATCCTCCACAAACCAAAGGACAGCGGGTCAGAGCCTACCTAGGGAAAGCGCTAAATGAGTGGCAGATGGCGCCAGCTCCACAGACCCATAGGGATACCCCAGAGCCAGCCGCGATAACGCCCTGGGCGTGCATATGGTCACCCATCTCCCAGCAACAATCCTCCATAGTTAACAATATGATAAATGCCATCTAGTGGCCTAAATGGGGAATAACAACCCCCATCTGTAAATCTAGTGGGTGTTGACAAATGTGCCTTAAAAATAAATCTAAATATATTTATGTATCCCTATAGTACCACCAGAAAATGTAAAGGAGGTAATAATAGGGTACAGGTACACCCTCCAAGCCATATCGCGTTACAATCAAAATATACAAAAATAAACAAAGCATAAACTTAAATCTATCAGATCAAACACATCTTATTTTTAGCATAGTCTAAAGGTCCTCTTTGTAAAAGAGAAAACTTTAATGGCTCACAAAGAAGGCTTGTAACTAATGAACTCGTTCAGTCCAGGATGTTTAATAGCTGATAAGGTATGGATTCATTTTGTTTCACACTGTAAAAGTAATTTGTCAACACCCCCCCTCTCATGTATAGGTATGTGCTCAAGGGCAAAAAATTCCATCATGGATAACCTAAACCCAATGACACATGGTCCCTAATCCTGTGAAAAAAGGGTCTTTTGGTTTTGCCTATGTAAAAGGCCTTGCACTCACATTCCATATAATATACAACATCTATCGTCTGGCAATCAGCATAAATATTGGGCCTATAGATTTCTCAAATTTGGAAGTATTACTCGACTAGCATTCATCAGGTATCTGCAAAAATTACATCTTCCACATGACCTAGTCCCCATACTTTTTCAAGCCTGATGTTTAGATTGAGTTGTTAAGTGACTATGGACAAGTTGATCCCTTATGGATCATGACCTTTTATAGGTAATTTGAGGGTAAGGGATAATGTATTTTGATACAGCATCATTGGCTACTAATGAATGCAAATATTTATTGATAATATCTCTGACCTGCCGATGGTGTCCTGAAAACTGAGTTATTAGTCAGACTTTTGGATCAGTTTTTTTAGTTTTATTGGCAAAAATGAGGGTGTCTCTTTCTCTCATGTTAGCCCTATGGTAGGCTTTTTTAAGGCATGATGGAGTGTAGCCTCTTTCCAAGAGGCGATTTTGCAAGGCTTTAGCCTCTATCTCATAGTATTCTTGTCGACTGCAATTTCTTTTCAATCTAAGATATTGACTGTATGGTATTCCTGAGACAAGGGGTCTAGGATGGGAGCTTGTAGAGTGAAGAATTGTATTGCCTGCTGATGGTTTGCGAAATGAGGTTGAACCAATATTTCCACCATCATTGATGAAAATTTGGATAACAAGGAAGCTTATGGTTCTCTAATCATAATTCATTGTGAATTTCAAGTTAAAGTCATTCAACTTGAGAATTTCCAAAATAAGTCTTCCATGGAACCTGTTCATATCACAAAGATATCATTAATGAACTTTTGCCATATAAGTACCTTGCTAAAGCTTTCTTGCAATTCTTCACATGAAAAAAATGTGTCTCTCCCACCCCCCCAGGTACAGGTTGGCATACGGTGGGGCACAATGTGTTCCCATTGCAACCCCCTGCACCTGGAGGTAGTGGGAGCAGTTAAACAAAAAATATTATTTGTCAAAATGAAATGCAATAGTCCTAGAATGAATGCATTATAAGTGGCAGCTCCACTGCCTCTCTCCACAATGAAACCCTCTACAACTCTAACCTCCAAATGATGGGGGATCGAGTTGTAGAGAGACTCAACATCAATGGCCACCAGCCAGGCTCCCTTTAACACAGCAATTTCATCAAGAGCTTCTAAATGGTCAGCGGTATCTTGAATATAGGAGCTTAGAGCCAGCACATGGGGTCTTAAAGTGGAGTTCCACCCAAAAATGGAACTTCCACTTTTTGGATTCCCCCCCCCCCTCCGGTGTCACATTTGGCACCTTTCAGGGGGGAGGAGGGAGCAGATACGTGTCTAATACAGGTATTTTCTCCCACTTCCTGGCATAGATCACTGCGGAGCTTGCGGTGACCTATGCCACTTCCGGCGCCTACCCCGTCCTCCCCCGCTGTATTCTGGGAGGCACACCGGTCCCAGAACACAGCAGGGACCTGAGAGGATGCGCAGCATGACTCGCGCATGCGCAGTAGGGAACCAGGAAGTGAAGCCGCACAGCTTCACTTCCTTATTCCCTTACCGAGGTTGGCGGCGGCAGCTGCCGAGAGCCGAAGGACAGATCGGCTTCGGCTGCCGACATCGTGGGCTCCCTGGACAGGTAAGTGTCCATATATTAAAAGTCAGCATCTGCAGTATTAGTAGCTGCTGGCTTTTAATATTTTTTTTTCAGCGAACCTCCGCTTTAAATAGTCATCCATGATTCTGTTAAACAGCCATTTCCTGACATGATAGAACCACCAGGAGGACGGTCCATGTTTTTGTGTAGGTTGGCATTTTAGGTGTTTTTGTTGAGAGAAATCCCCATTTTTTTTATCTATAATGCCCCTATGAAATGCATGAGTGATTAGATTGGGATAGTTGATTTTTACCTGTTCTACCTGAGACCCCAGTATTGTTGTATACCATTCACGGTTTCTTAAAATGTCCATTACCATTTTTTGGTACTTTTTTAAGTCCATAATCACTATATTCCCACCCTTGTCCGCAGGTTTGATAATTATATCATGATTTTTCTTAAGGGCGGTTAGGGCTCTTTGTTGAGATGGACTGAGATTGGACCATCTATAATTCTTTTGCCATGTCGTAGATTGTATTTCTTTTATGACTTGGGTGAATGCCAAAATATTGGGGTTTCCTTGAAGGACAGGAAAATAACAGGTTGTTCCAATGAGTCATCCAGTGAGTTGCTTTCTTCTCACAGCTCCATCAAATCATCAAGAGCCTTGATGTCATTCAGGGAGAGATCCTTCCAGATGTCATTGGATGGTAATCTCGACCTGGATGATTTATACATTGTACATGAGTATTCTGCCGAATAGCTGAACATCCTTAATTACCTCAAAACTATCAACTTCTTGAGCAGGGCAGAAGGCAAGACCTAGGCTGAGAACCTGGATCTGATCTTCAGTTAAAGAGTGAGCGGACAGGTTCACTACTTGGAACCTGTCCTGGTCACACGTGGGGACACTTGTGGACACTTGTGGCTGTGTGCTGAAAATCTTTTTCGGGTCCACCGTGGACTGTGGGGCAAAAATCGATGCCATACATACATCCTCCAACAAGGGTATTGGACGAAAGTCCCCCAAACTTGTGTTAGGTGTGGCTAGGCTTATCTTAGAAGCAATAGATATGCCTTGTGACAAAGAAGAGGGAGAAATAAATTCCATACCACCAAGAGTGTTAGAAGTAGATCGTGTGCAAGAAGTTTTGTTGTGAGAGTGGGAAGATTATGATCGGAATGTGGAGTGTGTTTTGATGCCAATACTTGTAAACCTGACCCTTCTTTGAGTTTTTGTGGTCCTATCTTTCCCGATTGCTGCTGTGCCTGAAGGAGAAGAAATGGATGAACCATCTGAATCACTAGGGTCATTCACACCATTGTTCTGATGGGATGACGTTTTAGTCCTGCGTCTTTTGTTGGGATGGAATTATAGATAAAAAAAGTGGGAATTTCTCTCAACAAAAAAACCTAGAATGACAACCTTTTACGCATTGCTGAAAATACATAAGAGCTCTTGATGAAATTGAGGTGCCAAAAGGAGCCTGATGTTGAGGCCCTCTACAACTTGATCCTCCATGGTTTGTTTGTCAGAGTTATAGAGGGTTTCATTGTGGAGAGAGGCAATGGACCTGCCACTTATAATGCATTCTGTCAGGAAAAGTTCCCTCCGCTGGTAATATCATTTGCCGTGCAGTACTAAGGTCCACCAGCAGGTGTCTCCTGGCTGTTTGGAACTGTCAGGAGAGCCCTGCCCTGCTGGTATTGTGTGATCTTTGGGCCGCTGTACTGGCGTCCACCAGTGGGTGGTTCCTGGCAGTGTGGGGCCGACATTACCTCTTGCAATCAGGCATCACCTGAGTCTAATTGAGATGTGTATAAATACCCGGCAAGTGCACACACACCTTGCCTTGGTATTGTCCTTGTGCCCTGACCTGCAGCCTGTTTATCCGTTATCCTGATCCTGGACCTGAACCCTGTATCCTGTATCCTTAACCTGTTTGTATCTGTTCCTGTATCCCTGGATACTTGCCCTGCAGCCTGATTCCTTCCATCTTGTTCCCTGTCTGTTTACTTCTGGCTCCCCATCTGCTGATCTCCTGTTTATGACCCTGGCCTGGCTTGACTATGATTCTGGTACTCCCTTTTGCTATGTATACTGGTTGGTTTATTATCACTGTTTGGTTGTTCAGTTTGTATTGGTGGTGTGTTCACATTTATATGCATTTACTTTAATACTTACTTTCACCTTTTTATGTCTGGTTCACTCTGTCGCAGTCATACAGTTCTGGTCACATCTGGTTTATGACAGAATATCAGGCCATCCCTGACCAGAAGTGGCTGCACAGGGGAACCATTTTGATTCAGTTTGGTTGCAAACATGATTACCGGTGAGGTTATTTATTTTCCTCTGCTGGCTTCTGAAAGTGGTGATTATTGCTGCAAGGCTTTAAAAGGATGGTCTAGTGACCAGTTGTTTGCAACTATCCGCTTGGCTCACTCCCTGGTCGATCAGGGTTATATATTGTTTGGGGAGGTGCAGCCTTTGATCAAGATCTGTACTGAGCTGGCCCTGCCCTATATTCCAGAGGACCATGATGATTTCACTCCTCCTTTTAATGTGAATCAGGTTGTATCCCTAGTGTGGCTTTTTGAAGATGATCCCGCCGATTTTTGTTAGCACTACTCAGCCTGTTCCCCACAGGTGATTGCTGAGTGCATTGTGTCTGCTCAGTCATTTGTTAGACAGGGAGATTTAAAACTACAGTTTGTACAACCTATACTTTCGGCATGGTCTGACATGGTGCAATCAGCCCCAGCCAGACAAACCACCTCTGCCATCAGACACCAGCCTACCCAAATGTATGTTTCCCCATCACCCATGTCAACCTCAGTTGCAGCCCAGTATACGCTGCTCCCAACCGAATACTCATATCTGGTCTCTGTTCCCTGTACCTATCCTGAATTCAACCCACCTGCCTCTTCTCAGCTGCCTACAAACCCACATGATCTTCCCCTAGCTACTGTTACCTCTTCTCTGCCATATTCCAATTAGGGATGGGCTAAACACCCCCCCGGTTCAGTTTGCATCCAGAACATGCGAACGGACCGAAAGTTTGCGCAAACATTCGAACACCGTTAAAGTCTATGGACCTCGAACGTGAGAAATCAAAAGTGCGAATTTTGAAGGCTAGTATGCAAGTTATTATTCTAAAAAGGGTTTGGGGACTCGGGTGCTGCTCCAGGGGACATGTATCAATGGAAAAATAAGTTTTAAAACTGACGTTTTTTCGGGAGGAGTGATTTTAATGATGCTTAAAGTGAAAAAATAAAAGTGAAATATTCCTTTAAATGTCATACCTGGGGGGTGTCAAAAGTATGCCTGTAAAGTGGCGCATGTTTCCCGTGCTTAGAGCAGTCCCTGCACAAAATGACATTTCTAAAGGAATAAAAGTCATTTAAGACTGCTTGAAGCTTTAATGTAGTATCGAGTCCTGGCAATATGGATGAAAATCAGTGAGACAAAAGGCATGGGTACCCCCCAGCCCATTACCAGGCCCTTGGGGTCTTGTATGGATATTAAGGGGAACCCCGCACCCAAATTAAAAAAAGAAAAGGCGTTGGGCCCCCAGGCCCTATATACTCTGAACAGCAGTATACAGGTGGTGCAAACAAGACAAGGACTGTAGGTTTGTTCTTATGTAGAATTGTAATTTGGGACAGGTACATTTTGTAAGTGTAGCTCCAGCCAAAAATCTATTTTAAGGCTTTTTGGAAAACATAGGGAAGGGTTATCACCCCTGTAACATTTAAGATAAAAGAAATATGTGGCGCTAACTAGAATGTCGAGGCCGAGACTGGAAGTACTCTGTCCTGTGCTGTTTATCCAGTTTTTTTACTGTAAGTTAATTATTTTTTTTAATGATTTTTTCACTTTTATACACTTTATGAGGTTTATTAGATTTATCGAATGTTATTTCTACACGTTATTATCCTGTTAGCCACTTGATGTCACATTGAAGAATTGTCATTAGCTACACTATTTAGTCACATTATTTTTGTGATATTTGATTTACTTCTACATTCTAGTTAGTGCCACATATTTCTTTTATCCTATTGTTTTTTTTGTGTGGAAACACTTTTTATATGTTTGGGGGCTTCTCTCATCCTTAATTTATTTCTTTTTTTCACTTTGGTTTTGTGCGCTTGTTTCCCCCTCCTTTCCATCTCTGTAACATTTGTTTTGCTGTCTGTGCCCCGTTCAGAAATTTCACCTCACTTTCTGTCCCAATGACAATTGGATTTTGAAAATTTGGGGTTTTTAAGGGAAAAAAGGATTGGTAATAAATCAGTGGCGGAGACACCTTTTTCCCACATTAACTCTTACAGGAGATAATTTCCCTTCCTAGGGGTAGATTTTCTCTCACTTCCTGTTGTCTCCCTTCATTTGTAAGTAGGAGTCGTTTGTGAGTCAGATTTTTGAAAATAGAGGACCATCTGTATATACTATATGGCCTTCCCTATACACTCTGCGGAGAATTGGGCCTTAGGTGTTGGTGGTACCAGAACACTGTAAGCCCTCACAGTTACTCTTGGTGGGCGCTGGAACTGGCCCTGTTGTGAAATATTATATCAAGAATTGTAATTACATGCCCCTGTTAAACAGGGGCAGGAAAATTGGACCTTAGGCAGTGGTGGTGGTGGTGGTGGCACAACACTGTAAAGCCTCACAGATACGTTTGTTGAGAGCAGGAACAGGCCCTGCTGTGAAATATTAGATCAAAAATTGTAATTCCACACCCCTGTTAAACAGGGGCATACAAATTGGACTTTAGGCAGTGGTGGTGGTGCCACAACACTGCAACCCCTCACAGATACTCTTGTTGAGCGCAGGAACAAGCTCTGCTGCAAAATATTACAGCAAAAATTGTAATAACACACCCCTGTTAAACAGGGGCAGAAAAATTGGGGCTTAGCTACTGGTGGTGGTGCCCAGAACCAAAAATGTTCTCAGAAGCTATCAACATTAACATTGAGGAGGAATAGGATAGTCACTCAGCATAACAGGATAGTCATTCAGCATCAGCATAGGCAGTCTTGAAGGGATCTCCCATTCATAAAAAATGAATCGGTTACATCAGCATCAGGTGCTTGGTAGCTGGTGATCCAAGACTGATTCATTTTTATTAAGGTGAGCTGATCAACCAAGTCGGTGAACAGGCGCACTCTGTGATCAGTTACAAAGCCTCCAGCAGTACTGAATGTGCGTTATGAAAGAGTGCTGGATGCGGGACAGGCCAGTAGCTCAAATGAATATTGTGCAAGTAGGGATGAGCCGAACACCCCCCCGGTTCGGTTTGCACCAGAACCTGCGAACGGACCGAAAATTTGCACGAACGTTAGAACCCCATTGACGTCGATGGGACTCGAACGTTCGAAATCAAAAGTGCTCATTTTAAAGGCTAATTTGCATGGTATTGTCCTAAAAAGGGTTTCCTTTAAATATCGTACCTGGGGGGTGTCTATAGTATGCCTGTAAAGTGGCGTGTGTTTCCCATGCTTAGAACAGTCCCTGCACAAAATGTAATTTTTAAAGGAAAAAAAGTCATTTAAAACTGCTTGCGGCTTTAATGTAAAGTCGGGTCCTGAAAATATGGATGAAAATCAGTGAGACAAACAGCATGGGTACCCCCCAGTCCATTACCAGGCCCTTTGGGTCTTGTATGGATATTAAGAGGAACCCCGCACCTAAATTAAAAAAAGGAAAGGCGTGGGGCCATCAGGCCCTATATACTCTGAACAGCAGTATACAGGCGGTGCAAACAAGACAGGGACTGTAGGTTTGTTGTTAAGTAGAATCTGTTTGTAATTTTGAACTGGTACATTTTTAACGTGTTTAGCTCCAGCCAAAAAATCTATTTTAAGCTTTTTGGAAAATATAGGGAAGGGTTATCACCCCTGTGACATTTGTTTTGCTGTCTGTGCTCCTCTTCAGAAGATTTCACCTCATTTTTTGTCCCAATGACAAATGTTTTTTGAAAATTTGGGGTTGTTTGTGAAACAGGAAAAAGGATTGGTGATAAAGCATCAGTGGAAAGGAGAAACGTTTTTCCTATATTAACTCTTACAGGAGAGAATTTCCCTTCCTAGGGGTAGATTTCATCTCACTTCCTGTTGTCTCCTTCCGTTTGCAAGTAGGAGTCGTTTGTAAGTTGGATGTTTGAAAGTAAGGGCCTGCCCTCTATACTCAGCAGAAATTTGGGCCTTAGGTGTTGTTGTGGCCACAACACTGTAAGCCCTCACAGGGCCCTGCTGTGAAATATTAGATCAAGAATTGTAATTACATGCCCCTGTTGAACAGGGGCAGAAAAATTGGGCCTTTGGTGGTGGTGGTGCTAGTGCCACAACACTGTAAGTCCTCACTCACTCTTGGTGGGTGCAGAAACGGGCCTTGCTGTAAAATATTAGATCAAGAATTGTAATTACATGCCCCTGTTGAACAGGGGCAGAAAAATTGGGCCTTAAGCACTGGTGCTGGTGCCACAACACTGCAACCCCTCACAGATACTCTATGTCACGTACCTGATCGGAGTCTGAAGTGACGAGGTCGGCCTCCCTTGTATCTCCAACCTGGGTCCCGCTGAGAGTGGGAACAGAGGGACCCCAAGGAAAGGAGGAACACGAGTGCTTGTAGAAGTAACTCAGGAATCTTGAGGCAGATGATGCGACTTTAGGTAGCCAGGAAGTCGCAGCGGATCACAGGAGCCGAGATGCAGGGACTTGACAGGCAGCTTGGAGCAAAACAGGAAACAGGAGCGGAGTCACGGGAATAGCCGGGTTCGGAAGCAGGCGGACAGCAAGGTACCAAATCATCAGGCAGAAGCAGAGTCAAGTAGGAAGCCGGAATCAGGAACCAGTGAATCAGGATATGGGAGAGTCCAGAGGCGAGGTCAGGGGGGCCAAGGTTCAGCAACCGATATCAAGCAGGCAGGTAATACGGGATACAGATACAGGAACAGCTGAAGATCAGTCAGCACCTGTCACAGTCAGTGTGTCCTTTAAATAGGCCGTCTGGCGCCAAAGGGCCACGCTCCCGCGCTCCCGCGGGCGCGCCCATTCCTTCGCGCATGCGCATTGGCACGTCTGCAATCCGAAGAGACCCTCCCGAACGCATGCATGCGTGAAGAGTCTTTTACGAACGAGCGTACCCGCGAGCGAACCCGGGACGCAACAGTTCTCTTACATTGCCCCCTCCTTACGGGCAGCCTCCGGATGCCCCTCAGGGGCTTCTTCTCTGGATGGTGCTGAAAAAATGCTCGTACCTTTTGCGGGGCATGTACGTTAGAAGCTGGTTCCCAGGAATTGTCTTCAGGGCCGTAGCCCTTCCATTTAATCAGAAACTGTGTTAGGCCATTCCTGGTTCTGCAGTCGAGAACGGCTTCTACCTCAAACTCTTCACTGCCCTCAACGAGCAGTGGAGGAGCTTTTTCTGGATCCCAGTTAGAAAAGAGATTGGGTACTGATGTCTTCAACAAAGAAATATGAAAAACAGGGTGAATTTTGAGATTCTTTGGTAGGATAAGTTCAAAGGCCACAGAGTTGATCCTCCTCTTCACAGCAAAGGGCCCCAGGTATTTTGGACCAAGTTTCTTGGAGGGACACTTAAGTTTTAAATTAGCAGTGGATAGCCAAACCTTGTCTCCTGGATTCAGATTCAAGTTACCCCTCCTTTTCCTGTCAAAAAATCTTTTGTTATTAGCCTGAACCTTAGAGATGGTGTCCTGAAGCACTTTATTGTTGGAGATGAACCAACTCAGTCTTTCTTGAACAGCAGGCACAGCAGAATCCACTGGTAATTCAGGCAAAAAGGAAGGGTGGTATCCATAATTGGCAAAAAAGGGTGTTTGCTTGGTAGCAGAGTGCATGGAATTGTTGTATGCAAATTCTGCTAGTGGAAGCAGAGGTGACCAATCGTCCTGTGAAAAAGAGGAGAAGCAGCGCAAATATTGCTCCAGCGTCTGGTTGGTTCTCTCCGTCTGTCCATTAGTTTGAGGATGGTAGGCAGAGGACAGACGGAGCTCGATGTTCAAGACTTCACAGAGAGATCTCCAGAATCTGGACGTGAACTGTACCCCTCGATCAGAAGTGATATTATCGGGAATACCATGTAGCCTCACTATCTCTCGGATGAACATGGAAGCAGTCTCAGCGGCAGACGGGGTTCCTTGCATGGGTAAAAAGTGTGCCATTTTAGTCAAGCGATCAACCACGACAAATATGGTGGTAAAGTCTTCAGACGGGGGAAGTTCCACAATGAAATCCATGGATATCATGCTCCATGGTTTCTTAGGCACCGGAAGACATTCTAATAGGCCCCAAGTCTTGGCTCGGTCAGTCTTATTGTGTTGACAGGTCACACAGGATTTGACGTATCTTTTACAGTCTTGAATCAAGTCTGGCCACCAGAAAGAACGGGAAATTAGGTTGATACTCTTGTGAATCCCAAAATGGCCTGCCAAAGGGTGATCATGGCAACGCTTCAGAACAGAAACCCTGAACTGCTCCGGGACAAAGACCTGTTCCTTATGGTAATACAGCCCGTCCTTGAGTTGAAGAGATAAGTCCTGGGAAGGGGGATGCTCCAACAACTCAGCTCTTATTTGGGACGTCAGGTTGGTTTGGAGAAGAAGAAAGTTTTTGGCAGGTAAAATGATGTCTGCTTCGGTAGGATGAACAGGATCATGGAACATGCGTGACAGCGCATCTGGTTTCCCATTCTTAGAACCAGAGCGGAAGGTTATGTGGAATGTGAAACGGGAATGCCCATCTTGCCTGCCGAGGTCTGAGTCGTTTAGCTGTTCTCAAATACTCGAGATTCTTATGGTCGGTGAAACTGAGTATAGGGTGCAAGGCTCCTTCTAACAGGTAGCGCCACTCCTCGAGGGCAGCTTTAATGGCCAACAGTTCCCGGTCGCCTACATCATAATTCTTCTCAGAGGGATCCAATTTCTTGGAGAAAAATGCCACAGGATGGAGTAGGGACTGGGGGCCCTGTCGCTGTGATAATATGGCTCCCACTGCGATCTCAGAGGCGTCCACCTCCAGAATATAGGGCAAGTAAGGGTCGGGATGCTTTAAGATGGGAGCTGAGGTGAACAAGGCTTTCAAGTGTTCAAAAGATGTTTGTGCTTCAGTACTCCACCGGAAGGGAACATGCTGTTTGGTCAAAAGGGTGATAGCAGAAATAATACCAGAAAAGTTCTTAATAAATTTCCTATAGAAATTAGCGAATCCCACAAACCTTTGTACTGCCTTTCGATCTGTAGGAGCTGGCCATTCCAAAACAGCAGCGACTTTCTGGGGATCCATGGAGATCCCATCAGCGGAGATGACAAGTCCCAGGAATTGAATTGTCTGCTTTTCAAAATCACACTTTTCAGCCTTGACATAGAGATGATGTTCACGAAGTTTACTCAAAACTTTTCTCAC
The DNA here is from genome assembly GCA_037952925.1 of Lithobates clamitans. Classification (NCBI taxonomy): domain Eukaryota; kingdom Metazoa; phylum Chordata; class Amphibia; order Anura; family Ranidae; genus Lithobates; species Lithobates clamitans. The sequence continues at coordinate 4,733,371 of JBBGZY010000656.1, forward strand.
ATGGGTACGGTGGACCTCGATAGAGTCAGAAAAGATAAGAATATCATCGAGATAGACAATGATAAACAGGTCAAGAAAGTCCCGAAAAACATAATTTACCAAATGCTGAAAGGTGGCTCGGGCGTTGCAGAGACCGAAGGGCATAACTAGATATTCAAAATGCCCAAAGCGTGACCTGAAGGCAGTCTTCCATTCATCCCCCTTTCTGATTCACACCAAACTGTAGGCACCTCTTAGATCTAGCTTGGAAAAAACTCGTGCTCCGCGTAGTCTCTGAAATAACTCGGGAATTAAGGGAAGTGGGTACCGGTTCTTGATAGTTATTTTATTAAGATCACGATAGTCAATACAGGGCCTCAGTGAGTGATCTTTTTTCTCCACAAAAAAGATACCAGCTCCTGCTGGGGAGGAAGAGGCTCGAATAAACCCTTTTTCTAGACTTTCATCAATGTATTTGCGTAAGGCTTCTAGTTCAGGTTCCGAGAGAGGGTAAATTCGGCCGAAGGGAATTTCCGCCCCTGGTAGAAGTTCAATGGGACAATCGTAAGTCCGGTGGGGTGGTAAGCTCTCTGCACTCTTTTTATTAAATACATCCAAGAATTCATGATAGACTGTGGGTACTAATTTCATAGTTTCAGGGTCCGAGTGGATGCTGAGGAGAGGAGCAGGATTAACAAACTTTTTCGGGTAACAATGTCTCTGACAATAATTAGAGGAAAATGAGATATCTCCGGTAAGCCAGTCAATATGAGGGTTATGGGCCCTTAGCCAGGGTAACCCCAGGATAACAGGGAACATGGGGGACGTTATGACATCCAACTGGAGCAGCTCCAGATGTTCCGAAGAGACTTGGCAAAGAATGGGTACAGTCTCTTGTGTAACAGGCCCAGACTTGAGACCAGAGCCATCTGCCAGATGCACAGTAAATTCCTGCCTCTTGGTACATAGAGGAAGTTGATGTAAGGTGACAAAGGCTGAGTCCACAAAACAACTGCAAGCTCCGGAGTCTATAATTGCGGTTACAGGAATAGTCCTCCCAGGCAACTGAAACTGGAGCGAAAGAGGGAGGTGTAGCAGATCCCTACCCGGAAGATGCAACATGTAAGGTGACGTAGAAGTGGGCTTGGCAGGTCTTATGGGACAAGCTTGGATGAAATGGCCCGCTCCTCCGCAGTAAAAGCATAGTCCGTCATGTACTTGCCAGAGGCGTTCAGAGGAAGATAGTGGTGGTCTTGAAAAGCGTCTACGGGGAAACTCAGGGGGCTCCTTATTCTTGTAGGGACCCCTTGGTAATCTGGACGTGATTGTGGAGACAGGAGCAAAACTTCTTGAGAGAGTAGCTGGCTTGGTACTAGCTTTCTCAGATTGCCTTTCACGCAATCGACGGTCAGTTTGGATAACAAGATGGATCAGATCTTCCAGGGATGAGGGCACTCCTATTCGGGCAAGTTCGTCTTTTAAGGTTGAAAATGTTTTATTGTTATAAAGCAACAAAAGAGTTAATACATTTGACATGAGGGAAGGCTTATTGAGAAATCAATCAGCGAGCAAAATGGCTATCGCCCACAGCTAAGCTGATTATTATTGCGTAAAGTTTTAACATAAACATAAATGCATCATGTCTGGTATCAGGGTAAAAAGTCAGGAAAAAAGAAAAAAAAAGAAGGGGAAGGGAATAACAAGAAAATAAGTAGGGGGGGAGGAAGAACGGAAGAAAAAGGGAGGGGGAGAAAGGGAGGAAGAGTAGGAAGAGGGGGGGGTTCCGCTGGCTGGGGTTGAGAAGGAAGGACTCCATATCCCTAGACATGGTCAGGGGATCGATTAGTGTTTAGAATTACAAGGGGAAGCTATAATCTAGGGAACAGGGAGCAAGGAAGACAGTGTATCTGAGGCAGAGAAGCGCTGCCAAGCCGACCATAAAATTGTAAATTTCTCATAGGTGTCGTTGTCAAGCGCTAGCATCTCCTCCATTCGCATGATATCATTCATGGTGGAGGTCCAGAGAGACAATGGGGGGATAGTCTCTGTTTTCCAGAAAAGGGGTATGAGTTGGCGAGCTGCCGATAGAAAAAAACGTAAAAGATTGCGCTTTTGGGAGGCTATGGAGCCTGGTAGAATAGACAGGAGGGCTATTTCAGGAGTCAGGTGCAGGGGTTCGTCGTATATTTTTTCATAAACCTGGGATACCTGATTCCAGAAGGGCTGGATCCGATCACACTCCCACCAGATATGTAGGTACGATCCTGTCGCACGAGAACAACGCCAACACGAGTTTGAAGTGGAGGGAAAGATTTTCCGTAGAGAGGCGGGGTCCCTATACCATCTCGCCATGACCTTGAAGTTTTTTTCTTGCGAATAGCATGAGATTGAGGACTTATGTGCGAAATGGAACGCAGTTTGCCAGTCCGCTCTGGAGATGGTCTTTCCCAGGTCTGCCGACCATACTCTGGTGTAGGTGGGGAGGTCTTTCAGTGTAAGGGAATGAATAAGACTGTAGATATGTGAGAGTAGGTGTCTAGGTAACTCTTGCATAGAGCTGAGGTGTTCAAAGTCAGTCAAGGGGCGATGGGTCTGAGAGGAAATGAAAAGATGTTTGGTGAAGGTGGAAAGGTGTATGGAAGTGAGCCAGTCTTGATTCCCTGAAGGGATGTTTGGTGTTCCATTGTCGGTCCGGATAAAGGAGTGTGCTTGGGGCCAGGAGGAACGAGAGAGAGGGCCAAAAGCGTGAGCTCCTATTCCCTGTGGAAAGGCGGGATTATCGAAAAGTGATGATAAGGGAGATGGGTCTGAAGATAGAATCTCGCATAGACCTCTCTTGTACCACAGAATGAGGGCAGCTGTGGTAAGGGGTGATGAATCCGCCAAAACTGATAAGTTACGTTTGTAGCCCCATAGCAAAGCCCTAAGATCGACGGGGGACATATCCTGTTCAACCAGAACCGACGCTTTTTGGGAAGGTCGTGGGAACCAATCAAGGATACGTGCCATTACTGTGGCCTTGTAATATAGCTCAAAATCAGGTAGACCTGTACCTCCTTGCAGTTTTGGTCGGGTGAGTAACTTAAATTTTATTCTCGACAATCCTTTATTCCACAGGAAGCGGATAGAGAGAGAGCGTAAAGTGGAGAAAAAGGGTTTGGGTATCAAAATTGGGATGGTCTGAAATAGGTAGAGCAATTTGGGTAAGGTGTCCATCTTAAGGGTGTTTATGCGTCCAAACCAAGGTATTGGTTTGTCTCCCCAGGAGGCAAGGTCTTTACGGAGTTGAGAGAGGAGGGGAATGTAGTTCAGTGTGTAGAGAAGTGATAGGTTAGCTGGTATAGTAACGCCTAGATATTTAATGCCCTTGGTCTGCCAGTGAAAAGTATAGTTAGATTTGAGGGAGGATAATGTAGGAGCAGAGAGAGAGATATTGAGCGCATCAGTCTTGGAGATATTGAGTTTAAAATTGCTCAAGCTTCCAAAACGTTGGAACTCTAAGAACAAGGAGGGGAGAGTAATGTGTGGTTGGCATGCGTAAATGAGTAGATCATCGGCGTAAAGCGCAAGTTTGTGGTGTGCAGAAGGCGTGTGAATGCCTTGTATGGAATCATTTTGGCGAATGGCACATGCTAGATGTTCCATTACTATAGCAAAAAGAAGGGGTGAGAGGGGGCATCCCTGGCGAGTTCCATTGGAGATGTTAAATGCAGCTGAAGGAGTGCCATTAACCAGGACTGAGGCAGAGGGATTGGAGTAGAGTGACATGGTTTTGGAGATGAAAGGGGATCCCAATCCAATTTGTTCAAGGGAGAGTTTTAGGAAGCGCCAGTTGACCCGATCGAAGGCCTTTTCGGCATCGAAGGAGAGAAGGCAGAGCTGTTGATGGCGTCGTTGGGCATAGGAGATGAGGTTAATGGTTCTGATGGTGTTGTCTCGTGCTTCTCTGCCCGGGACGAAGCCCACCTGGTCTCTTTGTATGATCCCGGGGAGAGAAGGAGAGAGACGGTTGGCAAGGATTTTGGCAAAGAGCTTAAGATCAATGTTTAAGAGCGATATCGGGCGGTAACTACTGCATTGGGAAGGGTCTTTATTGGGTTTTGGTATAATGGAGACATTGGCTGAGAGAAGTGTTTTTGAAGGGAGGGTGTTATCGTCTATGGAGTTAAAGGCCTTAGTGAGAAACGGTACCAATAGGGGTGCGAAGGTTTTGTAAAACCTCGGGGAGTAGCCATCGGGGCCTGGGCATTTACCTGGTTTTAGTTCCTTGATGGCGCCAAGGAACTCTGGTTCCAGTAGAGGGTCGTCTAAGTCCGCGGAAGTCTGGGGGTCAATCACAGGTAGTGCTGTTTCCATTATATAGGTCCACATTGGGTCTTGGGATGAGGGCAGAGGACTCGGTGGGGAGGGTTGCGGTAGGTTATATAACTGGGCATAATAATCTTTAAATGTGGTGGATATGTCTTTACAACCATAAACTTTAGTCTGGTCTGGTTTGGTGATGAAGGGAATGGGAAGGCGTGGGACCCTGGGATGAATAACCCGTGCCAGATGTTGGCCGCATTTATTGGCTATAGAGTAATAAGATTTACGGGCGCGATCTCTAGCTATGAGAGAGTGAGAGTCTAATAATTGGAGTAAATCTCGGCGGGAGTTGGAAAGGGCCACAAAAGTGGAGGGGTCCAGATTTGATTTGTGTAAGGATTCGAGATCTGAGATGTTGGTCAGGAGGCGTTTGATGTCGTCAGACCTGATCTTTTTCAGACGTGAGCCGTTTTGGATTAGCACGCCCCTGACCACACATTTCAGCGTCTCCCATTGGTTAAGTGGGGAAGTTGTGTCTGCCATGTGGTCGATTTTAAAGTTGTGAATAGCTTTAGTAACTTCAGCGATGCATACTGAGTCTCGTAAGAGATTATCATTGAGGCGCCAGGAGTGCCCCCTACGTAACCGTGGAGGCCGGGCGAAAGATAGGTATACAGGGGCATGGTCAGACCAAAGAGCATGTCCAATAGAGGTTAGTAAGGGTGTATCTAGGAGGGATTGGGAGATAAGAAAATAATCCAGTCTGCTATATGAGTTGTGAGCTATAGAGAAGTATGTAAAGTCTCTGTCAGTAGGGTGATGTATGCGCCACACGTCCACCAATTGACAAGAATGTAAAAGAGATTTTATGTGTGAGAGTGAGGTCGTGGACATGGAAGACTTACCAGTAGATGTGTCGGCAGACGGGGAAAGGGCCACGTTGATGTCTCCTCCAACGATAATACTAGAACCTCCAAAAGAGGTCAATCTGGCGAGAGTGGATGATAGGAAGCGCGCCTGATCTGTGTTTGGAGCGTAGATGTTGGCGACTGTGAAGAGAAAATCATTGATTTTTAGTTTGAGAAATATAAAACGACCGTGATCATCAATATATGAGTCAATAACCTCAGGGTGAAAGGACCTATGAAACGCGATCGAAACCCCCTTGGACTTTGCAGCGGGGTTGGTACTGTGGAACCAAGTGGTATAGAATCGACTGCGCATCATGGGTATGGAATTGGTCCTGAAATGGGTTTCTTGTAATAAGAGAATTTTAGTTTTCTGTTTATGGAAGTGGTAAAGAATCTGGCTACGTTTTTCTGGGGTATTAAAGCCTCTACAGTTATATGAAGCTAGATTAAGTGGTGGAGTAGCGGTCATATCAGGGCGGGTATAAAGGGAAGGGGGAAAAAAAAGAAACAACGAGAGTCCCTCGAAAAGCCGCCCCAGCCAGCGGAGGAGTGGGAGGGGAAGGGGACATGTGAGGGGAGGGGGTAGATATGAGGGAGAGAGCGGGGGAAGGTAAAAGCAGAATGAGATAAATATTAGGGAGGATCAGGGGGGAAAAAACAAAAAAAAGAGGAGAAAGCGGGGTACGGAACAGGGTCCCAGTGTCCATGGTTGTCCAGTTAACATAACAGTCTGACCTGAAAAGATCAGAAGAGGGAGCCCGGGACCCTAATCCTAACAATTTAGACAGTGTACTGATTGTGTAAAGGTAGGCCACTAGGTGGCACCGGTTAAACAAAAATTGGGAGAAAGAAAATAAAAAAGGTAGTAAACAAAGCAAAATACTGTAAGGTATAGGGTATCTGTAAACCATGGGACGGTGCCAGGTGGGGGCACCGAATATTCCTAAGGGGGGGTTAGTGTTTAGCATGGTGGAAGCTCCCGGAACCTCGGAAACCACAGGGCCAGTAATATGTGGGTTAGTCTGGGCTGTATTTGGAGATGTAACTAGTATATATAAATATAGATAGTAAGGTTTCAGGATCGGAGATATAATAAGGGTAAATAAGCATGGGGTAATTCAACATTCTAAACAATGGGGTGTACCATGAGAGCAACGGTAGAGTGCAAACAGGTACACCAGTCAAACAGGCAGTTCAATAGTAGTAGTCAGGACCTCCGGCCTGACAAGACTGGAAGAGCGGTGGGATCAGCTTCACAACAGGTGAGGACTGCATGAGGTCAAAGAGGATCTTCCTGATGCCGCTCTTGAACTTTTGAGCTGAGTGTAGCAGCGAAGCCTGGTATCTTCTGAGGCATAGGGGTCCCGAACGTGGGAAACCATAACGTTAAGGAAAAGGTTTCTGTCTTCCAACTGAAGAAAAAAGAAAAGAAAAAAAAAGAAACCCAATAACAGGAACTGCTTGCTGGAAGAGGTGTGTAAAGGTGAAAGCTGTGTGTAGAAGCTCAAGAGTTGGAAGTCCTTAAGGATCCAAGGTGGTGTAGTAGACGTTCCTACTCAGGTAGGGGAAAAAACAATAGGAGATCAACCGGACCGTATAGCGTCAGTCATCAGGATCTATGCGGGGTGAGGATCCAGGACGGCGTTTGCGGCTGTGCTTCTGCCACTGAGGGATGTACGGCAGGCCTGGTGTGGTTGGAGAGAAAGGCCAGTCTGGCAAAGACACTTGAGGCAACTCCAGGGTGCCCAGGAATGCAGGGAGGTCACCCAGCATGCGGAATGTGGCAGTCTTACCCTCATGGTGCACTCGTAGCTGAAAGGGAAAGCGCCATTGATATTTTATTTGACGTGATTGGAGAAGCTGTGTGAGGGGCTTCAGGGCCTTCCGCATGGTTAGGGTTAGACGTGAAAGGTCAGGAAGTAGCATCACAGGGGTGGTATTGAAAAGGATAGAGTCCTGCACGCTGGCTGCCCGCATGATGGATTCCTTAATGTTGTAAAAGTGCACTCTACAGAGTGTATCTCGGACGAATGAAGGGTCAGGATTCCTGGGGCCTGAGGTCCTGTGGACCCGGTCAAGTTCAAGTGGGTTATCTTTGGGTAGTTGTAAAAGCTGGTTGAAGATGGCCGTCACCGCTGCCCTCAAGTCCTTGGGTTCCACAGATTCAGGAATACCGCGTATGCGAATATTATTACGCCTGTTTCTGTTCTCGATGTCGTCTTGTTGAAACGCAAGGTGCTGCAGCATGGTTGTATGGGAGTTAAGTATTTCCTCATGCTTCTGTACGGAGGCATGGAGTGTCTCTGTTGTGGTTTCAATGTCCTCAAAACGAACACCAATGTCCCTTTTAAGTTCAGAAATCTCCTGTTTGTAGGTTTTTTCTATGCGGTGCACACACTGCTCAAAATCAGCCTTGGTTGGGAGAGACCGCATGTAGCTGTGCAGGGATCTCATCTGGGATTCTAGATCCCATCCATCCTCAGATCCTAAGGATGCAGTGGATCGGCACCTGGGGAGACTGGTGGGGGAAGCTGGGGGCACAGGGGTAGTGTGAGATGCCTGTGAGCAGGCCATGGTGTCCAGGGCTGATTCGGAGCGGGCTGGGGACGGAGGCGCCGGCGCCATCTTGGATTTCAGCTGGCGCTGGGCCGCGGCCGAAGATCGGGTGAAAAAGTTCCCCAAATCCCCTCCTGGACGGGAGCCCCCCGTTCCCTGTTGGTTCCCGGTACTTAGCCTTCCCCATCGGAGTGGTTTATACAGCCTGGTTCGGTTCAGAAACGCCCTGTGGAGCCGCGGGATCCGGGAGCTGTGGAACAGCACGTCCTCTCACTCCATGCGTCAGGCCACGCCCCCAAGTTCGTCTTTTAATTGGTCAGGGAGTCCAAGACACGGAAATCTGTTACATAGTCCTCCACGGATCTCAAGCCTTGTTGGAGTTTTACCAGTGTAAATTCAGCAGTTGGAGGAAGGGGTCAGCATACAGCTGGGACATGGCTGAAAAGAAGGAGTCAGCGGAAGACAAGGCCGGATCATGGTGTTCTCTAAGATGATGAGCCCAGGAGAGTGGTTCATTTCGTAGGAGTGTAATGATAAATCCCACTTTAATATGCTCGGATGAGAAGGTTCGTGGTAACAAGGAAAAATAAAGTTCACAGGCATTTTGAAAAGTGCGAAACAATTTGCGATCCCCAGAAAAATGCTCTGGCAAGTGTACTCTGGGTTCAGGAGGTAGAAAGGTTTCGTTGAGCAGGCAAAAGTCAGTCTGTACAGACGTATTTACAAGTGCAAGGAGAGCAGATGCAGATGAGACACCAAGCAGATTCGGTAGACGATCTTGCATCTGGCCCAAGTCTTCTTGGAGATTTCGTACGGTATGGGCTAGTGCAGAAATTGCCCGGCAGATGTCCATAACAGGTGAGGCCTCCCTTTCAGACTCCATTGCTGGCTGACTGATACTGTCACGTACCTGATCGGAGTCTGAAGTGACGAGGTCGGCCTCCCTTGTATCTCCAACCCGGGTCCCGCTGAGAGTGGGAACAGAGGGACCCCAAGGAAAGGAGGAACACGAGTGCTTGTAGAAGTAACCCAGGAATCTTGAGGCAGATGATGCGACTTTAGGTAGCCAGGAAGTCGCAGTGGATCACAGGAGCCGAGATGCAGGGACTTGACAGGCAGCTTGGAGCAAAACAGGAAACAGGAGCGGAGTCACGGGAATAGCCGGGTTCGGAAGCAGGCGGACAGCAAGGTACCAAATCATCAGGCAGAAGCAGAGTCAAGTAGGAAGCCGGAATCAGGAACCAGTGAATCAGGATATGGGAGAGTCCAGAGGCGAGGTCAGGGGGGCCAAGGTTCAGCAACGGATATCAAGCAGGCAGGTAATACGGGATACAGATACAGGAACAGCTGAAGATCAGTCAGCACCTGTCACAGTCAGTGTGTCCTTTAAATAGGCCATCTGGTGCCAAAGGGCCGCGCGAGCGCGCTCCCGCGGGCGCACCCATTTCTTCGTGCACGGGCATTGGCACGTCTGCGATCCGAAGAGACCCTCCCGAACGCATGCGTGCATGAAGAGTCTTTTACGAACGAGCGTACCCGCGAGCGAACCCGGGACGCAACAGTTCTCTTACACTCTAGCTGGAATGCAGAAACGAGAACCGAAAATTGTAATTACACGCCCCTGTTAAACAGGGGCTAAAAAATTGGGCCCGGAACCAAAAATGTTCTTACAAACTATCAGCATGATCATTGAAGAGGAAGAGGATAATTCCTCAGGATAGTCACTCAGCATCAGCATAGGCAGTCTTTGAAGGGATCTGAGATTTCAAAAACAATTATTCGGTTACCTCAGCATCAGGTGCTTGGTAGCTGGTGGTGATCCAAGACTGATTCATTTTTATGAAGGTCCGTCGATCGACCGAGTTGGTGGACAGACGCACCCTGTGATTGGTTACAAAGCCTCCAGCAGCACTGAATGTGCGTTTCGAAAGAACGCTGGATGCAGGACAGGCCAGTAGCTCGATTGCATACTCTGCAAGCTCTGGCCAGTGATCCATCCTCAAGACCCAGTAATCCAGAGGATTTTCGGTGGGAAAGGTGTCCAAGTCAGATCTTGCCCCTAGGTATTCCTGCACCATGTAAAACAGAGGCTGGCGATGGTTGCTGGAACCGATCATACCTTGGGGCTGCGGATCCAAAAATTGTCTGAACGCATCGGTCAGACGGCCACCTTCTCCACTGCTCCTTCTTTGACTGACCGAAGCCTCAGCAACACGTTGTCCAGAAACAGGAGTTTGTAACCTCCCAGTCGCTGGGAACGCATTGCACAGACCTTTCTGCAAGGCCTCCCAAAGATGTTTCATCCTCTGTTCCCTCTGCGATGGCAAGATAAGGTCCGCAACCTTACCCTTGTAACGTGGATCAAGGAGGGTTGCCAGCCAGTATTGGTCCTTCTCCCTGATACCATGAATACGAGGATCCTTACGCAGGCTTTGCAGGATCAGGGAGGCCATGCAGCGTAGGTTTGCTGAGGCATTCGGTCCGGAGTCCTCTGGGTCACTAAGGACGACATGGTCCGCAGCCACCTCCTCCCAGCCATGTACAAGTCCATGTGTTTCTTGGAACTGATCGCTTAAAGACTGGCTCCACCTCCATACTGACATAATCCTCCTCCCCCTCCTCCTCCTCGTCCTCGTCCTCTTCCTGCGTGATCGGTGGGCACGCAGGAACACTGTCTGGATAAAGAGAGCTAAGGAAGTCCTCCTCTTCCTGCCTCTAGTGCCCTGTCCATTATTCCACACAGCGTGTGCTCCAACAGGTGGACAAGGTGGGCAGTGTCACTGATGCATGCACTGTCACTGCTCACCATCCTTGTGGCCTCCTCAAATGGTGACAGGACAATGCATGCATCCCTCATCATGGCCCACTGGCGTGGGGAAAAAAAAACCAAGCTTTCCTGACCCTGTCCTGGTGCCATAGTCGCACAGGTACTCATTGATGGCCCTCTGCCGCGTGTGCAGCCGCTGCAGCATGGCCAACGTTGAGTTCCACCTGGTGGGCATGTCACAGATTAGGCGGTTCTTGGGCAGGTTAAACTTTTGGAGGTCTGCCAGCCGAGCACTGGCATTATATGACCGGCGGAAATGCACACAGACTTTCCTGGCCTGCCTCAGGACATCCTGTAAGCCCGGGTACCTGCCCAAGAACCGCTGCACCACCAAGTTAAGGATGTGAGCCAAACAGGGCACATGGGTCATTTGTCCCTGTCGGAGGGCAGAGAGGAGGTTGGTGCCATTGTCGCAAACCATCATTCCTGCCTTAAGTTGGCGTGGCGTCAACCACCTCTGAACCTGCCCCTGCAGAGCTGACAGAACCTCTGCCGCAGTGTGGCTCCTGTCCCCCAAGCACACCAGCTCAAGCACCGCATGGCATCTTTTGGCCTGCATACTTGCGTAGCCCCTTGAACGGCTACGGAGCACCGCTGGTTCCGAGGACAAAGCACAGGAAGAGGCCATGGAGGAAGAAGAAGAGGAGGGGGTGGAGGAGAGAGGTGTGTCACAATCATTAGTAGTGGCATTTTGGAGGCGTGGTGGTGGAACAACCTCCAACACTACTGCACCTTGTGCTGCATCCTTCCCAGCTGCCAGCAGAGTCACCCAATGTGCGGTGAAACTTAGGTAACGTCCCTGTCTATGCCTGTTGGACCAGTGATAATATGTACCTTACTGCTGACCGCCCTGTCCAGCGAGGCCAAGACATTGCCTTCCACATGCCGGTAGAGAGCCGGAATCGCCTTCCGTGAGAAAAAGTGGCGTTTGGGTACCTGCCACTGAGGAACCGCACATTCCACAAACTCATGGAAGGGGACAGAGTCTATCAACTGAAAAGGCAGCAGTTGAAGTGCTAGCAATTTTGTCAAGCTAGCATTCAACCGCCGGGCATGTGGATGGCTGGGAGCGAACTTATTTCGGTGCTGCAGCAGCTGGGGCAGGGAAATTTGCCTGGTACAATCTGACGTCGGTGTACCGAAAGCAGATTGCCCACAAGTGCAGCTCTCAGAGAGGACTGAAGGTATAGTGGGGTTCGAGATCTCAGCTGATGAGGAGCAAGGAGAGGTCCTCTTTGTTCTTTGGTGTGGGTCTTTTAAATACGCTTGCCAATGAACTGCATGGCAGGTCAACATATGTCTGGTCAAGCATGTGGTGCCCAAGCGGGAGATGTTTTGGCCACGCAAGATACGCTTGAGACATATGTTGCAAATAGCAGCGGTGCGATCTGACGTACTCATCTCAAAAAAGGCCCACACCAAAGAACTTTTTGAATAATGCGCAGAGACTGCAGCGCCCTGCACATGCGGAGCTTTGGGGTGTGATGCAGTCAGTGTGCTGCCCTTAGGCTGGCCCCTGGAGGGCATCCTGCCTCGTTGGTGATGTGCCGCCTCCTCCTCCTTCTTCCTATCAGGCACCCACGTTGAGTCAGTGACCTCATCATCCCCACCCTCCTCATCACTGGAGCAAACCTGTCAGTATGCTGCAGCAGGGGGAGCATGACTGCCAGATTGCTGTCCTTCTTGGGCATCCCCCTCACGGATGCTCATGTTACTGCCTTCATCTAGCTCAGTATCATCATCAGAGCCTTCCAAATGCTGGGCATCCTCCTGGAGCATGTACCCAACACTGTGGTCAAACAGTTTGAGGGACTCCTCAGGAGGACATGGTGGGGCTAGGGAAGGAGTCACTGATGACATTGAGCCGAGGGAAGAGGCCGCTGCTTTGCCAGACAAAGTACCCTGAGCATGGGTGAGAGAGGATGAGGAGGATGAGGACGGCTTGGTCATCCACTCAACCAAGTCTTCCGCATGTTGCGGCTCAACACAGCCAGCTGCCGAAAAAAAGGCCAAGCGTGTCCCACGGCCACGTGCTGATGAGGTTGCACCGTCTCCACGACCAGCACTGTTGCCTCTAGACACAGAGCCTGCTTGCCCTCTTTTATTGGCTTGTGACTGTCTGCCTCTCCTTGTTGGCCTTCCAGACATACTAATGGCCTGTAGCTGCACTAAGCTGGGATATATATATATATATATATATATATATATATATATATATATATATATATATATATATATATATATATATATATATATATATATATATATATATATGTGTGTGTGTACTGATACTGCAGCTAGCAAAATCAACTGCCTGCCTGTAGTATGAGAACACCACCAACCTTCTACAGGTAGCTTTAGCTGAGCACTGTGCAGAGCTTGCAAAAAAACTAACCTGTAGCTTATTTAGCTGCCTGCGGTAGTGATACGATCAGGAAAACACCACCAACCTTCTACAGGTAGCTTTAGGTGAACACTGTGCAGAGCTCGCCAAAAAATAACTTGTAGCTTATTTAGCTGCCTGCGGTAGTGATAGGATCAGGAAAACACCACCAAACTTCTACAGGTAGCTTTAGCTGAACACTGTGCAGAGCTCGCAAAAAAATAACTAATAGGTTCAGCTGAACACTGTGAGGAGGACCCACTACACTAACTTGTAGCTTTAGCTGAACACTGTGCAGAGGTCTCACTACACTAACTTGTAGTTTTAGATGAACACTGTGAGCAGGACACACTACACTAACTTGTAGCTTTAACTGAACACTGTGCAGAGGTCTCACTACACTAACTTGTAGTTTTAGCTGAACACTGTGAGCAGGACGCACTACACTAACTTGTAGCTTTAGCTGAACACTGTGCAGAGGTCTCACTACACTAACTTGTAGTTTTAGCTGAACACTGTGAGCAGGACGCACTACACTAACTTGTAGCTTTAGCTGAACACTGTGCAGAGGTCTCACTCCACTAACTTGTAGTTTTAGCTGAACACTGTGAGCAGGACGCACTACACTAACTTGTAGCTTTAGCTGAACACTGTGCAGAGGTCTCACTGCACTAATTTGTAGTTTTAGCTGAACACTGTGCAGAGGTCGCACTACACTAACTTGTAGTTTTAGCTGAACACTGTGACGAGGACGTACTACACTAACTTGTAGCTTTAGCTGAACACTGTGCAGAGATTTCACTACACTAACTTGTAGTTTTAGCTGAACACTGTGAGCAGGATGCACTACACTAACTTGTAGCTTTAGCTGAACACTGTGCAGAGGTCTCACTACACTAACTTGTAGTTTTAGCTGAACACTGTGAGGAGGACGCACTACACTAACTTGTAGCTTTAGCTGAACACTGTGCAGAGGTCTCACCACACTAACTTGTAGTTTTAGCTGAACACTGTGCAGAGGTCGCACTACACTAACTTGTAGTTTTAGCTGAACACTGTGAGCAGGACGCACTACACTAACTTGTAGCTTTAGCTGAACACTGTGCAGAGGTCTCACTACACTAACTTGTAGCTTTAGCTGAACACTGTGCATAGGTTGCACTACACTAACTTGTAGTTTTAGCTGAACACTGTGAGGAGGATGCACTACACTAACTTGTAGCTTTAGCTGACCACTGTGAGCAGGATGCACCGCACTAACTTAACTAACTTGTAGCTTTAGCTGAACACTGTGAGGAGGATGCACTATCCTAACTTGTAGCTTTAGCTGAACACTGTGCACTACACTAACTTGTAGTTTTAGCTGAACACTGTGCAGAGGTCACACTAAACTAACTTGTAGCTTTAACTGAACACTGTGAGGAGGACGCACTACACTAACTGTAAATAGTCTAGCTGCCTGACTGTGTTACTAATAGGATCAAAAGAACACCAGCAATTTGCTTCAGGTAGCTGTAAATACTGTAACAAGACAAGCCTGCCTGTCAGTAGGAAGATAACAGGAACGGATCTAGCTAAACTGAATACAGTGTGTATATATATATATATATATATATATATATATATATATATATATATATATGCAACACATGGAATGCATATATATACACAATACACTATAAGTGCAGCTAACTCACTGACTGTCCTGCCTAATTTAGCTAACTCAAATGAAATAACACTGTCTCTCTCTCTCTCTATCTAAGCACGCAGGAACACACTACACAGGGCCGCCGTGCAGGCGGCCTTATATAGTGTGGGGCGTGTTCTAAACCCCCTGAGCCATAATTGGCCAAAGCCACCCTGGTTTGGCCAATTACAGCTCTCTCTACCAACGGCGCTGTGATTGGCCAAGCATGCAGGTCATAGTGCATGCTTGGCCAATCATCAGCCAGCAATGCACTGGGATGCCGCAGTGAATTATGGGCCATGACGCGCCACATGAATTTGGCGCGAACGGCCCATATCGTTTGCAATTCGGCGAATGATGGAACAGCCGATATTCGAGTCGAACATGGGTTTGACTCGAACGCAAAGCTTATCCCTATGTGCAAGCATTGGCCAGTGATCCATCCTCAAGACCCAGTAACCCAGTGGATTTTCGGTTGGAAATGTCTCCAAGTCTGATCTTGCCCCTAGGTATTCCTGCACCATGTACAACAGGTGCTGGCGATGGTTGCTGGAAATGATCAGACCTTGGGGCTGCGGGCTAAAAAATTGTCTGAACGAACCTTCTCCACCGCTCCTTCTGTGACTGACTGAAGCCTCAGCAACACGTTGTCCATGAGTACCAGGAAATTGTAACCTCCCAGGCTCTGGAAATGCATTGCACAAACCTTTCTGTAAGGCCTCCTGAAGATGTTTCATCCCCTGCTCCCTCTGCGATGGCTGGATAAGTTACACCACATTACCCTTGTAATGTGGATCAAGAAGGATTGCCAGCCAGTACTGATCCCTCTCCTTGATACCACGAATCCGAGGGTCCTTTCGCAGGCTTTGCAGGATCTTGAAGGCCATGCAGCGTAGGTTTGCTGAGGCATTCAGTCCGGAGTCCTCTGGGTCACTAAGGACGACCTGATCCGCAGTCACCTCCTCCCTCCACGTACAAGTCCATGGGTTTCTGAGGACTGAAAACGATCCCTTGAAGACTGCTGCTGATGCTGAATGCCAGGCTCCACCTTCATGCTGACACAATCCTCCTCCTCCTCTTCCTGTGTGATAGGCGGGTCTGCAAGAATACTATCTGGATAAAGGGGGCCTTGAGAGGTAAGGAAGTCCTCCTCTTCCTCCCTCTGTTCTGCCTCAAGTGCCCTGTCCATTATTCCACGCAGCGTGGGCTCCAACAGGAAGACAAGAGGGACAGTATCAATGATGCATGCACTGTCACTGCTCACCATTCTCGTGGCCTCCTCAAATGGTGACAGGACAGTGCATGTATCCTTAATCATGAGCCACTGGTGTGGCGAAAAAAAGCCAAGCTCCCCTGACCCTGTCCTGGTGCCATACTCGCACAGGTAGTCATTGATGGCCCTCTACTGTGCGTGCAGCTGCTGCAGCATTGCCAACGTTGAGTTCCACCTGGTGGGCATGTCACAGATGAGGCAGGTCTTGGGCAGGTTGCATTCCTTTTGGAGGTCAGCCAGCCGAGCCTGGTATTATATGACCGGCGGAAAAGACCACAGACTTTCCTGGCCTGCCTCAGGAGATCCTGTAAGCCCGAGTACCTGCACAAGAACCACTGCACCAAATTAAAGACGTGAGCCAAACAGAGAACAGGGGTGAAGTGTCCCTGTCGGAGGGCGGAGAGGAGGATGGTGCCATTGTCGCAAACCACCATTCCTGGCTGAAGCTGGCGTGGCGTCAACCACCTCTGAGCCTGCCCCTGCAGAGCTGACAGAATCTCTGCCCCAGTGTGGCTCCTATCCCCTAAGCAGACCAACTCAACCACCAATCTTTTTGCTTGAGTGCTTGTGTAGCCCCTAGAATGCCTACGGAGCACCGCTGGTTCCGAGGACAAATCTGCACAGAAAGATGCAATAGAGGAAGAAGAAGAGGAGGGGGTGAAGGACAGAGGTTTGGCAGAATCACCACTACCAACATTTTGGAGGCATGGTGGCGGAACAAGCTCCAACAATACTGCACCCTGTCCTGCATCCTTCCCAGCTGAAAGAAAGGTAACATCCCTGTTCATCAAAAATAAAATTTAAGTACAGCGCTACGTTTAGAAAGAAAGTGAAAAGCAGCCAACACACCTATAGACTCAAGGCAAAAAAACCCCAAAAGAAACAAAAGTGTGGCGCTATATATCACATCCACAGCTGTGTGTATTACAATAAAGACATATAAAAATAGTGAATACTACCAAAAAATGTATGATCATAAAA
Source organism: Lithobates clamitans (assembly GCA_037952925.1). NCBI lineage: Eukaryota > Metazoa > Chordata > Amphibia > Anura > Ranidae > Lithobates > Lithobates clamitans. The sequence continues at coordinate 4,750,273 of JBBGZY010000656.1, forward strand.
TGGATAGTGTCAAATAATTAATCAGTGTTGATCACATATAAAGTAAATACACAATAATGCTTAATCATCAGATGTGCCAGTGATTAGTAGAAACCCGTGCTGGTTCCATGAGCCAGACACCAAACATAAAAAACATAAAACTTTAAAAGTCCATAAAAAATGTGTAGAAAAATAGTGAAGAAAACATCAACAGAGTTCAAAGGGGGTGATGCATGGCCAGATGGTATTCACAGAATTTTAGTCGCACCAAATCTGGCGAGTGGGCAGAAGTCGCACCAAAGTCGCATCAAAAATGGTGAGTGGGCAGAAGGGAAACCACAAGTGTGCATAGATTGTACATCAGTACCAGGGCCAACACCAGGAGTAGAGGAGGCTTACCGGAGAAAATTGACCTGAAATGGCGTACGCCAGACAAGTCAAAAAAGCATAATAACCACTGGTTCTAGGAAATGTGTCTTGTCAGATGTCATCAACAGATGGTGGAAAGAAAAAGGGGGGGTCCGCACGGCTTCCTCTCCCATAGGTAATCCAGCATAAGCCAAACGTGTAGTTTCATATGCCATGCAAGGAGCAAACAAAACTCACATAGCGTAATAACGTTTTAAAACACTAGTTTATTAAAATAATAAAAAACAAACTCACATTTGGAAGAACGAAACAGAGCTCAAATGGCAAATAGCGGCGATCGTGAGGGGTCCACCCGACATGTTTCAGCTAAGGAGCCATCATCTGGGGTATGGACCACCCTCACCTCACCGCTTTATAAACAGAAGATGACCCCCACTGGGAGTGTCTACAAACCAGAAGTGCAACAAGTAAGAATCACTTCCGGTTTTCAGGGTCATAGGATGACTAATTGAATAGTTACATTAAGAACAAATTAATGAAACAGAGAACCATGTATCTCATGTTTCTAAATTAGGAGATTAAAAATGAAAAAATATGTACAAAAAAACGGTAAGCTGTGCCCTGAATCAGTCCATCTATCAAGAACTGGTCAGAGCGCTTGCCAAGCCTCCCTTTCAGCCAGCCTGCTCCTCAAGCCTCACTCTCATATGTGATGAGTGATGGGAAGTGCATCACTCCATCACTCCATACCCCAGATGACGGCTCCTTAGCTGAAACATGTTGGGTGGACCCCTCACGATCGCCGCTATTTGCCATTTGAGCTCTGTTTCGTTCTTACAAATGTGAGTTTGTTTTTTATTATTTTAATAAACTAGAGTTTTAAAACGTTATTACGCTATGTGAGTTTTGTTTGCTCCTTGCATGGCATATGAAACTACACGTTTGGCTTATGCTGGATTACCTATGGGAGAGGAAGCCGTGCGGACCCCCCCTTTTTCTTTCCACCATCTGTTGATGACATCTGACAAGATGCATTTCCCAGAACCAGTGGTTATTATGCTTTTTTGACTTGTCTGACTATATATATGTATATATATACAGTGGGGATGGAAAGTATTCAGACTCCCTTAAATTTTTCACTCTTCGTTATATTGCAGCCATTTGCTAAAACCATTTAATGTCATTTTTTTTCCTCATTAATGTACACACAGCACCCCATATTGACAGAAAAAAACAGAATTGTTGACATTTTTGCAGATTTATTAAAAAAGAAACACTGAAATATCACATGGTCCTAAGTAGTCAGACCCTTTGCTGTGACACTCATATATTTAACTCAGGTGCTGTCCAATTTCTTCTGATCATCCTTGAGATGGTTCTACACCTTCATTTGAGTCCAGCTGTGTTTGATTATACTGATTGGACTTGATTAGGAAAGCCACACACCTGTCTATATAAGACCTTACAGCTCACAGTGCAAATCAGAGCAAATGAGAACCATGAGGTCAAAGGAACTGCCTGAAGAGCTAAGAGACAGAATTGTGGCAAGGCACAGATCTTGCCAAGGTTACAAAAAAAAATTCTGCTGCGCTTAAGGTTCCTATGAGCACAGTAGCCTCCATAATCCTTAAATGGAAGACGTTTGGGACGACCAGAACCCTTCCTAGAGCTGGCTGTCCGGCCAAACTGAGCTGTCGAGGGGAGAAGAGCCTTGGTGAGAGAGGTAAAGAAGAACTCAAAGATCACTGTGGCTGAGCTCCAGAGATGAAGTCGGGAGATGGGAGAAAGATGTAGAAAGTCAACCATCACTGCAGCCCTCCACCAGTCGGGGCTTTATGGCAGAGTGGCCCGACGGAAGCCTCTCCTCAGTGCAATACACATGAAAGCCTGCATGGAGTTTGCTATAAAAAACACCTGAAGGACTCCAAGATGGTGAGAAATAAGATTCTTTGGTCTGATGAGACCAAGATAGAACTTTTTGGCCTTAATTCTAAGCAGTATGTGTGGAGAAAACCAGGCACTGCTCATCACCTGTCCAACACAGTCCCAACAGTGAAGCATGGTGGTGGCAGAATCATGCTGTGGGGGTGTTTTTCAGCTGCAGGGACAGGACAACTGGTTGCAATTGAGGGAAAGATGAATGCTGCCAAGTACAGGGATATCCTGGATGAAAACCTTCTCCAGAGTGTTCAGGACCTCAGACTGGGCTGAAGGTTTACCTTCCAACACGACAATGACCCCAAGCACACAGCTAAAATAACAAAGGAGTGGCTTCACAATAACTCTGTGACTGTTCTTGAATGGCCCAGCTAGAGCCCTGACTTAAACCCAATTGAGCATCTCTGGAGAGACCTAAAAATGGCTGTCCACCAATGTTTACCATCTAAACTGACAGAACTGGAGGATCGGCAAGGAGGAATGGCAGAGGATCCCCAAATCCAGGTGTGAAAAACTTGTTGCATCTTTCCCAAAAATACTCATGGCTGTATTAGATCAAAAGGGTGCTAAATACTAAATACTAAATACTGAGCAAAGGGTCTGAATACTTAGGACCATGTGATATTTCAGTTTTTCTTTTTTAATAAATCTGCAAAAAAGGCCAACAATTCTGTGTTTTTTTGTCAATATGGGGTGCTGTGTGTACATTAATGAGGAAAAAAATTAACTTAAATGATTTTAGCAAATGGCTGCAATATAACAAAGAGTGAAAAATTTAAGGGGGGTCTGAATACTTTCCGTCCCCACTGTATATATATATTAAATGAACTGCAGCTCACTGAGTCACCTGCTTGAAAGTGTCTTTGAACATATACTCCAGGAATGGCTTACAGTCGGGTATAGGCTTGGCTGGACTACAATGCAGTGGATATATATTTTATGAACTGCAGCTCACTGAGTCACCTGCCTGCCTGCCTGCCTGCCTGCCTGAAAGTGTCTTTGAACACACACTCCAGGAATGGCCTACAGTCAGGTATAGGCTTGGCTAGACTATATATATATATATACAAGCCTGTATACAGTGGGGACGGAAAGTATTTAGACCCCCTTAAATTTTTCACTCGTTGTTATATTGCAGCCATTTGCTAAAATCATTTAAGTTCATTTTTTCCTCATTAATATACACACAGCACCCCATATTGACAGAAAAACACAGAATTGTTGAAATTTTTGCAGATTTTTAAAAAAAGAAAAACTGAAATATTACATGGTCCTAAGTACTCAGTCCCTTTGCTGTGACACTCATATATTTAACTCCCCACTGCATATATATATACTAGACTGACTGTATATACAGTATCTCACACAAGGGAGTACATCCCTCACATTTTTGTAAAAATGTTATTATATATTTTTATGTGACAACACTGAAGAAATGACACTTTGTTACAATGTAAAGTAGTGAGTGTACAGCTTGTATAACAGTGTAAATTTGCTGTCCCTTCAAAAGAACTCAACACACAGCCATTAATGTCTAAACCACAGGCAACAAAAGTGAGTACACCCCTAAGTGAAAATGTCCAAATTGGGACCAATTAGCAATGTTCCCTCCCAGTTATCATGTGACGTGTTAGTGTTACAAGGTCTCAGGTGTGAATGGGGAGCAGGTGTGTTAAATTTGGTGTTATCACTCTCACTCTCTCATACTGGTCAATGGAAGTTCAATATGGCACCTCATGGCAAAGAACTCTTTGGGGATCTGAAAAAAAGAATTGTTGCGCTACATAAAGATGGCCTAGACTATAAGAAGATTGCCAAGACCCTGAAACTGAGCTGCAGCACGATGGCCAAGACCATACAGTGGTTTAACAGGACAGGTTCCACTCAGAACAGGCCTCGCCATGGTTGACCAAAGAAGTTGAGTGCACGTGCTCAACGTCATATCCAAAGGTTGTCTTTGGGAAATAGACGTATGAGTGCTGCCAGTATTGCTGCAGAGGTTGAAGCGGTGGGGGGTCAGCCTGTCAATGTTTAGACCTAATGCCGCACACTGCATCAAATTGGTCTGCATTGCTGTCATCCCAGAAGGAAGCCTCATCTAAAGATGATGCACAAGAAAGTCCACAAAGTTTGCTGAAGACAAGCAGACTAAGGACATGAATTACTAAAACCATGTTCTGTGGTCTGATGAGACCAAGATAAACGTATTTGGTTCAGATGGTGTCAAGCGTGTGTGGCAGCAACCAGGTGAGGAGAACAAAGACAAGTGTGTCTTGCCTACAGTCAAGCATGGTGGTGGGAGTGTCATGATCTGGGGCTGCATGAGTGCTGCTGGCACTGGGGAGCTACAGTTCATTAAGTGAATCATGAATGCCAACATGCACTGTGACATACTGAAGGAGAGCATGATCTCCTCTCTTTGTAGACTGGGCCACAGGGCAGTATTCCAACATGAGAAGGACCCCAAACACACCTCTAAGATGACCACTGCCTTGCTAAAGAAGCTGAGGGTAAAGGTGATGGACTGGCCAAGCATGTCTCCAGATCTAAACCCTATTGAGCATCTCTGGGGCATCCTTAAATGGAAGGTGGAGAAGCGCAAGGTCTCTAACATCCACCAGCTCCGTGATGTTGTCATGGAGGAGTGGAAGAGGACTCCAATGGCAACCTGTGAAGCTCTGGTGAACTTCATGCCCAAGGGGGTTAAGGCAGTGCTGGAAAATAATGGTGGCCAAACAAAATATTGACACTTTGGGTCCAAATTGGACATTTTCACTTAGGGGTGTACTCACTTTTGTTGCCAGCGGTTTAGACATTAATGGCTGCATGTTAAGTTATTTTGAGGGGACAGTGAATTTACACTGTTATACAAGCTGTACACTCACTACTTTACATTGTAGCAAAGTGTCATTTCTTCAGAGTTGTCACATGAAAAGATATAATAAAACATTTACAAAAATGTGAGGGGTGTACTCACTTGTGTGAGATACTGTATATATGAAATACACTGCAACTAACTGAATCAACTGCCTGCCGAAAGTATATTAGAAACAGTACAGCAGGAACGGTCTGCAGTGAGATCTAGCGAAACTGTATGCAGTGTGTATATATATACAAAACCAGGATGCATATATATGTATGCAGTGGGGACGGAAAGTATTCAGACCACCTTAAATTTCTCACTCTTTGTTATATTGCAGCCATTTGCTCATTTAAGTTAATTTTTTTCCTCATTAATGTACACACAACACCCCATATTGACAGAAAAACACAGAATTGTTGACATTTTTGCAGATTTATTAAAAAAGAAAAACTGAATTATCACATGGTCCTAAGTATTCAGACCCTTTGCTTAGTATTTAGTAGAAGCACCCTTTTGATCTAATACAGCTATGAGTCTTTTTGGGAAAGATGCAACAAGTTTTTCACACCTGGATTTGGGGATCCTCTGTCATTCCTCCTTGCAGATCCTCTCCAGTTCTGTCAGGTTGGATGGTAAACATTGGTGGACAGCCATTTTTAGGTCTCTCCAGAGATGCTCAATTGGGTTTAAGTCAGGGCTCTGGCTGGGCCATTCAAGAACAGTCACTGAGTTGTTGTGAAGCCATTCCTTCATTATTTTAGCTGTGTGCTTAGGGTCATTGTCTTGTTGGAAGGTAAACCTTTGGCCCAGTCTGAGGTCCTGAGCACTCTGGAGAAGGTTTTTGTCCAGGATATCCCTGTACTTGGACGCATTCATTTTATCCCTCGATTGCAACCAGTCGTCCTGTCCCTGCAGCTAAAAAACACCCCCACAGCATGATGCTAGCAACCACCATTCTTCACTGTTGGGACTATATTGGACAGATGATGAGCAGTGCCTGTTTTCCCCACACATACAGCTTAGAATTAAGGCCAAAAATTTCTATCTTGGTCTCATCAGACCAAAGAATCTTATATCTCACCATCTTGGAGTCGTTCAGGTATTTTTTAGAAAACTCCATGTGGGCTTTCATGTGTCTTGCACTGAAGAGAGGCTTCCGTTGGGCCACTCTGCCATAAAGCCCCGACTGGTGGAGGGCTGCAGTGATGGTTGACTTTCTACAACTTCTCCCATCTCCAGACTGCATCTCTGGAGCTCAGCCACAGTGATCTTTGAGTTCTTCTTTACCTCTCTCACCAAGGCTCTTCTCCTCCGATAGCTCAGTTTGGTCGGACGGCCAGCTCTAGGAAGGGTTCTGGCCGTCCCAAACGTCTTCCATTTAAGGATTATGGAGGCCACTGTGCTCTTAGGAACCTTAAGTGCAGCAGAAATTTTTTGAAACCTTGGCCAGATCTGTGTCTTACCACAATTCTGTCTCTGAGCTCTTCAGGCAGTTCCTTTGACCTCATGATTCTTATTTGCTCTGACATGCACTGTGAGCTGTAAGGTCTTATATAGACCAGTGTGTGGCTTTCCTAATCAAGTCCAATCAGTATAATCAAACACAGCTGGACTCAAATGAAGGTGTAGAACCATCTGAAGGATGATCAGAAAAATGGACAGCACCTGAGTTAAATATATATGAGTGTCACAGCAAAGGGTCTGAATATGAGTGTCACAGCAAAGGGTCTGAGCATCCACCTCGCTGATAATGGCCTTCTTGATCCCCTTCAGTCTGGATTTCGTCCTCAACACTCCACAGAAACTGCTCTCCTAAAACTGACAAACGATCTACTAATGGCCAAAACCAATCAACAATATTCTGTACTCCTACTCCTGGACCTCTCTGCTGCCTTTGATACGGTTGACTACCCCCTCCTCAAAAAACGACATACCTTTGATCTCCGTGACTGTACACTTCGCTGGTTCTGTTCTTGGACCTGTACTATTTTCAATCTACACCGCCTCCCTATGTCAACTGATAGCCTCCCATGGCTTCCAATACCACCTCTACACTGATGACACCCAAATCTATTTCTCTACTCCTCAGCTCACTCCCTCTGTCTCCTCACGTATCACTAATTTACTCTCAGATATATCAGTCTGGATGTCACACCATATCCTCAAACTCAATCTAGCCAAAACTGAACTTATAATTTTTCCTCCCCCATTTGCCTCTTCCCCTGATCTCTCTGTCAAAATCGATGGCACAACTATAAGCCCATCCCCACATGCCAAGGTTCTAGGTGTAGTCCTAGACTCTGAACTCTCCTTCAAGCAACACATCCAATCACTGTCCAAATCCTGCCGCCTCAACCTCCGCAACATCTCCAAAATACTCCCCTTTCTAACCAATGACAAAACAAAGCTCTTAATTTACTCGCTGGTCATCTCTCGCCTCGACTACTGCAAGTCCCTTCTCATTGGCTTACCTCTACATAGTCTATCACCTCTTCAATCCATTATGAATGCCGCTGCCAGACTCATGCATCTTACCAATCGCTCTGTGTCTGCCACTCCTCTCTGTCAATCCCTTCACTGGCTTCCACTTGGCCAAAGAATTAAATTAAAAATTCTAACAACTACGTACAAAGCCATCCACAATTTCGCTCCTAGCTACATCACTAGCTTAGTCTCTAAATACCAACCTACTCACTCTCTTCGTTCCTCTCAAGACCTCCTGCTCTCTAGCTCCCTTGTCACCTCCTCCCATGCTCGCCCCCAGGCCTTTTCCAAAGCCTCTCCAATCATATGGAATGCCCTACCCCAATCTGTAGCACTTATCTCCTACTTTATTAGCTTTCAGTCGATCCCTGAAAACCCTTCTCTTCAGAGAAGTTTATCCTACCCACACCTAACAACTATATTTTCATTTTTTCCATCAGCTCATCCCCCACAGTTATTACCTTTTGTTTCCACTTGACTCTCCCTTCTAGATTGTAAGCTCTAACAAGCAGGGCCCTCTGATCCCTCCTGTATTGATTTGTATTGTAAGTGTACTGTCTGCCCCCATGTTGTAAAGCGCTGTGCAAACTGTTGGCGCTATATAAATCCTGTATAATAATAATAATACTTAGGACCATGTGATATTTCAGTTTTTCTTTTTTAGTAAATCTGCAAAAATGTCAACAATTCTGTGTTTTTCTGTCAATATGGGGTGCTGTGTGTACATTAATGAGGAAAAAAATGAACTTAAATGATTTTAGCAAATGGCTGCAATATAACAAAGAGTAAAAATTTTAAGGGGGTTTGAATACTTTCCATTCCCACTGTATATACTAAATATACACTACAGCTAAATGAATCGCCTGCCTGCTCAAACTGAATTATATGACACTCTCTCTGCCTCTCTCTGTCTCTCTCTTGAAAATGCCACCAACACACGGCCAATGTGCAGGCAGCCTTATATAGTGTGGGGTGTGGACTTAACCCCCTAAACCATAATTGGCCAAAGCCACAGTGCCTTTGGCCAATTATGGCTCTCTTCACTGATGGTGCTGTGATTGGCCAAAGCATGCGGGTCATAGTGCATGCTTGGCCAATCATAAGCCAGCAATGCACTGCGATGATGCAGTGCATTGTGGGCCATTAAGCGCCGCTCAAATTTGGCACGAACGACCCATAATGTTCGATCTTCGAATGATCGAAAAGCCAATGTTCAAGGCGAACTCATGTTCGACTCAAACAGATAGCCCATCCCTAATCCCAATCCTCCTTTTCAGTCCGCTGCACCCCTTACCTACAGTCCTGCAGTCACCTACAGAGCTTCAGTGGCTAAGCCAAAGAAAAAATGAAAGTTTTTCCCAACCAAAATGATCCTGCCTTTAACCCAACCTGCCTCCACACCCACCAATCTGTCCCAGCTTGAAGTTCCAGTGCCAGTATCCCAGCCTGAAGTGCCAGAGTTCCAGTCCAAAGTGCCAGAGTTCCAGCCCGGGGTGCCAGTGTTCCAGCCTGAAGAGCCAGAGCCAGCGTTCAAGCCTGAAGAGCCAGAGCCTGCATTCCATCCTGAAGAGCCAGAGCCACCGTTCCAGCCTGAAGAGCAAGAGCCAGATTTCCAGCCTGAAGAGCCAGAGACAGTGTTCCAGCCTGAAGAGCCAGAGCCAGCATTCCAGCCTGAAGAGCCAGAGCCAGCGTTCCAGCCTGAAGAGCCAGAGCCAGCATTCCAGCCTGAAGAGCCAGAGCCAGCGTTCCAGCCTGAAGAGCCAGAGCCAGCGTTTCAGTCTGAAGAGCCAGAGCCAGCATTCCATTCTGAAGAGCCAGAGCCAGCATTCCAGTCTGAAGTCCCGGTGTCTGTTTCCCAGTCTGTGGGTGCGTTGCCCATTTCCCAGCCTGCGGAGTCTGCTGCCCAGCCTGATGTGTTCCTGTCTGCTGCCCAGCCAGATGTGTTCCTGTCTGCTGCCCAGCCTGAAGTACCCGTGCCTGCTGCCCAGCCTGATGTACCCGTGCCTGCTGCCCCACTTGATGTGCCCGTACCTGCTGCCCCACTTGATGTGCCTGTGCCTGCTGCCCCGCTTGATGTGCCTGCTGCCCCGCTGGATATGCCTGTGCCTGCTGCCCCGCTTGATGTGCCTGTGCCTACTGCCCCCGCTTGATGTGCCTGTGCCTGCTGCCCAGCTTGAAGTACCTGCTGCCCAGCTTGATGTGCCCGTAGCTGCTGCCCAGCTTGATGTGCCCTTGCCTGCTGCCTCGCTTGATGTGCCTGTGCCTGCTGCCCCACTTGATGTGCCTGCTGCCCAGCTTGAAGTGCCTGCTGCCCAGCTTGAAGTGCCTGCTGCCCAGCTTGAATTGCCTGCTGCCCAGCTTGATTTGCCCATGCCTGCTGCCCAGCCTGATGTGCCCATGCCTGCTGCACAGCTTGATGTTCCTATGCCTGCTGCCCAGCTTGATGTCCCTGTGCCTGCTGCCCCACTTGATGTGCCTGTGCTGGCTGCCCAGCTTGATGTGCCCATGCCTGTTGCCCAGTTAGATGTGCCTGCCGCCCAGCTCGATGTGCCAGCTACTCAGCTTGAAGTTCCTGTGCCTGCTACCCAGCTTGACGCACTTATTGCCCAAGCTGAGGTGACTTTTCCCGCTGCCTGGCTTGACGCCATGGACTTTCCGCAGCAACGGCTAGTTGGAGCATCCGGAGGTCACTCCTTCGAGGGGGGTACTGTCAGGAAAGGTTCCCTCCGCTGGTAATATCTATCATTTGGCATACAGTACTGAAGTCTACCAGCAGGTGTCTCATGGCAGTTTGGAACTGTCAGAAGAGCCTTTCCCTGCTGGTATTATGTGATCTTTGGGCCGCAGTACTGGCATCCACCAGCGGGTGGTTCCTATACATTTCCTCTTGCAATCAGGCATCACTTGAGTCTAATTGAGACGTGTATAAATACCCGGCAAGTGCACACACACCTTGCCTTGGTATTGTCCTTGTGCCCTGACCTGCAGCCCGTTTATCTGTTATCCTGATCCTGGACCTGAACCCTGTATCCTGTATCCTGAACCTGTTTGTATCTGTTCCTGTATCCCTGGGTCCTTGCCCTGCAGCCTGATTCCTTCCATCTTGTTCCCTGACAGTTTACTCCTGCCCCCCCATCTGCTGATCTCCTGTTTATGACCCTGGCCTGACTATGATTCTGGTACTCCCTTTTGCTATATATACTGGTTGGTTTATTATCACTGTTTGGTTGTTCAGTTTGTTCACTCTGTATTGGTGGTGTGTTCACATTTATATGCATTTACTTTAATAATCTTACTTACTCTCACCTATTTATGTCTGGTTCACTTTGTCGCAGTCACACAGTTCTGGTCACATCTGGTTTATGACACATTCATTCTAGGACTGTTGCATTTCATTTTGACAAATAATATTTTTTTGTTTAACTGCTCCCACTACCTCCAGGTGCAGGGGGTTGTGATGGGGACACGTTGTGCACCATTGTATGCCAACCTATACCTGGGGGTTGGGAGAGACACATTTTTTTCATGTGAAGAATTGCAAGAAAGCTTTAGCAAGGTACTTATATGGCGAAGGTTCATTGATGATATCTTTGTGATATGGACAGGTTCCAGGGAAGACTTATTTTTCTTTCTGGAAATTCTCAAGATGAATGATTTCAACTTGAAATTCACAATGAATTATAAACAGAGAACCATAAGCTTCCTTGATATCCAAATTTTCATCAATGACGATGGAAACATTGGTTCAACCTTATTCCGCAAACCGTCAGCAGGCAATACAATTCTTCACTCTACAAGATCCCATCCTAGACCCCTTGTCTCAAGCATACCATACAGCCAATATCTTAGATTGAAAAGAAATTGCAGTCGACAGGAAGACCAGATAGAGGCTAAAGTCTTGCAAAATCGCCTCTTGGCAAGAGGCTACACTCGATCATGCCTCAAAAAAGCCTACCATATAGCTAACATAAAAGAATGAGACGCCCTCCTTTTTGCCAATAAAACTAAAAAAACTGATCAAAAAGTCTGACTAATAACTCGGTTTTCAGGACAGCATTGGCAGGTCAGAGATATTATCAATAAATATTTGCATCTATTAGTAGCCGATGATGTTGTATCAAAATACTTTAGCCATTTTCCTCAAATTACCTATAAAAGGTCACAATCCATAAGGGATCAACTTGTCCATAGTCATTTAACAATTCAATCTAAACATCAGGCTTGAAAAAGTATGGGGAACAGGTCATGTGGAAGATGCAATTTTTGCAGATACCTAATAAATGATAGTTAGGTAATGCTTCCAAATGGAGAAAGCTATAGGGCCAATTTTTATGCTGATTGCCAGATGATAGGTGTTGTATCTTATATGGGATGTGAGTGCAAGGCCTTTTCCATAGGCAAAGCCAAAAGACCCTTTTTTCACAGGGTTAGGGACCATGTGTCATTGGTCTCCAAATAAAAAATGGAGACTCAAATTAGCTGACACATGGGTCTCTATCATGGGTTTAGGTTATCCATGATGACATTTTTTTGCCAGTGAGCACATACCTATACATGGGGGGGGGGGGATTTTGACAAATTACTTTTACAGCGTGAAACAAAATGGACCCATACTTTATCAGCTATTAAACATCCTGGACTGAACAAGTCCATTAGTTACAAGCCTTTCTTGTGAGCCATTAAAGTCTTCTCTTTTACAAAGAGAACCTTTAGACTATGCTAAAAATAGGATCTTTTTGATCTGATAGATTTAAGTTTTTTTTCTTGTTTATTTTTGTATACTTTGTAACGCAATATGGCTTTGAGGGGAGGAGCTGTTCAAGGGTCCCCATTTTTGATGGTATACCTGTACCCTGTTATTATCTCAAACCTACTTTACATTTTCTGGTGGTACTATAAGGATACATAAATATATTTAGATTCATTTTTTAGGCTCATTTGTCAACACCCACTAGATTTACAGATGGTGGTGTTATTCCCCATTTCAGCCACTAGATGACATTTATCATATTGTTAACTATGGAGGATTGTTGCTGGGAGATGGGTGACCATAAGTCCACCCAGGGTGTCATCACGGCTGGCTCTGGGGTATCCCTATGGGTCTGTGGTGCTGGCGCCATCTGCCACTTGTTTAGTGCTTTCCCTAGGTAGGCTCTGACCCACTGTCCTTTCATCTGTGGGTGATTAAGTGTTTGATGGATTGGCCTGAATTCACTCTTAGCTCTAGGTGGATTTTACAACATAGCGGTGTTGGCTTTAACGCACCCAGCCATGACCTCACATCAGGCGTGGCTCGCGCATGCACAGTGGCTTTTCTCAGTGTCAGCACATCCACCGGAGCCTTTGGATGCTGGTGGATGTGGAGATGGTATAAATGGACCTCCTTAACTGTCCATTGGTCATTCTTGGAGTGAGGAGAGATGTCAGGCATTGCTCTGTTGAAGGTAAATGTAAGCTTTGGTATGTCAATGTCAATATCCTCCTGACATCTGAGCCGTAATTTGATGCTTTTTTGGATGCATGGTATTATCAGGTGGGGATCCTCTGAGCTCCTTAGTTTATACCTTTTTTGAGAATTTCTACTATGTGTTTTTTTTCTTTGTGTCTTTTATATTATCTATACAATTGTAAATAATATTTCATGATTCTAATGATCTTTTTTTAATCTGTAGTGACCATATAGTACTTATCTCCTGAGGAAGCCATCGTATGGCGAAACATGTAAAGCAAGAAAATACTGCGGCCTTTCTCTTACATATGGTTATTGTATGATGATTTCATGATGATTTTACTCAACCTTGTATAAATAAATCTTTTATGTATATATTGTTTCTTGATTGGTTCTTGGCACCTATAAAGTTTCACTATCCTCTCTTTACAAAACCTCTTCAATTAAGGGATATTGTGCCTTTTTGATTCTCCAACATCCAGCAATTTCCTAATTCTACTATATCATCTGTTTTCAGAACAGTGGAACAATAAAATAAAACAGTTTAATAAAGGTTTAACATTTCTGCATTTACCTCTTGCAAGTGCTTTAACTAAAATAAAAGTAAACCAGCTCTACTCTAAAAGGACAGAAGTATTCTGTAAATAGCCTTTTGTTTATTCTTACTAATATTCACTATGTATTGTGCTTTGGTAATGACCTCTATATTACAGCCCTTGCTGTTTACTTAACTATGGAGTTTCTAGCCTTAATGTAGTTTAAAAAGCTCATTAGGGATTATAACATATGAACACTTTCCTCTGAAACATATTAAAATATAATGTTTTAATATTTATTTTCATTTTCTACATGTACTTAAAACTTCGCTAACACTGCAGTTTCTGGTAAATAAGATTTTGATCAGCTTTATTAAAGAAACAAGCTGTGCATTTTTTTCTTCCAGAACTCTAATGGGAGCTCTGCAGCTAAACCTAGGAGGGGCTCCAGAGGGGCCAGCGGGAACAGGAAAAACAGAGACCTGCAAAGATTTGGCAAGAGCAGTAGCAAAACAGGTAATACATGCTATATATATAACTATAATAGTCAATATTTACACACATCATTTATACTACACAGACTAAAAAGCACAGAAAATACAAAATGTTCAGACACTGCAAACCTCAAAAACCTGATTGGTTTAACCTTTAAACTTGAAGTCCATCCAGATACGAAATGTACAAATGAATGCAGCTCTGTATTTATTAATAAATCAGTAAAGGCTAAGTTCACTTTTTTTTCTAAATTCCAGCTCTCCTATGTACCTCTGTTGCAGAAAAATAAAAGCTTTCTTTGATTTTTAGAACAAGACCTTACCTTAGCCCCTGCTGAATTTCTTAAGAAGGCTTCATCACTTCCTGTTATGTAGATTTGAGACTCAGACACAAGTAAGACACAGGAAGGAACTTACCAGCTGACACCCATCAACTATGTTTGCACAGCTTCCCGGCCTCCCTTCTGGCGTGCATTTGTCTGGTTTATCAATGTAGGCTTCCACAGCTGCTATGTCCACATGCTAAACTCTCTGGGGCCTCATGCAGCCCACAGGTTGAACACTCCTGATGTAGTGCAATGGCCTGCCTGATTGGATAAAGAGGGAATGGATAGATAGGTGGGTCCTCCTATTCCCTAGTTTTGGTAAATCTAAAGGAGATTGTACAGAGATTGTACAATCAGATTGTGTAGTGTATGACCACCGTTATACAACTAAAATTAACTAGTTGCACTTTCAGTGCCATTCATTGTTAATGGCAAAGCAGACACATGAAAAAACAGGTGACAAACGCAGCAAAATACACAGTAAAAAAAATGCACGTTTTCACTACACTAGGTGTGAATGGGGCCTGAAAGTGAAATTGCTTTGTTTACACAAGAACAATGAGGTTCCATTCACATCTGTGTTTCTAAACACATAGCAAACCACACAGAAAATGCATGCTTTGCCATGCATTTCAGAAACAAATGCACCAAAAAGCATGGTAAAAAATGCATCATGCTCCACTCTAAAAAAAGTTCTGGATCTTCTTTGGAGCGATTGTTGGTCATATGTGACAAGCGGACACACTCCAAATGCCCCCCCAAAAAAAACATGCGCAGGATTGCGAGTTCCCACTATAGGAAGAGTGCATAGAGCAGCCCCAATCCTCCTCTTCTGGGGTGCCCTGTTAGCGCTCCTGGCTCCTCCTCTTCATCAGGGGCCTCCACAAAGAGACATTTTTTATGGGGCACTCGGGTGGGAGCACTCCTAAGTCCCGCTGCTGTTATGTCCATTAACACAGACATTAACACAGACAGCAGGACTCTACCCCACCCCCCACTCTCGTGTCATTGGATTTGATTGACAGCAGTGGGAGCCAATGGGGACAGAGACAGGAGCCGCTGGGCTTGTGCTTGTCGCTGGAGCGGACAGGTTCAGGTAAGAAAAAGGGGGGCTCTGGGGGCAGCTGCAGCACAGAAGGTTTTTCACCTTAATGCATAGAATGCACTAAGGTAAAAAACCATGAGACATTACAACCCCTTTAAGAGAACAAGTAGGTGGTGATATAGTAATTATGGTGGTGTGGTCCAGACTGGTAATGCACACCCTATCACACCCTTTTCTGTGATGCAAAAACAGAGAGAATGATGGGAGCTGACCTACAGGAAGTGATGCAAGCAGTAAGAAATATTTAAAAACTCAGAAAAAAACATGACATTTCAACCCATCTGTGGATGAGGTAAGTGAAAGATAAGAACATTGGGATTGCTGGGCCAGAAATGATATTACAAAAGGATTCTGCCCGAAAAAGTGAACTTAGACTTTAAAGTGATACTAAACACACACTGTTTAATTTACATTGTCTCTTCTATTTCTGTATATGGATGATGGCACTATAATTATTTTATCAAGTGCCTTTTTCCTAATCGATATACAGCTTTCACATGACCCAGATCTTTCCCAGCCTGTCGGCAGGGATACATAAGCAGGAGGAGATTCTAGTCCTCTAAAAAAAAAAAGCCTTTGGAATACAGAGTGAAAATAGATAATTAAAATCAATAAACTGTTTTAAAATATATATTTGAAATTAAATATTCTTTTTTTTCTTTTTTGGCAATAATAGTGTGTGGGAGGATTTCTGCCAGTCACAGGCTGTGTCACACTCCTCCAGCCTGTGTCTTGGAATAAGGGAGGGAGGGAGGTGAAGCCTCTATTCCCCAACATGTAATATCCCACCCCCATTGTGTTTAGCTGGTTAGTGGGCATGAAGGAGAAGGGAGGGAGTGGGCTGTCATTTACTACTGTGTATACACACACATGTGTGACTCTATAGTCACATGGGCTGCTCAGATGTGATAGGGAGGAAACGGTCAGCATAGAAACTCACTGAAAACTGAGCATGTGCAGAGTTACCACCACAGCTGCAAAATACCTAACTGAATTGAGGACATGAACAGAAGGCGGAGATAGAGAGCAGCAGGATCAACTGGGTTTTTGCCATTGCTATTGGGATTGATTGTGTGCATCGGGTCTTCATTTTCTTTTTTATTAGTCTGCAGGCGACAGTTATTGTGATTGACAATGGATTTACAAGGGAATTTTTGGTAATTTAATTTTTTTTAATAAAGAACTTGACAAACATTTGGAAGCCTTTATTCCTAGCTTACATATTTTTTTGTGAGTGAATAGGGGTACTATGTATTATTAACCCTTATTATTAACCACCTCCACCAAACCACTACATATAAATAACTGGGCACAGCAGATCACAGATCGTTTACAAGGCCAATAATTATAACCCTGTACCATGGGATTGCTGTTAGACATGTGCATTTGTTTTCATCTGAATGTATTTTCGTCCGAATTTCAGGTACAATAACAATCTGTGTCTATCGAACCTGTGGTCGAATGTGCCTAACCTTAACTCTATTAGTCCAAGATTATTCTACATAGAGAGAAAAGATTTGACATAGAGAGAAAAGATTCGACATAGAGAGAAAAGATTTGACATAGAGAGAAAAGATCGCTGCTGGAATTGGGTGGGGGAAGTAAACAAAAAATAATGATGATGATGAATTTTATTGGCGGATTGTAACCAAAGAGGGGGGTCAGTAAAATAGCTAGAACTAAGTACACACATACAGCCAACTTACTTTCACTTATGATTTGCTAGCAGAGAGACACATACACTGAATCATTTCAGAAGACAGTCAATCTTAGCTGGTCCGTTTGTCAGAGAAACTGAATTATTTAGCAATTAAGCTTAAGCACAGCAGCAGAACAATAGTGAAGCAAGCTACAGTTCAACTTAACTTTTTCATAATAATCTGCTGCTATTGTGTTAGTGTTGTGAACTTGATAGTGATACTAGTGTTGCTAGTGTTGTGATAGCCTCAGAGGCTGCCCATGTTGTGGGGAGGGATTTATTATTATAGATTCTATATTATAATTCCATATGCACTTGGAAATTGAGAAACGAATGTGAAAGTTGGCTGACTGTTGGGGTAGAGTAGACCATTCAACATAAACGACGAAGATTCGACAAAGCAACAAAAAATATACAAACGTCGAATCTTTGGCTTATGGTGTCTGTCGAAAGTTCTAAGAAGATTCGATGGAGCAGCTAAACTGTACGACGCTGCAATCGTACATTTCCAGTCAAATGCATCCGCCCATAGGCTATAGAAAAACTCTAATGTTGGTTGGTTGGTGACTAGTAAAATAATTAATAAATATACCGTATATACTCGAGTATAAGTCGAATTTTTCGGGCACATTTTTTTGTGCTGAAAGTGCCCCCCTCGACTTATACTCGAGTCAAGCACTTTTCTGCCGCAAAAAATGTCATTTTCCGAACCGATTTTGGGGCCCCATATCTCAGGGCCACTTGGTGCTAGAAACCCCACATTTGGTATGCAAACCCAGTGTAACTGGTATCATAACATAACCAAAGCTGAAGTTCCTAGCACTAAGTGGCCCCGAGATACGGGGCCCCAAAATTGGTTCGGAAAATGTCATTCACTGCTGCAGAAAAGTGCTTGACATTTTCTGAACCGACTTTGGGGCCCCATATCTCAGGGCCACTTGGTGCTAGGAACCCCAAATTTGCAAACCCAGTGGAACTGGTACCATAACATATCCAAAGCTGGGGTTCCTAGCACCAAGTGGCCCTGAGATATGGGGCCCCAAAACTGGTTCGGAAAATATTCTCTGCTGCAGAAAAGTGCTTGACATTTTATGAACTGATTTTTGGGTCCCTGTATCTCGGGGCCACTTGCTGCTAGAAACCCCAACTTTGGAAATTTTATGGTGCTAGTTAGACTGGGTTTGCACACCAAATTTGGGGTTCTTAGCACTAAGAGGCCCTGAGATACGGAGCCCCAAATTCAGTCAACTGTGTCTATCTGCAGCAATGTCATTTCGGGACCCTTTGGGTTCAGAGACCCCAAATTTTGGCTGCAGCTAGGGGGCATCTAGGAACCCTTAACTACTGGGCACATGGGCACAGTGAGGCATGCAAATGGGCACAGTGAGGCTGCAAATGGGCATTGTTGACCCTCTTATCCACTTACAGTAGCTGTGCATTTCTCACCCTCGTCTTATACTCGGGTCAATAAGTTTTTCCCATTTTTTTGTGGTAAATTAGGGCCTCGACTTATACTCGGAACGACTTATACTTGAGTATATACGGTAATTATTACTAGTCATACAACATTAGAATTCTACTACAGCTAGCTTGTAGGCAGAAAATTTGACCGGAAATGTACACGTACAGTTTAGCTGCTCCGTCGAATCTTTTTTGAACATTCCATAGACACCATAAGCCTTCAATGACAGTTTCTACCTGAATTATTTGGATTTTTGGACGAATGCAATTTTTAACGAAAAACGAAATTAATAAAAATGAAATTTCCGGAGTAACTAAATAAATGTATTTTTCGGACGAAAACGAAATTCCAAAACAAAATATTTCAGTGTGCACATGTCTAAGTGCTGTGACCAATCAGAGCAATCACAGTTGTAAACAAAGGATGCATGCCTGCAGCCTTTGATGTGTGTTTCTTGTCACAGTGATTAGCTGTCAAAAGAAACTGAATGCTTCCTACAGTCTTCGGGAAATAAAAAAAAGATCACCCCCCCTTCCCGAGCAGTACAATGCCCCTATGGTAACATTGTGCTGCTCTGTCAATTAATTTTTTGGGAAGGGGACTTTAACATGTTTTAGTTTTTTTATGTATTATTTATTATTTATTATTTTTTCAACTTTTTTTTTCTTAACTTTAATGTTATGACATCTGGGAAAGACAAACCCCTTTGTAATAGCACTAGTGACATGACAGGTCCTTATTAAGGACCTATAAGGAGTCTATTAGATCTCTAATATCCCCTCTAGACTCATTAATCATGCTTAGCTTCATCCCTGGCCAGTGCTGCTGGGAAATTAAATTTGAAACTAGAAGTGATAAAATGTGTGTCACATCTGGGTTCATTCACAGGAAGAAAGATCAATGAATGACTGTTTTCTGATCTCTCTACACTCTACCCTTTGACACCCACCATGACCATTTCAGGTCTGCAGCAGGGATAGAGGAACATTGGATAAATGGTGAGAGTAGTTAGGCTGGTGGGAGGGTGGTGCTTTTTGCCATGTGGGGAAGGGATTGGACAGCTTTAAAGCCACTCAAATCACTTTTAACCAAAAGCCAACAGTGGGCTTAAGAAGTGTAAAAACATAGTGGGGTTGATTTACTTAAACTGGAGAGTGAAAAATCTGCTGCAGCTGTGCATGGTAGCCAATCAGCTTCTACAAAAGATTTGACAAGCATGCAGATGACAGTTCTGTAGCTTGGCTCTGACACAGGTCGGCTCACCAAACAATTCCACAGCAGCATGGGGACCCAATCATACTCACCATTACAACCCTGCAGTCCCGGCACCAATAGGCATGTCAGCCAGGAAGCAAAAAGGCTCTTACAAGCTGGGAAAGATGACAGATTTCTTCCCAAAGCTGCGGCGCTTCAGCTATAAAAACAAATAAAATGCCATGCTATATTAAGATTACCAATGTGATATGACACATATAAAATACATGAATATCTTAGTGCAAACCATGTATGATATTAAACATAATAACATATAATATATAATATATCAAATGTCCATTGTGCTGGCACAATAAAACAATAACAGATGGAAAGTGCTGCACTATGTTGAAGTAACCAATGTGATATGACACATATAAATAAAGTGCATGAATGACTTAGTGCAAAACATGCATAATGTCAAACATATTAAATAATAACATAAAAAATGTCCATTGTGCTGGCAAATTAAAACAATAACAGATGAAAAGTGCCACAATATATTGAAGTAACCAATGTGATATGACACATATAAATAAACTGCGACGCTTCAGCTGCCAAGATGGCGCTGGTGGCTCTCAGAGACACTCACATGACCACTCGCCGAGGCTCAGCTCGCAGCCATCCATCACAGGCGATGCTCGGTCATAATAACAACAAGGGGACAAGATCTGGATCTTTCTCCTCATCCTCCAGCCCACCCAAGGTGAAGCCTAAGCTGCAGAGGGATGACATGGCACAGGAAGCGAGTGTTGCAGATACCTCCTTAGAAGATACAAGGGAGTTGCAGGACTCCATTTTGGAGTTTCCCACACTAAACCAGCTAGTCATGGACACAACCCTAAAAGATATCTTATGCTGCATACACACGGTCGGAATTTCAGACACCAAATGTTCGATGGGAGCTTGTTGTTGGAAATTCTGACCATGTGTAGGCTCCATCAGACATTTTTTGTCGGAATTTCGGAAACAACATAAATTTGAGAGCTGGTTCTCAAATTTTCCAACAACAAAATATGTTCTCATAAATTCCGAGCGTGTGTAGACAATTCCGACGCACAAAATTCCATGCATGCTCTAAATCAAGTATGAGACGGAATTGCTCGGTCTGGTAAAACTAGCGTTCATAATAGAGATTAGGGATGAGCCGAACACCCCCCTCTTTGGTTCATACCAGAACATGCGAACAGGCAAAAAATTTGTACGAACACGCGAACACCATTAAAGTCTATGGGACACGAACATGAATAATCAAAAGTGTTAATTTTAAAGGCTTATTTGCAAGTTATTGTCATAAAAAGTGTTTGGGGACCCGGGTCCTGCCCCAGGGGACATGGATCAATGCAAAAAAAAGTTTTTTTTGGGAGCAGTAATTTTAATAATGCTTAAAGTGAAACAATAAAAGTGTAATATTCCTTTAAATTTCGTACCTGGGGAGTGTCTATAGTATGGCTGTAAAGGGGCGCATGTTTCCCGTGTTTAGAACAGTCTGACAGCAAAATGACATTTCAAAGGAAAAAAAGTCATTTAAAACTACTCGCGGCTATTAATGAATTGCCGGTCTGACAATACACATAAAAGTTCATTGATAAAAACGGCATAGGAATTCCCCACAGGGGACCCCCAAACCAAAATTTAAAATAAAATGGTGTGGGGGTCCCCCTAAATTCCATACCAGGCGCTTCAGGTCTGGTATGGATATAAAGGGGAACCCCGGCCAAATTTTTTTAAAAAAATGGCGTGGGGTCCCCCTCAAAATCTATACTTGATGGGGACTTCCCTGTGGCATTCCCCATGATGTCAGAGGGGGGTGGGGTCACCCGTTACATAACGGGTGACCCCGCCCCCTCTGACATCACGGGGAATGCCACAGGGAAGTCCCTGTCAAGTCCCCGTGTGTCAGAGGGGGGCGGAGTCACCGAGTGGCCTCTCTGTTATTTAAGAACTGTCAGAAGACGAGAAGCATCACACAGCGGGAGCCTCCCATCATGGTGGATGCGGAGTGGCCCGAGAAGAAGGGAAGAAGACGCCATGGAGGAAGATGCCGGATGAGAACACTGGAGGAAGAACCAGAAGAACCAAAAGAAGAAGAAGATGGAGGAAGAAACCGAAGGAAGATAGAAGATAGAAGAAAGAAGAAAGAAGATAGAAGATAGAAGAAAGAAGAAGCATTTAAATAAAGGAATTGTCAAAAACTGTCACTAGTCATTTTTAACATTTTTGACACTTTTTTTGTGAAATGGTAGGGGTAAGTACCCCCTTATCATTTCACACAGGGGGAGTCCTTGTTAAAGGGGGCTTCCAGATTCTGATAAGCCTCCTGCCCGCAGACCCCCACAACCACCGGGCAAGGGTTGTGGGCATGAGGCCCTTGTCCCCATAAACATGGGGACAAGTTGTTTTTGGGGGCTACCCCAAAGCACCCTCCCAATGTTGAGGGCATGTGGCCTGGTACGGTTAAGGAGGGGGGTGCTCTCTCTCGTCCCCCCTCTTTTCCTATGGCCTGCCAGGTTGCGTGCTCGGATAAGGGTCTGGTATGGATTTTAGGGGGGACCCCACGCCATTTTTTTTGGTGCGGGGTTCCCCTTAAAATCCATACCAGACCTGAAGGGTCTGGTATAGATTTTGAGGGGGACCCTATGCCATTTAAAAAAAAATTTGGCTGGGGTTGCCCTTAACATCCATACCAGCCCTGAAGGGCCTGGTATGGAATTTAGGGGGACCCCCATGTCTTTTTTTTTAAATTTTGGTTTGGGGGTTCCCCTGTGGGGAATTCCCATGCTGTTTTTATCAATGAACTTTTATGTGTATTGTCGGACCGGCAATTCATTAATAGCCGTGAGTAGTTTTAAATGACTTTTTTTCCTTTGAAATGTCATTTTGCTGTCAGACTCTTCTAAACACTGGAAACATGCACCCCTTTACAGGCATGCTATAGACACCCCCCAGGTACGAAATTTAAAGGAATATTACACTTTTATTGTTTCACTTTAAGCATTAATAAAATCACTGCTCCCGAAAAAACGGCCATTTTTAAAACATTTTTTTGCATTGATCCATGTCCCCTGGGGCAGGACCCAGGTCCCCAAACACTTTTTATGACGATACCATGCATATAAGCCTTTAAAATTAGCACTTTTGATTTCTCCCATAGACTTTTAAAGGGTGTTCCGCGGCTTTCGAATTTGCCGCGAATACCCCAAACTGGCGAACAGCCGATGTTCGAGTCAAACATGAGTTCGACTCGAACTCGAAGCTCATCCCTAATGGAGATAGCACATTCGTCACGGTGCAAATTTTTTAATCCTTTAATGCAGCGCATTCTCTTCTTCTTTATAATGCTAGAAAATTGAAGTTGTTTTGCTGCTGATATTTACACAGAGTTCTGACAAACTGATTTCTTTATTATTTCTCTTGATCTCCTGAATAATATTTTTAAATTTTTTCTTCAGATCTCAATAATAATGTTTAGAATTTATTTTTATAGTGATCTTTTTTTAGTTTTTTTTTATCAAGATCTCCTGTTTTTTTTTTTTTTCTAGTGATCTACATCCATATTTTTTGTCGTTTTTTTCTGTCAAGTTACCACAACACCATTATTATCTTGTATTTTTTAACCTCAAGGAGGTTGTTTGGTGTTGGTGTCCCTTGTTAATTTGACATAGTATTTTTGAAATGTACCTGCCTACTCACAAACAAGCTGTCCTTTTTGAAGTAAAACACATAGGCAAGTATTTGTGAAAAACAAATAGACATTTATTATGGGTCATAACAAAATAAAGAGGAAGGCAACGCTGGAAAACTGGTAAAATTGGCAAAGCCTTTGTACCCCAGAGCATACATCAACTATTTTACAGGCAAAATTGGTAGCCTGAGGAGTCCATATAATAGTGAGCACAATCCAATCCAGGACTCCAAGAGATCAGGAACAGCAGCAGATGACATATATATCCCTAGGCTGTGGTCTTACCACAGCCTGCGTTTTTTGTCAGAACAGACTGAACCCAGGCCATCACTTTCTTGTCTTCTTTCCACACTTCCTTCCACGCTTGCTTCCAGGCTGTGGCTCTGGTGTTGGAGTTGTGGCAGGAGGTGGAGGAGGAGGAGGATGACCATGGTCGAACTCACAAACATGGCTTTTGCTTGTGAGTTTTCCCCTCAACCCCTTATTTAGGGCTTGTAAGGTCACTTCCTCACAGATTCCTGCACAGATTCCTGCATTTTGCAGGCATAGTCCTCTAGAAGATTGGGAGGGTTCTGAGCGCCGCAGTAGCCTGCTGAATTAACCCAAGTGCTGTCTACTCCAGGTTCCTCCCCTTCCTGGGCCTTTTTTTTAAGGCGGATGGGTGGGTTCTGGCATTCGTTCAGGCTACTGGGCCCGGCCACCTCCTGGCTGCCACTTACCCCCGTCACCTCCTTCCTGGCTGTAACTTTCCACAGCCTCCTCCTGGTTGAGGCTTTCTTGTGTATGAAAAAGGGACATAGTTTTAGTTTTTTGTTCATCAATCACACACAATTTTCAGCTCATGGCTGTTGCAAATTGAATGTTAATAAATAGAAAAGACTATCATTCTGACCCCAGTATTTTTCATTCTTGTCCCAATCATTTTGGTATCTATTGATATGTAAAACACTTTGTTAAATCAGAAATTAGTGATCAATAATAACATCTAGTTAACATCATTAATTTTTGGACAATAAATATGTTGAACAATGCTATACCTGACTCAAGCTGTTGCTCCTCCACTTCTTCCTGGCTGGAAGGCCCAGGTTGGACGTCGGAAGCCTCAGCTGGGGTGGAAAGAAGCTTTGAAGGAAGAGTGGAGGGTGATGGCCTGATTTCACTCTGGTCTGACAGAAAACTCAGTCTGTCATAGTAGATAGCCTGGGTACATAAATGTCATCTGCTGCAGCTCTTGACCTCTGGGAATCCTGGACCTTCTTGCGCTCCCTAATATAAGTGTTCCTCATGCCACCAAATTTGGTCTTCAAATAGGGGATCGTTGCCGTGGGGATCTGCGGCTTCACAAATTCCAGCAATTGATCCAGCGCTGCCTTCCTATTTCTTTTATTATTATAAAAGGGGTGTTTTACCTGCCACAGACAGGGCAGCTCCCTGTTCTTATCGATAAATAGGGGGATAAAGTCATGATCATTGAAGCAATCCATTTTATCTACAAGACACAACACAAGACAAACCCTAATGTCAGGCTAAACTCTCCTAATCTTGTCCCAATATAGGCCTCAATCTCTAAGCAGTATAGGCCACTGATGCACCAAGTTAAAACTGTACCTTAATTATCACAATTGGCACATCCGCTACTCCTTCCTCTGCTCACAGATCGTACGCATGATGCACGTGTGTTACCCTTTATATACACTGCACATGTGTGAAACTCAGCCCGCCCCAACCTTCTTTATAGTATATTCCCCGCCCCTTCTCTTTTGGCGCAGTGGGAGAGCACATAGCGGAGAAAGAAAAAGAGCATGAAGACAGCAGCAGCAACAATGAAAGCCCAGGAACAAGAACGTCCCGAACCCGGAAGAGATTTAAGGCCTCAAGTATGGCCTTTGTAGAGATGGTGGAGATGGTGGATATCTTGAAGAGGGCCAACTATGATGGGAAGCATGGCCCTTACCCAAACTTGAATGTGAGAAAGGCCAAGATCATGACTAAAGTTGTGAAAAGTCTGCACAGGAATTTTGGGGTATGACAATCCAAGGATCAATTGAGGAAACGCTGGTCAGACCTGAGATTGAGGGAGCGTGATCAGTACAGAAGGATTAAGAGAGTTCTGCAAAAAAGTAAGTATTTGCCGTGTGTTCCTATTATTATTATTACATGCATGCTGCTCCATGTGCTTTTCTTTACTGTTGTACTGTTTAAAATGGCAAGTTTCAGGTTCGTGGGCACAGTAATCGTTCGTAATAAACTTTGTTCGTTCTCCCACTAATACGATATTTTTGACAGATGCAGGTTAACTACATTTGGTCATGCCGATTTATACTAAAATAAGTTTAGCACATTGTTGTCTAGATGGGTTTGTAACTAGAATGAAATGCAAACTTGATTCAGTGTAAGGAGAGGACACTCAGCAGCTGTTTACACATCTGGCAGCTGTTTACACATCTGGATGCAGGAGCACTAGTGTGGGACACTAGAACAAACTTTTTAGGGTGTCCCACACAGGTGCTCCAGTGGATACTAGAGGTGTCTCTATGTGGGAAACTTGACCAAAACAGGTAAGTATTGCAGCTTTAGAAAGGGAAATAAAAAAATGTCTTCAGCTTGGAACTCTGCCAAAAAAGACAATTGCACGACACTTCAAAGCAATGTTTCATATTACTATTTCTGGCCTCAAATATCTGTGTGCTAAGTATACCTTTTTTTATACACATAGGGGAGAAAAGACTCAGGACATCTGAGGACACCAGGGACCCACAACCTCCTAAAGAATGGGAAATCCCCACACCACAACCAGAGGATGTAGAGGAAGGAGAGGTTTATGAATTGGGCAAAATAGTGACCACAACAGGTGAGTGTCTGAGACCACAGCTTCAGGTAATAGATGTATGCCTGCATATATATAATACATGGTGTGTTTTTTTAATTTTAGGTTATGTGGATGTTGTGGAAGAAGAATCTCATTTTACAAGTGCAAGTGCACAGATCCTCATCGGGGAGATTATGGTGTGCAATTGGAATTTACAGAAGATCAAGGAAGACATCAATGATGTTGAAAAAAGACTCAGAAACATCATTGATGTTTTAGGCAGAATCTAAAACACACCAAAATTAGTCAATTTGTTCATATCTTTATTATTTTTCGAACTTTTTTAAAGTATATTGAAAGCCAAATTTTGAAGATCCACACAGTGTGTCAACATGCGCTATCTGCCATAAAGGGATATCAATGTTTTTTGGGTGCAACCCCTTCTTCCTAAAGTAGCTGAGAGGAAGGGGTTGCACCCCCTGAAACTCGTCCATTGATCCCCCATGATAGGGGGGCTAGCACATGTTGACATTAGGCATGGGATCAAGAGGGAAATCCCTCTCAATTTGTGTGCATCTTCAAAATTTGGCTTTCACAGGGGTGACATCACCCCATCTGATGAAGGCAAGATCAGCACAGTTTGGACATACTAATGTCTGATATTGCCTTCAATTTATCAAAGTTGAGTTGTGTATTGTTTTATGGTTTTAAACATGCCTGTTTAGCCCAAAAAATGATATTTCTACTGTCAAACAAAAATTTTTTTTCTACTCAACAATATGTGGCTTCTTCTTTCAATGCTCAATACCAGTTTTTGGAGTAAGTTGATGTTTACAGTGACAATGGGGGTTATTTACTAAAGGCAAATCCACTTTGCTCTGCAAGTGCACTTTCAGCGCAGTTTCAGTGCAGTTTTAAGTGCACTTTTGCAGTGCACTTATAGTGCAAAGTGGATTTTCCTTTAGTAAGTAACACCCACAGTGCTTTAAAATTTGCCACAATCAGGCCCTTTTCGTGACTCAAAAAATTAATTCATGGTGCTGAAAATGATTAATATTTTTATCAGTAATGCATTACATGCATTAACAACCAAAACAAGGTGTGTGTGTGTAGCAGACCCACAACATAATAGTTATCTGAAGAAGAGATTGTCACCTCATGTATCAAAAATAATTATGTTTGCACTATTGAAGAAACTGGCCAAAAAGAAAAGCCCATTGGATAACCTAGGAGACAGCTAAAAGAAACACAAGCAATAAATCAAAGGAAATATTCTTTCAGTTTAAATTAAAAATGTATTTTAAAAATGTTTCTGCCCCCCCCTACCCGCAAAGTACTTCATATATTTTAGATGGACCTCTCGGCCCTTTGGGGGGCAAGCCAGGATGGTCAGCTTTGAGCGCCATCAGGGTTTGTTCTTGAAATCTGGCCTCAGGCCCAACTGAGGCCACATAGTTCATAGAATTTTTCCTTAAAAAGTTGTGTAGAATTCAGCATGTAAGTATTATATGGTTAAGTTTATATTCCTCCATGTTGATTGGCGTAAGGAATAGGCGGAACCGGCTGGCCATTATCCCGAAAACATTTTCCATCACTCTTCTGGCTCTGGCCAGCCGGTAGTTAAAAACCCTCTGCTCTGGGGTGAGGATCCTCATCGGAAATGGCCGTATCAGGTGATCACCCAGCCCAAACACTTAATCAGCGACAAAGACGAATGGCAGACCAACCACGTTGTCTTCCGGAGGTGGCAATCCCAAGCCACCACTCTGAAGCCCTCCATAGAACTCGGTCTGGGTGATGACTCCACCATCCGACATCTGGCCATTCTTCCCCACGTCCACATAGAGAAACTCGTATGTCGCGGACACCACCGCCAACATCACTATACTATTAAACCCCTTATAGTTGTAATAGTATGACCCCGAGTTGGGGGGTGGGACTATGTGGACATGTTTCCCATCAATTTCCCCTCCACAGTTGGGAAAGTCCCACTGCTGTACAAATTGAAGCACTTTTTTACATTCTGCAATTACCTATCAAGATAATAGGAGAACACAACTTTAAACAGTACCATTTGAAAGTATTCAGGCAGGCCCTTTCACTACATGCTTTGGTGAATTCATTCATAAATATGAACACAAAAGAGGTAGGTATAGTGTGTATGGGTTTGGCAAAGTCAGCAGAGGACCCCAAAAAAAAGCCTCTGGTGCTCTGCATGAATTTAACCACTTGAGCCCCGGACCATTATGCTGCCTAAGGACCAGAGGTCTTTTTCCAATTTGGCACTGCGTCGCTTTAACTGCTAATTGCGCGGTGATGCAATGCTGTACCCAAACGAAATTTGCATCCTTTTCTTCCCACAAATAGAGCTTTCTTTTGATGGTATTTGATCACCTCTGCGGTTTTTATTTTTTGCGCTATAAATGAAAAAAGACCAAAAATTTTGAAAAAAAATGATATTTTCTACTTTTTGTTATAAAAAAAATCCAATAAACTCAATTTTAGTCATACATTTAGGCCAAAATGTATTCGGCCACATGTTTTTGGTAAAAAAAATGTCAATAAGCGTATATTTATTGGTTTGCGCAAAAGTTATAGCGTCTACAAACTAGGGTACATTTTCTGTAATTTACACAGCTTTTAGTTTATGACTGCTTATGTCATTTCTTGAGGTGCTAAAATGGCAGGGCAGTACAAAACCCCCACAAATGACCACATTTTGGAAAGTAGACACCCCAAGGAAATTGCTGAGAGGCATGTTGAACCCATTGAATATTTATTTTTTTTGTCCCAAGTGATTGAATAATGACAAAAAAAAAAGAAAAAAAAAAATATTTACAAAAAGTTGTCACTAAATGATATATTACTCACACAGGCCATGGGCCTATGTGGAATTGCACCCCAAAATACATTCTGCTGCTTCTCCTGAATATGGGGATACCACATGTGTGGGACTTTTTGGGAGCCTAGCCTCGTACGGGGCCCCGAAATCCAATCACCGCCTTCAGGATTTCTAAGGGCGTAAATTTATGATTTCACTCTTTACTGCCTATCACAGTTTCGGAGGCCATGGAATGCCCAGGTGGCACAAAACCCCCCCAAATGACCCCATTTTGGAAAGTAGACACCCCAAGCTATTTCCAGAGAGGCATATTGAGTCCATGGAATATTTTATATTTTGACACAAGTTGCGGGAAAGTGACACATTTTTTTTTTTGCACAAAGTTGTCACTAAATGATATATTGCTCACACAGGCCATGGGCATATGTGGAATTGCACCCCAAAATACATTTAGCTACTTCTCCTGAGTACGGGGATACCACATGTGTGGGACTTTTTGGGAGCCTAGCCGTGTACGGGACCCCGAAAACCAATCACCGCCTTCAGGATTTCTAAGGGTGAAAATTTTTGATTTCACTCTTTACTGCCTATCACAGTTTCGGAGGCCATGGAATTCCCAGGTGGCACAAAACCCCCCAAATGACCCCATTTTGGAAAGTAGACACCCCAAGCTATTTGCTGAGAGGCATGGTGAGTATTTTGCAGCTCTCATTTGTTTTTGAAAATGAAGAAAGACAAGAAAAAACGTTTTTTTTTTCTTTTTTCAATTTTCAAAACTTTGTGACAAAAAGTGAGGTCTGCAAAATACTCACTATACCTCTCATCAAATAGCTTGGGGTGTCTACTTTCCAAAATGGGGTCATTTGGGGGGGGTTTGTGCCACCTGGGCATTCCATGGTCTCCAAAACTGTGATAAGCAGTCAAGAGAGAAATCAAAAATTCACGCCCTTAGAAAGCCTGAAGGCGGTGCTTGGTTTTCGGGGTTCCGTACGCGGCTAGGCTCCCAAAAAGTCTCACACATGTGGTATCCCCGTACTCAGGAGAAGCAGCAGAATGTATTTTGGGGTGTAATTTCACATATTCCCATGGCATGTTTGAGCAATATATCATTTAGTGACAATTTTGTGCAAAAAAAAAAAAAATTGTCTCTTTCCCGCAACTTGTGTCGCAATATAAAATATTCCATGGACTCGACATGCCTCTCAGCAAATAGCTTGGGGTGTCTTCTTTCCAAAATGGGGTCATTTGGGGGGGTTTTGAACTGTCCTGGCATTTTATGCACAACATTTAGAAGCTTATGTCACACATCACCCACTCTTCTAACCACTTGAAGACAAAGCCCTTTCTGACACTTATTGTTTACATGAAAAAGTTTTTTTTTTTTGCAAGAAAATTACTTTGAACCCCCAAACATTATATATTTTTTTAAAGCAAATGCCCTACAGATTAAAATGGTGGGTGTTTCATTTTTTTTTTTCACACAGTATTTGCGCAGCGATTTTTCAAACGCATTTTTTGGGGAAAAAACACACTTTTTTAAATTTTAATGCACTAAAACACACTATATTGCCCAAATGTTTGATGAAATAAAAAAGATGATCTTAGGCCGTGTACATGGATACCAAACATGACATGCTTTACAATTGCGCACAAACGTGCAGTGGCAACAAAATAAATACATTTTTAAAAGCCTTTAAAAGCCTTTACAGGTTACCACTTTAGATTTACAGAGGAGGTCTACTGCAAAAATTACTGCCCTCGATCTAACCTTCGCGGTGATACCTCACATGCATGGTGCAATTGCTGTTTACGTTTGACGACAGACCGCCGCTTGCGTTCGCCTTAGTGCGAGAGCAGGGGGCGACAGGGGTGCTTTTTTTTTTTTTTTTTTTTTTTTCTTTATTATTTTTTTGCTTTTTTATCTTATTTTTAAACTGTTCCTTTCATTTTTATTTTTTTTTAATCATTTTTATTGTTATCTCGGGGAATGTAAATATCCCCTATGATAGCAATAGGTAGTGACAGGTACTCTTTTTTGAAAAAATTGGGGTCTATTAGACCCTAGATCTCTCCTCTGCCCTCAAAGCATCTGACCACACCAAGATCGGTGTGATAAAATGCTTCCCCAATTTCCCAATGGCGCTATTTACATCCAGCGAAATCTAAGTCATAAAATGCTCGTAGCTTCCGGTTTCTTAGGCCATAGAGATGTTTGGAGCCACTCTGGTCTCTGATCAGCTCTATGGTCAGCTGGCTGAATCACCGGCTGCATTTTCAGGTTCCCTGTTGAGACAGGAGAGCCAGAGAAAAACACGGAAGACGGTGGGGGGGGCATTCCCTCCCACGGCTTGTAAAAGCAGTCTAGAGGCTAATTAGCCGCTAGGATTGCTTTTACATGAAAGCCGACCGCTGGCTGAAAAGAATGATACCAAGATAATACCTAAACCTGCAGGCATCATTCTGGTATAACCACTCAAAGTTGTGAATGGCGTACCTGAAGACAAAAAAATGGTTAACAATAAAGCACAGTAAACGGTAAAGTATAAAAAATTGCATACCTGAAAAGCAAACATGATAAAACATAATAACAATAAAACATTGCAGAATAGAATACAGTAAAAAAGAGCAGAACAATAGAGAGAGAATAGAGAGAGAGAGAGAGAGAGAGAGAGAACAATAAAACGACAACTATTTTTTTTTATTTTATATATATTTTTTTTTTTTTTTTTTTTACACTTTTTTTGTAACTAACTTTTATAACTGTAACCGGTTCCAGGTTCGGGTCTCTCAAAATGCGATGGCATCTTGGGAGACCCTGTGAAAGTGTGCCTAGTCTGTGCAATGCTGTACCCTACGCTAATACTCAACTAGTGCATGGTAGCGTTCAAAACATTCACCAATGCAAAGACCAGGATTGTCAGGACAGGAGGGACAATAATAGCGGGTGTCACGCCTATATCCGCGCTAGCTGCAGACACAATATCTTTTTTGGGGGCGTTCGCTGGGTAGGGGTACTCGGGAGGACATAAAGAAAATGCCTCTCATGCAGCCGACTGCATTTGGTTGGGGATGTGAATGGGGGAAGTACGGGCGCTGCAGAAGCGGTGGGTTCCCAATTAGGATTGGCGAATGCAGCAGGAAGGGCACTATGGGCACAACGGGCCTGTGTTTGTCTTTTTGGTGGCAGCGGGACACTACTTGTGCTTGCCACCTCACCAGCTTGAACTGCACTTATGGGACTCGCCACGTTACCAAGTGTTACTGCAGTGCTGGTTTGACTACGACCGGGGTGTACTAGGCCGCTGGCGCTTGCCAGTTCACCAAAACGCTACCAAAAAATCTGTTGGCGATCCCAGGGATCAGGCCTGACTCTGCGAACGCTGCAGTTATGCGTTTTAGTCTTTTGTAAGTGACAGTGATCGATCGATACTGCACTTGGGTGGGCTGGGCTGGGCCGCGCGGAGGGGCAAAACGCAGGTGCTAGCAGGTATCTGGGCTGATCCCGCTAACACTGCGTTTGTGAGAACCCTAAACTGCTGGGGATGCTAGTATAGATCTGATCGGATCAGATATTGATCCGTTCAGATACTATACCACTAAGGGAGGTGTACGGTGCGTGCGTGGGTGTTAGCGGTACTGGCGCTAACCTGATGCTGCCTGGGGCTGGTGCTTGCCAGTTCACCAAAATACTACCAAAAAAACTCTTAGCGACCGCAGGGATCAGGCCTGACTCTGCGAACGCTGCAGTTATGCATTTAGTGTCTTGTAAGTGTCAGTGATCGATCGATACTGCACTTGGGTGGGCTGGGCCGGGCGGAGGGGCAAAACGCAGGTGCTAGCAGGTATCTGGGCTGATTCCGCTAACACTGCGTTTTTGGGAACCCTAAACTGCTGGGGACACTAGTATAGATCTGATCGGATCAGATATTGATCCGTTCAGATACTATACCACTAAGGGAGGCGTATGCTGCGTGCGTGGGTGTTAGCGGTACTGGCGCTAACCTGACCCTGCCTGGGGCTGGTGCTTGCCAGTTCACCAAAATACTACCAAAAAAACTGTTAGCGATCGCAGGGATCAGGCCTGACTCTGCGAACGCTGCAGTTATGCGTTTAGTCTTTTGTAAGTGACAGTGATCGATCGATACTGCACTTGGGTGGGCTGGGCGGAGGGGCAAAACGCAGGTGCTAGCAGGTATCTGGGCTGATCCCGCTAACACTGCGTTTTTGGGAACCCTGGGGCGACGCATATCACCGCCGGGCGATCAGGGGGCTAAACCTTTATTCGGTAATAAACGGCGGGTTCCCTGACACTATAAAAAATAAACAAACTAACCAGCGTCAACCGTAACGGTTATACGGTGATCAGTGGTGAAAGGGTTAACTAGGGGGCAATCAAGGGGTTAAAACATTTATTCGGTAGTATATGGGGGTCCCTGACGCTATAAAACGCTGACGGCGAACCTAAATATTTATGTCCCTAACTAGCGTCACCAGCGACACTAATACAGCGATCAGAAAAATGATCGCTTAGCAACACTGGTGACAGGGGGTGATCAAGGGGTTAAAACTTTATTAGGGGGGGTTAGGGGGGTACCCTAGACCTAAAGGGGGGTAACAGTAACTGTCCCAACACTGTAACTGTCACAAACTGACACTATGCAGTAATCAGAAAAAAAAAAAAAAAACTGCTGGTGTCAGTTTGTGACAGGGGGGGGTGATTGGGGGGGGATCGGGGGGCGATCGGGGGGGGATCGGGGTGTTTTGTGTGCCTGGCATGTTCTACTGTGTGTGTGTGTGTTGGTGCACTCACATTGATGTCTTCTCTCCTCGGGCCGGAATGGAAATTACCGAGCCGAGGAGAGATGACATCATTTCCTTTGCTGCTGTTTAGCATACAGCAGCAAAGGAATGATTCGATTGGCCGGCGGCGATCGCGAGGGGGGGGCCACGAACGGATAGTCTCCCCCTCACCACCGATCGCCGCTGGACAAAAGACGACCGCCTCGGGCACCGGGGGGGGTCCGATCGGACCCCCCACCCGCGGAAGGCAAATCACGTACCATGTACGTGATTTTGCCTGTCCGTGCCACTTTGCCGACGTACATCGGCGTGAGGCGGTCGTCAAGTGGTTAAGAACACAAATAACATATGTACACATTTTAGGGGGTGTTTAGGGTAAAGCACTACTGTGGAGCTGACAAAATACATTGTTAAGTGACTAGGCTAGGTGTGTATGGGCCCATGATAGCATGCTGGGGAGATTAGTGAAGGCAAATATGCATGAAGGACAAAAAAGGAACTTCCAGCATGCATGAGGATAAGGAGGACATTCACAGCATATTACAATCTTATTACCATGCCACACACATTGCCAGAATCGTAGATTGGCACTGTCACGTTGATCTTAAGGACTGGGTGACGCTAGAAAACGGCTTAAGTCCTATCCCCCTTCCATTTTCCCCCTGGATACCGAAACTAAAATACCCACTAGCATTGAGAGCTCACCCCTCCATAGGCACTACATTGAGAATCTTTCACCATCTAACTAAACACCCCAATTTTTCTTCCCCTCTAAGCCCTCTTACCCCACTACAAACTAATCCAGATTTTCCACCTGGAATCGGGAACCATTTCCTGAGATCTTCTGACAAAAAAAACACCCCTCATGGCATTTCAATGTTTCCATAACAAGACAATAAAAGATTTAACCAATCTCAGGGCTGACAATAATATCCCTCTTCTTCCCCTATGGTCATACTTCCAAATATGTAACTATGTCAATAGTTCCATACACAAAAGACACTTTACAAGAGACCTTACTGAGCTGGAATCGATGTGCCTAAGAGGGGAACAGGTTCTAAAAACCACCTCCATATATACGTGGATGCTAAACTTGAAAGAATCAGAGACAGACAGGTTCAGAGAGAGATGGTCAGACAGTCTGGGCATGACATTCACAGATGCCCAGTGGGAAAGAGCCTGTATTTTGGCACATAAATGCTCCCTTAGCACAAGAATGCAGGAAACAGCCTATAAAGTTCTTACTCATTGGTGCGCCACCCCAGAGAAGATTCATAAATGGTTCCCCCAGTCTCCTAACACATGCTGGAGATGCAATCTAGACATTTACTAAATGCAGCCAAATCCCTCATCCCCCTGTTTTGGAAATCAACGAACGTTCCTACCATGAAAGACTGGCTACCCAAGATCTCTTATATCTGTGAAATGGAAGACACATTAGCCCAGGCAGAAGAAAATGTGGATCGCTACCACAAAACATGGTCTCCTTGGTTCACTTATAGATGCTCTCAAGACTACAAGTATTTGATTGGTTAGTACTGAATATTACTGACACCCCACCTTGGGTTGGCGCCTATACAGCCACTCCCAGTTCTGATACATATAGAAGTTTAGAAACTCGTACCACTCTGTCTCAATGCTTTTGAATGATTCCTACTAGGAAAATGTTGCTCAATAATTACCCTTACAATTATCATTAACTACAACATTCTTCATGATCCTATATTCTATTCTCTATCTTGAGAAATATATATGGGTGGGACTTTATATGAGCCGTGACCCTCCGGTACACAGGACTCCATCCCCGATAATTTTGCACAAAAAGGGAAGAGGGAAGAGGGGAAATTGGGACTCTGTATGAAACAAGGCACTTGGGATAGATTAAATCAATCAATATAATAAAATAACAATAATAATTTATTGGTAACACAAAAGGGGGTAGTACAATAAATAAATTAATGATAGATCAATATGTAATTAGCAGAATTAAAAAGGTATGATAATGACATAACACAATAAAATTCATAGTACAGTAGCATTGTTACACATGATTAATAATAAACTAATAGTACATTCCAAAATGTGTATACGGTAATAACCAATAAGTTGAATTGATGATTTAAATAGATCAAACCCATAGTAGAAACATGGTCATTGGGGCATAGCATCCAATAGTAAAAAGCTTGACGCGTTTCGTGGATTATTTCCACTCATCAGGAGCTGCTATGGATTGGGGGTACCTGTTAATAAGTAATATAATAGAGATCATTGATAATGGATCGTAAAAAAGGGGGAAGAGAGGGAGCATAGACAATGGTCCCAGCAGCTCCTACCTATGGGTAGCAATTAGCGTCAGTAAATCTGAAGTACACACTATTACATGGTCTGACAATGCCCCTGTTTCCATTACTGTGGGAGATACTGTATCTGCAACCAGACAAGGGCAAACAGTTGGTGCAACGATCTGTTTATCCTTTCCCACCCATTGCACAAACGAAATTTTGAAAGATCTGACTGAATTATTTAAAATAAATGCCCTATTGGTGTCTGATCCTTTCACATTATCAAATTCACACAAAGTTGTAATTAGAGGTTTATTAATTCAATTAGGTAGCAGACTAAGGAAACAATGTTCTCAGCAACTTAATGATTTAATTGGGGAAGTCCAGACCCTGGAGGCAGATAACAAACTGTCATCATCCCCACAACTTCGAGAGCAGTTATTTTCCACTAGACAAGGCTTAAGATCATTACTGGTATACCAGCACGATCATCATGTAAGATCTCTGCGTGCTAACAAATACAACCATGGCAATAAAGCGGGCAAATTATTAGCCCACCACCTCAAGGAAAAAATAGCTAAACAGAAGATTGCATACATAATAGACCACAATTCTAAGGAAAAACTATACAACCCTAAAGAAATTTCTAATGCGTTCAGCAAATATTCTAGTTCGCTGTATAATCTAAAATCAGATGCTAACACAGCCTCAGTTCTCCTTTTTACCTATCAGAAGTGGAATCTCTTATTAAAATATTCCCTCATAGTAAGGCACCAGGATTAGACAGATATTCGTCTGAGTACTACCAACTGTTTCACTTGATTCTAGTTCCACATTTGATTCCAGTCTTCAATGTTGCTGTCAGCAATGCTTCCCCCCTCCCCCCGAAATGTTGTCAGCCACCATAATTACATTACCCAAACCTGGAAAACCAACCAATGCACCACTGAATTTTAGGCCTATATCACTACTAAATGTAAATGTCAAACTATATGCTAAATTAATAGCCAATATACTGTCCGACTTTCTACCCCTTTTGGTGAAACAGTACCAGCAGGGATTTGTGGCGGGGCGTCAGGCCCCTGATGCAACTAGAAGAATGATAAATCTCATCCACATGTCAGAAAAAAATAAAAGAGCCTTCTCTGCTTCTTGCCTTGGATACAGAGAAGGCTTTTGATAGGATACATTGGGGATACCTATCTAAGGTGTTTGATACTCTTTGCATTAATAGTCCTTTACACTCAGCCATTTCTGCACTTTATTCTAAGCCCTCAGCCATGTACTTTTTGTTGGTTTATATCCATCACCATTTGGAATCACCAACGGGACCAGGCAGGGGTGCCCCTTGTCTTCATTGACATTTGATCTCCTTATGGAGCAATTTGCAGAAAAAATAAGGTCACATTCAGCAATTAAAGGGATTTCATCCCAAGGGAAACAGCATAAAATCACATTATTTGCAGATGATGTGATATTGTCCCTCACAGACCCACTCCACTCCACTCCAGCTTATGATGTACTAGAGCAATTTAACAAGGTTTCTTAAAAAAATGAACGCATCCAAATGAGCTGGGCATTGATGCGACAACAAAATCCACTTTGGAGTCTAATTTTCTATTCCAATGGTCTTTCAACACCCTTCAATACTCGGGCATTAAACTAACTTCCAGTACAGATGACCTATACAATTAAAATGTCCTACCTCTTATCACTAATGTACAAAATGAACTATCCCATTTAAAAAAAATTCTATCTTTCTTGGTCTGGAAGACTAGCTGCATATAAAATGTTTTTGTTACCTAAGATTCTATATTACTTTAGAATCTTGTCCATTCACATTTCAAAATTTTCAAATGCAATCTCTCTTATTTAACTTCATATGGGCGGGTTGCAAACCCAGATGCTCTCGTACAGTTTTGAAAGAAGAGAAGTTGGGGGAGTGGGATACCCATTCTGAAGCATTACTATATAGCATCCCTGCTAGATCAGCTTAGACACTGGTTTCTCCCTCCTTTGGCCAATCGAGAGGGCGAGATAAATCTACCAAATAACCTTTGCTACCTGTTACTGATTAGCCTCAGTTTAGAGGGAAAATATCTCAAGGGCCACCCAACAATATCTGCAACACTAGCAGCTTGGAGAGAACTACTGTCTCACTCTAACACCTCTACCACAAGTGAACAGGTACACATATCTCTCGAATACTTCAAACTTTTATTTCCAGAGCCCTCGCTCACAAAACGGAAAGAGAAAAGCCTTATTAACATTTTGGATATAATGAAAGGAGTGAGATTAAATTCTTTGAAACTCTGGTCCAACAGTACACATTTCCTAGAAGGGAATTATTTACATATATAAGACTTACACATTTGCTAGCTTTCAAATCGCTTTCTACATACAGTACAGGTCCCATCACAGGCCTGAAAATTTTGGAATCATTTAAAAAAAACCTCAAATGCTTAAATGGGAGAGAGACCTCAAGTGCTCATTCACTGACTTGCAATGGTTGAGATCAATCAGAAACAACTACCAATACTCACACTGTTATAACTATTTGGTAATAGCACAGAAATTACAGCAGAAGTGGTATTTTACCCCCTACTTAATGGCTAAATTTTCCCCGGAAAATGCAGGAGACTGCTGGAGAGGATGTGGACAAGTAGATTCACTGCTTCATATGACCTGGTCTTGCCTTCACCTGCAACTTCTGGGTCACAGCGTTTAAACTGTTATCAAGCGTTACAGGCTTTCTTCTCAAACCAGATGTGGCAAGGCTATTCCAAGCATTATTATCTACACTATCCCTAACTCTCTTCGACCTATATGTATGGAGATTCTCCAGGCTGCTAGAGCAGTACTCATGAGAAAGTGGAAGACTAAGGAGGTTCCTAAAATAAGGGAGGTGATTAAGCAGGTTATGGATATACACACTTATTAACAAATAATGGCTTCCACGGAAGGCAAAATGGCAACATTTGAATACCAAATGTAACCATGTCGTTCGTATTATAAAGTTAGGCCGTAAAATCTCACAATACAAGAATAATCCTATGGTACACTAAAGTTATCTAACACTCTTTTGGTTTTGTAATTTCTGTTTGTCAGACAAGTTGACTGTTTTTTTTGTTGTTTTTCTCCTTAAGAATACTCAGGTACAATGTTAAACACTTAGTCACCTGTTTATACTTTAAATCCCAAATATTTTATGCTAGCAACTTAATTATATATGCATCCTGGTCAGTAAAAGTTTGTTACTCACCTTCCAGCCACATTACTTTACTCTAGTCTATGTACAGTAACTGACTTGCAGAATCATTTATATTAATGCTATTCCCATTACTTTGTATAAGTGTTCGAAGTATTCTACTTTCTGTAAATGCCAGACTAATTCCCCGTACACACAATAGGGTTTTCCAATGGAGAATGTTCGATGGGAGCTTGTTGTCGGAAATTCCGACCGTGTGTAGGCTCCATCGGACATTTTCCATCGGAATTTCCCACACACAATATTTGAGATCTGGACCTCAGATTTTCCAACAACAAAATCCGTTGTCATAAATTCTGATCGTGTGTACACAATTACGATGCACAAAGTTCCACGCGTGCTCGGAATCAAGCAGAAGAGCTGCACTGGCTATTGAACTTCATTTTTCTCCGCTCGTTGTGTGTGTTGTACGTCACCGCATTCTCGACGTTCGGAATTTCCGACAAGATTTGTGTGACCATGTGTATGCAAGACAAGTTTGAACCAACATTCATCGGAAAAAAAACATGGGTTTTGTTGTCGGAAAATCCTATCTTGTGTACAGGGCATTAGTGTTATTTTTTGCACTATGTCTTGTGCTCATTTTGTCACTGTCATTTTTTTAATAAAAATATATTTCAAATAGGAAAAAAAAACCTGGAAGAATCTTGGTTTCTCTGCACAGTTGCATCAGATTTTGCACACTCCAGTTTTAGTAAATCAACCCCTCTTTCTCCTATCCAATATCTGCCATTAGGCTGTTGGGACATAACAAAATTGGCTTGCTAAGACTTGTGATATATCTGCTGATTCCTACTTTAGGTGCTGCATCAATTTGGCTACGGATTAAGTTTGCTTCAACCTGTTTTACACCAGCCATTTGCCTAATGAACAGCTGCATTCCGTTGCTTCCACTTACATGCATTTCTTGCACATAAATACATCTGTTTGAACAGAGGTATCTTTTAATCATCACGCCCCTGGAATACAAAACTTGTCCCCATACAATCTGGGGCTTCTACCTCAAGTGTATACCATCTTCAGTTGATATGATCATGGATTATGTACCTATGTAAGTTCCAATATCGGCCACTTGATTGTTATCCATTATCTTGCAATGTATTACTATATTGAATCAGTGACTAGATCACTATATAGCAGCTGGGAGTGTGTTTAAAAGCCTGTGCTGCCACAGACATAAGCCGTATCTTGGTGTAAGTGAACAGGTTAACACACCAAATCAAACCACTGATTCAATTTAGTAATAAATTGCAAGATCTTGGATAGACAAAGAAATGGTAACATTTGATTAGCCACTCTTGAAACTTATACTGTATAGGTACATAATCTGCAATTATATTAACCGAAGACAATATACACTTGAAATAAAGGCCCCAGATTGTACAGGGACAAAAATTGTATTGCAAAGGTTTAATGATTAAAAGACTGCTCAATGTGCAAATGGATGAATTTATGTACAAGAAACTCAAATTAAATGTAATGAGGATCTAACAGATAAATGCAGCACCTAGATTATGAATCAGCAGATGTATCACAAGTCTCAGCAAGCTGATATATTTAATAAAAAAAGCTTAGTTGCAGCAGACAAAATATAGCCAAACAGATGTATCATACATATAGAGTATGCCATTTGCATAGTACCATGTTGTACATACCCTTAGATGGATGGAGGGAATAAGCAGATGTATTACAAGTGTCAGCAGACAGCTTCGCTCAGTTCCAACAGATTGATCACAGCAGAAAGAGATGAAGCCATACAGGTGTGTTGTGCATTCTAGCAGGCTAATTACGGTAAGCAAAAAGAAATGCAGGTAAATTTATGTACCAGAAGTCCAAGCAAGCTGATTGCCAAACAAGTGTATACTGTATGTAGCAGCCATTTGCATAGATACTGTAATCAGTGTAATCAGTGCTGGGACAAGGCAATCCAGTGCCCAGGGTGAATACTGGAAACTGCAATCCTCATTTCTGGGTGTGGTTGATAACAGTGCATGCATCACACTGTGTCAAAATGTATGTAATGTTTGTGGTATGTGCTGAAATAGTACCAATAGTTGTGGTACACTGCAGTGTACTGAAGGGTTTAAAATCAGTGCAAAAATATGAGGCTAATGGTTGTAAAGTAAAAAATGTGGGGTCACTGAAAAGAAAAAAAAGTCACAGCATCTGTGTTTTCACTGAATAAAAAAAAAAGTGTCTGTTTCTGTGGGGTTATTGAAATAAAAAAATGTCCATGTTGGTGATATTACTGAAACAGGGCTCGCTAGTGTATTTTATGCAGAGTGCAAAGCTCAGGAGTGCACATTGCACAGGGTTAAGGGCCTAGGAGTGCTTATTGCAGAGGGTGCAGGGGTGTGTATCACACAGAGGACAGAGTTCAGGAGTCTGTATTGTGCAGCTCCCCTATGTACAGAGCTTTCCCCCAACACCCATCCCCCAACCCACATCCCCCAGAACTGAGCACTCCCCTCAATATCTCCCTCTTCCCAATACAAAGTGGCATAGAGAGGATCTGCTGTGGAAGAGCATCTGGCAGCTACACACCCAATCATCTGTAGTCCTCAGTGCAGTAGGACCCACTGCCACACGGCTGGGTTTAATCAAAGGGATGGTGCAGGACAGGGAGGGCTCTGTATGAGCCCATGATAGGAGTGGGTCACTTATGAACATAGAAGTCATCAGAGGAAGTGTACAGTGCAGGCAACGTCCTCTACCACCTTCTGTGTTTACAAAAAGTGACAGCGGTGAGCACAGGGACAGTGCTGGAGTTAACCAACATGTTCAAGCTGAAAAAAGCCCTGCTGACAGGAGTGGAGCTGCAGTCACTCCTAAGTCGGGTGAAGGAGAAAAAGTAGGGGAATCTTCCAGCGCTCCCAGCACCACATATCAAAACTGTAACAAGGGCATGCCCCTTTTGCCCCCCTCCTGGCTCTGGCTCTATTGTAGTTATCCATCCTCAGATTACAGACTAAATTAGTGGACACTAAAAAAGAAAATGGGGCAGCATGCTTCAATGACAGCTGTGGGGCAAACAAAAGTAAATCTGATGAGTTTTGCTCCCAGTCCTTAGAATATGCTAATCTGCAAAATGCATCATGGACTCACTATTAATTTCCCACATCTGTGCTTTGAATTGCACCACAGCTGTACCACAAATAGCAATACAAATTGGACAAATGGTCTGGTCAGGGACATGCTTTTGTGTACCCCACAGCAACAATTTTAGCCATGTTGATCCTCTCCCGCAGAACCCATCTCAATATGTGTTCACTTATTCAGTCTCTAATCCATGGATGGACAAGTAAATTACAGCACTATGCAAGTGACTGCTATTTATCCAACTATTTTATTAGCTTGCTGAGACATTGTGGTACATTTGATCACCTTCATTGCTTTTGCTGAATTAACCTGCTAAAATGCATTGACATTGTGGTACATTTGATCACCTTCATTGCTTTTGCTGAATTAACCTGCTAAAATGCATGTTTCATTTCTGTCTGTTGCCATCAGTCTGCTGGGAGTAATCCTATCTGCTAAACAAATGCA
Organism: Lithobates clamitans; assembly: GCA_037952925.1. Lineage (NCBI taxonomy): Eukaryota > Metazoa > Chordata > Amphibia > Anura > Ranidae > Lithobates > Lithobates clamitans. The sequence goes on from JBBGZY010000656.1 coordinate 4,793,463, forward strand.
TGCTTACTGACTCAATCCATGGATCCTTAAAGTGATACTAAAGGTTAGTTTTTTATTTGTTTAAAATAAAAAACATGTCATACTTACCTCCACTGTGCAGCTCATTTTGCACAGAGTGGCCCCAAACATCCTCTTCTGGGGTCCCTCGGTGGCTCTCATGGCTCCTCCCCACATCAGATAACTCCCTATGAAAAGAGCTCTCCCAAGGGAGTTACCTTGCGGGCGTGCTCCTGAGTCCAGCATTTGCATCCATAGACATGAATGCCGGACTCAGTGCCGCCCCCGGTGCCCGCACCATTGGATTTGATTGACAGCATCCAGAGCCAATGGCTGCGCTGCTATCAATCCATCCAATCAGGACCTGAGACACCAGCTTTTGCTGGTGTGCTTGTCCCTGGGAGACAAGATAGAGGGGGTACAGGTAAGTAAAATGGGGGCATTCTATGCATTGTGGTGAAAAACCTTAAAGGTTTACAACCCCTTTAAGTACAATGTATTCTTATGCAAATGGTTGCTATATATAAATGCTTCATAATCAGCTTGCTGGGGCTTGTAAGATATGTGTCTACCTGACATTCCTTTTGTTAAACTAGTTTGCTTGAATGCATGATGTACCTGTTTGATTGCAGCAGGCAAAGATATGGCCAAGCATTCCAACCAGTCATTTGCATGAAAATATACTGAGGCTCACACTGATCCGACACGAAAGTTGTACGACTCCCGATCTGACATTGTCCTGCGACTTCATGTCATGTCCGACTTCCATGCAACTTCAATGAATGGGATTTATCTTTGATCCAACCATACCAGGTTCTTTGAGTTTGAAATGAATTTTGAGGAGGGGACCCCCCACCAAAATTTAAAAAAAAAAAAAGAAAATGCATGGGGTCCCCCCCTTAAGACCATATCAGACCCTTTGGTCTGGTATAAATTTTGAGGGGAAACCCAACCCCCAAAATAAAAAATGGCGTGAGGCCCCATAAAATCCATACCAGACCCTTGTCTAAGCATGCAGCCCAGCAGGTCAGGACCATACCAGGCCACATGCCCTCAACATGGGGGGGTGGGTGCTTTGGGGCAGGGGGACTCTGCGCCCCCCACCCCAAAGCACCTTGTCCCCATGTTGATGTGGACAAGGGCCTCTTCCCAACAACCCTGAGCTATGGTTGTGGTTGTCTGTGAGCAGGGGGCTTATCGGAATCTGGAAGCCCCTTTAACAAGGGGGCCCCCAGATCCCACCCCCCCATGTGAATGAGTATGGAGCACATTTTACCCCTACCCATTGACCCCTGAAAAAAGCAGTGTAGTGTAAATAAAAACAAGAGACGGTTTTTGACAAGTCCTTTATTAAAAGTGAAGAATGTCCCCCGTTGTAGCTCCAACATGTCTTCTTTCTCCGGTTCTGCCACAGATGTGTTCTTCCTCTGGTCTTCGCCCTCTACTGCAGCCTTCTCTCTCCGGTGATGTGTTCTTTCTCTGGACATCTCCTTCTCATTTCAGTGATGTGTTCTTCCACTGGTCTTCTCCCTCCACTGCTGTCTTCTCCGCCGCAGACCCAGTCCTCCTCCAATGCTGGCTCCCGCTGTTGTGTCACCTGCGATGTCTGCCAGTTCTTATATAGCCATGGGGCGTGGCCATCTGGCGACATCACCATGAGACTCCGCCCCTTGTGACGTCATATCACAAAGAAAGCTTTTATTTTTCTGCAACAGAGGTACATAAATGATATATTGGTACATTTAAAATCTGGAATTTTGAAAAAATAAAAGAGTATTTATGAACACAGTAGTCTCTCTCATTTTTAGAGAGAAAAGTCTTTCCAATGATACACAAATAGCAAAAAATGCCCTTCCCTACTCTATTCAAAGCAAAAAAGAAAATATTTCAGTTATACATGCACAAGTAAAACAGCCCTTATATCTGCATTTCAACTGTGCATTTAGCTGTCGGCTTGATTTCAACTTAAGTGACAAAGAAAGCTACAGTCTCTCTTCAGACTAGTGGACCTCCCTGTGTTTTTGACCAAGTAATTTGTCCAGCTCCTACAGCTACTTTCCTTGAACTGAATCTATGCTTTACATCAACTCTTTAGCACAAAATAAAGGCATTGGGCCATATAAAAAAAGTCTAAACTGAAAATGTATATTCCTAGCAGCAGCCACACAGATTTCATATGCTTTATCTTGTTCAGGTAAGAAACTTAAATGATTAATAAAGCACTCATACTACACAGTTGTTGTTCAAGATCATAACGCAAGCCATCAATATTAAAGAACAGTGTATATAATTCTAAGGTGATATTCTCTAAAATTAGGTGTTATTGGATTTATGTTTTGTTTTTTTCTCTTTCTGTTTCATTTCAGATTTATTTCTGGATCTAGAATGTATAATTTGCATTCATTTTTTTTCTGTGTTTTCACCCCTTCAATAATGTGAAAACAACGTATTGCATGTTGTTTTGATAATTTATAACACATCTATTTGTTATATAAATCTCTCCACAGTCTCTGCTAAATTTTAAGTGTGCAGCTTACAGTTGTAATTTGTGAACATATCATTTGTGTGTGTTCCCCTGACATTTTAAAAAAGATCACCTGCTATTTCAGTCGACGTGATCTCTTTCTCTTTCAGTTTGCCATCAATGTTCCACACACATTATATTTTATTTCTCTTATGTATGTCAGCATGAGGATTCAGATGTATAGAAGGGTCCACATAAAAAGTAATTTGTTCATAGTGAAATAGGCCAACAAGCATATAGACCATGAATGGATATTTATGTACAATTGTGGCATCAATGCATAAAAATAAGTTACACATAAGTAGACAATATGACTTTTTTCCAAGTTAAAGGTTTGTTGAATTCATCTATCATATCATCTTTTTTGTGGTGGCTTAAGCAGTCTGAATGTATCAGACATAAGCTGTTTTCATATTTCTCTATTTTATACTCTAAAGTTGCTCACATGTGAGCTGATTAGTGACTAGCTGCTACATAATATGCTCTTATTAGCATTTCTATGGGTTGAAATTGAGTGTCATGCACAATCCATTTTCTTTCCCTTGTTTAATATACTTGCATGTGTAGGGAGGTTTAGCAGAGTATGTAATTGCTGAATAATCAGATAGGGAGAAACTGTTACTTGCAATTTTTGTTAGAAGCAATAATGCAAAATACATTCAGGGTGACAAAAAATCATGCATACACTGCAGAATAAAAGCTGCACAAATCAATTAAAGCTGCACAAACATGGCCTTTTTATAGCAATGTTTCTGTGACTCAGAATAACATGCCGCATAGCATGGGTGTCTGCAGAATTTTTTTCAGGGGAGGGGGGCATCATTTTAAGGTCACCCATGCTCCGCCCCTTTTCAACAAGGTCATGAAAATCTTTCCGCTGGAAAGATATATGTGTGTTATATAAGAGATAATTCATCTTCACTTTGTATTGAAAGCTACTCAGGTCAGGCGTACCATGCCTATATAAATGAAATAGACTAGAGAATGTACATCTTTTTACATTGCAATACATCTGTTGTGGCCAGATTTTGATTTTGATACTGTCACTGTATAGCTGTTTTCATCAAGATCAAAATATGGCCACAACAGATGTATTGCAATATAAAAAGATGTGCATTCTCTACACTATATGGGCATGGTACGCAGCCGCCTGAGTAACCTTGCGGATGCCCATGCTTTAAATCCAATACAAAGTAATAAGTGAAGATGAATTATCTCCTAAACTGTACACACACATATGTTTCCACCAGCAAATTGCAATTAAAGCTCAGCTCAGCTGTCCCACTTTCCAAGCAAAGCAATATATTATTATATATAAAATTGCTCCTTCTGAGTCTTGCTGTTACCTGTGATTCTTCACTGTGTATGCCTCAGTATTTCCTGTCTGTGATGATGATCCCCTAGGCCCAGGGCAGCACTGGCTCTGACTCAGCCACTTGAGTGGGCAGGGCCAGCTCCGCACCAGCCGGATCTACACAACACAAGCAGGCAGGCAGCTAGGATTGAGCCCGATGTTCGAGTCGAACATAAGTTCGACGCCAAATAGCGAACAATTTGGGGTGTTCGTGGTAAATTCGAAAGCTGCTGAATACCCTTTAAAAATCTATGGGAGAAATCAAAAGTGCTAATTTTAAAAGCTTGTATGCTTGGTACTGTCATAACAAGTGTTTTTAGGGACCTGGGTCCTGCCCCAGGGGACATGTATCAATTCCAAAAAAGTTTTAAAAATGGCCGTTTTTTCGGGAGCAGTGATTTTAATAATGCTTAAAGTGAAACAATAAAAGTGAAATATTCCTTTAAATTTCGTACCTGGGGGTGTCTATAGTATGCCTGTAAAATGTCGCGTTTTTTCCATATTTAGAACAGTCCCTGCACAAAATGACATTTGTAAAGGAAAAAAAGTTTTAAAGTTTTAAAAGTACTCGTGGCTATAATGAATTGTTGGGTCCGGCAATACAGATAAAAGTCATTGAAAAAAACAGCATGGGATCCCCCCAGTCCATTACCAGGCCCTTTGGGTGTGGTATGAATATTAAGGGGAACCCTGAACCAAAATTAAAAAAAAAAAAATTGCGTGGGGGTCCCCCCAAATTCCATACCAGGCCCTTCAGGTCTGGTATGGATATTAAGGGGAACCCTGCACCAATTTTTTTTAAAAAATGGCATGGGGTCCCCCTCAAAATCCATACCAGACCCTTCAGGTCTGGTATGGATTTTAAGGGAAACCCCGCGCCAAAATAAAAAAAAATGGTGTGGGGTCTCCCAAAAATCCATACCAGACCCTTATCCGAGCACGCAACCTGGCAGGCCACAGGAAAAGAGGGGGGACGACAGAGTGCCCCTCCTGAACCATACCAGGCCACATGCCCTCAACATGGGGAGGGTGCTTTGGGGTAGTCCTTTATTAAAAAATAAAAAAATTAAAATGTCCCACAAAGTCCATTTATCTTCTTCTCTCGCTCTGCTGATGGACCGAAAAAAATGTAAAAAGATCCGCCTCCATGCGAGGCACCCATGGTATGACGCGTCCGCACAGGTGACAGTTCTTTTATAACTGGGGGCAGGGCCACACGGTGATGTACTCGGGTGATTCTGCCCCCTCTGATGCACAGGGAATTTCCCATGGCTTTCCTGGGGCATCAGAGGGGGCAGGGCCACCCGGTTCCGTAAATGGGTAATAAAGGACTTGTCCCCAAGCTGTGTCTTATGGTTTTTTAACATCTTGACACTTTTGTGTAATGGTAGGAGTACAATGTACCCATTACCATTTCAAACTGGGGGCTGGGATCTGGTGGTCCCCTTGTTAAAGGGGGATTCCAGATTCCGATAAATCCCCAGCCCGCAGACCCCCACAACCACCAGGCAAGGGTCGTGGGGATGAGGCTCTTGCCCCCATCAACATGGGGACAAGGTGCTTTGGGGGGCTATCCCAAAGCGCCCTCCCTATGTTGAGGGCATGTGGCCTAGTATGGTTCAGGAGGGGGGCGCTCTCTCATCCCCCCTCTTTTCCAGCAGACTGCCAGGTTGCGAGCTCAGATAAGGATCTGGTATGGATTTTGAGAGGGACCCCTACGCCATTTTTTTAAAAATTGGTGCAGGGTTCCCCTTTAATATCCATAGCAGACCTGAAGGACTGGTATGTAATTTAGGGGGCCCCCACGCAACTTTTTTAAAATTTTGGTTCGGGGCTCCCCTTTATATTCAAACCAGACCCAATGGGCCTGGTAATGGACTGGGGGGATCCAATGCCATTTTTTTTCAATGACTTTTATCTGTATTGCTGGACCCGACAATTCATTATAGCCGCGAGTACTTTTAAATGACTTTTTTTCCTTTAGAAATGTCATTTTGTGCAGGGACTGTTCTAAACACGAGAAAAATGCACCACTTTTCAGGCATACTATAGACACCCCCCAGGTACAAAATTTAAGGGAATATTTAACTTTTATTGTTTCACTTTAAGCATTATTAAAATCACTGCTCCCGAAAAAACGTCTGTTTTTAAAACTTTTTTTTGCATTGATACATGTTCCCTGTGGCAGGACCCAGGTTCCCAAACACTTTTTATGACAATAACTTGCATATAAACCCTTAAAATTAGCACTTTTGATTTTTCACGTTAATGTCCCATAGACTTTAACGGTGTTTGCATGTTCTAATGAATTTTTTGCCTGTTCGCATGTTCTGCTGCGAACCGAACCTGGGGATGTTTGGCTCATCCCTACTGGCAGCTAATGACTGGGGCCTCGAATTATCAGGCCGGGGCGAGGGGGGACGTCAGATGATAGATGTCAGAGTCTCAGAGACACAGAGAGCAGCCAGTGGACTCCGCAGCGGACCCTGCTGGCTACTGCAACACCTTGATGATTCCAGGGGGGGCACTTGACCCCCCTTGCCCCATCCTGTGGACACCCATGCTGCATAGTCTGTATAAGTCTGTAAAAGAAGCAGAAACTTTGCTGCTGCAAGGGAGCCATCTTTACATACCTCACACTTCAAAGATCAAAACATTCAGAAAATGACTGATGCTGGTATGTTCAACAAATTTCCAGTAAAATGAAACCACTTCCTCTCCCGCTAGAGTTCACACCAGCACAATAATTACTCCATCACTCACAAATCCCCAGAAAATGCTATTTCAAGTAGGTAGCTATGCACATGATTAACGCTGCTAGGCTTTGTGTACCGGTTCACTGGAGGTTCACATCTCCTCCTTCAATGAAGGAGTGGATCTCTCATATCAACCACGTTGCAGTAATGGAGGAGCTGATCTATACTACCTTTGACAAAATATCTGAATACTCAGCCATATGGGCAGCTTGGAATACGTACCAAGAATCTCAGACCTACCAAGAGCTGATACAACATAGCAAGTGAAATGTCCCACGAGATGGGGACTTGGTGGCAAATGACCCTCCTTATCACTCTTCACTTGCCACAAGATAAATATCTTCATGATAAGAGATGGAGAGGGTTGCTGGTGGTGGGCCCACCGCCTCTCCGCCCTTTATCCTCTGGATTCTACCTACCCCCCTTTTCTTTTCTTTTTTCTCATTCCTCCCCTTTCTCCCTCTACCCTTGATAACATAATAGATGTGAAAGGGAACAGTGGGACTCATGAATAAGTGTTGACTGGTATTTGCTCCCACAACCTTTTGGATACCTCAAGCGACCAATTGTGCTCCTATATACTTTGTTCTTATACACTAGACAGTTTGTGGTTATTTTCTACAATAAACTTACATGAGTAGAATATTACTGGGAATAGCTAATCACATATCACAGGAGCACGATAACTCCCTCGGATCTTAATCATTATAAAGGCTATGGGTGGAGTTCTTACTGTGTACTTTGTTCTGTTCTGTATTTGTATGTATTGGCTTACTTGCAGTGATGTCTATGGAATCATTTACTGTATTGTGTGTGAAAACCTTTGATAAAATCTTTATTTCCTTGTTTGTCTTGCTTGACCTTAAAGTAGAAGTCTGGTCAAAATCTAACAAAGCTTAAATTTACTCCCACCCCCATTCCAGACCAATGCTAACTACCCTGTAATCAAAAGATGTATATACTTACCTAATCTTTGGGTGTTCTAGTCCAGTCACATGATTAGGTCCAAGCCCCAGCTTCAGTGTACAGAAGTAACAGTGGACAATAGATGCCCCATAGTTAGTCTATGGGTGATGTCACTGCCCAGGCACTGCAGACATTGTCACTGCTCTCTCCTCTCCCCTGAAGCCATCTGCTGGGAAGATTATGTGACCGGGACATAAAGGGGGAAGGGAAGGGTTAAAAGGTAACCAGGAATGTGTTCGGGGTGGCGGGTGCATTTCTCTGATATTTGAGTTCTGGTCCCTTAAGGGGGGCAGTTGCAGAGACAGTTGTAGGGTGAGGTGTCCTGGGGTAAGTTTGGCTGGAGAGGACTCACTTTCAGTACTCTCTGGGTTCAAAGAGACTTGGGTGGGAAGAGCCTCCAAACCCTAACTACCAAGACTTTGGTTCCAAAGGGGTTAAGGTTAAGTTCCAGGTGAGGGAGGCGTGAAAGCCAGCAGAAGAAAATCAGCACTCCTGCCAGGGAAGTGAGTAGAAGAGAGACTCGCAAGCTGTGTGGTAAGTGTAAGCTCTCAGACAAGCTGAGGCAGGGGCCGAATACCCCCCTGTGTGGCCTGCCTGGTACTCTTACTATGGAGGAGCCTAACCCCCTGTGTGGGACTGAAGATTAGCAGTCAGCCTGCTGTTTAGTTTGTGATACCAGGATGTGGACTGTTTTTTTTTACTTTGCTGAAGTAAGCTGTCTTTTGTTAACCGTGATTCAAAAAAATTAACTGTTTTGCTTTCATTAAACTGGCTAGCGGTCAATCCAGAGCTACCCCAGATTACACCACCCTATACCACACTTTTACCACATTCTAACCAGATCTACCTTGCGCCTGTGCCAAGGCTATACTGTACTTATATTGCATGCATGTTAACTGGGAATATCGTTAAGTGCACCAAGGCTCTCAAAGGGCCCCAACGATGGCAGGAAGAACATCTCAAAGGACTGCTTCTCATGTAAGAATTATTCTGCAAGTTCCCTTTGTTTCCTTGACCCCTCCACTCCCCATCTGTTTACTTTTTTGGACAGTGCATACCCAATCAGTCTAAGACTAGCATCACTGCAATAATGGCACTCTGGCAATATAGTTCTAGCACTTGGTAGATCAAACTTTGCTACTGCTCACTCCTGCACTTGAGGTTTCCTTGCTACTGTTTATGCACACCAAGTGTCATCTTATGCCTAGTCCTTACTGTTAGTCACTTTTTATGCTAAATTGTGTTATTACCATTGTTAATCCATTTTATGCCCAAACTGTTCCCACGACATTGGGAGCATGAAATTGTCCAAAATGTTTTGGCATGTTGACATCTTAGGAGTTCCCTTCAAAGGAACTAAGGGTCCAAGCTCAATCCCAGAAAAACAACCCCACACCATAATCCCCCCTCTCACTACAAAGACATTGATGAGTGAGTTTGGGGTGGATGGACTTGACTGGCCTGTACAGAGTCCTGACCTCAACCCAATAGAACATCTTTGGAATGAATTAGAGCAGAGACTGTGAGCCAGGCCTTCTTGTCCAACATCAGTGCCTGACCTCACAGAGATTCTGGAAGAATGTTCAAACATTCCCATAGACACATTATTAAACATGGTGGACAGCCTTCCCAGAAGAGTTGAAGCTGTTATAGCTGCAAAGGCTGGGCCAACTCACTATTGAACCCTATGGACCAAGACCGGGATGCCAATAAATTTCATGTGCATGTAAAGGCAGGCGGCCCAATACTTTTGTTAATATAGTGTATGTACAATAGTGTATAGGGCTCTGCTGTTTCTTTTAGAAGATGTTCTATAATGTCATATACACTCACTGGCCACTTTATTAGTTACAACGTACTAGTACTGGGTTGGACCTCCTTTTGCCTTCAGAACTGCCTTCTTCATGGCATAGATTCAACAGGGTGTTGGAAACATTCATCAATGATTTTGGTCCATATTGACATGATAGCATCACGCAGTTGCTACAGATTTGCCAGCTGCAAATCCATGATGTGAATCTCACATTCCACCACATCGGAAAGGTGCTCTATTGGATTGATATCTGGTGACTGTGGAGGCCATTGAAGTACAGTGAACTCATTGTCATGTTCAAGAAATGAGATGATTTGAGTTTTGTGACATAGTGAATTATCCTGCTGGAAGTAGTCATCAAAAGATGGGTACACTGTAGTCATAAAGGGATGGAAACGGTCAGCAACAATACTCAGGTAGGCCATGGTGTTTAAACATTGCTCAGTTGGTACTAAAGGGCCCAAAGTGTGCCAAGAAAATATCCCTCACACCATCCCTCACACCATTATACCACCACCACCAGCCTGAACTGTTGATACAAGGCAGGATGGATCCCTGCTTTCATGTTGTTTTTTTTTTTTAAATCAAAAAGGTGTTTATTGAACAAATTTACATAGCTTCCATTGTACAAGCATCAAGCAACAACATACCATCATGTAAATATTACATTCCAATCATCATTTGTTACCGAAAATCCTGTAACATTTCAATGCTCAACCACTTTACAGTCAACAACCGTTTAAGGAACCTCATGGGCCCCCCCGAGACATTGTAACAGTCTGGACATTACTAGCTCCCTAGGACTCAGTCCAGGGGTATCCAACCATGGTGCCCAGATCCTCTCAAATCTATTGGAGCTGCCTCTGTGTTGGTAAATGCATTTTTCCATAATCAAGGTGCTGCCCATATGCTTTATCCAAGATTTCACTGATGGCGGCGAGGTCGATTTCCAGCCAAGTAATATAAGTTTGCGTGCCTGAAATAGTGCCCTAGTGAGTGCTATTCTAGTCATCTCTTCCGGGACAATATCCTCTAGGACTCCTAAAATACAATGAATTGGATCAAGGGGAATGTTGGTCTGGAACACTTGATTAAGTGTTCCCATAACCTCACTCCAATACCTATGGAGTTTTAGACATCTCCATAATAGATGGATGAGATCACCTTGATGCCGCTCACATCTGCTACATATAGGGTCAGGCCTCCTACCCATATTGTAAAGTTTAAGTGGGGTATAATGCACTCTAAGTACTATATATAGTTGGGATACCTTTTGGGCCACATTGAGAGAACACACATTAATGGATTGCAGAATTTCTTCCCATTGATCTCCCGTAATTGGGCCTATATCCTGCTCCCATAGGGATGGTGCCCTGGTCGGGTGTGCTTTCAAAAGTTGCATCAATAGCATTTGATAGCAATATGAGATAAAACCTTTGGTTTCTGTGCTGGACTGTATCAAATGGAAAATGGGGGTGGTTGACAATGTCCAGGGAGCAGCATTTCCCTGTGCGTTCACCGCATGTTTGAGCTGGATATAGGAATAGTACATAGTATTTGGGAGGTTGTATTTATTTTGTAGCTCTGAGAACGTCAACAACTTGCCATTTCTAAATATGTGGGATAAAAGGATAATACCAAATGAACGCCATTTGGGACCCTGTTGCAACTTTGCTAGCTCGACGTACGAAAGATTCCCCCATATTGGGCTATATTCCGTAAAACCTGTCACCTCCTGCAGCTGCCTTCCCTTGTTCCAGATTTTCTGTATTAAAGTAAGAGTGGGTGTTGTGTTATTGGATTTGTGAAACAACTGGGCCTCAAGGCCTAGCGGGATTGTTTCCGCTCCTGTCCCAATCAGCATTAACTGCGCCGATGAGCCAGGAGGGTCCCGGTTCATGGAGCCAACCAGTTGCTGCAGCTGAGCTGCTATATAGTACAGCCAAGGGTTGGGTACTGCCAGCCCTCCGCTGTCCTTAGGGTTTTGTAGCTGTTCCAGCTTGATTCTAGGTGTGCCTGAATTCCATAATAATTTGCGGAAAAGAGTGTTAACCACCCTAAAAATCTTTAAGTGTATCACTACTGGGGAGTTGTGTAAAAAATAGAGTAGCTGCGGCATTAAAATCATTTTTATTAAATTTGCTTTGCCCGCCAGTGACAGTTTGAGCCTGTTCCATGTGTTGATTTTGTCCCTAAATCTGGATAGCAAGGGGTGTATGTTTAAGGGGCAATATTCCACTAGTTTAGGTGAAATTTGTATTCCTAGGTATTTAAATGATGACGTTACCGGAACCGAGCAGGAATCTGGTAGATTCACCTCTCCCCCCTCGTCCAGCAACATCAGAGCCGACTTAGACCAGTTAATTGTCAGGACAGCGAAGTGGCCGAACCCAGTGATGATTTTTGTCACCTCGGCCAAGGACCTTGTGGTGTCCCCCAGGAAAAGCATCATGTCGTCGGCATACAGCATAATCTTTTCGTGGAGGTTCCCATATTTAAAGCCTGTGATCTCCTGACTAGCCCTTACTGCCGCCGCCAATGGCTCGATGGCGATGGCAAAGAGCAGGGGAGACAGGGGGCATCCCTGCCTTGTGCCCCTGCCCAGAGCAAACGCATGAGACATCCTACCTGACATCCTGATAGTCGCCTTTGGGGAGGCATACAGCAGTTTGACCCATGCTATAAAGCGACTTCCAAACCCAAACTTTGATAGTACCGCCCATAGGTATCTCCAGCCCACACTGTCAAACGCCTTGTTGGCGTCTAGAGAGAGCAGAGCCCTGCTCCCTTCATTATCTGGCTGCAGCTGCATATTTAAAAATAGGCGTCTGAGGTTGGTGGCAGTGGACTTTTGCGGCATAAACCCAGCCTGGTCGGGATGTATTATGGAGTCAATGATCCGGTTGACCCTAAGTGCCAGAGCCTTAGCCAGGATTTTAACATCACTTTGCAGTAGTGAAATAAGTCTGTATGAGCCCGGGTCAACCGGATCCTTCCCAGGTTTCAGTAATAAAATTATATTGGCTCTAGTCATGGAGGTTGGCAAATTGCCTTCTTTAAGCGAGTCATTGAACACTTCCAGCAGGTGTGGCATTATCCACTCGCCATACTGGGCAAAAACCTCCATGGGGATACCATCCTCTCCTGGAGCCTTGCACGTAGGAAAGGAGCATGCCGCATGTTGTAACTCTTCCAGTGTCAGGGGAGCTTCCAGTGATTGTCTAGCCCCCTCAGATAGAGAGGGCAGATCAATCCCTGAAAGGTAAGTCTCTAGCTCGTTATCTGTGTATTCATCCCTCGCTCCATAGAGATCCTCGTAAAAGGATGCTAGCTCCGATAAAACTTGATCCGGGCCATTAACCACCTTTCCACCGGCTGTGCGAATCGCCCCAACCGCTGGAGACAGTTGCTGGGACCTGGCTATTTTTGCCAATAAGCGTCCCGTTTTTTCCTCTCTTCATAAAATGCTTGTTTGCTAAAGAACCTTTTGCGTTCTGCGGCGGAGGATCTCAAGCGGTCCAGTGAATCCTGGGCCGAAATCCGCGCCTCCCTCGCAGACTCTGTAGGGTCAGTAACATAAGCAAGCTCCAACTGGCACACCTGATCTCCAAACTGCTCCAATAGTGCTGAGGAATTTCTCTTGACCGTAGCTCTTTCTGCAATAAATACTCCCCTAAGGTAGGCCTTAAAGGCTTCCCAGGTTTGAATTTTACCTGTTAAGTGCTTATGGGAGTTGAAAAATAATTCTATTTGATTAGGAATTCGTTCTTGGGAGTTAAACAGTTTCAGCCAGAAGGCGTTAAGTTTCCATGGCGTCCTAGGTAGTGAGGTTGGGGGTTGGGCAATCAGCCATATAGCCACAGGTGAGTGGTCAGACACTCCACGAGCGAAGTACTCTATCTTAGAGATATATTCTAGCAAATTAGGAGTGCCTATGCTAAGGTCTATACGGGACAGGGATCCGTGAGTTTTAGAGAAGCATGAAAACTGCTTTACATTAGGGTTACGTATGCGCCAAAAATCGGTCCAACCTAATTCCAGAATTAGGCGGCTGAGTGCAGTACCCCTACCACCCCCAGGAGAATGGACTGGGGGATGCCTATCCAATTTAGGGTCTAGGTAGCAGTTAAAGTCTCCCATGATTAGCAGTGGGACATCAGGTTTGCCCGCCAGGTACATCAGCAACAGCTGCAACACCTCCCATGAAAACGGGGGTGGAATATATATAAAGGCTATAATCAATGTTAATGTATACAACTTGCAGTAAATGAATACATATCTACCATCACTATCCACTAGCGAGTCCAACTCCTGGTATGTCAAAGCTTTATGTATCAATACACTCACCCCCCGAGAATAGGCGGTGTGAGTGGAGTGATAGGATTTGCCCACCCAGGCATACTGCAGGCAGCTCACATTGTCCCCCAAGAGGTGTGTCTCCTGAAGGGCAATAATAGCCGGATGGAATTTGCGCAAACAGGAGGAGATCATGGTCCTTTTTAAAGGGTCATTCACTCTGCGCACATTCCATGAGACTATGGGTGTGGATACCATTGCAAATATTCAAAAAAAATACATTTAGAGGAGATTCTTCTGGAAGTCAGAGCTGATCTGGTTATATGGTTACCCATGAGCATTAGAATGTGTTGCATCGAAAAGCATTTTTTCAGTAAAAGGTTGTCCCAATGGAAGCTCAGTGTTCGTGAAGGGTGGATACTCTCGCACAACTGCGCGGCAAAACAGTGAAAAAAAACAAAACAAAAGTAGAAACAGACTGTGTTGAGGGCCCTGGATCCCGCCACGCCGTGGCGCATACATCCAGAACCGTCCCAAAGCTGTAGGGCACGTGATCTGTCCTGGGTATTAATGCCAACAGGGCAATGAAACATTAGCCATGTATCCCATGACTTCAAACAACTTCCACTTTTTCTGCACGATCTCGTCCCCTGTGAGGGTCTGTGCTTCAAGTGAAAATAACTGGTTGTGAAAGAGATAACGATATTTCAGTGGTAGTCACTCGCTGTATAAGCAACTGGTATAGTTCCTCTTCAGACTGGTAAATATAAAAAAGTAAATAATAAATATAAATAAAATAAAAAAATGCTTTCCCCTGCATTTCTTCTGCCATCTCTGGTTTATCCGGCTCCGTCTTCCCGGCCCTGGCGGTGCAGAGCTTGCTCATTCTGATCTAGCCATGTTGTTGCATCTTGCGCATTTTCAAAAAAGTGGTTCTGTCCATTTGCCGTTACTCTCAGCTTGCCTGGGAACATCATTGCATAGGATAGTTGCAGCCTTTGTAGCCTCTTTTTAACTTCCATAAATTTTGATTGTACTTCAGTGGAAAAATCTGGGTAAAATGAGACTTTAGTGCCGTTGTGTTTAATTCTGCCTTTTTCTCTGGCCAGCCTCAGTATCACCTCTCGGTCCTTGTAATTCAGGAGCCTGGCCAGCATTGATCTTGGGGGGTTCCCAGCGGGGAGAGGGCGTGGGGGTACTCTATGGGCCCTTTCCACCGTGTAGATGGGAGAGAAAGCATCTTTGCCAAAGACTTCCTGTAGCCATTCTTCAATAAAGGTAGTGGGGTCACGTCCTTCCACTTTTTCAGGGAGTCCCACTATGCGTATATTATTGCGTCGCAGACGGTTCTCGATTTCGTCAGTTTTACTAAGGGCTTGAAAGGTATTTTGAGTGGCCATCCTGACATCTCTGAGAAGGGGGGGCAACTGGTCCTCCACGTCGCTCATCCGGCCCTCCACTGCTGTGGTTCGTTCCCTGATCTTTTGCAGATCTTGGCGCATAAGGGACACTGTTTCTTTCAGGCCTCCAAATTTCTCCTTCAAATCATCAACTGAAGCAGTGCATTTGTGCACAGCATGCAGGATTTCTCTCAGAGAAGGCTGTACATTGTCCTCTGAGGGGGAGTCAGATGGATCAGACATGAGATCCTGCTGCAGATCTAATGGCACTGTGTCATCCAGCATGCTTGTATCCTCCCTGCTAGGTAGCTCAGAGGTGTATAAGGGCTGAGGGGAGTCATGCAGAGGGGAATTAGAATGTCCGGCCAGCTTTTGAGTGTAATAAAGCATGTCCCTGGATTGCTCCTTACTTTTAGGGAGTTTGCTGGACTTACCCCCCTGTTCGGATTTCTTCTCCAGGCCGCGCTGTGCTTTAGGAGGCTGAGACCGGCCAGCGCCATCTTGGTCAGCTTGGGACTCCCAGGCCTCGGTCTCCATTCGGTTCCCCCGGGTCATCATCAGCTTCAATCGAACAGCCAACAGCACCGGGTGTCTCCAGGGGGTATCAGGCAGCTCTCTGGGGCAAAAACGGGCGATTACGGTGGTGAGGAAAGGATAATAGGCAGGATTCTCAGCGGGAGCTCCGTGCAGCAGGTCTGCTCACATGCCTCATCAGGCCACGCCCCCGCTTTCATGTTGTTTACACCAAATTCTGACCCTACCATCTGAATTTCGCAGCTGAAATCAACACTCATCAGACCAGGCAACATTTTTCCAATCTTCTATAGGCCAATTTTGGTGAGTCTGTGCAAATTGTAGCATCAGTTTCCTGTCTTAGCCGAGAGGAGTGGCACCCGGTGTAGTCTTCTGCTGCTGTAGCCTTCAAGGTTCAATGTGTTGTGCATTCAGAGATGGTATTCTGCATACCTTGGTTGTAACAAGTGGTTATTTCAGTTACCGTTGCCTTTCTATCATTTCTCTGCCCGTTCTCCTCTGACCTCTGACACTAACAAGGCATTTCTATCCACACAACTGCTGATCACTGGATATTTCCTCTTTTTTTGGACCAGTCTCTGTAAAACCTAGGGATTGTTGTGCATGAAAATTCCAGTAGATCGGCAATTTTTTAAGTACTCAGACCAGCCCATCTGGCATAAACAACCATGCCACATTCAAAGTCACTTAAATCCCCTTTCTTCCCCATTCTGATGCTCTATTTGAACTTCTGCAAGTCATCTTCACTACATCTAAATGCTTGAATGCATTGAATGCTTGAATGAATTGAGTTGCTGCCATGATTGGCTGATTAACAATTTGTGTTACCAAGCAATTGAACAGGTGTACCTGTCAAAGTGGCCGTTGAGTGTATATAAAGTGTATCAAAAGCTGGAGTTCAGCTTGATGTCAGCTATGATATAGTAACCATATGCAGTGAGGAGGCTTCATTAGAAAAATAAAAGACTTCAGTTTGCAGATCACACCTTAAAGAGGAGTTCTGCTTGGGGAAAAAAATAAAAGTAAGCAGCTACAAATACTGTAACTGCTGAATTTAAATATATGGACACTTGCCTGTCCAGGGAGCCCGTGATGTCGGCACCATAGCCAGTTTTCGGATGGGCTGTCGGGTACTGCCACCGCCATCTCCACTAAAGGAAACACCCGGTTTCCTACTGCACATGCACGAAGTGCATTGTTAATTGGCCCAGCGGCACAGGAAGGAGGGAGGGGGCCGAACTTCCGAAGGACGATGCTGCATCAAAAACAGGTCCAAGTTCCCTCCTCCCCCTGAAAGGTGCCAAATGTGGCACCGGAGGGGCGGAGGAAGCAAAAAAGCGCAATTTCCACTTTTGGGTGGAACTCTGCTTTAAGTCTACACATATGTGGGTCCTGCGCTTGAGCAGATGCAGCAGCCTATTTATTTGAATGGGCTACTGCATCTGTTGGAAAGGCAGGAGAAAAACCTTTTTTCATAACGCTTCAACACAGAAACACACACCTGAAAATGCGCCATGTTTTCTAAAGCATAGTGGTGCCATAATTCCCACTCTCCCACATTTCTATTAAAGAGCAGCACATTTTAGCTGCAGGTCTGGGAATGCATGCATCCAGCGTACATTCCCCAACCTCCACATGTGAACCTAGCCTTAATGCTGCAATGGCATCTGCAGAATGTCACGCTTTCGTACACATTGATCTGGCACCGGGTTTTAACACCTATCCAAGTTGCTCTGGTTCCTGCCTATCCACACTGAATCTAGGTATTATTAGGCCTCTGAACCTGTGCGTTAGTCTTCGAGCAACATGTCTCCTTCATGTGTAAGCCGGACCCCTCTTTTTCAGTGATGTTCACCGTCATCTGAGTTTTCCCATATTCTATGTGTTGTTTGATCCTGTCTTTGTTCTCAGTGTTTCCCCTCTGGCTGTGCAGTTATATTCTTTTTGGCTTCTGTCCGTGGATCCCTTTGTTTTCTGTTGCAGTGTGTGTCTTTCTCAGCATTGCTTCTTGTTGTTTGCCCCGCAGCCCTTTCCAGCTTGCCAAGTCTCTCTCTCTCTCTCTGCACCGTTGCTCAGCATTCCCCTCTCTCCTGCACTTTACGCTTGCTCCCTGTGTCCTCTCCTCTGGTGTCCCTTCCTAGCTAGCTTCAGTAGGTTTCCTTGGTTCCTAGTCTCCTGTCTCCTGTGCATGTCCTTCCAGCATGCTATGTGGTTGCAATGAGCCTGCACGGGTGTGCTAGAAGGCCACAACCTGGGGGCTACATCGCAGTGCGACATCCACACTTCTTGTGGCTCTAGTAGGACCAGGTGACTCCTTAGATCCTGTGACTCTGGGACACCTCCGTTTGCACATGATCACACTGCTCCCACATATGTGAGGATTGAAACCTGGGTATACCTGTTTAGTTGTTTAATTGGCCCGCTAGATCTTGAGTTTACAGTCCAGGTGGTCTTACTCTCTTATCGAGACACAGAACATTATGGTTGATACTTGTATTTGCAAGTTACAGTATTAAATAGAATAATAATACATTTTAAAAATAGAAAAAAATATACATTTTTACATTTTAAAAGCCTATAAATACAAACAAAACCTAACAGGATTTTTTTTTTTTTTTTGGTGGAGATTTCTTTTCACTATAGTGAAGAATTAGACGTCCCAACAATGTTTTTACTGCTGTCTAGTCTATGCTTTCCTGTCCAAAAGATAACCACTCCCTGATTTTGGGTTCTGGTCTGCTAGGAATAGGAGACCAGTAAATATCCCCAATGTGGCCTTATAAATAAATACATCCCTGCCAGAGATACAGAACAGGCAGACATTCTTAGAAAAGCTTGCATTTGTCTTTCAGCACAGCATCCATTAACTCAGGGAGACTATTACCTGATTAACCTGATTATCATTACAAGCTTGTTCATCATAGTATCTGTGTAGTGTTTTCCTGGTTGATAATCCAACATTTTGTGTCTCACATTGCACTAATCAAAAGAATAATTTTAGAGCCACAGAAATGCTAAAAGCGTAACTAAAGGCACAACTTTTTTTTTCTACTTTTGGATAGAGTGGAAAGGGATTCGAACACCTGTCAGTTTGTCACAGTTAAGCCTCCCTTCCAGAGCTGAAGGTTACTTTTGTCCAAATCATAGGAGTGCTAAATCTAGGGTAGGCACTCAACTGTGCATGGTGATGCAGAAATGTGCTTTACCTCAGTTATAGCAATGCTTCCTGGAACAGGCTATGAAAACCTGCAGAGCTGCTCTGACAGGTTCCCTTTAATTACAAGTATTGTGAAATACACAACTTATAGGACATAGCTTTAAATTAAATAATTTTCATTATCAGAACAGATTTAGCTGCATTTCATTTATTTACTTGTATTCAGGCTTTCTTTTTTTTGCAAATATACTCACTGTACTTTTTGTTATGATAATATAACCTTCTTTATTCTTCCCTTTTTTTATGTCTTTTTTTTTCAGTGTGTTGTTTTTAACTGCTCTGATGGACTAGACTATAAAGCCATGGGGAAATTCTTCAAAGGTCTGGCACAGTCTGGAGCTTGGGCATGCTTTGATGAATTTAATCGTATTGAGCTGGAGGTAATTCTAACACACTTTCTCAGAAAACTTAATATGCACTGCAAGTACCAATTCTGCAAGTGCAAATATAAATGCAGAGATAAAATATTGACTTTCAAATTTAGTACTTTCATGTGTATGTACACCTAAACAGAACATGGATTTTAATATCAGAATAAGATGATTTTAAGAAAAATATGAATCTTTAAACCATTTATTCATAAACAGTACAGCCTTTTTTTAAATTCCTGTTATTTCAATATAATACCATGTTCATGGTCATGAAATATTAAGGCACTTTTAAATGATCTGCACAATTAAATTGTTCTAATATAGTAATTTTGTTGCCAGATATCTTAACTATTTAATGAGTATGAAAGTTATAAACCTTAATGAGTTTTCTCCCTTTCTCATCTTACATTTGTTGGTTAAAGAATAATTTTGACTGTAGTTGATAGTATAAGACTAGCTCTCCAGACACAGAAGGCAGTAGCAGAACATCCAGCAACTACACTGCTCAGCACACCATTTTAAGTCAAAACAATCTTAATAGAAGGGACTGGTACAGGGATGTGCGGTGAGGTCAGTGGCTGGTGAAGCACTGGCTAGTATCAGAGCCAGATATACACAGGTTAAATATTAACAAGTTACATATTTGATTATCATTATTTAGGCGATTTCAATTATAAAGGTTATACTCGTTTATCAAAAATATTTACAAATGCTGTCCCTTTAACCACTTTCTGACCGCCTCATACAGATATACTGCGGCAGAAGGGCATGTACAGGCAGATTAACGTACCTGTATGTTGCCCTTTAAGAGGCGGCTTGTGGGTGCACACCTGCCGGGAGCTCCGTGACCATGATCATACCCGAGGATACCCGCGATCGTCTCATGGTGAGGAAGAACGGGGAGATGCTAATGTAAACAAGCATCTCCCCGTTCTGCCTAATGACACTCTCACTGATCACAGCTCCCTGTAATCGGGAGCGGGGATCAGTGTAGTGTCACACACAGCCCCCCCCCCACAGTTAGAATCACTCCCTAGGACACACTTAACCCCTACAGTGCCACCTAGTGGTTAACCCCTTCACTTGCCAGTCACATTTACACAGTAATCAATGCATTTTTAATCACACTGATCGCTGTATAAATGTGAATGATCCCAAAATTGCCCCAAAATTGTCCAACGTGTCCACCATAATGTCACAGTCACGATAAAAATCCCTGATCGCTGCCATTACTAGTAAAGAAAAAATTATCAATAAAAATGCCATAAAACTATGCCCTATTTTGTAGACACTATAACTTTTGCCCAAACCAATCAATAAACGCTTACTGCGATTTTCTTTACCAAAAATATATAGAAGAATATGTATTGGTCTAAACTGAGGAAAAAAAATGTTTTTTTTTTATATATATATTTTTTGGGGATATTTATTATATCAAAAAGTAAAAAGTAAAGTAAAAATGTTTTTTTCAAGATTGTCGCAATTTTTTTGTTTATAGCGCAAAAAATAAAAGCTGCAGAGGTGATCAAATACCACCAAAAGAAAGCTCTTTCTGTGGGAAAAAAAGGACGTCAATTTTGTTTGGGAGCCACGTCGCACGACTGCGCAATTGTCAGTTAAATTGACGCAGTGACAAATCGCAAAAAGTGCTATGGTCTTTGGCCAGCCAGATGGTCCGGAGCTTAAGTGGTTAAGATGTTTTTCAATCACCCTTTTTGTTGATGCTGGAAACAATATTTTTTTTTATTCATGAAACAGTTTTTTCCAAAAAAATGCATTTGAAAAATTGCTGAACAAATACATAATACATACATAATACAAATACATAATACAAATACACGACCACTATTTTATTCCCTAGGATGTCTGCTAAAATATATATATATATAATGTTTGTGGGTGCTGAGTAATTTTCTAGCAAAAAAATGATGATTATTTCATGTAGGAGAGAAGTGTCAGAAATAGCCTGGGTGGCAAGTGGTTATTACCATAAGTTAGTCATACACAAATAATTATTATATATTGTAAGTGGTTATTACCATAAGTTAGTCATATACAAATCATTATTATATATTATTTTTAAGGTAATTTACTATATTTTCAAAAACTGAACTCAAGCAGGTGGCTTAACGGACAAATTGCTGAAGTTTGAATTTATAACTTCAAACCAGTAATTTCACAGTAAATAGATAAATAATACATTATTATGTTATAACGTATAACATAATAATATATTATTTAGCTTGATTAAAACCTTTTCAGCAGCAGCAGATTCTCCCTCTTAACTGTGTGAGAAAAACATGGTATTGTGGTATACCCATAAACCCATGTTTTTTCCTTGTAGTTAAGAGGGCTGGGCTGGAAGGGAGCATTTGTCTTTTAGACACATGCCCCTTCTATGAGACTGCAGTGAGAGGAGAGCCTCCACTGCAGCATTTTTATTGGACAGCTTGGACCAGTGGTGCTTTACCATTGGTCCAAGGCTCCAAACTGTCCATTGAGCTCAGTGCCTTTGACAAGAAGTGAGAGCCACTGTGAGCTCATCCTCTCAGTCTGCTGAAAACAGCATGTGCCAGCTTGTATTTAAACTGGCGGCGCTGCATGTAGCTTCTGACAGGCTGTGCAAGGAGCCCTGTATCTCCAGAACCATAGGTGCCAGGAGTCCCAAATTTTGACCGGTAGTAGGACCTGTGACCCCAAGTTGCCGAGCTATGACCCGCGAAGCTTGATTTTTTAAAATGTTTTTAATGTTCATGGCACCTGCCTCCCCTGACTGCACGTCCCTGGACTGGTAGGACTCTGTGAAGCTCAGGGCTGCCTCAGCCCAAATGCTGCATGCAATCTTTAGTCCAGTGCAACACAACACCATGCATCCACATGTGTACTGAGCCCTTGGAACCCTAATTTAACAGTAATAGACAGTGTCAATTTAAGGACTCTACTACACTGTAACACATACCAGCACATAGAAAAGAAGGGAGTGACAGACCAAAAGTCCAATTCTCACTCTGATTAAATAAACAGCTCATTTTTTTATTTATTTATTTGCTTTGTCTTACAAAATATTAATGATGGTATGCCCAGGGTGCTAAAAAAATTTGGAAAAGACACCCAAGTGTTCAAAGACTGTTGGTAGATACACAGTATTTAATAATCCTGACCTTTGAGCTTATTTAAAAATGAAAGCAGCTATTATAATTCAGATTTTATCTGTTTGGAGAGGTCAAGTAAGATGAAAAGCTAAATACAGCGCTCCCAACCCACCCCAAAGATGCTGCTTTCAGAACTTTTCGAAAAGTCACACTTGAATGAATGGGAGGCGGTCTTTTAGGTGCTTAGCAGAGGCTATTTCCAGCGTTAAAGTGCCTGAAAACTGCCCCAGTGTGAAAGGGGTCTTAGAGAATGCTTTGCATTTTATTAAAGAATGCAAAGTGGTCCCTGATTGGACAAGGTGGAGAGGCAGGGTGGTGCTTCCCTGCTCTCCACCTCATCCAATCATAGAATGCTTTACTTTGATTCTGAAATGCAAAGCATTCCCTGAATGCTGTCTGTGCTGAGCAGCCAACCTCCTGTGTTCACAATGTATCTGGCCGGCTGCTCAGCATGGGACCCAGAAGCAAGTGGAGACATTGCTACCTTAGTGATTTCCAGCTGCCTGGGGCATTGGTTAGGTATGTTATATACATAGTTACATTGCTCCAAGATGGACTAATGTAACTATAAAAAAGAATAGCATGCCTGTAATTTTTCTTTAATAAAATTAAACATTTAGAAGAAAGCAAACATAGCTCCCCTGCTCAGCCTCGTGCTCCAGTCCAAAATGGGGGTACTAAGACTTCCATCCACTATTCATTACATCAAACGCAAAAAAATTGTCACTCCAGCATTTATCATTGTAGAACTGGCACTTTATATAGCAACTCTTAAAAGCAACATAGTCACTGCTATGTGTTTCAGACTAACAAATCCTTTGTCAAGCCTATTGTTAGTCTGAAATGCGTAGCAGTTGCTTTGTGGCTTTTATGAGTTGTTGAATAAAGTGCCAGTTTCAGTGCTGCATACTGGAGTGGTGACCTTCTCTTTATGTTTGAAATCCTTTAAAGTTTCACTGTGTTATTTTTGTCATTACAAAAGAACCAGCGTGAAAATATTTCCCAAACACAAGTTCTTAAAGCCCAACACCAGACAAAATGCTTTTTTTTTTAGTTTTACATTGTGGAAGAGTTTAGAATTTCAGTCAGGTTTTTATGCCCACATTGAAGTGGTTTCTCCTCACTAACTGTTCCAAAGAATGTAATTTGGACAGGAAATGATGGGCTAGGTCTCCAGGAAGAAGAGAAACATCAACAACAACATTCAGAGTGGATACGTATAACCACTCACCGCCTGCTCACAATACAATTACTGAATATCCTGGTTTATGAGCATGCATGCGTGTTCCCCCTGCTGACCCGTGCTGTGATTGGACATGAGTTTGTCAGCAGGTTTCAGCCAATGATTTTTGCTGAAACCTGCTAATCAGGTTTGATTTACAAACACACAGAACAGCGATCTGAAAAGCTGGGAAAAAAAATCAGCCAGATCCTTTAGTAAAAGCAGCACACAGTACACACTTGTTAGGCACAAAGTTAACCCCTTGATTGCCCCTTGAAGTTAACCCTTTCCTAACCAGTGTCATTAGTACACTGTACAGTGTACAGTGTTATCACTGGTCACTGTATTAGTGTCACTAGGGATGTCAGTGTCAGTCAGTTAGTGTCCCTCCCAGCCAGTGACACTGAGTGCTGGATTGCCCGCCACACTATCACAGTTGAACTATAAGTCACTGATCACTGCCCTTACTAGTATACAGTAGCATCAACAGCTGCATAAATTCCAATATATATACCAAAGTTTGTAAACCTATAACATTTACACCTAATATAATTAATAAACACTTATTGGGATTTCTTTTTTAACAAAGACATGTAGCAGAATACATTTTGGCCTAAATTTAAGAGGAAATGTGATTTTATTTGATATGTTTTATAACAGAAAGTAGAAAATATAGGGGTTTTTTTTCAAAATTTCTGGTCTTTTATAGTTTAATAAAAAAAAAAAAAAAAAGTTGTGAGCAAATATCACCAAAAGAAAGCTATGTGTTGAAAAAAAATGATATAAATTTCATTTGCGTACAGTGTTGCATGACCAAACAATTGCCAGTGCAGTGCTGAATAGCAAAAAATGCTCCAGTAATGAAGGGGGTTAAACCTTCCAGGGGTCAAGTGGTTAAGAATATCTGTGAAGTTGTTAATGCTTTTCAAAAAAAGTGGCAGTAATTCTAACTCTATTTCCTTTTTCTTGAGTTTTAAAATGAACCTGTCAATATAGAAACATGGGCTGCCATTGCTGACTTGTTTTTAAAGGTTCAAAATGATAGACTGTCATATGCATTTTTGTGGCTATTTGGTGAGCCACTTTCCCACAAGTGCAGAACATGCATAACAGGTGGAAAGACACTTAATTTTTGTTTTTGGTGATTATTTTATTATGTAAATGGATAAGGATTTGTACAAAGGTCCCAGAGTTTTCACCATTAAAAAGTATGTCAACAAGGCCACTCCCTTTTATCTATTGTGGCAGATTTAATTTAAATCCCAAGTACTGAGTTTGACCTCTCCCTTCCTGGCATGTAACCACCCCCCTTTTTTGTTCACAGTTCAGAGACCCAACAATTGGTCAGAAAATCAGACAGAAGGTAACAGTGAAAGAACAAGTTAAGCCAAAGCCAATGATATGAATTAATTGACATCATTGGCTTGGGTTCACCTTGTCTCTTCAACATAGGTGAATTTTTCAGTTATGGGGGAGTGACACTTTTGACATACAAGGTAATAGTATTATTACATATTAAATAAGTTATCCTAAAGAATCAGATAATGTAACACTTTGAGAACCCAGCCACCTTTTGGTTTATCTATTAGTATATTATTATTTCAAACAATATACTGTACAAGATTACAAATATTTGTAACTAATGTGCACTATTGAATAATATGCATATACAGTTTATATACGTGGTTATTTAGGATCTATTTTGGTTGACCCCTGGAGAGAAACATGGGTGTACTAAGAAATGTTTGTACATACTGCATGTCATTTTTTTTTTTTATTTACAATAAACAATATGAATTGTTAAATATAATTATATTGTCTCTGTGTGGCACAGACTTGAATGTCTTTACAGATAAGTTCTTCGTTCATGGTAAATTTGGGGATGTTTTATCTTGATCACCCACCTTTCCAAAAGTCAGAATAATGTAGATAATAATGTTGGCCATGTAGAATTTCATTTAAACATTTAAATGAGAAAGTATGAGAATGAGAAAGTATAACAAACATTCCTCTGGGGGCGTGGTGGGCTGCCTGAGGAGATGGCCGCATTGTGACCAAGCTCCGGCATACCAGGATCTGACAGGCGACACACAGCACCGGCGGGACCCTGAAAACTTTCCCCGACACATGATAGAGAGCCAGAGAGGCAGGGGAAGCATGAGGGGGAAGAGGAAGGAGCGTGAGGGGCCCCGTAGACTCACAGATTTTTACAGCCTAGCGGGCGCTCGATCCTCTGAAGATGACGCCGACACGATGGCTCCTTCACACAGAAGAACGGGGAAAGCTGCAGCAGCACAGAATACCCCTTCTCAGCATGACACTTCTGCTGCTGACAATGGAAGCTGCTCTCCCCAATCCACATTCAACAGCCCTGTGAAGCAGAGAAGGAAGCTGACAGCGGAGGAAAACACAGTAAATGATGCTTCCCTAGATAATGTCATTCAGACTGACAATAATGGCTTCAGTGAGAAGCCCCACAGTGGGCCAACCTATTTTAGATTCCACTTTGAAAGATATGCCTATTACTCTTCGCGGAGCACTGCAACATGACATGTCTAATTTTATGAGACAAACAAACAGAGAAATAGCAGCCATTGGGGATAGAGTGGATCACCTAGAGAACAAAATGAGCGACTATGCCCTAGCTCATAATGAAGTTGTCGACGCCCATGAGGAACTGGCAGAAGAAATCCGCAACATGAGAATCAAAATGGCGGATATCGAAGACCGTTCCCACTGGAATAACGTGAAATTTAGAGGCATTCCGGAATCGGTCCCACCCGGGGAACTCTGCCCCATCTGCAGAAGATGATAGCCAAATTACTTCCAACGGCAAAATCCCACTAAATGGTGATAGATCGGGCTCATCGCCTTCCTAAGCCATCCTATCTACCTGAACGCATACCAAGAGATGTATTAGCTAGGATCCATTATTTCCACATTAAGGATCAGCTTATGTACTTCTCCTGCAAACGTAACTCATTACCAGAACCATATTCTGGAATCTCACTATATATAGATCTCTCTCAGGCAACCATACAAGCCCACAAGAATCTCCTAACCATCACCAAGATCTTGAGGAATAACAATATTGTCTACAAATGGAAATTCCCGACGAAACTCTCTATTAAAAAGAACAAGACCTGGCTGGTATCCACTCTAGAAGAAGGACTGGAGTTAATGAAATCTTGGGGTCTCCTCCCACCAGATGAAGAAGATATCTCAGACCCAGCGCCACTCCCTTGACAGCTCAAGTTGGAATGAACACAGTTCTGAATGTCACCTGCGTATGGTTTTACTGTTAATAACCTGCCGTCATATTGTTTACTACGATCCTGCTCGGTTGGACAATTTACTGTGTACAGGAGATGCCTGTACCCAACAATCTCTCCCTCATCCAAGAATATGGATCTACGACAATGCCTATTGTCAATTCCTTTTTTTTGTGTTGTTTGTTTTCCATTCATGTTACCACATTTGCCTTCTCTACTGCCTGCAATATAACTATATAGAAGAAAAATCGACCCTCTGCAATACATTTATCTTCAATGGTACTTAAGCTGTTATCGTTGAACTCGAAAGGTCTTAACAGTCCTTACAAGTGATGGGCACTATGGAAAGAAGCAGAAAATCAATGCTGCGATATTTTATGTGTACAAGAATCTCACTTCCTGTCTACTAATCCTCCCAACTGTAACCACAAACACTTTCCCCACATTTACCAAGCCAATTACAAGAAAAAGAAAAGAGAAGTTATGATCGCAATTAAAGATTCACTTCCTTTCAAGTGTCATACCTTAATGCTGGATGAGGAAGGTAGATAT
The DNA here is from genome assembly GCA_037952925.1 of Lithobates clamitans. NCBI lineage: Eukaryota > Metazoa > Chordata > Amphibia > Anura > Ranidae > Lithobates > Lithobates clamitans. The sequence continues at coordinate 4,820,889 of JBBGZY010000656.1, forward strand.
ATAATCTTGGTTGCTGAAGTTTATGGAGCCCTATATACACTTGTCAATATATATGCCCCCAACAGACATCAAATAAGGTTCATCAAAAGGATCTTGACCAAAGCTCGCTCCGTACAAAAAGGCCATATTTTAATTTGCGGTGACTTTAATATTCCCATGGACCCCGATATTGACACTACCAACAGGAACTCAAGAGGAAAACCGGGACTTAGACAACTCCTGCTGCAGGAAGATCTACATGACCCATGGCGCTATCAACATACCAGAAAGAGATTATACTTTTTTCTCTCATCCCCATAACACATATTCAAGAATTGACTGCTTTATTACGGACAGAAATCTTCTCCATAAAGTAACAGGGACAAATATTTACAACATTACGTGGTCCGACCATGCCCCTATCTCACTGGAAATTTCAGAGGGTGCACAGGTAAACAGACGCCATTATGGAGGAATAACACTAATATATTGTCGCACCCAAAATAAAGTGATAATAAAGTAAATGAATTGAGGACACAATTGGAGGAGTTCTTCTCATTTAATTCTGAAACCTCTAGCAGTGTATTCAATCTCTGGTGTACACATAAAGCCTTTGTTAGGGGAGTGTTGATTCAGATGGCTTCCAGGGAAAGGAAAAAGCGGAAATTAAAAATTTCCACTCTTCTTGCTGAAATAGCCTATTTGGAAGCTGAGCACAAACAGTTTCCCCAAAATACATTACTATCCCGCCTTGTAATCCTTAGAGAGGAACTTAAAACAACATTGATATCTGACTATGATAAATATATTAGGGCTTTAAACTCACAGCTTACTCTCAAAATAATAAAGCAGGGAAAAGGCTGGCCACGCAATTAAAACATAAAAGAGCTAGGGAAAAAATTATCTAATTATGTCACCACCAAACAGGTAAATATGCCCTTGACCCTTCAGAGATAGCCCAAACTTTCCAGGACTACTATGCAGCATTAGGGATGAGCCGAACACCCCCCTGTTATTTAAGAACCGTCAGACGAAGAGACGCCGTCACACAGCGGGAGCCTCCCTCCATGCCACAGCAGAGAAGAGAAGAAGGAAGAAGAGAAGAAGAAGAAGAAGATGAAGAAGAAGATGAAGAAGAGAAGAAGATGAAGAGAAGAGCGGGAGCCTCCCCCCCCATGCCATGGGTGCGGAGCGGCCCGAGGAGAAGAAGATAGAAGACGCCGCGGAGGAGATGCTGGACGAGAACGCCGGAGGAAGAACCAAAAGAGCCAGAAGAACCAGAAGAAGATGAAGGAGAAAGAAGAAGCATTTAAATAAAGGAATTGTCAAAAACTGTCTCTTGTCATTTTTAACATTTTTGACAGTTTTTTAGTGAAATGGTAGGGGTAAGTACCCCCTTACCATTTCACACAGGGGGGGGCCGGGATCTGGGGGTCCCCTTGTTAAAGGGGGCTTCCAGATTCCGATAAGCCCCCCGCCCACAGACCCCCACAACCACCGGCCAGGGTTGTGGGGATGAGGCCCTTGTCTTCATCAACATGGGGACAAGGTGTTTTGGGGGGCTACCCCAAACCACCCTCCCAATGTTGAGGGCATGTGGCCTGGTACGGTTCAGGAGGGGGGGGCCGCACTCTCGTCCCCCCCTCTTTTCCTGTGGCCTGCCAGGTTGCGTGCTCGGATAAGGGTCTGGTATGGATTTTTGGGGGGACCCCACGCCGTTTTTTTTTTTTTTTTTTGGTGCGGGGTTCCCCTTAAAATCCATACCAGACCTGAAGGGTCTGGTATGGAATTTAGGGGGAACCCCACGTCAATTTTTTTTTTAAATTTTGGCTGGGGTTCCCCTTAATATCCATACCAGACCTGAAGGGCCTTGTATGGAATTTAGGGGGACCCCCACATCATTTTTTTTTTTTTTTTTTTGGTTCGGATTTGCCCTGTGGGGAATTCCCATGCCGTTTTTATCAATGAACTTATATGTGTATTGTCGGCAATGCAATAGCCGCGGGTAGTTTTAAATGAGTTTTTTCCTTCCAAATGTCATTTTGCTGTCAGACTGTTCTAAACACAGGAAACATGCGCCCCTTTACAGGCATACTATAGACACCCCCCAGGTACGAAATTTAAAGGGATATTACACTTTTATTGTTTGACTTTAAGCATTAATAAAATCACTGCTCCTGAAAAAACGTCCGTTTTTAAAACTTTTTTTTGCATTGATCCATGTCCCCTGGGGCAGGACCCGGGTCCCCAAACACTTTTTATGACAATAACTTGCATATAAGCCTTTAAAATTAGCACTTTTGATTTCTCCCATAGACTTTTAAAGGGTGTTCCGCGGCATTCAAATTTGCCGCGAACACCCCAAATTGTTCGCTGTTCGGCGAACTTGCGAACAGCCAATGTTCGAGTAGAACATGAGTTCGACTCGAACTCGAAGCTCATCCCTATGCAGCATTGTACAATCTAAAAGATGACCATGATACCCCTCAACCCAACACTGAGGTGATATCTGAGTTCCTAAAGAAAATAAATTTACCTGCTCTTGATGAGGCCTCCCTGCATCATCTTAATCGCCCTATAGAAAGACAAGAAATAACAAATGTCATCACCTCCCTACCACTGGGAAAATCGCCAAGAATAGATGGACTCTCCTCAGAATACTATAGAGCCCTTAACCCAATTTTAAGCCCTTATTTGGTTGAACTATATAATCAAGCTGCCCTCACAGGTAACTTCCTGAAGAAAATGTTAGAAGCTGTTATTGTGACTCTCCCAAAACCTGGAAAAGAGCCAGACCACCCACAAAACTTCAGGCCCATATCACTTCTAAATTCTGAGTTTAAAATATATTCCAAGCTACTAGCTAACAGACTCTTAGATCTCACCCCACTCCTACTAGGACCAGAACAAGTAGGGTTTGTGAGGGGTCGACAAGCTCCAGATGGTACGAGAAGAATGATCAACCTCATACATCATGTTGAGACTTGTCGGATGCCTTCTTTTCTCCCTGCTCTGGATGCGGAGAAGGCATTCGACAGAGTCCACTGGGAATATCTGTTGCAAGTATTAAAGGGGTTGTAAAGGTAAAAATTTTTTCACCTTAATGCATTCTATGCATTAAGGTGAAAAAACTTTTGACAATACTGCCGCCCCCAGCCCCCCGTTTTACTTACCTGACGCCTCGAATCTTCGCTGCTCGTTCTCGTCATCTTCATTGCAGCTCAGCCTGGTCGCTGATTGGCTGCAGTGGATGGATTGAAAGCAGCGCAGCCATTTGCTCGCGCTGCTGTCAATCACATCCGATGACGCGGCGCGCCGGGGGGCGGGGCCGAGTGATACAGTGAGTGGCTATAGCCGCCGGCTGTATCACGGGAGCGCGCCCGCAAGCACTCACCACCATGCGAGGGAGCTCGCATTAAGGTGGTTAATGCTTGCGGGGAGGAGCTGAAACAGCCGCCGAGGGACCCCAGAAGACCAGGTTCGGGGCCACTCTGTGCAGAACAAGCTGCACAGTGAAGGTAAGTATAACATGTTTGTTATTTAAAAAAAAAAAAAAAATTACCTTTACAACCCCTTTAATTAAATTTGGGTTATCTGGGACAATATATTCCGCTATTATGACATTATATAATAACCCTTCGGCTAGAGTATATGTTGACGGCACCCTGTCTGGTTTCTTCGATCTTTCAAATGGAACAAGGCAAGGGTGCCCCCTCTCTCCAATTATATTCTCCCTTGCTATTGAACCCTTCGCTGAAGCAATCAGGAGTGATCCTCTGATCCAGGGACTGCGAGTGGGTCAATGTGAACACAAAATAGGCCTGTTCGCAGACAATATCATTTTGTCCCTATCGAATCCCCTTAACTCTCTACATAGAATCCAAAAATTGATTGAGAATTTTGGGGAAGCTTCCTACTACAAGATTAATTCTAATAAATGTCAGATACTGGCCATGGGTCTGTCTCAATGCCAAATAAACCAAATGAGAAGTGTATTCCCATATAAATGGGAGCAAAATCCATCACATACTTGGGTATTCAGCTCTCTTATCCCATTAGCTTGCTCTATGATGCTAATTTCACCCCCTACTGTCCAATATATCTGAAGACCTGAAATGGATGAGTAGGACTCAATTATCTTGGGTAGGTAGGGCAGCTGCCTTTAAAATGCAAGTACTCCCAAAGATACTCTATATATTTAGAACACTCACGATCTCTATCCCTATCTAATTCTTCACAAAATGTAACTCCCTGTTAAGAAAATTTATCTGGCAAAGTAAAACCCAGAGAATTGCCCTTTTATCACTACAATTGATGAGAATAAATGGTGATATTGGTTTACCAGATTTGCAGGGCTATTACAACGCATCCTTACTAGACCAAGCTAAACACTGGATTAAACCGACTTAGGATATACTACGGGTTGACATGGAACTCAGCTTTATGAAACATCAGGACTCCCTTGCAATTTTATCAGCTTCTCTGATGTCCCCCTACGTAATCTCTTCTGTTCAACACCCCACAATTGCAGCTACTCTTAAGGCATGGTGCACACTACTCTCACGCAAACAGTACATAGAAAACACACACAAACTAAATATCCCGGTTCATACATATGAATGGCCAATTAAAGATTTTGATACAAGGGACTGCCATAAACGAGGTATAAACTTCACAAATTCCTTACACCTTAGCAGCCTACCTAAGGATGCTTATAGATCAATGCAGATCAGACACTACCACTCAACCATTAAATGTATGGAAAGCATAGAAATTCCATGCTCTGTTTGGGAATTCCTCCTGGGGAAGTCGAACAAATCGACCCGTGGAATTTCTTTCTTCTACTACTCTCTGTCCGGCCCCATGTTAGTGACTAAAATGCCAGATATGCACAAATGGGAAATAGATATGCAGAAAGAATTTTCCCTACCACAATGGTTGAAAGCTATACAATTGAGCTTCAGTATGACTGCCTGTGTTGAACATTGGGATCATTTTCAAAAAATATATCATAGGTGGTATATGACACCTTACAGACTGTCAAAAATATTTCAGGATTCTTCAATCTACTGTTGGAGAAACTGTAATCAAATAGGGAATCTATTCCATGTTCTATGGAACTGCCCTCACATAGTGTCCTTTTGGGAAAGTATAAATAGAATTATCAGTGAAATCACAGGCCAGTGTAAATCACTTAATGGGGGGTAAAAAGTCCTTGAATCCACACTCACCAAAGTAGCAAACAGCAAATGGAGTACCAGCCGATTCGTCAATATGTGACGGGATACCTGCCCTAAAAGCAATGGCACTATATCAACAACAGAAAGAGGAGACAAGGGAGTCCCCAGAAAGCAAAAAAGGGGAATGGTCAACTACGGCTTATGGTACAAAAATGCAAAAAGGCTTTATTAAGGGTAGGGGGGGTGGGGGTATTTACATATACAAAAAATTCCAAATATATGTAAGATAAACAATGTATCTAAATAACACAGTCCGTCTCACTACACGTAGTTGACCATTCCCCTTTTTTGCTTTCTGGGGACTCCCTTGTCTCCTTTTTCTGTTGTTGATACAGTATAAATCACTTCCCCCAGAACTAGCTCTCTTGAACATAGGACTAGACTCTTACCCTATCACAGTTAAAACAGTGATCGCTGATGTGTTATTCACAGCCAGGATGGCTTTAGTGAGTAAATGGAAAACTTCTGACCTCCCAACAAGAAGAGATATTTACATGAAGATCAATATACAATGCCAGTACGAGAAGTTACTGGCACTTAAAAATCTTAAAGCATCCCAATTTATAATAAAATGGCAAGCTTGGTTCCTTCATCCAGATTCAGCTAAAGACCTAAAACCTTAACTTATAGTAGTTGCAGCTAAATGTTGGTATCACAGCTTATATATTGAATACCATTATATCAGACTGAAATGTTGGTAACTGTATATAACTTTTTTTTATTTTTTTTTTATTTTTATCCTTACCCCTTCCCTCTGTTCAGTTTCTGTTTGCATTCTACATACCTTTGGTTTATAATAATCGACATCATCTGCTTGTCATATCACATCACGTTACTGAATATATGTTATGCTTCTGTATCCAGAAGTTGGCACATCCCAATCACAGTTTGATCCCATTAGGGGTGAGGGGGACATCGTAATTTGTTACCACTAGTGAGGATATAGAGGCATAACTGCTCTATGTAATGTTATAATTTCATAAGTTGTATGTTTAAACAAAGGTTCACAAAAAAGTGTCAACACTTTACATGGTTTTGTATGTAGAAGTATTGCATACTATTGCTACTTTGTATTATTTCTACTTTGTCTTTAATGTAATTATACAAAATTTCAATAAACATATTTGGGAAAAAAAACATTCCTCCAACCATGTAATGCTGTCTTCATGAACCTAATTGATTTTGAACAACTTTTCATTTTAGTACTATATTAATGTTTTGATTTTCATAAAACAGATGCTCTACTTCTGGATTAAATTTGACAAGTGTATGCGCAAAAGACCAGCTAGGATTTTTCTTGGCTGGGAGTGAATTCAGTAATTACAAATGAATTAATTCCTGTTAAACGTGACAAAAAAAATAAAAATAATTGTACACCTTCCTGGAGGTTGACTTTCTTGCCTTGAGGAGGGTAGGAATTACAAGATTACAGAAACACCTTAAGGAAGTGGTTAAATAATGAAGAAACTCCTGCGCTGTCAGAAATACCTATGCTAAGGGGCACTGCTGCAACACCTAAATGGCTGATCCAAACAGACAAAAGTGGTATGAATAAAGTGAGTGGTGACAGCGCAATCACCACTCACTTTATTCATACCTTAAGGAAGTGGACTTTAACATTCATGCTATCAAAGCCAGCAACCATAAAGCAGGATGGAGGATCAGAACCTTTAACCGCAAATCTGGCCAATCCAGAAGAGCCTAGGGCTCATTTACCAATAGGTTTACAATATCTGCATACCACATTCTTCCTAGCCAAGCCAGTGTGGTCAGAATCACAGGAATTCCCTTCCTTCCTTTATGCTGCACAACAGGTTAGGAAAAGTAGGTGCAGTGGAGAGAATGCTGAATCTGGACACCAAGAGACAATCCTCTGGGTGGAGGGTCCATTCTCCAATTTTCTATGGTTCTCAGAAAAATTTCAAAGAGCTGCTAAATGTCAGGATCCCCAAGTCTGATTGTCTGGAATGGAGCCTACACTTCACATAGACCTTAAGTCCTTAGCTACCATAGACTGCAAAGCTGTTAGGGGGTTATGCCTGGGTGGGAATTCCTGACTATTTTTTGCCCTTTGTCCTTTCATTTGAAGGTGGCAGTTTAATCCAAGTAGTTGAGCTTGGCTTGCTGACTTCATCATGTCTGCTAGACATACCATAGCAGACTTTTCATGCCAGTTTTTAATTTCTTTTGTGAGTACCCTAATTCTTATTAAAAAGAAGTAAGATATACTCAGATCTCAATAGTGTCTACATGTATATAATCCATCAGGTGCTGTACATTGCAATATATCCTTTTTAGTGAAAGTTGCAATAAAAAACAGGGAACATTCAAAATGTTCTTATTGATTTGTTAATTGGAACAGCAATGAAAAAGACACTTGGTGCTTATTGATTAAAGGGGTTGTTAACCCTCGTTTTTTTTCACCTTAATGCATCCTATGCATTAAGGTGAAAAAACTTTTGTCACTGACCAGCCCCCCATTTTACTCACCTGAGCCCTTCGTTCCCTCAGCGGAGATGCGCTCTACCTCTCTTCCCAGGGTTCTCGGCTCTTGATTGGATAGATTGAAAGCAGCACAGCCATTGGCTCCCACTGCTGTCAATCAAATCCAATGACGTGGGTGTCAATGGACGCAAATGCTGGACTTGAGAGCAGGCCTGCAAGGTAAACACCAGGGAGAGTGCTTCTCTTAGGGGGTTTACTGATGCGAGGAGGAGCCACGAGCAACGTGTGTGTTTGTTATTTAAAAAAATAAAAAAGTACACAATTAAGTAGTATTAGACCCAGAAGGAGAAAAATCATCACGATGATAAACATGCAATGACATTGTAACAGCAGGACCTGAGGTCCGCATAACAGCAGCATCATATAAGTGTTGCTGTAATATATGAACAACTGCTCAGGCAAGAGGAGAAGGACAGGTATAAATCAGAGTAGTTAAGGGTCTGAAGAGTGGTGGTCACCAAGTGGATGGATGAAGAATAACGAGAGTTGAAGGGGAATGGTGTGAAGAGGGTGGACATTTTCTGGGGATCGGCGTGAAGATGGTCTCCATGTATTTGTGTGTCAGTGGTGGTAGGACTGAGACATTAGGGAAGTAACCAGGATTCATCAAAATTCACGGCTAAAAAGTGGGTTACCTGAGGCAGGCATAGTATTTCATATTTTTGAACTTTATCCAAGAAAATAGCTTTTATTTTAGAATGGATAATGGCCTAGATGATTATATTCTTGGTTTATACTATACTGAGAAAGGCGATTTTAAAGCCTTTGCCACAGTGTGTTTAGTTGCAGTAGTTATTTGTATTAGTAATTTGAAGTGGATGGAAGTCAAGTCCCAGGTATGGGAGGAGGGCTATGAGGGGGTCAGGAGTGAATGTTACAGAGAACAGCCTGGAAATAATATGAAATATTTCTGTCCAGAACTGTTTTACATTGCTACCACATATGACGATGAGTGCATGTTTCTCCATAACCACAGATGCAAGCTACTGGGTAATTTAGGACAAATTTTGAAATTCTGGCAGGAACCAAATCCTACTGGATCAGACTGTTGTAATTTGTTTCCAGAGCAGCTTTGTTCTGGAGTGAGGATTTTGTGGTACTCCTGATGTTGTTCCAGGACTCTGTTTCCAAGAAGGTTCAGATGTGTGCTTCCCAATAGACATGTGTACTGCCACAAAATGTGAAAAATGAAAAAATCTAAAAAAAAAAGAAAGAAAATCCGAAAATTCGAAAGAACGAAAATCCGAAAATAAGAACAAAAAATGCAAAAATTTGAAAAGCCGAAATAATAACTAAGGCTGGCCATACACTATTCAATTTTCCTGTTCAACTTTCCTTTAGATTTACCAAAACCATATAATATGAGGTGAAACCTAAACCTTTTCAATGTGTATGCAATCAGGCAGGCCCTTGCACTACATAGTTAAAGGTAAATCTAAAGAAAATTGAATAAGAAAATTGTATGGCGTATGGCCAACTTAACTAACTGACTAATAATACCTAACTATTAAATTAAAGGTATTGATAGTTCCTTTCAAATTTGGATTTTAGTACGTTAGACTGTAGCGAATACGAATTTATCCGAAGTTGCTAATTATCCGAAATAACTAATGCTATGTCTAAATTAATGGAAAGTAACAAACTAATAATAATAAATAATAATAATAATAAAAGGTTATTATTATTATTTATTATTGTTATTAATTTGTTACGTTCCATTCGTGCGGCATTTGTTATTTTGGAAAATTTGTAACTTCGGATAAATTCATATTCATTACGTTCACTAACAGCCAATTTTAAAAGGAAATTCCAATACCCATAATTTAATAGTTAGTAATAGTTATTATTAGTTAATTATTATCAGATTTTCTAATTTTCTGGTTTTCTAATCTTCAGATTTTCATTCTTATTTTCAGATTTTTTTCTTTTGAATTTTCAGATTTTCCTTCATTTTTTTCGGATTTCTGAATTATAGGATTTTCGAATTTTCGATTTTTGGATTTCCAAATTTCTGAATTATAGGATTTTCAAATTTTCAAAAAAAAAAAAACATAACAAATATGTTCAAACTGTGTCAATTACTTTAGGGATATCCCGGATTGGATATAAGAAACAAAGCAGTGTTTAGTTGCAGGTTGCAGGTAGTGGAGAATTTTGGAGTTGGGTTACCTGTGGGATTCCTGTAGGATTGAGAACTTAAAAGTCATGGAGGTGGTCAGTTTGTAGCTTCTAATTAATTTTGCTGCTGTCCAAACTTGAAAAGACAACAGGGAGGCCCATTCCAAATAGAATGACAGATTTTTGAGGAAAGATAATAGTGGAATAGTGGTACATGTGGGAAGGGAAGGCCATAGTGCAATTTAAGCTTATCTCAAAAGGCAAGGAAATGCTTTGTAAATGAATGAGTGACTGGCTTGCAGTTAGAGCGGTCTAGCCGTAGAAGGTTGGCTACTAAGAGCGGGTCACAGTTTACTGCTTCAAAGCATACCTAAAGAGGGACTTCATGAACATGAGTGATATTTTGATAGTTGCACTAAGTGGGCTATACAGTGCCTTAAAAGATTATTCATACCCCTTGAAATTTCCACATTTTGTCATGTTACAACCAAAAAGGTAGATGTATTTTATTGGGATTTTATGTGAAAGACCAACACAAAGTGTCACATAATTGTGAAGTGGAAGGAAAATAAAAATGATTTTCAAATTTGTTTACAAATAAATATCTGAAAAGTGTGGTGTGCATTTGTTTATCAGCCCCCCCAAAGTCAATACTTTGTAGAATCACCTTTTGGTGCAATTACAGCTGCAAGTCTTTTTGGGTATGTCTCTACCAGCTTTGCACATCTAGAGAGTGACATTTTTGCCCATTTTTCTTTGCAAAATAGCTCAAGCTCTGTCAGATTGGATGGAGAGCATCTCTGAACAGCAATTTTCAAGTCTTGTCACAGATTCTCAATTGGATTTAGGTCTGGACTGTGATTGGGCCATTCTAACAAATTAATATGCTATGATCTAAACCAAGCCATTGTAGCTCTGGCTGTATGTTTAGGGTTGTTGTCCTCCGCCCCAGTCTCAAAGTATTTTGCAGACTCTAATGCCGCATACACACGGTCGGACTTTACGCAGACTTTGCCCGGCGGACTTTTCTACGTACTTTACGACGGACTTTCTGAATGAACGGACTTGCCTACACACAATCCACCAAAGTCTGTCGAATTCGTACGTGATGACGTACGACCGGACTAAAATAAGGAAGTTCATAGTTCATAGCCAGTAGCCAATAGCTGCCCTAGCGTGGCTTTTTGTCCGTCGAACTAGCATACAGACGAGCGGACTTTTCGACCGGACTCGAGTTCGACGGATAGATTTAAAACATGTTTCAAATCTAAGTCCGTCCAACTTTTGAGCAAACAAAGTCCGTTGGAGCCCACACACGATCGAATTGTCCGACGAAATCCTGTCCCCCGGGCAAAGTCTGCCGTAAAGTCCGCTCGTGTGTACGCGGCATAACAGGTTTTCTTCTAAGATTGTTCTGTATTTGGCTCCATCCATCTTTCCCATTAACTCTGACCAGCTTCCCTGTCCCTGCTGAAGAAAAGCATCCCCACAACATGATGCTGTCACCACCATGTTTCATGGTGGGGATGCTGTGTTCAGGGTGATGTGCAGCGTTAGTTTTTCACACATAGCGTTTTGCTTTTAGCCCAAAAAGTTCAGTTTTGGTTTAATTTGACCCGAGCACATTCTTCCACATTAGGGATGAGCTGGATGTTCCAGTCGAACATAGGGTGTTCACCTGTTTGCCGAACAGCGAACAATATGCAATGTTCGCGGCATATTCGAAAGCCACTGGAACACCGTTAAAGTCTAAAGGACACTAACATGAAAAATCAAAAGTGCTACTTTTAAAGACCTATATGCAAGTTATTGGAGTATGAAAAAAGAATAAAAAACTGTGCTAAGATAGAAAGTAAATAAAAATTGGGAGAAATTACTTCCAAGAATGCAATCCCTCAGGAGCTGCAATTCTCATGTATAACATCAATACAGAAAAGAAGATTAGAAAAATTGGAATTGCGCTACCCATAAGATTCTGACCAAGAATCAAACCAGTGTCGTAAATATACCAAATAATTGTGAGGAATCATATGTATACTGTGAAAATGATGAAAATCAGGAAATTGCCATAAAAATGTATAGGGCACATACAACTTAATCAATAAAAAACAAAATTAATAAGTCCATAAGTGATCAGTTGAAAAATATACATCAGTGTAGATAAATTATAAGTCCATAAATTGTGAAAAAATTGGCAAAATTGAAAAACAAAATCTGGTGAACAAATGAATGAAAATCACCAGTGCAATGTGAAATAAAGTCCATGAATTGTGACCAAGCCATCCTCAAAACACAAAAAAAATATAAAAAAATATATAATTGTGCCTGCGCTGAGAAATATACTAAAAAACGTGCATAAATGGTAAATTGATCCACTATAAATGAGCTGTGAAACCATATATGTATACTATAAAAGTGCAAAATTTACCCTCAAAGTGCATATGACATTGTGCAAAAAGCAATATAACCCATTGAAAGTGCACCATGCAAAAATAAAAACAGCAACTAGTACACAGGTAACCTGTGTATTGCAAGTGTCCAGCTCAGTCCACGGGTTAAAACCCAAAAAAATGTGTACAAACAGTGTCCATAAAATAAAAGTTCCTCCGAGATGCTCAAATCACAGCAAACAATATGTGCTCTCCCGTGACACCCCACATGTGCTTGCGCTCACCTCTACTCGTGTGACCCAGTATTTAAACTGTGTCAAACACGCAGTGGGGCCAATCCTGGGCTCCCTCAGGATGAAATGATAAGAATACAATCCTCACAGGTGCAGTCAGTATCCACATGTATAGGAGAGAAGTAAAAACTCCATAGTGTAATAAAGCAGGGATATTTTATTAAATCAAAAGAAATTCTCCAGGAGGGTACTCACATTGAGTGGGTGCTTCAGTGCACCAACCTTAACAAGCGTATAAACAAGCTGCAATTCAGATGACGTGCGGTGTGGTGTGTAATGTCTCCTCCACTGCTGACAGCTCCCTAAACACATCCTCAAAACACTGTAGGAAGCTGTGTTGAATCCACCACCAAATCAGCAGAAATAAACTCTTACCAGAGTTCCATGATCCCCCATAACAGAGGATCAGGGAATGCGTGCAAGGAAACACTGCTTGGCTCCAAGGAACAGCAAACACAGTCACAGGTAATAAGCAGCCCCCTCCCGGCCGATCAGACCATCATATGGATACCGTGGTGCATAAAAGATATAAACACTCCATAGTGTAAAACTTATCCTTGCTGTCTTTAAAAGTCATGAGTAAGGATGAGCCTCGTGTTCGAGTCGAACGCATGTTCGACTCGAACATTATGTGTTCAGTCGTTCACTGAATTGTGAACGTTATGGGCATAGGTGTGCACAGCCTATTGCATTAGGGTGTGCACCCTTAGGCTCAAACACACACATGCGTGTGCGAGTGTCCACATATATATGACCCCGGCACATTGATCTCCCTGCCGGAACAGTGAAAGAAAAGAGCATAAACACTTCTCTTATGGCAGAGCCGGTAAGAGGGAGAGCTTTCCCCTGTTTCTGCTGCTACACAGAGCGATAACACTAATGTGCGCGGGGTGATTAGGGTGTGCCTGGGCACACCCGGCACACCCTGTGTGCACGCCTATGGTTATGGGCCATTCGCGCCAAATTCGAGTGGCGCGTCACGGCCCATAATTCACTGCAGCATCACAGTGCATTGCTGGCTGATGATTGGCCAAGCATGCACTATGACCCCAATGCTTGACCAATCACAGCGCTGTGTGTACAGAGAGCCGGAATTGGCCAAAGCCAGGGAGGCTTTGGCCAATTACAGCTCAGGGGTTTAGTACACGCCCCACACTATATAAGCCCGCCTGCACGTCGGCCCTGTGTAGTGTGTTGCGGTGGACAGAGATTGATAGACAGAGACAGTGTCATTTGATTTAAGTTAGATAGAGTAGGCAGGTCGAGTTAGTTAGCTGCACTTGCAGTGTATTGTGTATATATATGCATCCCAGGTGTTGTGTGTGTGTGTATATATATATATATATATATATATATATATATATATACTGTATTCAGTTTAGCTAGATCCTGTTCTTCTCTTCCTAATATACTGACAGGCAGGCAGGTGTTTTTCCAATATTTCCAATTACTGTACTGTGTACCCTGCACAGTTGCACCTACAGTATAACTGCCTGAAGCTAGGTGCTTGTGTAGGCTCTTGACGTATTTTCAGTTACTGTACTGTGTATCCTGCACATTTGCACCTACAGTATAGCTACCTGAAGCCAGGTGCTTGTGTAGGCTCTTCACGTATTTCCAGTTACTGTACTGTGTACCCTGCACAGTTGCACCTACAGTATAGCTACCTGAAGCCAGGTGCTTGTGAAGGCGCTTCACGTATTTCCAGTTACTGTACTGTGTACCCTGCACAGTTGCACCTACAGTATAACTAACCGAAGCCAGGTGCTTATGTAGGCTCTTCACGTATTTCCAGTTACTGTACTGTGTCCCCTGCACAGTTGCACCTACAGTATAACTACCTGAAGCCAGGTGCTTGTGTAAGCTCTTCACGTATTTCCAGTTACTGTACTGTGTAGCCTGCACAGTTGCACCTACAGTATAACTACCTGAAGCCAGGTGCTTGTGTAGGCTCTTGACATATTTCCAGTTACTGTACTGTGTACCCTGCACAGTTGCACCTACAGTATAACTACCTGAAGCCGGGTGCTTGTGTAGACTCTTGACGTATTTCCAGTTACTGTACTGTGTACCCTGCACAGTTGCACCTACAGTATAGCTACCTGAAGCCAGGTGCTTGTGTAGGCTCTTGATGCATTTCCAGTTACTGTACTGTGTACCCCGCACAGCTGCACCTACAGTATAGCTACCTGAAGCCAGGTGCTTGTGTAGGCTCTTGACGTGTTTCCAGTTACTGTACTGTGTACCCTGCACAGTTGCACCTACAGTATAACTACCTGAAGCCAGATGCTTGTGTAGGCTCTTGACGTATTTCCAGTTACTGTACTGTGTACCCTGCACAGTTGCACCTACAGTATAACTACCTGAAGCCAGGTGCTTGCGTAGGCTCTTGATGTATTTTCAGTTACTATACTGTGTACCCTGCACAGTTGCACCTACAGTATAACTACCTGAAGCCAGATGCTTGTGTAGGCTCTTGACGTATTTCCAGTTACTGTACTGTGTACCCTGCACAGTTGCACCTACAGTATAGCTACCTGAAGCCAGGTGCTTGTGTAGGCTCTTCACGTATTTCCAGTTACTGTACTGTGTACCCTGCACAGTTGCACCTACAGTATAGCTACCTGAAGCCAGGTGCTTGTGAAGGCGCTTCACGTATTTCCAGTTACTGTACTGTGTACCCTGCACAGTTGCACCTACAGTATAACTAACCGAAGCCAGGTGCTTATGTAGGCTCTTCACGTATTTCCAGTTACTGTACTGTGTCCCCTGCACAGTTGCACCTACAGTATAACTACCTGAAGCCAGGTGCTTGTGTAAGCTCTTCACGTATTTCCAGTTACTGTACTGTGTAGCCTGCACAGTTGCACCTACAGTATAACTACCTGAAGCCAGGTGCTTGTGTAGGCTCTTGACATATTTCCAGTTACTGTACTGTGTACCCTGCACAGTTGCACCTACAGTATAACTACCTGAAGCCGGGTGCTTGTGTAGACTCTTGACGTATTTCCAGTTACTGTACTGTGTACCCTGCACAGTTGCACCTACAGTATAGCTACCTGAAGCCAGGTGCTTGTGTAGGCTCTTGATGCATTTCCAGTTACTGTACTGTGTACCCCGCACAGCTGCACCTACAGTATAGCTACCTGAAGCCAGGTGCTTGTGTAGGCTCTTGACGTGTTTCCAGTTACTGTACTGTGTACCCTGCACAGTTGCACCTACAGTATAACTACCTGAAGCCAGATGCTTGTGTAGGCTCTTGACGTATTTCCAGTTACTGTACTGTGTACCCTGCACAGTTGCACCTACAGTATAACTACCTGAAGCCAGGTGCTTGCGTAGGCTCTTGATGTATTTTCAGTTACTATACTGTGTACCCTGCACAGTTGCACCTATAGTATAACTACCTTAAGCCAGGTGCTTGTGTAGGCTATTGCTGTATTTCCAGTTACTGTACTGTGTACCCCACACAGTTGCACCTACAGTATAGCTACCTGAAGCCAGGTGCTTGTGTGGGCTCTTGACGTATTTCCAGTTACTGTACTGTGTACCCTGCACAGTTGCACCTACAGTATAGCTACCTTAAGCCAGGTGCAGGTGTTCTCATACTAATAATACTACAGGCAGGCAGTTGATTCTGCTAGCTGCAGTATAATAGGTATATATACATCCAAGTTTTGTGCAGCTACATCTCACTGCAGGCCAATAGTATGTTTGAAAGGCCAACAAGGAGAGGCAGACAGTCACAAGCCAATAAAAGAGGGCAAGCAGGCCTCTGTGTCTAGAGGCAACAGTGCTGGTTGTGGACACGGTGCATCCTCATTAGCACGTGGCTGTGAGACACGCTTGGCCTTTTTTTGGCAGCTGGCCACATTGAGCCGCAACATGCAGAAGACTTGGTCGAGTGGATGACCAAGCTGTCCTCATCCTCTCTCACCCATGCTCAGGGTACTTTGGCAAAGCAGCTGCCAATGCGGCCTCTTCCCTTGGCTCAAGGGCATCAGTGACTCCTTCCCTAGCCCCACCATGTCCTCCTGAGGAGTCCCGTGAACTGTTTAACCACAGTGTTGGGTACATGTTCCAGGAGAATGCACAGCGTTTTGAAGGCTCCAATGATGGTACTCAGCTAGAGGAAGGCAGTATCGTGAGCCCAGACAGAGGGGGTGCCCAAGAAGGACAACAATCTGGCAGTCATGTTCCCCTAGCTGCAGCATACTGCCAGGTTTGCTCCAGTGATGAGGAGGGAGGGGATGATGAGGTCACTGACTCAACGTGGGTGCCTGATAGGAGAGAGGAGGAGGCACATCACCAACGAGGCAGAATGCCCTCCAGGAGCCAGCTTAAGGACAGCACACTGACTGCATCACACCGCAGAGCTCCGCATGTGCAGGGCGTTGCTGTCTCTGCGCATTATTCCAAAAGTTCTTTGGTGTGGGCCTTTTTTGGGATGAGTGCATCAGATCCCACCGCTGCTATTTGCAACATATGTCTCAAGCGTATCTCGCGTGGCCAAAACTTCTCCCGCTTGGGCACCACATGCTTGACTAGACATATGTTGACCTGCCATGCAGTTCGTTGGCAAGCGTACCTAAAAGACCCACACCAAAGAACAAAGAGGACCTCTCCTTGCTCCTCATCAGCTGGGATCTCCAACCCCACTATACTGTCAGTCCTCTCTGATACTTGCAATGAGAGGAATGAAGGTGTAGAATTAGGTGTGTCACAGCCAAGTACTTGCGGGCAATCTGCTATCAGTACACCGACATCAGATTTTACCAGGCAAATTTCCCTGCCCCAGCTGCTGCACCGCACTAAGAAGTTCACTCCCAGCCATCCACATGACCCATGTTCCCTGTTTGGCTCATGTCCTTCTTGGCAAAATTGCTAGCACTTCAACTGCTACCTTTTCAGTTAGTAGACTCTGCCCCCTTCCATGAGTTTGTGGACTGTGCGGTTCCACAGTGGAAGGTTCCTAAATGCCACTTTTTCTCATGGAAGGCGATTCCGGCTCTCTACCAGCATGTGGAAGGCAATGTCTTGGCCTCGCTGGACAGGGCGGTCAGTGGTAAGGTGCATATTAGCTCTAACTCATGGTCTAGCAGGCATGGACAGGGACATTACTTAAGTTTCACGGTGCATTGGGTGACTCTTCTGGCAGCTGGGAAGGATACAGGACAAGGTGCAGTAGTGTTGGAGGTTGTTCCGCCACCACGCCTCCAAAATGCCAGTACTGGTGATTCTGACACACCTCTCTTATCCACCCCCTCCTTTTCTTCTTCCTCCATGGCCTCTTCCTGTGCTTTGTCCTCGGAACCAGCGGTGCTCCGTAGGCATTCAAGGGGCTACGCAAGTACTTAGGCCAAAAGATGCCATGTGTCGCTTGAGCTGGTGTGCTTGGGGTACAGGAGCCACACTGGGGCAGAGATTCTGTCAGCTCTGCAGGGGCAGGTTCAGAGGTGGTTGACGCCACGCCAACTTAAGGCAGGAATGGTGGTTTGCGACAATGGCACCAACCTTCTCTCCGCCCTCCGACAGGGACAACTGACCCATGTGCCCTGTTTGGCTCATGTCCTTAACTTGGTGGTGCAGCAGTTCTTGGGCAGGTACCTGGGCTTACAGGATGTCCTGAGGCAGGCCAGGAAAGTCTGTGTGCAAAAGGAATTTAACCTGCCCAAGAACCGCCTAACGTTGGCCATGCTGCAGCGGCTGCACATGCAGCAGAGGGCCATCAATGAGTACCTGTGCGACTATGGCACCAGGACAGGGTTAGGGGAGCTTGTTTTTTTTCCCCACGCCAGTGGGCCATGATCAGGGATGCATGCAGTGTCCTGTCACCATTTAAGGAGGCCACGAGGATGGTGAGCAGTGACAGTGCATGCATCAGTGACACTGTCCCCCTTGTCCACCTTTTGAAGCATGCGCTGTGTGGAATAATGGACAGGGCACTTGAGGCAGAACAGAGGCAGGAAGAGGAGGACTTCCTTAGCTCTCAAGGCCCCCTTTATCCAGACAGTGTTCCTGAGTGCCCGCTGATCACACAGGAAGAGGATGAGGAGGAGGAGGAGAAGGAGGAGGATTGTGTCAGCATGGAGGTGGAGCCTGGCACTCAGCATCAGCAGCAGTCTTTAAGGGATCATTTACAGTCCCAAGAAACCGATGGACTTGTACGTGGCTGGGAGGAGGTGGCTGCCATGTCGTCCTTAGTGACCCAGAGGACTCCGGACTGAATGCCACAGCAAACCTATGCTGCATGGCCTCCCTGATCCTGCAAAGCCTGCGGAAGGATCCTCGTATTCATGGTATCAAGGAGAGGGATCAATACTGGCTGGCAACCCTCCTTGATCCATGTTACAAGAGTAAGGTTGCAGACCTTATCTTGGCATCGCAGAGGGAGCAGAGGATGAAACATCTTCGGGAGGCCTTGCAGAAAGGTCTGTGCAACGTGTTCCCAGAGACTGGGAGGTTACAAATTCCTGTTCCTGGACAACGTGTTGCCGAGGCTTCGGTCAGTTAAAGAAGGAGCGGTGGAGAAGGTGGCCGTCTGACCGATGTGTTCAGACAATTTTTTAGTCTGTAGCCCCAAGGTATGATCGGTTCCAGCAACCATTGCCAGTGTCTGTTTTACATGGTGCAGGAATACCTAGGGGCAAGATCTGACTTGGACACCTTTCCCACCGAAAATCCTCTGGGTTACTGGGTCTTAAGGATGGATCACTGGCCAGAGCTTGCACAGTATGCAATTAAGCTACTGGCCTGTCCTGCATCCAGCGTTCTTTTGGAACGCACATTCAGTGCTGCTGGAGGCTTTGTAACCGATCACAGGGTGCGCCTGTCCACCGACTTGGTCAATCGACTGACCTTCATAAAAAAGAATCAGTCTTGGATCACCACCAGATACCATGCACCTGATGCTGACGTAACCAAATAAATATTTTTGGAAATATCAGATCCCTTCAAGACTGCCTATGCTGATGCTGAGTGACTATCCTGTTATTCAGAGTGACTATCCTCTTCCTCCTCAATGATCAAGCTGATAGCTTGTAAGAATATTTTTGTTTCTGGGTGCCGCCACCAGTGGCTAAGGCCCAATTTTTCAGCCCCTGTTTAACAGGGGCATGTAATTACAATTTTTGATGCAATTCTTTGCAGCAGGGCTCGTTCCTGCGCTCCAACTAGAGTATCTGTGAGGGGTTGCAGTTTTGTGGCACCAGTGCCTAAGGCCCAATTTTTCAGCCCCTGTTTAACAGGTGCGTGTAATTACAATTTTTGATATAATTCTTTGCAGCGGGGCTCGCTCCTGTGCTCCAACTATAGTATCTGTGAGGGGTTGCAGTGTTGTGGCACCAGTGCCTAAAGCCAAATTTTTCTGCCCCTGTTAAACAGGGACGTGTAATTACAATTTTTGATGTAATTCTTTGCAGCAGGGCTCGTTCCTGCGCTCCAACTAGAATATCTGTGAGGGGTTGTAGTGTTGTGGCACCAGTGCCTAAGGCCCAATTTTTCAGCCCCTGTTTAACAGGGGCGTGTAATTACAATTTTTGATGCAATTCTTTGCAGCAGGGCTCATTCCTGCGCTCCAACTAGAGTATCTGTGAGGGGTTGCAGTATTGTGGCACCAGTGCCTAAGGCCCAATTTTTCTGCCCCTGTTCAACAGGTGCATGTAATTACAATTCTTGATGTAATATTTCACAGAAGGGCCCGTTCCAGCACCCACCAAGAGTAACTGTGAGGACTTACAGTGTTGTGGCACCGGCAAAACCACCACCACCACCACCAACAAAGGCTCAATTTTTCTGCCCTTGTTCAACAGGTGCATGTAATTACAATTCTTGATCTAATATTTCACAGAAGGGCCCGTTCCAGCACCCACCAAGAGTAACTGTGAGGACTTACAGTGTTGTGGCACCAGCACCACCACCATCACCAAAGGCCCAATTTTTCTGCCCCTGTTCAACAGGTGCATGTACCGTAGTTACAATTCTTGATCTAATATTTCACATCAGGGCCCTGTATGGGCTTACAGTGTTGTGGCAACACCAACACCTAAGGCCACAATTTCTGCAGAGTATATAGGGCAGGCCCCTTCTTTCAAACATCCAATTTACAAATGACTCCTACTTGCAAACGGAAGGAGACAACAGGAAGTGAGATGAAATCTACCCCTAGGAAGGGAAATTCTCTCCTGTAAGAGTTAATATGGGAAAACGTTTCTCCTTTCCACTGATGCTTTATCACCAATCCTTGTTTCACTAAAAACTCCAAATTTTCTAAAAACATTTGTCATTGTGACAGAAAGTAAGGTGAAATCTTCTAAAGAGGAGTACAGACAGCAAAACAAATGTCACAGGGGTGATAACCCCTCCCTATGTTTTCCAAAAAGCTTAAAAATAAATTTTTTGGCTAGAGCTACACTTTAAAAATGTACCAGTTCAAAATTACAAACAGATTCTACTTAACAACAAACCTACAGTCCCTGTCTTAATATCCATACAAGACCCAAAGGGCCTGGTAATGGACTGGGGGGGGGGTACCCATGCCGTTTGTCTCACTGATTTTCATCCATTTTGTCGGGACATATTGTCAGGCATTACATTAAAGCCGTAAGCAGTTTTAAATGACTTTTATTCCTTCAAAAATGTAATTTTGTGCAGGGACTGTTCTGAGCACGGGAAACACGTGCCACTTTACAGGCATACTATAGACACCCCCCAGGTACGATATTTAAAGGAATATTTCACTTTTTTTTTTTCACTTTAAGCATCATTAAAATCACTGCTCTCGAAAAAACGGCCGTTTTTAAAACTTTTTTTTTGCATTGATACATGTCCCCTGGGGCAGGACCTGGGTCCCCAAACCCTTTTTAGGACAATACCATGCAAATTAGCCTTTAAAATTAGCACTTTTGATTTTGAACGTTCGAGTCCCATAGACTTCAATGGGGTTCTAACGTTCGTGCAAAGTTTCGGTCCGTTCGCAGGTTCTGGTGCGAACCGAATGGGGGGGTGTTCAGCTCATCCCTAGTCATGAGTAATCATCGGTACTCTTCCACAATATTCACTCTGAACTCCCATAAAAACCATCAAAATATCTTGTATTTCTGCAATTCCCAGGCTTAATTAATAGTAACAACAGAATGGCGCAGTAGCTGCAAACTGCAGTCACTCAGTCAGTAAGTGACTGCAGTCTGCAGCTACTGCGCCATTCTGTTGTTAGGGGCATTAAATTCAATGTGGTGATTGTCTCTTAATCCAGCATTTTTCAATAACTGTCCAAAAAGGAGAAGTTTCTTCAAAATGCGTTTAGACTACACAGCAAAAAAGGCGAGAGGTGTACAATCCCATAAATGAGCTCACAGAACCCGAACCTTGATAACTTGAAATATCAGCATAAGATAATGTATAGGAATCTGTTCCGCTATTCCAACATCCACCACCAGGGGGTCCTCCGTTCCACTCAGTGTAAAACCTGAATGGCTACTTCACATCCACGTCCTCATACAGTCCCGTACTCCCAGAGAGGGGGGGAGGGGGAAAGTGGGAAGGGATGGGAGAGATAGAGAACTCCAATAGTGTAGTATGTTTATAGTAAAATATAATTTTATTAATAAAAAAAGGCTGGAGTCTTACATTAATAAACTAGAAAACAAGCATAAAACAAATCGTATGGCGTTAGGACGCCGTTCTCACGTCACTTCCGGTATTATTCAACCTCCGGCCACTCCCTACATGTTACATCATCACGTGACTTCATCAGGGACGGGATCCCCTGGTGAAGTCACATGATGACATAACACGTAGGGAGTGGCTGGAGGTTGAATAATACCGGAAGTGACGTGAGAATGGCGTCCTAACGCCATACTATTTGTTTTATGCTTGTTTTCTAGTTTATTAATGTAAGACTACAGCCTTTTTTTATTAATAAAATTATATTTTACTAATTATAGTAAATTAATGCACACCAGCCTGTTATTTTTTCATCACTGGCCATATACTACCCCCATAGACCTTTGGTGACGTTTTTTTTCACTACTTTTTCACAAATTTGTACATACTCAATATGGACTGTTATGCTTTATGATTTTTTATTTTTATTTTTGAGGTGTTTGGTTCATGGAACCATCACGGGTTTCTCATTACTAGTCACTGGTACATTTGTTAACAAAGTACACTTATTGTTTACTTTTAATTTTTTTGTGATCAACACAGTGTATATATTTTGTATCATCCATATTTATGGTCATATATATTTTATCAGCATTCACTTTATATATGCACTTATGTAATGTGATACACATGGTTGTGGATTATAGCGCTACACTTTTATTTCTTTTGATGTTTTTTTTACCTTGAGTCTATAGGTGTGTTAGCTGCTATTCTACCTTTCTTTGGCCTAGCGCAGCGCTGTACTTATTTTTTATTTTGTTTTCTATATATTAGACATCTGGTATAGCTGCAGCGTATATTACTCCATCTAACATGGATGTTTTTGACTATCGTGCATCCAGAGTAGTCAATACCGAGGGTGTATTTGTTGCCACCTCCAATGACACAGAAATTGGTGGGTTATTCATGAGGTTAAAAAATGTTATGGTTTCTGAACTCCATTTGCAATGGGATTTAGCCTTTCTGGAGCAATATGTAACAGAAGGTATGATCCCACAAAGTCTCAGATGGGATGTTCATCCCCAGCAAGGGGAAGTTGAACTTGACTCTTGGCTCACTTATTTCAATGATGCTGGCATTAAGTTTCTTGATTTTCTTATCAATAGGAAA
The DNA here is from genome assembly GCA_037952925.1 of Lithobates clamitans. Lineage (NCBI taxonomy): Eukaryota > Metazoa > Chordata > Amphibia > Anura > Ranidae > Lithobates > Lithobates clamitans. Next base: position 4,844,187 of record JBBGZY010000656.1, read on the forward strand.
CGCATTCTCCTTTCCACTTTGGATCAGGAGATCAGGGAATTGAAGGATAAACTACTTGCCTATAAAAACTCTGTTGAATATAATACTCTGTCCTCCAACTTGCAGGCATATCTTATAAAGGAGGATAGGGAGCAAAAAACCAAGAAGCATAAAAAATATTCCCGTAAAATTGGGGATTATAAGGCGGGCAAGGTGCTCGGATGGCAGAAATCCATTGTAGGACCTGTTTCACAGCCACCAATGGAGACTAATGTCCAAAGTCAGGATACTTTAGTTCTGCCCATTGAGCCTGAGGTCCGTCCAAAATCCTCTGTTGATAGAGGAAGGTCTCATGGCGGAGGCCCCCCTCCACAAAGGGTTCGACAAACACCAACAAAGAGGAAGAGGTCATTTTTCTAGAGGGAGAGGCGGAAATAGGGGGGATTATCGTAATTATGACGATTATCAACATTACGAACGGGAGAATTCCTATTATCGGGGTTCCCCTGTTCGCCACCGTGAACCTCCTCATCATCCTTATAATCCATCCTACTATAGACATCCCCCGGTCTCCACATATAATAGGTATTCTCCCCTACGGGATCATTACAATGAGAATGTTTACCCATTTCCTAAGGTCGGGTACAATCCATCCCCCTATAAACAACCTTACTCTGATTCACGGACCCCTCTGGGTTTTCGCAAGGACCCTCAAAACAAAAAAAGAGGTCCGGAAACAAGAGAGGGTCCAGAGGAGGGAGGAGGGTCCAGAGAAGAAAAAAGAAAACGAACCTAACGTGTCAGGGGGTGTTTAACTTGAGTGATACGATTCTTACCCAAGAAGAGAAGATTATTTTGAATAAAGGTCTCAAATTTGCCCCCCCGCACAAACTTAATAAGTTTGATACGTTTATCGACATTCAAAAGTTCATCAGAAAAATTAACGTCCAAAGGTATATCATTTTGAATCCTACTAGGAATGTCGCCAGGGTGGCAACGTCTGGCACAGTCCATTCGGGCTTATCCAATCCCTCTCTCTTCAGTCCCCCAACACAACTTCCACCTACCATTAATTTGTGCAAGGAATTAGTGCTGAGGGATTTGGCTGCTATTCCACTTAAGCGCAAATTTTACAATCCTTTACCCTCAGTTGGTCTAAAGACGTTATGTGACAACAAAAACTTGGTCATTCGCCCCACCGACAAAGGTGGGGGATTGTTTTATTGAATAAATCTGACTACATGGATGAAATGCATCGCATTTTGGGAGATCGAGAGACTTGTATAGAACGACAAAAAAATCCCACACTTGAGTACAAAAAGGAACTGAAGAATCTAGTAGCTAAAGGTTTTGATTCTTGTATTTTAAATAAAAAGGAGAGATCTTTTTTAGTCCCCCTCGCCCCACGGATTCCTGTTATATATTACCTGCCTAAGGTCCATAAGGACCCTCTCCACCCCCCAGGTCAACCCATAATTAGTGGTATCGATTCGGTTACCTCTAAAATTGGGAAATGAATGAATGAATGAATGAATGAATGAATGAATGAATGAAAAATTTATAGAGCGCTGCAAATGCGAACTGAATCGCCTCAAGGCGCTAATGCGTTGGTGTTGACAGCTTCTAGAAGAGGAAGGTCTTGAGTTTTTTCCTGAAAGCCAGATGGTTTTCTTCCATGCGTATGTGGGGCGGAAGTGCGTTCCATAGTCGAGGTCCTTGGACTGCAAACCTCCGTTCTCCCTTTGCTTTGTAGCGGTATTTGGGAATGAGAAGGAGGTTTTGGTTGGACGATCGAAGATTGCGATTTGGTGTGTAGTGTTTTATTTTCTCTCGAAGGTATTGAGGCGCGTTTCCTTGTATGCATTTGTGGGTGAGGCAGAGGGTCTTGAATGTGATCCGATTCTTTACGGTTAGCCAGTGTAGGCTCCTGAGGGATGGAGATTGACTCCCAGGGTTTTTTCCTGTTAACAGTCTTGCCGCCGTGTTTTGGATGAGTTGTAAGCGCGCAAGCTGATATTGGGGTAATCCTATATAGAGCGAGTTAGCGTAATCGAGTCGGGAATTGATGATTGTTCCAACTACTGCTGCTTTGTCCTCCTCTGGGATGAAGGGGATAAGTCTACGTAACAAGCGGAGGAGATGGTGGGATCCACTGACAACCGATCCTATTTGTGCATCCATTGTCATTTCTGAGTCAAAGATAACTCCGAGACTCTTGACTTTGGTGCTCGGAGAGATGGTCTGTCCTAAGATGGTGGGAGGTATCCCCAGAGCCTTGTTTTTGGTGTTTTGGTTAGCGTGTAGGAGAAGAAGTTCTGTTTTTGACCCGTTGAGTTTGAGGGAGCTAACGGTCATCCAGTCATCTATCATAGTGAGGCATTTTTCTAGTTGTTGATGGTGGTCTTTTTGTCCAGTGATGCGAAAGTACAGTTGGGTGTCATCAGCATATGAGTGGAAGGAGAGGTCCGATTTTCTGATGATTTTGAGGAGTGGGCGGATGTAGACGTTGAAAAGGACTGGTGATAAGGGTGAACCCTGCGGGACTCCACAGGAGATTTCTCGGGTTTCAGAAGTGAATGCTCCAAGTTTCACTATCTGAGAACAATTCTCTAAGAAGGATGCAAACCATTTTAGACCGGAGTCTGTGACTCCTGCTACTTCTTTGAGGCGGGCGAGTAGAGTGTTGTGGTCCACTGTGTCAAATGCTGCACTGAGGTCTAATAGTACCAGGAGACATGATTCTCCGTCATCGGCTGCTTCGAGGGCATCATCCCATATTTTGAGAAGTGCTGTTTCTGTGCCATGCCCTGGGCGAAAGCCTGATTGCAGAGGATCCAGGAGTTGGTGTGTGTCCAGGTGGCGCTGTAGCTGTTGTACTACCGCTTTCTCCATAATCTTGGAGATGGTATTGAGGCTAGTTATTGGTCTGCGGTAGTTGGGGTCCTTAGGGTCGAGATTGGGTTTCTTTAGTAGGGGTTTGATGATACCTTCCTTGAGAGTGGTTGGCACAATCCCCTCTTTGAACGATTGATTTATGAGGTGTGTTATAGTAGGGGCCAGAATGTCGGAACATTCTTTCAGGAGTTTTGTGGGGATTATGTCGTTTGGAGATGTGCTGTCTCGAAGACTTCTCATGATGTTTCTAGTTGTGTCAATGGAGATTGGTGATAGAGATAGATCTGGTGGTTTTGTGATGTTCGTGTCGAGATCCTCTTCTTGCTTTGGGTGAGTTGTTTTTTTTTTTTGGTGAATTGATTTGCGAATATTGTCGATTTTGTCGATGAAGAACTTTGATAGCTCATTACAGAATTCTTGCGTATCGTTTGCTGGGGGCTCCAAGCAGGTAGGGTTCATTGATTGGGAGACTATTTTGAAGAGTTCCCGCGGTCGGTTTAAAGCAGTTGAGATGGTGTTTAATCAAATACATTGATTTCTTTCTACAGCCATCTGTACTTAAGATGCCGTCCCATTTAAAAGATACCAAGGATGTGATTAAACTGTTATCGAATGTTTCCTATTCTGGTGATCTCATCATGGCCACTGCGGACGTTGTGTCCCTTTATACCTGCATTCCACATCGTAAAGGTGTGGACGCGGTACATAGTTTTCTAAACAGGGATGCCTCCCTTGCTTCACCCCAGATAGACTTCATCGTTGATCTAATTGAGTTTGCAACGCAACACAATTATTTCTGGTTCGATGGAAAATCCTATCGCCAACATAAAGGGGTGGCTATGGGAGCAAATTTTGCTCCCAGCCTGGCCAACCTGTTCATGGCCAAGTGGGAGGAGGATGTCGTCTATGCCATGGAGAACCCACATCTTCTGTTGTGGGCCCGGTACATAGACGACATCCTCCTCCTGTGGACAGGTAGCCATGATGGTTTGGTTGATTTTTTGCAACCTTGAATAACAATGATAGGGGTATTGCCTTATCTTTTGAGGCTAGTGCCACTTCAATCCACTTTTTAGATCTTGTTATTGAAAGAACGGAACATACTTTCACATTCAGTACCTATTTCAAATCTACTGACAGGAACGGGTACATATCGACTGATAGTTGCCATCACAGTTCCTGGATCAAATCCGTTCCTAAAAGTCAGTTTTTACGACTGCGTAGGAACTGTACTGACCTTGATACTTTTAAGGTTCAGGCCACAACCTTGAAAGATAGGTTCTTGGAGAAGGGCTATAACTCTTTAGATTAGGTGATAAGGAGATAAGGAGATTGAGAATGCCTGTGCAATTGACCGTCAGATACTACTAGAGGATCAACCTCGACAATCTAATGACGAATTTAAATGGTCATTTCTGACGTCTTTTTCCATGCAGCACAAGCATGTTAAGAAAATCTTTGAAAGCCACTAGGATGTTTTGAAAACGGATAAAATCTTAGGACCTTTGTTGCCCAAGACCCCGAAGGTGTTTTTAAAGGTGTTCCATCTCTTCGGAATAAGTTGGCACCTAATGTCATCAATCCACCAGGGAAACCATCCTTCTTTCATGATTGGGTTGGATTTTATCCCTGCAAAAAGTGCTTGGTCTGCAAGTTTAACACCTGTGGCAGAAAGGCCAGTCATAGTTTTTCTTCCACTGTAACCGGCCACACATATAGAATTAAACAATTTTGTACTTGTGCCACTACAGGAATAGTTTACCTCCTGACTTGCCCTATGCCCTAACATATCAATCTCATTAAAGCAGGTAGTACTAAACACACTGTCCCTAGGCACTACAGGGAAGTTCACGATCGGAACCCTGTGGGGACCCAGTTCCTCATTATTGATAGGTATGTGGCCCCCTGGCGGGGGGGGGGTCGACTCTTAGGGGTGTCTCCCGTTTAGAAACATATTGGATATGGGAGTTGGGGTCCCATTTTCCGCAGGGTATTAACGTGGAGTGGGACATCAACTCTTTTATCAATCAAGCTTAAGCACAATTATGATCTCTCCTTTGCAATTTAATTATTTGAAATCACTGTTATATTTTTACTACCTAAGTTGATTATTGGTCAAATTAATATATGATATGGAGTTTGGGTTAATTATTTGTCATTTCAATATGCGTATTGCTTTTTTGATATGAATGTAATTGATGCCCCCCATTGGCAGTGTCACTCTAAATTTCATGTTTATGATTCTATACTAAACACCAGTAGATGTTGGGGAGATGCCCTTGTATTATTTTTTAAGCTAATTTCATTCTGGGCATCACCCTTTTATATCATTTTATATTCCTAATATTTTATTATAAGTGCCCCGTTTTCATCACATTTATTTAAAGTTCATCTCTGCTGACACTCTGGAGGTTGTGGCCGGCCTCAGATTGAGGCTTGGTTCTACCTCGTGGAGTGCAGCGGTGCTTTATTCTCTTTATAGGTTGGGAAGTGTTGCTATCATGATAGTGAGGCTTGGAGAGCAGGCTGGTGTGCATTGACGCCGCACGTGCAGTGCGGAATGACGTCACGACGCTCTCCTGATATGATGTTTGATCATGTGGGCGGAGCACGGTGGCGTTGTTGTGCCCATACAGGAAGCGCAGCCCAGATATCCATAGTGAGGCTTGGCTTGTGTTCGTACCGTTTCCGGTAGACGGACCAGGCCAGTGCGCAGCTTATTATGTTTAAAACACTCCCAATTACCAATCTCCAACTTGAATTTTTGAGTCATGTGGTATAATGATCCCTGCCTCATATTTTTCGTTAACAATAGATAATAATCAGTCATCTTATGACCCTTAAAACCGGAAGTGACTTTCATTCTTTGCACTTCCCGTATGTGGACACTCCCAGTGGGGGTCATTTTCTGTTTATAGAGCGATGAGGTGAGGGTAAACCATACCCCAGATGACGGCTCCTTAGCTGAAACATGTCGGGTGGACCCCTCACGATTGCCGCTGTATGATATTTGTGCTATTTTTTTGATCTTCAATATGTGAGTCTGTTTTTTAACTTTTTTTTTGAGTTGTTTTTTTTCCATCACTGGCCATATACTACCCCCATAGACCTTTGGTGACGTTTTTTTCACTACTTTTTCACAAATTTGTACATACCCAATATGGACTGTTATGCTTTATGATTTTTTATTTTTATTTTTGAGGTGTTTGGTTCATGGAACCATCACGGGTTTCTCATTACTAGTCACTGGTATATTTGTTAACAAAGTACACTTATTGTTTACTTTTAATTTTTTTGTGATCAACACAGTGTGTATATTTTGTATCATCCATATTTATGGTCATATATATTTTATCAGCATTCACTTTATATATGCACTTATGTAATGTGATACACATGGTTGTGGATTATAGCGCTACACTTTTATTTCTATTGATGTTTTTTTTACCTTGAGTCTATAGGTGTGTTAGCTGCTATTCTACCTTTCTTTGGCCTAGCGCAGCGCTGTACTTATTTTTTATTATGGATTAATTACCTTACATTATATTATTATCCCAACTTATTGGGCATTATTTGTACACTGTTTATTTACTTTATTTATTGGGCAATTTTTGCACTTTATTATTGATGTAGCGCGGAATCATTATATGATTGTATGTACTTATGAGTGGAATGTGAACACTGTTAGATCCTGCTGCAGACGGCTTTTTCACTGTATGTGATTGCACTTTATTGCACGGTATGCACTTTGTTTATTTTAGCTTATGAGGGTTTCCCTCTTTATATTAATTAGGGGATCATCCTGAACACATTTTAGTAGCACGAGGGCTTTTCTACTTTTATTTTGCAGACTACTAGATGTGTAATGCATTTCTTGGGGACCGACTCTATCAGTATCAGCTTTAACTGAGGTGCAGGGTTTTAAGGCCTTGATTAATTTATTTGAAGAGTTTAACTCTTGACATTAAGTGTAAGTACATTCAAAGGCACCATATAGATATGGTTAAGATGAAGTAATGTCAGCAATTACAATAGAGACCATAAGCAGGCCATCCCCAGGAAGGGTGGGGCTAGGGGTGTGAAGAGGGAGGGGAACGGGGTAAGGAAAAAAGAGTATTTCAAGGTATAGCTACAAAGAAGTAGGGTATACCATGTCAAAGAGCACCAAAATAATTAAAAAAACTTATAAACATATAACCTGCCTGCTATGGACACCTGGAGCTGATGTAGGGGTTATGTTAAAAGGGAGAAAAAAAAGAAAAGAATTCTCTTGAAATAGCCCAGGAAGTTCGCCAGTTGACAGCAGCAGATCCTAGTTGGCGTGTGGGAAGGAAAGGTGCTGGGGCCATTGATAGAACCATGAGCATGTGAAAGAACAAGATATCAAAGCAGTTAACTATTCAATATTTTTAAAGTTAGAGGCAATATAATACATGCCCTAGAAAAAAGGAAGAGAAGGCACTTGCATAAAGTGAAATGTAAGATAAAAAAAGAAGACAAAACATAAGTAGGTTAAACCTATTACCTTGAGGCTTGGCCATATGTAGAAATACCCACACCTCTCACCCCACAGATGACACTTGTGAGATTAGCTATATAGTGAGTTCAATAAAATGTTATTGCTTACCTGGAAGCCTTGAGCTAATTTTTTTTAGGGGGGGGGGGAATTCCCATTAGCTATATATCACTGAATGGGCATAAGTTAGAAGAAAAAATGTATTGCAAACCTAAATACAGAACACAGCAGACGTGAGGATGTAAATCCATTCATGGAGCTAGAGGGTATTCAAAGGGCGAACCTAAGTTCACAACCAGTGACTGCAGAATAGATATAGAGTGGTGAACTTCTCCATTAGAAGGTCAGTTCAAGAAGATTTTCAGAGAGTTGGTGTTCTGCGCTTTTGGGTACCTCAATGTTTGTGATCAAGAGAGGCTGTATCCAATTTCATTGGGGAACAGGAGGCAGATCTTCTGACCCTCTGGAGGTGAGGTAGAAGTCAGTTGCAATTCTTGTAGGGTGGAATGGAGCTCTTTGGGTCCCTGGTAGGAAAAATGAATAGCAAAAGGAAAGCCCAGCTTATATGGAATGTGGTGTTGCATCAAGGTGTGGATTTGGGGCTTTATGGCTCTATCTTTATGGAGATGGTAGGGGGATCAAAACCAGTGAACAACTTAAGTAGGGACGGAAAGTATTCAGACCCCCCTAAATTTTTCACTCTTTGTTATATTGCAGCCATTTACTTAAATCATTTAAGTTCTTTTTTTTCCTCATTAATGTACACACAGCACCCCATATTGACAGAAAACACAGAATTGTTGACATTTTTGCAGAATTATTAAAAAAGAAAAACTGAAATATCACATGGTCCTAAGTATTCAGACCCTTTGCTCAGTATTTAGTAGAAGCACCCTTTTGATCTAATACAACCATGAGTCTTTTTGGGAAATATGCAACAAGTTTTTCACACCTGGATTTGGGGATCCTCTGCTATTCCTCCTTGCAGATCCTCTCCAGTTATGTCAGGTTGGATGGTAAACGTTGGTGGACAGTCATTTTTAGGTCTCTCCAGAGATGCTCAATTGGGTTTAAGTCAGGGCACTGGCTGAGCCATCCAAGAACAGTCACAGAGTTGTTGTGAAGCCACTCCTTTGTTATTTTAGCTGTGTGCTTAGGGTCATTGTCTAGTTGGAAGGTAAACCTTCGGCCCAGTCTGAGGTCCTGAGCACTCTGGAGAAGGTTTTCGTCCAGGATATGCCTGTACTTGGCCGCATTCATCTTTCCCTCGATTGCAACCAGTCGTCCTGTCCCTGCAGTTGAAACCCCCCCCACAGCATGATGCTGCCACCACCATGCTTCACTGTCGGGACTGTATTGGACAGGTGATGAGCAGTGCCTGGTTTTCTCCAGACATACCGCTTAGAATTAAGGACAAAAAGTTCTATCTTGGTCTCATCAGACCAAAGAATCTTATTTCTCACCATCTTGGATCCCATCAGGTGTTTTTTTAGCAAACTCCATGCGGGCTTTCATGTGTCTTGCACTGAGGAGAGGCTTCCGTCAGGCCACTCTGCCATAAAGCCCTGACTGCTGGAGAGCTGCAGTGATGGTTGACTTTCTACAACTTTCTCCCGACTGCATCTCTGGAGCTCAGCCACAGTGATCTTTGGGTTCTTCTTTACCTCTCTCACCAAGGCTCTTCTCCCCCGATAGCTCAGTTTGGCCAGACGGCCAGCTCTAGGTAGGGTTCTGGTCATCCCAAACGTCTTCCATTTAAGGATTATGGAGGCCACTGTGCTCTTAGGAACCTTAAGTGCAGCAGAATTTTTTTGGTAACCTAGGCCAGATCTGTGCCTTGTTACAATTCTGTCTCTGAGCTCTTCAGGCAGTTCCTTTGACCTCATGATTCTCATTTGCTCTGACATGCACTGTGAGCTGTAAGGTCTTATATAGACAGGTGTGTGGCTTTCCTAATCAAGTCCAATCAGTATAATCAAACACGGCTGGACTCAAATGAAGGTGCAGAACCATCTCAAGGATGATCAGAAGAAATGGACAGCATCTGAATAAAATATATGAGTGTCACAGCAAAGGGTCGGAATACTTAGGACCATGTGATATTTCAGTTTTTCTTTTTTAATAAATCTGCAAAAATGTCAACAATTCAGTGTTTTTCTGTCAATGTGAGGTGCTGTGCGTACATTAATGAGGAAATGAACTTAAATGATTTTAGCAAATGGCTGCAATATAACAAAGAGTGAACAATTTAAGAGGGTCTGAATACTTTCCAACCCCACTGTATACTTATATATAGCCTTGAAAAGTAAAATAATCATTCTTGTGTGCCACAGATTACAGTTATACCTTATATGCGAAAATAGTGTAGTTTCCCAATTATATCCTTTGGGGAACCATTTGTTTTCTGGTGGGTGAGAGCCCGGTGTACTCAAACAAACTCAAGCCTCTCAATGGGAGTCAAGGGTGACAATTCATTAAATAAGGCAATAATAGTATATTGGAGGTCCTGTACAGACATAAGGATACTGCCGATGTGTAGATTAGAGTGCTTGGACCTGTTTTCAAAGTCTTCCTGCTGTGACTGGAGAATTAAGTTTTCTTTTTTGACAGTCTCCAACCCACAATCATTGCCCTGTGTAGTCATCTGTAGGTCATCCACTTGCTGGTCTAGCTATACACTGCCCAAGTTCACAGATTTAATGGGAATAACGCCCTGTATTTGATCAGATGTGCTTTTAAGGGCTTTCTGCTAAATCTCTCAAACTGCTCCAGCAGGCAGGACTGTAAAAATCCCTCTCCTAGGGCAGGAAAAGTGTTGCAGAGGTCCGGGTCTGATTCACCCTCTTCCCCTACTGAAGGCTGTGTAGTCAGTAAGTGGCATTCTGTATTGGTGCTGCTGATGGGAGGAGCTGCCATCTTTACAGTGGCCCGAGCCTGGATGTCCTTAATAGGATCCAGCTTGGGATTAGTTCGTGTGCCATTTAGCACCATCCTGCCAGCTGCCATAACCTTCTGAAGGGCTGTGGAGCATGAAAGATGGGTATGCAGGTTAGCCCGCAGTGTTTTTTTAGGAGATGCGGAGCTCTACTCAAGCATGTCTGGCTCGGTGAACTGTGCATATGCACTCCCTCAAAAAACATGGATTTTTAGTTTGCATACATTGCAATACATGTTTAACTGGTTCCTGCCCGTCTTATGGGGGAATGGCGCCTGGGCCGTTCTATCATTGATCCGGGTGGACGTCATATGACTTCACGCATCACACGTGGCCACGGGCTGTGCAGCGGCACGATCTGTCACTTGTTACATCCATCAGACACAGCCAATGACTGATTACTGTACTGGCCCGCTGCTGGTACAATGTGACCGCTGTAACCAATCATAGCAGGTGATGACGGTTGTAAACAATGGATGGCTTCCTTTAAAGTGATCCATTGTGTACAATTGTGTTGCTAGCTGTAATTGGTCACAGTGATCTCATGGTACAGACTGGTCCAATCACGGCCCATCTGCACCATGTGATCACCTGTGGTCAATCACAGATAATCACAACAAAACAAACAATGAATTGATTTTATTCTGTAAAATGCTTGCATGTAGCAATTACATTTATTGTTATAAGCAAATATAATGTGAAAAAAAATACTGATCCAAAATCTAAATTTAACCACTTCCTGCCCAAGGTACATCCCAGGATGTCCTTGACTTTGCGCGGGTATATCTGAATGATGCCTGCAGCTACAGACATTACTCAGATATTAATAAATATATCAACGGATCCGCGCTCATAGACTGACTCACACCTGCAGCCCCCCTAGATAGGAAGGGAACACCTAAGTGATCCCCCAAGAAATATGAATCAAAGTATAGGGAGTGGCGCTGTATTAGGAGTGTAAATGAAAATTTAAATTTTTAAATTTTAATTTACACTCCTAACACAGCTCCACTCCCTATACTTTGATTCATATCACTCAGATATTGTCTTTTTCAGCCAGCGATTCCCTACACCATAAGAATGTTCATAACGACTGTTCCCCTGCTTGATCATTCTTAAGGGCGACGGGAGGAGACACCCCCCCTCCTGCCACCCTCTGGTGCTACTACTGACTCACCGCATCCATCGGTGAGTCAGAGACAGGATCCGCCGGCCCCGGATGGTAATCATAGAGATTTCCAGTGGACCAGATGGCCGGGCGTTATGTTATGATGTCACGCCCGGCCTCTGCATTCAAACGAATGGCGCCGCCTCGACTGGGAAGCTGAGATTGTTTATTTATTTTTTTTATTTCAGGCTTCCCAGCCTAGAGGTGAGATGTGGGGTCTTATTGACCCCATATGTCACTCTAAAGAGGACCGATGGTGCCATATTCCTATTACAAGGGATCTTTACAAACCACACATGTGAGGTATTGCCATGAACGTTAGAGCGAGAGAAATAATTCTAGCCCTAGACCTCCTCTGTAACTCAAAACATGTAACCAGTAAAAAATTTTAAAACGTGGCCTATGGGGATTTTTAAGTACCGAAGTTTGGCGCCATTCCACGAGCGTATGCAATTTTGAAGCGTGACATGTTAGATATCTATTTACTCAGCGGAACTTCATCTTTCACATTATACAAAAAAATTGGGCTGACTTTAATGTTTTTTTTTTTTCAATGCATGAAACTGTTTTTTTTTTAAAGTGTTCGAAAAATTGCTGCGCAAATACCGTGCGAGATAAAAAGTTGCAACGACTGCCATTGTATTCTCTAGGGTCTTTGCTAAAAAAATATATAATATTTGGGGGTTCTATGTAATTTTCTAGAAAAAAAATGATGAATTTTACATGGAGGAGGGAAATGTCAGAATTGGCCTGGAAAGGAAGTGGTTAAAAAAAAAATCGCAAAAACAAAAAAATTAAATATAATGAAAAAATGTAAAAATAAAAAAAAATTACATTTTTTTTGTACTGTCACCAGTCAGTGTCCTTGATCACCGCCATGCCCATTATATGATGACACTGTAGTGCACTGGTGACAGTATGTAAAAAAAAAATGGAATTTCTTCATTTTCTAAAAAATGAAGAACTTCAAAAACTTCAAAAAACTTGCCATACCTCTTACTAAATAGATTGAACTGTCTACATTCCAAACTGGGTCATTTGGAGGATATCTGTACTGTCCTGACATATTGGGCCTCAAGAAATGAGTTAGTTCATAAGTACATTAGGATTGATCAACGTTCAGATATATACCATTGTTTGTGTACTTTATAACTTTCCTACAGACTAAATTAAAAAAAAAAAAAAATATATATATATATATATATATATATATATATATATATATATATATATACTGATTTGGGTTATTTTCACCTAAAATTTCACCTTTGGCCTAAATTCATGAAAAAAAGATTATTTGTTTACAAAATTGTATAACAGAAACAAGAAGAAATGTGTTTTCTTTTCAAAATTTTCAGTATTTTTTCATTTATTTAGCAAAAAATAAAAAAACCTTGTGGTGATTAAATACAACCAAAAAAAAGCTCTATTTATGTAAACAAAATTATAAAAATTTAGTTTGGGTACAGTGTTGCATGACCACACAATTGTCATTCAAAGTGCAACAGTGCTGAAAGTGGAAAATTGGCCTGGGCAAGAAGGGAGTAAATGTGCCTGGTATTGAAGTGGCTAATCTGGTTAACTACATCAAAGTATACGCTTTCTGGCCTTATTGGTTTCAGATGTGGTCACTAACCTGCAATGCAATAGTATAACACAGTGGTTTTAAACTGTATTACACTATCTAGCATCTATTTCTTCCACATAATCTTTGTTGTACTAATTTTGGCAATGAGACAATTGTGAACCCCTGGTGAATCGGTCCCCAGCTGGTCACCTCTATGTCACTGATGTCCTTAACATTCAAGCGTTAGAGGTCTAGTGCTTTTGGTAAGAAGCTTATAAATACTGTATGTTGGTGGTGGAGCACAGCAGATGGCACAAGCCTGAAGTGTTTCTTCAGAGGATCTTCATACTTGATTCACCTATTTTACAACCACGTTACTTAAGCCACATATGTGGCTGTGCTGCATTGCCTGAGGTATCATTTGCTGTAGATGTCATGTAGTCTAATTTACCATAATGCTCTTAGACCCATTATCTTTTAGACTTTAGCTTTGATCTTGATTCCTGTATGATTGTCTCTTTACCCAAAATTGCACACATGGAATTTTAATTGTGTTTTTTTTTATTTAGAGAATTCTATTTTGCTCACAGGTTTGCATTGGAACCTAACTGATATCACATATCAATGTTTATATAAACATTGCACTAACTACCTCTATTTTCAAAGGCTATCAAACTTTCCTATTACATCTATTTGTATCCAAATATGACAGTGTGGTCCAAAAGGCTCCATTTAACCATTATGCCCAGTATACTCCATAATCTAACTTACCCTATCAGACCCACTCGTTCTCAAGTAATTAATCTCAGCTTAGCATATTGAAATTGGAGGGTGGGAAGCACCACTGAAAGAAAACATATAGTAAGGACTACAGAACTATAAAGAAGAGGTGTTAGATTTAAATTGGGCTTTAACATTTTCAGCAGTAGCTATAAAAAGACAGTAATCGAAATAATCTTTTTATTCATCCTTTAGGTGCTTTCTGTAGTTGCCCAGCAAATTCAGACAATTCAACGTGCTATATCAGAGCAAGTGCAAACCTTTGTGTTTGAAGGTACTGAAATATGTTTGGACTCATCATGCACAGTATTTATTACTATGAATCCTGGGTATGCAGGAAGAGCAGAACTGCCGGATAACTTAAAGGTAATCCATAGTATATTGTCAGTAGAAACTGAATAAACCTAATTTTATATAATATATATATATATATATATATATATATATATACACACACAGTGTTAAAAATAATTGTTTGCCCACTTACAAAGAAATGAAGGGTCTATAATTTAAAACGATACAAATGTTAAAAATTGAGTTGCAGTTCAGTGAGTAAATAAATATTTGATACCCAAGCAAAACATGACTTAGTACTTGGTGGAGAAAGCCTTGTTGGCAAGCACAGATGTAAGACATTTCTTGTAGTTAGTGACTATGTTTGCACGCATCTTAGAAGGGATTTTGGTCGTAGACAGCATTTTTCTTCCTCCAAACATGGCGAGTCTCCCTCATCAAGAAGGCACATGTACGATCATACCAATGAACATCTACTTGATTCAGAGAAGGATTGGGAGAAAGTGCTGTGGTCAGATGAGACCAAAATTGAACTCTTTGGCAATAACTTGACTCGCCATGTTTGGAGGAAGAAAAATGCTGGCTATGACCTTAAGAACACCATCCCTACAGTCAAGCATGGAGGTGGAAGCATGATGCTTTGGGGCTATTTCTCTGATAAAGATACAAGCTGATTTTGCCGCATTGAGCGGCCAATAGATGGGGCCATGTATTTTAAAATCTTGGATGAGAACCTTCTTCCCTCAGCCAAAACACTGAAGATGGGTCCTGGATGGGTCTTCCAACATGACAATGACCCAAAACATACCTCCAAGGCAACAAAGGAGTGGCTCAAGAAGAAACACATTAAGGTCATGGAGTGACCTAGGCAGTCCCCAGACCCTAATCTTATAGAAAATGTATGAAACTTCGAGTTGCCAAAAGACAACCAAGAAACCTTAAGGATTTAGAGAAGATCTGTAAAGAAGAATGGACCAAAATCCCTCCTGAGATGTGTGCAAACCTGGTCACCAACTACAAGAAATGTCTTACCTCTGTGCTTGCCAACAAGGGTTTCTCCACCAAGTACTAAGTCACGTTTTGCTTGGGGATCAAATATTTACTGTATTTTACTCAATGAACTGCAACTTCATTTCGAGCATTTGTTTTGTGTGTTTTTCTGGATTTTTGATTGATATTATGTCTCTATTATTTAAAATACACCTACTGTATGATTATAAAGTATATTATACAATGTAAAGTAGTCAGTAAACAGCTTGTATAACAGTGTAAATTTGTTGTCCTCTCAAAATAACTCAATACACAGCCATTCATGTCTAAACCTCTGACAACAAAAGTGCGTAGACCCCTAAGTAAATAATGTCCAAATTGGGCCCAAAGTTTCAATATTTTGTGTGGCCACCATTATTTTCCAGCACAGCCTCAATCCTCTTGGGCATGGAGTTCACCAGAGCTTCACAGGCTGCTACTGGAGTCCTCTTATACTCCTCCATGAAGACATCACAGAGCTGGTGGATGTTAGCGACCTTGTACTTCTCCACCTGTCATTTGAGGTTGCCCCGCAGATGCTCAATAGGATTTAGGTCTAGAGCCATGCTTGGCCAGTCGATCACCTTTACCCTCAGCTTCTTTAGCAAGGCAGTAGTCATCTTGGAGGTTTGTTTAGAGTTGTTATGTTGGACTACTGCCCTGTGGCCCAGTCTCCGAAGGGAGGGGATCATGCTCTGCTTCAGTATGTCACAGTACATGTTGACATTCATGGTTCCCTCAATGAACTGTAACTCCCCAGTGGCAGAAGCACTTATGCAGCCCCAGACCATGACATTCCCACCACCATGCTTGACTGTAGGCAAGACACACTTGTTTTTGTACTCCTCACGGGGTTGCCACAACACACGCTTGACGTCATCTGAACCAAATAAGTTTATCTTGGTCTCATCAGAACACAGGACGTGGTATCAGTAATCCATGTCCTTAGTCTGCTTGTCTTCAGCAAACTGTTTGAGGGCTTTCTTGTGCATCATCTTTAGAAGGAGTTTCATTCTGCCACAGTGTGCGGCGTATGCTCTGAGCACTGACAGGCTGACTGCCCACCCCTTCAACCTCTGCAGCATTGCTGGCAGCACTCATACGTCTATTTCCCAAAGACAACCTCTGGATATGACGCTGATCATGTGCACTCAGCTTCTTTGGTCGACCATGGCGAGGCCTGTTCTGAGTGAAACCTGTCCTGTTAAACCGCTGTATGGTCTTGTCCACCGTGCTGCAGCACAGTTTCAAGGTCTTGGCAATATTCTTATAGCCTTGGCCATCTTTATGTAGAGCAACAATTCTTTTTTTCAGATCTTCAGAGAGTTCTTTGCCAAGAGGTGCCATGTTGAACTTCCAGTGACCAGTATGAGAGAGTGAGAGCGATAACACCAAATTTAACACATCTGCTCCCCATTCACACCTGAGACCCTGTAACATTAACAAGTCACATTACACCGGAGAGGAAAAATGGCTAATTGGGCCCAATTTGGACATTTTCACTTAGGGCTGTACTCACTTTTGTTGCCAGCG
This sequence comes from Lithobates clamitans, assembly GCA_037952925.1. Classification (NCBI taxonomy): domain Eukaryota; kingdom Metazoa; phylum Chordata; class Amphibia; order Anura; family Ranidae; genus Lithobates; species Lithobates clamitans. Next base: position 4,860,883 of record JBBGZY010000656.1, read on the forward strand.
GTTTAGACATTAATGACTGTGTGTTGAGTTCTTTTGAGGGGACAGCCAATTTACACTGTTACACAAGCTGTACACTCACTACTTTACATTGTAGCAAAGTGTCATTTCTTCAGTGTTGTCACATTTTGTAAATAAAATATTTACAAAAATGTGAGGGCTGTACTCACTTTTGTGAGATACTGTGTATATACAGTGGGGACGGAAAGTATTCAGACCCCCTTAATTTTTTCAATTCTTTGTTATATTGCAGCCATTTGCTAAAATCATTTAAGTTCATTTTTTTTCCTCATTAATGTACAGGCAGCACCCCATATTGACAGAAAAACACAGAATTGTTGACATTTTTGCAGATTTATTAAAAAAGAAAAGCTGAAATATCACATGGTCCTAAGTATTCAGACCCTTTGCTCGGTATTTAGTAGAAGCACCATTTTGATCTACTACAGCCATGAGTCTTTTTGGGAAATATGCAACAAGTTTTTCACACCTGGATTTGGGGATCCTCTGCCATTCCTCCTTGCAGATTTTCTCCAGTTATGTCAGGTTGGATGGTAAACGTAGGTGGACAGCCATTTTTAGGTCTCTCCAGAGATGCTCAATTGGGTTTAAGTCAGGGCTCTGACTGGGCCATTCAAGAACAGTCACAGAGTTGTTGTAAAGCCACTCCTTCATTATTTTAGCTGTGTCCTTAGGGTCATTGTCTTGTTGGAAGTTAAACCTTCAGCCCAGTCTAAGGTCCTGAGCACTCTGGAGAAGATTTTCTTCCAGGATATCCCTGTACTTGGTCGCATTCATCTTTCCCTCGATTGCAACCAGTCGTCCTGTTCCTGCAGCTGAAAAACACCCCCATAGCATAAAGCTGCCACCACCATGCTTCACTGTTGGGACTGTATTGGACAGGTGATGAGCAGTGCCTGGTTTTCTCCACACATACCGCTTAGAATTAAGGACAAAAAGTACTATCGTGGTCTCATCAGGCCAGAGAATCTTATTTTTCACCATCTTGGAGTCCTTCAGGTATTTTTTTTAGCAAACTCCATGTGGGCTTTCATGTGCCTTGCACTGAGGTGAGGCTTTTGTCGGACCAAAAAGCCCCAACTGGTGGAGGGCTGCAGTGATGGTTGACTTTCTACAACTTTCTTCGATCTCCCGACTGCATCTCTGGAGCTCAGCCAGAGTGATCTTTGAGTTTTTCTTTACCTCTCTCACCAAGGCTCTTCTCCCCCGATAGCTCAGTTTGGCCGGACGGCCAGCTCTAGGAAGGGTTCTGGTCATCCCAAACGTCTTCCATTTAAGGATTATGGAGGCCACTGTGCTCTTAGGAACCTTAAGTGCAGCAGAAATGTTTTATAACCTTGGCAAGATCTGTGCCTTGCCACAATTCTGTCTCTGAGCTCTTCAGGCAGTTCATTTGACCTCATGATTCTCATTTGCTCTGACATGCACTGTGAGCTGTAAGGTCTTATATGGACAGGTGTGTGGCTTTCCTAATCAGGTCCAATCAGTATAATCAAACACAGCTGGACTCAATTGAAGGTGTAGAACCATCTCAAGGATGATCAGAAGAAATGGACAGCACCTGAGTTAAATATATGAGTGTCACAGCAAAGGGTCTTTCTTTTTAATAAATCTGCAAAAAGTCAACAATTCTGTGTTTTTCTGTCAATATGGGGTGCTGTGTGTACATTAATGAGGAAAAAAAATGAACGATTTTAGCAAATGGCTGCAATATAACAAAGAGTGAAAAATTTAAGGGGGTCTGAATACTTTCCATCCCCACTGTATGTATATATATATATATATATATATATATATATATATATATATATATATATATTTGTATAAAGAATTGACATGTGTGTAGAGAATGTACATCCTGTCAGAGAAGATCTTTTCAGGCTAAGCTGCTCATTTTACCCTTTTTTTTTTTATAAAAATGTAAGAATGTGATTCTCAGATGCCTGATTAATATTATATTTGGTTTGAGGTTTATACAATCTCAAGCGGCGTACACACGGTCAGACTTTTTGACCGGACTGGTCCGACGGACCGAGTCCGGCGGACAATCCGATCGTGTGTGGGCTTCATCGAACCTTCAGCGGACTTTTCCAGTCAAAAATCTGACGGACTTTAGATTTGGAACATGCTTCAAATCTTTACATCATAACTCCGCCGGACCCAGAAATCTGCTGGCCTGTATACTAATCCGACAGACAAAAGACGACGGTTGGGCAGCTATTGGCTACTGGCTATCAACTTCCTTATTTTAGTCCGGTGTACGTCATCACATACGAATCCATCAGACTTTGGTGTGGTCATGTGTAGGCAAGTCCGTTCGTAAAAAGTCTGTTGGAAGTCTGTCAAAAGTCCGTTGAAAGTCAGTCAGAAAGTCCGTCGGACTAGTCCGGTTGAAAAGTCCGACCGTGTGTACGCGGCTTCAGAGTTCTGTGTCTGAGGTGTTTCAGTGGGTTATTACTGCACATGTATTAGATGGCCAATCTCTGAGAAGTTTAGTTCCAGTGGGTTGGGCCAGAAACCGATACATATGATTATTAACATTCTGGAAGGGTCTTTTGTGTATAGTACTTTTGAGGATGAAGTGTTAGTGATAAGTTCTAAATCTTTGTAACTTGGTGCTCAAGGTTTGAGTAGATAGAAAGAAGCCTAAATAATGCTGGCCATACACTATACAAAAAATCGGCTGAACCCATTTTCTAAAAATGAACATTCGGCCGTGAGCGCAAACGATAGTGACATCATGTAATGACCAATAATTAATTCAGTGAACATAAATGGCCAAAAACAAAGGGACTGTTTAAATGACTGAATTTCAGACGATTTTTCGTATAGTTTATTAGGTTGTTGAGAGACAAGATGGTCTTTAGGAAGAGACAAGATTGCTCGATAGACAAGATTGTTGAGAGACAAGATTGCTGAGGACAATAGACATAGTAGAACCTCCTCTGGCTGACCTGGCTGCAGTTATACACCTGAGCAAAAAATCCACATTACTTTACTACAGGGGGTTTTGATAGCCTTTTGTTAACACCAGGCTGGTGTTCCCCTAGTGGAAAGTCAAGCTAGATACACAGGGCCATATTATTCTGATACCTGTCAGCATTTAGTCTTTGTTTCAGGGGGCAATTAAAAAATAATCACAGAGCACTCAATCAAAACAGGGTATTAAAACTGACATGTTAAACTATTGTATGGCAAAGGCCTTAAAGGTGATGTCAGTTTTATCTTGAAATAAGAAGAAACTAGGTGCTATGGATGCTGGAAATGTGTTTGTGATATTTGTTACCTAATTAACAGTTTTTTCTCAGCATGAAACACAACATTTAATTGATAATTTTATGTTCGATTAAATTTATGGCTAGTGAATGCGTAGAGATCCATTATACTAATACCAGTCTGGGTGGATTCATAAAATAAAAAGGGGGCTGTGTATACAAAAAATTAAGCAGATGCAACAAATGTAACAAATGCATACGCTGAAAATTTAACAAATGTAACTAGCAAAGATACCAATTCAGTAAAATAACTAAAAACTATCATATAAAGTGTTCCCAAAGTCACAAAAAGCTAAATACGCTTATACAGTATAACAGATTATTACATATACATAACTGTACAAATAATTCAGTCAACTGTCTTTTTACCAAATGTACAATAATTGTGATAGAAAAGCATAAATATTATAGCAAAAAGGAAAAATGAGCAAAATGTCATCTCAAATAAGACTTTCTTATTTAAATTGTAGCAACTGGAACACAACACATGCACAAATAAAAAAACTGAAACATTTACAAAGATTTATACACAACACACAGGAAAGACATACAAAACCCAGCCCGAATTGTCAGTAAAAAGTATTGCACCAGGTGGCATATCAAGGTGTAATACTCCTATATTAAAGCCAATTGATTCAGCCCTTATTTTTTTCGACATTCATAGAGGGGTGCTTTGAAACAGTCTCTACTCAAAAAATTGACACACCTCTTAAAGCTCTGGTGCAGACAAGTAAGCTGCTCTCTCTTGCCTTATAGGCTTGTTTGAAGATGCTTTTGATACCTTCACACAAATGAGGTTGACTGGAAAAAAGAAAAGCCTATGCCAAACATGTTTACTTAAAGCCGAGGTCCACCCTAAAATAAAAAATGACATTAAAAGTCTACAAAAAATATATAAAAAAAATTTGAAACATTTTTTTTTTTTAACTTACCAGAAACCCCTGTTGCTAGGCAGTCTTCCTAATCTGCCTCTTCCTATTCCGCGGTGCTGTTCTGTCACTTCCTCCTCTTCGGTGAGCTGGCCCGTTGTATTCTGGGACATGTGTGTGGCCAAGCCGCAAAGCTCCACTGCCTGTTTCCCTTAGTTAGGATGGCGGATCGGGGGGCCAACATCGCAGGCTTGCTGGACAGGTAAGTGCCCTTATTAAAAGTCAGCAGCTACAGTGTTTGTAGTTTCTGACTTTTTTTTTTTTTAACTGGCCGGCCCTCCACTTTAAAGTGGAGCTAAACTCAAAAAGTGAAGATTCGCTCTGTTATAGGAAACATTAAAGTAGGATTCAACTCCCATGTATGATTTTTACCTATAGATAAGCCTATAAAGCTTACCTATAGGTTCAGTAAATATCTCCTAAACGTGTACCGTTTAGGAGATATTTACTTTAGATGCAGCCATTGACATGACAGGCGCATGTGCTCTGAAGGAACGGCATGGGTATGCTCCGTAAACAGTGACTCCTGCGCACATGAGTGTCGTCATCGCCAGCTCGGCCGTTCATGAAGCCCATGAACCCGCAAGACCGGGTGAGGATTGAAGTGCCTTCAGCAGTGAAGGCGCACCGCTGAAGGGCTTTGTTTTCAGGTAAGTTTATCAAATATGCGATGCATATCAGCCTATTATGACCTAAACTGCCCGGTGCCTATTTTTATTTATCTTTTTAAGCAGTTTTCTACCACTTTAAAAAATGTTAAATGTGCCTACACAGTACACTGATAAATCTACTTGTTCTTTTGAACTCCCTCTGAAAAACAGCAGCGCACTTCCTGCTAAAGCCGGGTACACAGTAACAGTTTTTTCAGGGGGACAGCCCCCCCGCCAGAACACTTCAACCAGCGCTCTCTGCTAAGAGTGCTAATCGGGAGTTGGTTGGCTTCTGTCAGATAGACCCCCATACACACGGGTCAAATGTTGGACTTTTTTTTGAACCGGCCCATTGTCTTCCAACATTTGGCCCATGCTTAAGTGTGCGTTTCTAGGCAATTCTCTGTCGACAGTCTTATATCTATACTGTATATATGAGTTGAGATCTAAGGTACTGCTGCTTCTGACTGCTAGTCTCATAAGATTTGGAGTGAGATTTGGTAATGACACTGCTGTGCTGCTCACTGTTCTCCTTGGGGGATGCTCTGAAATGAATAAACAAAGCCCTGGGGGCTTGATTATGGCTGATTACAGGAGAGTATATCTTAGCCCTGTGTCAGCCAGCAGTGACGTAATTACATTGCGTACAGAACTACAGTAGGGGATGTTACCAGTGACCAGTGGCCTAGGACAGGAGAAATGGCACCGCTGGACTTACAGAAAACTAGGGCTTTAGAGCCCTTATGCATGATTTGTGTAATTAATTCTCGATACCTGTAGCACTGGATGCAATAATAAGATAAGGTTGACTGAAGGTAAGAAACTTCCATTTTTAAAAGGGCTACAAAGTTTTCAAGGTTTTTCAAATGTAATTTATCATAATGAAGCTTACAGCAGTAGTAAACTGCAAAAAACAAACAAAAAAACACAATTCCCCAGAGCATAATATGTATTGCATACTAGCACATTTTAAAAGACTTACGTTAAAACAAAGCCTTCCAGCGGCACACTTTCACCGCTGACAGGGCTTCTAGCTTCACACGGTCTTCCTTTCGGGTTCATGGATTCTGGCCATTTGAATCACAGCCATGGCACAGCTCTCTCAATGGACAGAATGTCATCCATTGGGAGGCCAGTGTGCAAGTCCCGGTGACGTTACCATCTGCGAGCTGTTATAGGCTTTCTAAAAAACAAACAAACTCTTGCGAGCTACCATGTGAAAAATGATAATTAGAGATGATTAAAGGACAGCTGTTAGCATTGACCACGTCTGATATGCTCGTGCCAAATAAGAATTTATACCAATATAATGCTGCGCTATCCAAATGTAATCAAATGATAATCGTACTAAATCCTAATTTTACTGACTGCAGTTAAATATTGGTGGTGAGATATTCTATTCCTATTCCAATCTTCCAAGGATCTGAATGCTGACCATAAACCCAGAGGTGGTTTAAAAGTATGGTTTGACCGAGCTTAGGTGCAAGGTCACATGCTCTAAGATGAGCGTATACACCAAAGGGGGAGCACAAGAGTGGACACGGGCAATTTACTGTTATATCATCTGTTTTATCATCTGCAATGAGCACCAGAAGAATGGAGTAATTATGAATGGACTTTACGTTGTGATTTTGTGGACACAGATTAATGCATGAATTAGTTTGACACAAGAGCACTTTAAACACGGTTCACTTTATTTCTATATTGATTATTGTATATTGATGCACTTTTATATAGATTTATGTAAATTACAGGTTGTCACTGCAATTATCGCATTTATCTCAATTATCACACAGGGTTGCACATTACTCTGTTGCATATGAGTGCAACATGTGGATATAGATGTGTGTATGCTACACAGGCTGACATTGGGAGTATCACATGTATATTGATGCACTTTTTTATATAGATTTATGTAAATTATAGGTTGTCACTGCAATTATCGCACAGGGTTGCATATTACTCTGTTGCATATGAATGGAACATGTGGATATAGAGGTGTGTATGCTACACAGGTTGACATTGGGAGTATCGCATAGGATTGCAATTTTTAATTGTTTATGATAGCAATTTTAATCGCATAAGACCAGTCCGGTCGGAAAGTCCACCCGTGTGTACACGGAATTACAGACCACTTTGACCTACAGGTAAGCCTAGATTAAGGCTTACCTGTAGGTCCAAGAAATATCTCCTAAACCTACACGGTTTAGGGGATATTTGCAAAAAGACAGACACCGCTGTCTATGGCGCATGCGCCAAAGACAGCGGTGCACAGGCGCACTGAGCTTGCCGCTGCTAACGGCGATATGCTGTTAGTGGCGGCTCTAGTGCGCATGCGCGGGAGTGACGTAATCACGGCTCTGGCCAATCACAGCGCCGGAGCCACAATACCTGGAAAGAAGATGGATGCTCCGTAGCAGAGGGGACAGCGGTGACATCGCAGGCTCCTGTGTCAGGTAAGTGACACATAATGGGCTACTATGCGATGCATAGTAGCCCATTATGCTTTACCTTTGCAGGGAAACAAAGAGGAAATAAACCCATCAGGGTTTATTTCCTCTTTAATAGACTCTGCTTCACTGCATTGGAGTGGGTATGCAGGACAGAATAACAGCAGCTTTGCAAGGAGAATATTAGCTTCATCTCAACCAGGTATAAAATGGTATGACAGATGCAACCTTTGGATGGCCATAATTTTAAATAAAGGCATCAATGTCTTTAAACAAAATAGTGTCCAGTCACAGTTTTGGATTTTGACACAAAACAATGCCTTTCCAACACACAGTTGTTTATTTATAAAGGCTGAAAATGTAAAGTGTTTTCCAGGAAACATACTAAGTAAGTCCAAATATTGGAACAGTTGTACTGTACATCTGTTAATATGCATACCCTTGTGAGTTGGCTGTCCTTCTGTGACTAGTTTTCAAGTCATCTCCAGGTTGTTCCCATTAGACCCAAAACTAAGCTTCTCTTCATTAGAACACAGCTTTCAATTTAAATTTTAATTAGAACAGACATCCAGGATACTTACAAATCTGCTTACTTTTCAAAATACCTTTTGGTGAGTAATAATTTTTTATGCGATATTAGAAATCTACATGGTGTTTCTTAGTGCTTGTGTGGTGTGTTCTGTTTTTTGCATGGGAAACAAGTTTAAAATATAAGTATAATATTATAATAGTATAATATAATAATACGTATATTAATAAGTATATTAAGAATAAATATATTAATAAGTATAATAATATAATAGTATAATAAAACTCTTATTTATGGCAGACGTTTCAGTTATACATTATAGGCTCTCTGACTTTAATTAGGAGTATGTATTGCTTTAAAGATTATATTTAGAGGTTGACTTAGTAAAGGCCAGTTGCTTTGGAAGGGGATTTTTTCTTTTATATCATAGCTTATTAAATTAAGTGAAGCTCTACTTACTTTTATCATCCAATATTGGGCAAGCAAAAATACAGTTTTGTTTTTATTATGTTATTATTTTTTCTTTCTAACATACTGTCACCAGAGCAAACTCAGTGTCACTATGATGGCATTTTACTGCTATAAGTGGTGGTGACATTGTACTGCTGTGGTACAATGGTACAGGGAGTAGAAGCTCTGATATCACTGTATGTCAGTGCAGCCATTCATTGTCTTTGATCACTGTCACAGCAGTACAATATCACCAGACCAGTGCAGTCTGTTACAATGTCCATGATCATTGCCACACCAGTCCCGGTATCACCTTATGGCCTTGTTCAAATGTGCAGTGCTCCCTGAAGAGTGATCTGTGTTTAAATTGCTCTTCACAGAGGATTTGACAGGTGGTGAGGAGGTGTTGTATTCAGTGGTGTATTTAGGTTTTGTGCTGCCCTAGGCCTGACTAAACTCATGCACCCCCCTAATTTAAATACGACCCACCCCTTGCTGCCGAGGCTACACCCCTTCCTGTTTAAGACCCGCCCTATCATCTGTAAACCACACCCCTTCCTCTTTAGGCTCATTTGGCACCTTTCAGGGGGGAGGGGGGAACAGGTACCCTTCCCCACTCCCTGGGGACTGCAACTAAATGTGGACTGTTTAAAGGGTTTACATTGATTTTAGCATGCATGGAGCACTTTGCACATGCCAGTGGCGGCTGGTGCTCAAAATTTTTGGGGGGTGCAAACAAACTAAGAAATTCAGAAAAAAAAAGACATCAATTGCAGCCTCACTGTGCCCCATCAAATGCAGCCACTGTTCCATCAAACGCAGCCACTGTGCCCACCAAAAGCAGCCACTGTGCCCACCAAACGCAACCACTGTGCCCATCAATTGCAGCCACTGTGCCCACCAAACGCAGACACTGTGCCCCATCAAACGCAGCCACTGTGCCCACCAAATGCAGACACTGTGCCCCACCAAATGCAGCCACTGTGCCCATCAATTGCAGCCACTGTGCCATCAAACGCAGCCACTGTGTCATCAAACGCAGCCACTGTGCCATCAAATGCAGCCACTGTGCCCACCAAACACAGCCACTGTGCCCATCAATTGCAGCCACTGTGCCCACCAAACGCAGCCACTGTGCCCACCAAACGCAGCCACTCTGCCCACCAAACGCAGCCACTGTGCCCACCAAATGCAGCCACTGTGCCCATCATTTGCAGCCAATGTGCCATCAAATGCAGCCATTGTGCCCCATCAAACGCTGTCACTGTGCCCCATCAATTGCAGCCACTGTGCCTTTAAACGCAGCCATTGTGCCCCATCAAACGCTGTCACTGTGCCCCATCATTTGCAGCCACTGTGCCTTTAAACGCAGCTATTGTGCCCCATCAAACGCTGTCACTGTGCCCCATCATTTGCAGCCACTGTGCCTTTAAACACAGCCATTGTGCCCCATCAAACGCTGTCACTGTGCCCCATCATTTGCAGCCACTGTGCCTTTAAACGCAGCCATTGTGCCCCATCAAAAGCTGTCACTGTGCCCCATCATTTGCAGCCACTGTGCCTTTAAACACAGCCATTGTGCCCCATCAAACGCTGTCACTGTGCCCCATCATTTGCAGCCACTGTGTCTTTAAACGCAGCCATTGTGCCCCATCAAACGCTGTCACTGTGCCCCATCAATTGCAGCCACTGTGCCTTTAAACGCAGCTATTGTGCCCCATTAAACGCTGTCACTGTGCCCCATCATTTGCAACCACTGTGCCTTTAAACGCAGCCATTGTGCCCCATCAAACGTGTCACTGTGCCCATCATTTGCAGCCACTGTGCCTTTAAACGCAGCCATTGTGCCCCATCAAACGCTGTCATTGTGCCCCATCATTTGCAGCCACTGTGCCTTTAAACGCAGCCATTGTGCCCCATCAAACGCTGTCACTGTGCCCCATCATTTGCAGCCACTGTGCCTTTAAACGCAGCCATTGTGCCCCATCAAACGTGTCACTGTGCCCATCATTTGCAGCCACTGTGCCTTTAAACGCAGCCATTGTGCCCCATCAAACGCTGTCACTGTGCCCCATCATTTGCAGCCACTGTGCCTTTAAACACAGCCATTGTGCCCCATCAAACACTGTCACTGTGCCCCATCATTTGCAGCCACTGTGCCTTTAAACGCAGCCATTGTGCCCCATCAAACGTGTCACTGTGCCCATCATTTGCAGCCACTGTGCCTTTAAACGCAGCTATTGTGCCCCATCAAATGCTATCACTGTGCCCCATCAATTGCAGCCACTGTGCCTTTAAACGCAGCCATTGTGCCCCATCAAACGCTGTCACTGTGCCCCATCATTTGCAGCCACTGTGCCTTTAAACGCAGCTATTGTGCCCCATCAAACGCTGTCACTGTGCCCCATCATTTGCAGCCACTGTGCCTTTAAACGCAGCCATTGTGCCCCATCAAACGCTGTCACTGTGCCCCATCATTTGCAGCCACTGTGCCTTTAAACGCAGCCATTGTGCCCCATCAAACGTGTCACTGTGCCCATCATTTGCAGCCACTGTGCCTTTAAACGCAACCATTGTGCCCCATCAAACGCTGTCACTGTGCCCCATCATTTGCAGCCACTGTGCCTTTAAACACAGCCATTGTGCCCCATCAAGCGCTGTCACTGTGCCCCATCATTTGCAGCCACTGTGCCTTTAAACGCAGCCATTGTGCCCCATCAAACGTGTCACTGTGCCCATCATTTGCAGCCACTGTGCCTTTAAACGCAGCCATTGTGCCCCATCAAATGCTGTCACTGTGCCCCATCAATTGCAGCCACTGTGCCTTTAAACGCAGCCATTGTGCCCCATCAAACGCTGTCACTGTGCCCCATCATTTGCAGCCACTGTGCCTTTAAACGCAGCTATTGTGCCCATCAAACGCTGTCACTGTGCCCCATCATTTGCAGCCACTGTGCCTTTAAACGCAGCCATTGTGCCCCATCAAACGCTGTCACTGTGCCCCATCATTTGCAGCCACTGTGCCTTTAAAAACAGCCATTGTGCCCCATCAAAAGCTGTCACTGTGCCCCATCATTTGCAGCCACTGTGCCTTTAAACGCAGCCATTGTGCCCCATCAAACGCTGTCACTGTGCCCCATCATTTGCAGCCACTGTGCCTTTAAACGCAGCCATTGTGCCCCATCAAACGCTGTCACTGTGCCCCATCAATTGCAGCCACTGTGCCTTTAAACGCAGCTATTGTGCCCCATCAAACGCTGTCACTGTGCCCCATCATTTGCAGCCACTGTGCCTTTAAACACAGCCATTGTGCCCCATCAAACGTGTCACTGTGCCCATCATTTGCAGCCACTGTGCCTTTAAACGCAGTCATTGTGCCCCATCAAACGCTGTCACTGTGCCCCATCATTTGCAGCCACTGTGCCTTTAAACGCAGCCATTGTGCCCCATCAAACGCTGTCACTGTGCCCCATCATTTGCAGCCACTGTGCCTTTAAACGCAGCCATTGTGCCCCATCAAACGTGTCACTGTGCCCATCATTTGCAGCCACTGTGCCTTTAAACGCAGCCATTGTGCCCCTTCAAACGCTGTCACTGTGCCCCATCATTTGCATCCACTGTGCCTTTAAACGCAGCCATTGTGCCCCATCAAACGCTGTCACTGTGCCCCATCATTTGCAGCCACTGTGCCTTTAAATGCAGCCATTGTGCCCCATCAAACGTGTCACTGTGCCCATCATTTGCAGCCACTGTGCCTTTAAACGCAGCCATTGTGCCCCATCAAACGCTGTCACTGTGCCCCATCAATTGCAGCCACTGTGCCTTTAAACGCAGCCATTGTGCCACATCAAACGCTGTCACTGTGCCCCATAATTTGCAGCCACTGTGCCTTTAAACGCAGCTATTGTGCCCCATCAGACGCTGTCACTGTGCCCCACCATTTGCAGCCACTGTGCCTTTAAACGCAGCCATTGTGCCCCATCAAACGCTGTCACTGTGTCCCATCAATTGCAGCCACTGTGCCTTTAAATGCAGCCATTGTGCCCCATCAAACGCTGTCACTGTGCCCCATCAATTGTAGCCACTGTGCCATCAAATGCCAACACTGTTCCCATAAAACTCTTATAATTTTTTTCAATAACTTTACCTGCTGTGCCGAGCAAGGCGGCAAGGCGGCCGCCGTTGGCTGCATGTGTGCGGGGGGCAGCCGCGGGAGCTGGGAATCAGGTGGGGGGACTTTCTCTCATGCGGGGGGGCGGCTTTTTTTGCCGCCCCCGCAAAGTGCCGCCCTAGGCCTAGGCCTTGTCGGCCTAGGCCAAAACACAGCCCTGGTTGTATTCCCTCTTTACTGCCTGCCTTAACCACCTTGGATCCCACACAAGTGCCCCCATTCACGTGACTGGGTCATGATCAGTGGGTAATACGCCCGCCAAAAGTGATAAGGTTTTACCATCCCCCAATCTCATGTGTGAAAAAAACCTTAATAGTGGAGCAAGTTCCAGTGTCTCTGATCACCACCACACCAGTCACAGTGTCACCAGACCAGTGTAGCTAGAAACAGTGTTCCTTATTACCCACCCCAACTGCAGCGTCACCAGACCAGTATTAGAGGTCTTCAATGGTCTAATTTTTGTTTATATCTCTCCAGTAGGAATGAGCCGAACAACCCCCGGTTCGGTTCCCAGCAGAATATGCAAACAGGCAAAAAATTTGTTCGAACACGCGAACACAGTTAAAATCTTCGGGACACGAACATGAAAAATCAAAAGTGTTAATTTTAAAGGCTTATGCTTATAAGTTATTGCCATAAAAAGTGTTTGGGGGCCTGGGACCTGCCCCAGGTGACATCTATCAATGCAAAAAGAAGTTTTAAAACGGCAGTTTTTTCGGGAGTAGTGATTTTAATAATACTTAAAGTGAAACAATAAAAACGAAATATTCCTTTAAATATCGTGCCTGAGGTGTGACCTAAGTATGCCTGTAAAGTAGCGCATTTTTCCTGTGTTTAGAACAATAGTGCAGCAAAATTACATTTCTAAAGGAAAAAAATGTCATTTAAAACTACTCGCGGCTGTAATGTATTGTCGGGTCCTGGTAATATAGATGAAAATCATTGAAAAAAATGGGCCCCCCCCCCTCCAGTCCATTACCAGGCCCTTTGGGTCTGATATGGATATTAAAGGGAACCCCGCACCCAAATTTTAAAAAAAATGGTGTGGGGCCCCCAGGCACTATATACTCTGAACAACAGTATATATACTATACGGCCTGCCCTATATACTCTGCAGAAAATTGGGTCTAAGGTGTTGGTGGTACCAGAACACTGTAAGCCCTCACAGTTATGCCCCGTACACACGGTCGGATTTTCTGATGGAAAATGCATGATAGGACCCTCTTGTCGGAAATTCTGACCGTGTGTAGGCTCCATCACACATTTTCCATTGGATTTTCCGACACACAAAGTTTGAGAGCAGGCTATAAAATTTTCCGACAACAAAATCCGTTGTTGGAATTTCCGATCGTGTGTACACAAATCCGATGCACAAAGTGCCACGCATGCTCAGAATAAATAAAGAGATGAAAGCTATTGGCTACTGCCCCGTTTATATTACCGACATACGTGTTTTACGTCACCGCGTTCAGAATGATCGGATTTTCCGACAACTTTGTGTGACCATGTGTATGCAAGACAAGTTTGAGCCAACATCCGTCGTAAAAAATCCTAGGATTTTGTTGTCAGAATATCCGATCAATGTCCGACCGTGTGTACGGGGCATTACTTTTTGTGAGCACAGGAATGGGCCCTGCTGTGAAATTCTATATCAAAAATTGTAATTACATTCCCCTGTTAAACAGGGGCAGAAAAATTGGGCCTTGGGTGGTGGTGCCACAACACTGTAAGCCCTCATAGTTATGCCGCGTACACACGATCAGACATTCCGACAACAAAATCCATGTTTTTTTACGATGGATGTTGGCTCAAACTTGTCTTGCATACACACGGTCACACAAACCTTGTCAGAAATTCCGAACGTCAAGAAAGCGGTGACGTACAACACGTATGACAGCACTAGAAAAGTGAAATTCAATACCAAGTGCACCACCCTTTGGGCTCCTTCTGCTAATCTTGTGTTAGTAGAAGTTTGGTGAGAGACGATTCGCACTTTTCAGCCTTGTGCTTTTCCGATCGTTACTGCTCTTCAGTTTGTGCTTGTGGGTTCGTATCTGGTTTTCAGTGCTTGCCCCCCCAATGCGCACGCGAGGTCCGTATAAAATATAATATATGGAGTACTTTGTGGGTAGGGGCACCATTGATATGCCAGAAAATGCTTAATAAACATTTTTAAAAAATACATTTTTTTAGTTAAACTGAAATAATATTTCCTTTGATTTACTGCTGTGTTTCTTTTAGCTGTCTCCTGTGTTCTCCAATGGGCTTTTTTTTTTTACATTTTCTTCAATAGTGCAAACGTAATTTATTTGATACATGTGATGATAAACCCTTCTTCAGCGAACTATTATTATATTGTGGGTCTGCTACACACACACCTTGTTTTTGTTGTTAATGCATGTAATGCATTACTGTTAAAAATATACATCGTTTTCAGCACCATGAATGAATTTTGCAGAGTCACGAAAAGTGCATGATTGTGGCAAATTATAAAGCACTGTGGAAGTTATTTAACAAAGGAAAATCCACTTTGCACTACAAGTGCACTGCAAAAGTGCACTTGAAACTGCACTTGAAACTGCACTGAAAGTGCACTTGTAGCACAAAGTGGATTTGCCTTTAGTAAATAACCCGCATTTCAGTGTAAACACCAATTTAGTCTAAAAAATGATATTGAGCATTGAAAGAAGAAGTCACACATTGTTGAGTAGAAAACTGTTTACTCTGTGCACATTCACATGTGTGTTAGAAAAGGGTTTTTGAACAAACCAACATATTTTAGTAATAACATTTTTGTTTTTGACAGTACAAATAGCCTTTTTTGTGTTAAAACAGGCATGTTTAAAACCATAAAACAATACACAACTCAGGAACTTACAACGTTCAACTTTGACAAAGTGAAGGCAATATCAGATATTAGTATGTCCAAACTGTGTTGATATTGCCTTCATCAAAGCCAAATTTTGAAGATGCACACAAATTGAGAGTCAAAATGGGGATTTCCCTCCTGATCCCATGCCTAATGTCAACATGTTCTAGCTGCCATTGTGGGGGATCAATGGACATGTTTCGGGGGTGCAACCCCTTCCTCTCAGCTACTTTAGTTGTGAGTAGGGATGAGCCGAACACCCCCCTGTTCGGTTTGCACCAGAACATGCGAACAGGCAAAAAATTTGTTCGAACACGCCAACACCGTTAAAGTCTATGGGACACAAACAAGAATAATCAAAAGTGCTAATTTAAAAGGCTTATATGTAAGTTATTGTCAAAAAAAGTGTTTGGGGACCTGGGTCCTGCCCCAGAGGATATGGATCAATGCAAAAAAAGTTTTAAAAATGGCTGTTTTTTCAGGAGCAGTGATTTTAATAATGCTTAAAGTGAAACAATAAAAGTGTAATATTCCTTTAAATTTTGTACCTGGGGGTGTCTATAGTATGCCTTAAAAGGGGTGCATGTTTCCTGTGTTTAGAACAGTCTGACAGCAAAATGACATTTCAAAGGAAAAAAGTCATTTAAAACTACTCGCAGCTATTAATGAATTGCAGATCCGACAATACACATAAAAGTTCATTGATAAAAATGGCATGGGAATTCCCCACAGGGAAACCCCGAACCAAAATGTAAAAAAAAATGGGGTGGGGTCCCCCTAAATTCCATACCAGGCCCTTCAGGTCTGGTAAGGATAATAAGGGGAACCCTGGCCAAAATCTTTTAAAAAATGGCGTGGGGGTCCCCCTCAAAATCTATCCCAGACCCTTCAGGTCTGGGATGGATTTTAAGGGGAACCCTGCGCCAAAATAAAAAAAATGGCATGGGGTCCCCCAAAAATCCATACCAGACCCTTATTCGAGCACGCAACCTGGCAGGCCATAGGAAAAGAGGGGGGATGAGAGAGCGCCCCCCCTCCTGAACCGTACCAGGCCACATGCCCTCAACATTGGGAGGGTGCTTTGAGGTAGCCCCCAAAGCACCTTGTCCCCACATTGATGGGGACAAGGGCCTCATCCCCACAAGCCCGGTGGTTGTGGGGGTCTGCAGGCAGGGGGCTTATCGGAATCTGGAGGCCCCCTTTAACAAGGGGACCCCCAGATCCCAGCCCCCCCTGTGTAAAATGGTAAGGGGGTACAAAAGTACCCCTACCATTTCACAAAAAAGTGTAAAAAATGTTAAAAATGACAAGAGACAGTTTTTGACAATTCCTTTATTTGAATGCTTCTTCTTTCTTGTATCTTCTATCTTCTTTCTTCTATCTTCCATCGGTTTCTTCCTCCATCTTCTTCTTCTTCTTCTGGTTCTTCTGGTTCTTCCTCCGTTGTTCTTGTCCGGCATCTTCCTCCGCAGTGTCTTCTTCCCTTCTTCTTCTCAGGCCGCTCCACATCCATGATGTGAGGCTCCACCTGTGTGACACTTCTCGTCTTCTGACGGTTCTTAAATAACAGAGGGCGGGGCCACCGGTGACCCCGCCCCCCTCTGACACATGGGGACTTGATGGGGACTTCCCTGTGGCATTCCCTGTGACATCAGAGGGGGGCGAGGTCACCCGTTACAAAATAGGTGACCCCGCCCCTCTTTGACATCACGGGGAATGCCACAGGGAAGTCCCCGTCAAGTCCCTGTGTGTTAGAGGGGGCGGGGTCACCGGGTGTCCCCGCCCTCCGTTATTTAAGAACCGTCAGAAGACGAGAAGCATCACACAGTGGGAGCCTCCCATCATGGATTCGGAGCGGCCCAAGAAGAAGAAGGGAAGAAGACGCCACAGAGGAAGATGCCAGACGAGAACACCGGAGGAAGAACCAGAAGAACCAGAAGAAGAAGAAGATGGAGGAAGAAACCGAAGGAAGATAGAAGATAGAAGATAGAAGATAGAAGAAAGAAGAAGCATTTAAATAAAGGAATTGTCAAAAACTGTCTCTTGTCATTTTTAACATTTTTGACACTTTTTTTGTGAAATGGTAGGGGTACTTTTGTACCCCCTTACCATTTCACACAGGGGGGGCAGGATCTGGAGTCCCCTTGTTAAAGGGGGCTTCCAGATTCCGATAAGCCCCCCACCCGCAGACCCCCACAGCCACCGGGCAAGGGTTGTGGGGATGAGGCCCTTGTTCCCATCAACATGGGGACAAGGTGCTTTGGGGGCTACCCCAAAGCACCCTCCCAAGGTTGAGGGCATGTGGCCTGGTACGGTTCAGGAGGGGGGCGCTCTTTCATCCCCCACTCTTTTTCTGCGGCCTGCAAGGTTGCATGCTCAGATGAGGGTCTGGTATGGATTTTTGGGGGGACCCCACGCCATTTTTTTTTTACATTTTGGCTGGGGTTCCCCTTAATATCCATACCAGACCTGAAGTGCCTGGTATGAAATTTAGGGGGACCCCCAACGCCCTTTTTTTTAAATTTTGGTTCGGGGTTCCCCTGTGGGGAATTCCAATGCCGTTTTTATCAATGAACTTTATGTGTATTGTCAGACCGGCAATTTATTAATAGCCGCGAGTAGTTTTAAATGACTTTTTTCCTTTGAAATGTCATTTTGCTGTCAGACTGTTCTAAACACAGGAAACATGCACCCCTTTACAGGCATACTATAGACACCCCCCAGGTACGAAATTTAAAGGAATATTACACTTTTATTGTTTCACTTTAAGCATTATTAAAATCACTGCTCCCGAAAAAACGTCTGTTTTTAAAACTTTTTGCATTGATTCATGTCCCCTGGGGCAGGACCCAGGTCCCCAAACACTTTTTAGGACAATACCATGCATATAAGCCTTTAAAAATAGCACTTTTGATTTCTCCCATAGACTTTTAAAGGGTCTTCCACGGCTTTCAAATTTGCCGCGAACACCCCAAATAGTTCGCTGTTCGGCGAACTAGCGAACAGCCGATGTTCGAGTCGAACATGAGTTTGACTCGAACTTGAAGCTTATCCCTAGTTGTGAGGAAGGGGTTGCACCCTCCAAACACGTACATTGATATCCTGTGATGGCAGATAGCACATTTTGACACATGTGTGCATCTTCAAAATTTGGCTTTCAAGATACTAATAAAATTGGTGAAAAATATCAAAAAAATTAAGACTTTAGGTGTTTTTTAGATTCGGCCTAAAACATCAATGATGTTTTTGAGTCTTTTTTCAATATCATTGATGTCTTCCTTGATCTTTTGTAAATCACGATTGCACACCATGATCTCCCCAATGAGGACGTGTGCACTTGCGAAATGCGAATCTTCTTCCACAACATCCACATAACCTAAAATTAAAAAACTCACCATGTATTATAAATATGCAGGCATCCATCTATTACCTGAAGCTGTGGTCTCAGACACTCACCTGTTGTGGTCACTATTTCGCCCACTTCATAAACCTCTCCTTCCTCCACATCTTCTGGTTGTGGTGTGGGGATTTGCTTTTCTTTCAGAGGTGGGGGGTCCCTGGTGTCCTCAGATGTCCCAAGTCTTTTCTCCCCTATGTGAATAAAAAAAGGTATACTTAGCACACAGATATTTGAGGCCAGAAATAGTAATATGAAACATTGCTTGGAAGTGTCGTACAATTGTCTTTTTGGCAGAGTTCCAAGCTGAAGACATGATTTTTTTCCCTTTCTAAAGCTGGAATACTTACTTTTTTGTACAATTTTCACACATGGAGACACCCCTAGTATCCACTGGAGCACCTGTATGGGACACCCTAAAAAGTTTGTTCTTGTGTCCCACACTAGTGCTCCTTCATCAAGATGTGTAAACAGCTGCTGAGTGTCCTCTCTTTACACTAAATCAAGTTTGCATTTCATTCTAGTACAAACCCATCTTTACAACAATGTCATAAACTTCTTTTAATACAAATAGGCCTGAACAGATGTAGTTAACCTGTATCTGCCAAAAACATTGTATTAGTGGTCGAACAAACAATGTTTACTACGAACGATTACTGTGCCCATGAACCTGAAAGTTGCCATTTTAAACTGTACAACAGTAAAGAAAAGCACATGGAGAAGCAAGTAATAAAAATAATAGGAACACACGACAACTACTTACTTTTTTGAAGAACTCTCTTGATCTTTCTGTATTGCTCTTGCTCCCCCAATTTCAGTTCTGACCAGCGTTTCCTCAATTGATCCTTGGATCGTCGTACCCCAAAATTCCTGTGCAGATTTTTTATAACTTTAGTCATGATTTTGGCGTTTCTCACATTTGGGTTTGGGTAAGGTCCATGCTTCCCATCATAGTCAGCCCTCTTCAAGATGTCCACCATCTCCACCATCTCTATAAAGAACATATTTGAGGCCTTAAATCTCCTCCGGGATTGGGACATTCGTGGCTATGGGCTTTCGTCGTTGCTGATCTCCTCTGCATGCACTTGCTCTTTCTCTGCCATGTGCTCTCCCATAAATTACTCTTAAAACCTGTGTACTGTATTTTTTTAATTGATATTCTTTTCCCTAGGTGAATGGGTAGGGGTACGATGTACCCCATACTTATTCACATAGGGTGGGGGGCAGTGATCTGGGGGCCCCCTTATTAAAGGGGGCTCCCGGATTCAGATAAGCCCCCTGCCCGCAGACCCCGACAACCAATGGCCAGGGTTGTCGGGAAGAGGCCCTTGTCCTCATCAACATGGGGACAAGGTGCTTTGGGGTGGGGGGGCCCGCAGGGTGCCCCCTCCCCCAAGGCACCCACCCCCCCATGTTGAGGGCATGCAGCCTGGTACAGCTCAGGAGGGGGGCGCTTGCTCGTCCCCACCCCCTTTCCTGACCGGCTGGGCTGCGTGCTCGGATATGGGTCTGGTATGGATTTTGGGGGGACCCCCACACCAATTTTTCGGCGTAGGGGGTTTCCCTTACAATCCATACCAGACCTAAGGGCCTGGTATGCCCCTAGGGGGGAACCCACGACGTTTTTTTCATTTAAAATTTGGCGCGGCGTTCCCCCTCAGGATTCATACCAGATGGCTGTCAGCACTGCCTGTCGCTCATCACAAAAGGAAAAAAGTTTTCCTTTCCCGATGAGTGAGCCAGTGCGACATGCACAGTACCCTGTCGCCAAGAACCAGCGCGAGAAACACAATCTCGCGGTCAGGTACCGTATCTCTATTACGAACGCTAGTTTTACCAGAACGAGCGCTTCCGTCTCGCACTTGATTGAGAGCATGCACGGAATTTACAAGAACGGATTTTGTTGTTGGAAAATTTGAGATCCAGATCTCAAATTTTGTTTGTCGGATATTCCAACAGAAAATGTCCGATGGAGCCTACACACGGTCGGAATGTCCGACAACAGGCTCCCATCGAACATTTGTTGAAAATCCGATCATGTGTACACAGCATTACTCTTGTTGGGCATAGGAACGGGCCCTGCTGTGAAATATTATATCGAGAATTGTAATTACATGCCCCTGTTAAATAGAGGCAGAAAAATTGGGCCTTGGTTGGTGGTGTTGCTGCCACAACACTGTAGCCCCTCATAGATACTCTTGTTGCGCATGGGAACGGGCCCTGCGTTAAAATATTATATCAAAAATTGTAATTACATGCCCCTGTTAAACAGGGGCAGAAAAATTGGGCCTTGGGTGGTGGTGGTGGTGCCACAACACTGTAAGCCCTCACAGTTACTCTTGTTGGGCACAGGAACAGGCCCTGCTCTGAAATATTATATCAAGAATTGTAATTACATGCCCCTGTTAAACAGGGGCAGAAAAATTGGGCCTTGGGTGGTGGTGGCGGTGCCACAACACTGTAACCTCTCACAGATACTCTTGTTGGGCGCAGGAACAGGCCCTGCAGGGAAATATTATATCAAAAATTGTAATTACATGCCCCTGTTAAACAGGGGCAGAAAAATTGGGCCTTGGGTGGTGGTGGTGGTGCCACAACACTGTAAGCCCTCACAGTTACTCTTGTTGGGCACAGGAACAGGCCCTGCTCTGAAATATTATATCAAGAATTGTAATTACATGCCCCTGTTAAACAGGGGCAGAAAAATTGGGCCTTGGGTGGTGGTGGCGGTGCCACAACACTGTAACCTCTCACAGATACTCTTGTTGGGCGCAGGAACAGGCCCTGCAGGGAAATATTAGATAAAAAATTGTAATTACATGCCCCTGTTAAACAGGAGCAGAAAAATTGGGCCTTGGGTGGTGGTGGTGGTGCCACAAAACTGTAAACCCTCACAGACACTCTTGTTGGGCACAGGAACAGGCCCTGTTGTGAAATATTAGATACTGTGTACACAGCCTGCACTGTATTAGCAACTGTACTACGGCTGCACTGTATTGTGTACCGTGTACACCACCAGAAGTGTAGTAGAGACTGTACACACTGTATTAGATACTGTGTACGCTGCCTGCACTGTATTAGCAACTGTACTATGGCTGCACTGTAGATATAGGCTACACTGGATGCAGAGTATATATATATATATATATATATATATATATATATATATATGAGACTGTGTGTGTATATGTATATGTATATATATATATATATATATATATATATATATATATATATATATATATATACCGTATTTATCGGTGTATAACACACGCCGGCTTATAACACGCACCCCAAGTTTAGGAGGGAATTTTAAGGAAAAAAAATTTTAGGAGGGAAGTTTAAAGAAAAAAAAACTTACATTTAAATGCCCATCAATGCAGCGTTATCGTGTCCATCTGCAGCCTTGTCAGTGCAGCCTTGCCCCAGTGTCCAGTGCAGCCTTGTCAGTGCAGCTTTGCCCCAGTGCAGCCTTGTCAGTGCAGCTTTGCCCCAGTGCAGCCTTGTCAGTGCAGCTTTGCCCCAGTGCAGAATTGTCAGTGCAGCTTTGCCCCAGTGCAGCCTTGTCAGTGCAGCTTTGCCACAGTGCAGAATTGTCAGTGCAGCCTTGTCAGTGCAGCTTTGCCCCAGTGCAGCTTTGCCCCAGTGCAGCCTTGCCCCAGTTCAGCCTTGCCCCAGTGGTCAGTGCAGCCTTGTCCCCAGTGTACATTACATGATCGCCGCCAACATACACAAGTTTAGTGTGTAGTTTTAAATATGGCGCCGCGGAGTTCGGAGGGACTCGGCGGCGCTCGTTCAGCTGAACGAGCGCCGCCGAGAACACAGTGACTGGGCGGAGCTGAGATACACATAGCCGAGGGTTCTCGGCTCTTCTCGGCGCCGTTCACAGTCACGCCCAGTCCCTATGATGAACATAACACAGGTCCAATGGCGGGACTGGGCGTGACTGTGAACGGTGCCGAGAAGAGCCGAGAACCCCCGGCTATGTGTATCTCGGCTCCGCCCAGTTACTGTGTTCTTCAGCTGAACGAGCGCCGCCGAATCCCTCCGAACTCCGCGGCGCCATATTTAAAAATACACACTATGTGAATGTTGGCGGCGATCGCTCCGATAGATCACAAAATAGCAGGGATCGGCGTATAACACCCCCCCCCTGATTTTCCCCTGATTTCAAGGGGAAAAAAGTGCATGTTATACGCCGATAAATACGGTATATATATAACATATAATACACTGCCTGCACTGACCGAATATCGAGTAAACACTGGATATATAGTCTATGCTAAATGCAGAGTGTATATATATATATATATATATATATATATATATATATATATATATATATATATATATATATATATACAGTGG
Source organism: Lithobates clamitans (assembly GCA_037952925.1). Taxonomy (NCBI): domain Eukaryota; kingdom Metazoa; phylum Chordata; class Amphibia; order Anura; family Ranidae; genus Lithobates; species Lithobates clamitans. Next base: position 4,883,989 of record JBBGZY010000656.1, read on the forward strand.
GGACTGAAAGTATTCAGACCCCATTAAATTTTTCACTCTTTGTTATATTGTGGCCATTTGCTAGAATCATTTAAGTTCATTTTTTTTCCTCATTAATGTACACAAAGCACCCCATATTGACAGAAAAACACAGAATTGTTGACATTTTTGCAGATTTATTAAAAAAGAAAAACTGAAACATCACATGGTCCTAAGTATTCAGACCCTTTGTTGTGACACTCATATATTTAACTCAGATGCTGTCTATTTCTTCTGATCATCCTTGAGATGGTTCTACACCTTCATTTGAGTCCAGCTGTGTTTGATTATACTGAGTAGACTTGATTAGGAAAGCCACACACCTGTCTATATAAGACCTTACAGCTCACAGTGCATGTCAGAGCAAATGAGAATCATGAGGTCAAAGGAACTGCCTGAAGAGCTCAGAGACCGAATTGTGGCAAGGCACAGATCTTGCCAAGGTTACAAAAACATTTCTGCTGCACTTAAGGTTCATAAGAGGCCTCCATAATCCTTAAATGGAAGACATTTGGGAGGACCAGAACCCTTCCTAGAGCTGGCCGTCTGGCCAAACTGAACTATTGGGGGAGAAGTGCCTTGGTCAGAGAGGTAAAGAAGAACCCAAAGATCACTATGGCTGAGCTCCAGAGATGCAGCCAGGAGATGGGAAAATGTTGTAGAAAGTCAACCATCACTGCAGCCCTCCACCAGTCGAGGCCTTATGGTAGAGTGGCCCAACAGAAGCCTCTCCTCAGTGCAAGACACATGAAAGCCTGCATGGAGTTTGCTTTAAAAACACCTGAAGGACTCCAAGATGGTGAGAAATAAAATTCTTTGGTCTGATGAATCCAAGATGGAACTTTTTGGCCTTAATTCTAAGGGGTATGTGTGGAGAAAACCAGGCACTGCTCATCACCTGTCCAATACAGTCCCAACAGTGAAACATGGTGGTGGCAGCATCATGCTGTGGGGGTATTTTTCAACTGAAGGGGCAAGACGACTGGTTGCAATCGAGGGAAAGGGGAATCCAGCCAAGTACAGGGATACCTTCTCCAGAGTGCTCAGGACCTCAGACTGGGCCAGCCACAGGACATGGTTCCAGTAATTCATGTCCTTAGTCTGCTTGTCTTCAGCAAACTGTTTGATGCAGTGTGTGGCGTATGGTCTGAGCACTGATAGACTGACACCCCCTTCAACCTCTGCAGCAATGCTGGCAGCACTCATATGTCTGTTTTCCAAAGACCACCTCTAGATATGACACTGGGCACGAGCACACAACTTCTTTGGTTGACCATGGCGAGGCCTGTTCTGAGTATATCCTGTCCTGTTAAACTGCTATATGGTCTTGGCCATTGTGCTGCAGCTCAGTTTCAGGGTCTTGGCAATTTTCTTAAAGCCTAGGTCATCTTTATGTTGAGCAACAATTCTTTTTTTTCAGATCCTCGAGAGTTCTTTGCCTTGAGGTGCCATGTTGAACTTTCAGTGACCAGTATGAGAGAGTGAGAGCGATAACATCAAATTTAACACATCTGCTCCCCATTCACACCTGAGGCCTTGTAACACTTCCGAGTCACATAACACTGGGGAGGGAAAATGGCTAATTTGGCCCACTTTGGACATTTCCACTTAGGGGTGTACTCATTTTTGTTGCCAGCGGTTTAGTTAATGGCTGTATGTTGAGTTATTTTGAGGGGGCAGCAAATTTACACTGTTATACAAGCTGTACACTCACTACTTTACATTGTAGCAAAGTGTAATTTCTTCAGTGATGTCACATGAAAAGATATAATGAAATATTTACAATCTCTTTTGTGAGATACTGTATAGTATACAGTATTTCACAAAAGAGATTGTAAATATTTTATTATATCTTTCTATATATATATATATATCAATTACACTGCCACTAACTGAATAACCTGCCTGCTTAATCCAAATTAAGATATCTCTCTGTCCACACCAACAGCACTACACACGACCGCCCTGTAAGCAGCCTTATATAGTGTGGGACGTGGACTTAATCCCCCTGAGCCATGATTGGCCAAAGGCACCCTGCCTTTGGCCAATTATGGCTCTCTTAGCAGAGGGTGTTGTGACTGGCCAAAAGCATGCAGTTCAGGTGCATGCTTTGGCAATCATTATACAGCAATGCACTGCGATCTCGCAGTGCATTATGGGGCATTCCACATCGCTTGAATTTGACGTGAACGCCCCATAATGTTCACTCTTCGGTAAACAGGCGGACACCCGATGTTCAAGTCGAACTTATGTTCGACGAATATCAAGCTCATCCCTAATCTTCAGGTTGATTGAGTTATGGCTGACTGATGTATTAATCGTTCACCTATGGGGAAACGATGTTGGGAAAATAAGAACACTGGATCTTGTGCTTATGATGAAACGTGACCTCCATAGATTCAAGTTAGCATCCCCGAATACCAGAATAATTTTTTCAGAGATAGTTCCTCAGCCCATATGGCTGCAGGACACCCATTTAAAACATTTTGAGAAAATTAGGAAACATTTAAACAAGTATATGGAAAAATTCATGCCACACATTGGAGGTTTTTCCCTATAGACATAGCGATTTAGAGGGTGGCTTTGCTGGATTATATAGATCAGATGGAGTTCATCTGTCAGAAATAGTAGTAGACATCTTTAATGTAGGGTTGTAAAACTTCATTGCATTGGCCATGGTTGTGGGGTAGGCCGGGCTTGAGATTTTAAACCCGGCGTGTGGGGACTGTAGCTATAAAAAATTCTGTATATTCGAGTCTTTTAAGACTGAGCTATTTTAAGTTTATTGTTTGAAATTTAAGAATTTTCTGAATGATCAAGATGTTGTTATTATTTATTGATTTGAATACACCAATAAACCTGCCGCGGCCAATTTTTTGCCAACAAGTGGTTTTGTGTTTTTATTTAAATAGGCATTTGACTTTGTGGTATTCGGGGAGGGTAGGTGCGGTCTACATTCCCATGGACCAGAAAGGCTTAAGGCTTTGAGCCTGACAGCATGGGTATGGAAAAAAATTTTAAAAATAAAAAAAATTTAAAAAATAAATAAATAAATAAAAATCTAGGTTTATGTACAGTTTACTGTATTAGGGACAAGGTCCCTTTAAGAAAATTTCAGATGGGATTGGGGGTGGGAAACATGGTCACATGACATTTGGGAATTTCCCAGAATGTCATGTGACCCCTGGGAATGTTCTGGAAAGGGGCTTATTATATATAGGACTCTCTCACAGGAGTATTCCCGCCAGTGTTCAGCTAGTCAGCGTCGGTGCAAAAAGCTCCCCACCCTCCATCCCTAGTCGCTAAGCACGTTATGTGGTCTGTCACCCTTCATATTTGTAGGGGGAATTTGGTCATAAAAATTCTGTATGCTCGAGTCCTTTAACACTGAGCTGTTTAAAGTTTATTGTTTGAAATTTAAGAATTTTATGAATTAATAAAATTATCAAGATGTTATTATTATTTATTGATTTGAATACACCAATAAACGTGCCACGGCCATTTTTTGCCAACAAGTGGTTTTGTGTTATTACTTAAAGCGGAGGTTTGCTGAAAAAAAAATATTAAAAGCCAGCAGCTACAAATACTGCAGCTGCTGACTTTTAATATATGGACACTTACCTGCCCAGGGAGCCCGCGGTGTCGGCAGCCAAAGCCAATCTGTCCTTCATCTCTCAGTGTCTCACAGAATACAGCGGTGGAGGAGGACAGAGTAGGCGGCGGAAGAGGCGTAGGTCACCGCAATCACCGCGATGATCTATGCCAGGAAGTGGGAGCAAATACCTGTATTAGACAGGTATCTGCTCCCCCCTGAAAGATGCCAAATGTGACACCGGAGGGGGGGGAGGAATGCAAAAAGTGGAAGTTCCATTTTTGGGTGGAACTCCACTTTAAATAGGTATATGACTTTGTGGTATTCGGGGAGGGTAGGTGCGGCCTGCATTCCCATAGATCTCTCCCATAGTATTTTATTTTCTTTTTCCACAACTTCTTATTGTTTGAAGAATGTCTGCCTACCTTAAATTGGTATTCAGGGGAGAAATGTTCCCTGATCAGTGTAAAGGAGGCCCCTAATATTCAATGTCAGTTAAAAAATCCCCCTTACATTAGTTTTCAGTGTAGGCTGTAGATTAATCCACCACTGCTTACTGCTCAAGGAACCCCTAGAAACACTGCAGAAAAATCGGTCTATGATCATCTCAACGTGGTTATGATGATATTTCTTTATTCTAACTCACAAAGTTACAACTAATTAAATATGCATTTAAGCTCTTGGATAAATATATGCTTACCTTCACTGTTGGGTCTTAAAGAGATCACCAAACACACTTACTTGGAGTAATATTTCCTGGAATCTGGAAGTTAAAAAAGTATTTTCTGTCAAATTGAGGATATGACAGAAGACATGTCCACCCCCTGCCTGTGGTTGAGAGATTATTGTCATTAGTAAAGGAAGTACAACATGTGGGTGGTATGTCAACCCAGATTGACTAGCTCATCACTGAAAGCTATGAGATCAGTGTGTATTATACTAGAGATTGTTGTGTAAATTTACCTCACATTTACAATATGCCCAGTTGTGTTAACTACAATTATGAGGTTAATATGTTTATCATCAAAAAAACACAACTTGTTCTATATCTAATGAGTTTATTTCATAGACCTAAAGCATTTTTGTACTATTTTATTAGTTTCCTAAAACAGCTAAAACAACACAGCCCCTCTTTATTTTATAGATTTTCATTTTGACACATCTCCAGAAACCATCCACTGGAACGAATGTATACATCTAAACCTTTCCATTCCTGTTTCCTAGCACCTATGCAAAGACTGTTATTGTAACCCTGGGACTGACAATCATAAAAACACAAAACCACCAAGCTATCATCCCTTTAAAATGTGAACACTAGAAAGTCTTTGTTGATTTTTGAAAATGATGAAATAAAAACAGCTTATTTAAAACTAAAGTCATAAAGTCATATTTAATGTTGCCATACAAAAATAATTAATGTTAAAGTTTAATGCACACACAGATATCACGGATCATCGGAAAATATTGTATAGTTTCATTATGTGGCTATATATATAAAGATTATGGTTAACATGATATCTAATATTATAGGTTCTGTTTCGGACTGTTGCTATGATGGTGCCAGATTATACGTTAATTGCTGAGATTTCTCTGTATTCCATGGGTTTTGTCGCAGCACGCAGCCTTGCTGTTAAAATTGTGGCTACATACAGATTATGTTCTGAGCAGGTAAGACTCACTTGTTTTTTAATAATAAATAAAAAATATATACACAACAGAACACAAGACAATAGTAAAACATAATCATTTATCTAGCCCACCCATGGACACTAGAGCTTTGATTTATGGTCTCTACAATTTTTCAGTCATGATTATCAAACTTAAAAACCATGGAGAAATACATGGTTTGACTAGAACTGCTCTTAGCATCAAATTAAGCAGTTAGTTAAGTCCTCTCTTAAATAATGAATTGCAGAGCCTGAAATTATTCTGAAATGATTCTTAGTTAGCTTGCCTTGTGGGAATAAATGTAAAGTCAAAGCTTATATTTAGAAGATGATATAATAATAGTTATAGTTCTAAGCTAATGAAATGTAAAAACTTTGCCTATCAATACCAACACATATACAACTAAAATAAATATATATATGGGCTGACCAAAACCAAACCTAATGGTCAGCATTCTACAAGTGTAAAACATATTACAGACCAGTTCAGAGTCATCTAAACTATAGGTTGGTTTTCTCTTCCTGAACCATGCGAGATTAATAACCATCATGCTGTTATTGATAATACACATGTTTTAATACCTGTATGCCATGACTGTCTATGACTACGATTTGTATTTAGAACTATGTTTGTACCTTTAAAATTTTCAATAAAAATATTAAAAAAATAAATAAATGTAGATAGATAACTAAGAGCCTCTCTTTCCTAAAGCAGTATTTAATTCTGCACCACATATTAGCATAATATGACACTTAGCTGTGAAAAGAAACCATCTAGTGCTGAGCTATCACTTCTGTTGGCACTTCTATCTGGGTTTGTGCCCTCGGGTCGCTTGAATGGCTGGGATATGATAATGTCAGTCCTGTGCATGTGTGCAGGAGCCACCATTGCAGCACTCAGTGTACAGTGTGACACTAAAGTCATCGACCTGAGACGAAGACAGTATGTATTAAATGGTGCATATTTAGGTACTTTCCAAGGTACCCACAGGTAATGCCCAGTACACACGATCAGACTTTCTGATGGAAAATGTGAGATCGGAGCTTGTTGTCGGAAATTCCGACCGTGTTTAGGCTCCATTGGACTTTTTCCATCAGAATTTCCGACACACAAAGTTTGAGAGTTGGCTCTAAAATTTTCCGACAACAAAATCCGTTTGCGTAAATCCTGATCATGTGTAGACAATTCCGACGCACAAGCACTGAGCCACGCATGCTCAGAATCAAGCAGAAGAGCAGCACTGGCCATAGAACTTCATTTTTCTTGGCTTGTCGTACATGTTGTACGTCACCGCATTCTTGACGTTCGGAATTTCTGACCAACTTTGTGTGACCGTGTGTATGCAAGACAAGTTTGAGCCAACATCCATTGGAAAAAATACGATGGATTTTGTTGTCGGAATGTGTGATCGTGTGTACAGGGCATTAGACTTATTATAAGCTTACCTATAGGTTGAAGTTTAAAAGAAGACGTAATTATCAATGTAATACCAGAATTAAGATCTAAGATAGATCTCAAATAATTTTGTGTGTATTTGATATTTTTGGAAGGTGACAGTTTTTTGGGGGTCTAAGACAGCAGTAGAAAATGTAGGCATTTGTATTAGTTAGTTTATACCCTTTGACTATTTTACTTATTGTGGCTTTATATTGTGTTTTTAGTACCATTATAGATATTTACCCTCACATCCTGTCAAGTTGAAGGAAAAAAAATCTTTAATTGGTAGAGTAGGGGAAGACTAGACACCCTGTCATTTTTTTTTCTTTCTGTGACCCTGTTTGGTGAATTCACGGTCAGCAATCTAGAAAATGAGGATAAAACTCTCTAACAGAGCCCAGGCTATCAGTAAAAAAAACTTGACAGAAGTTCTAATCCTTAAACACACTATCCAATACTAGAAAAAACATTTTGGCTTGACATAGACTTTAACCACTTGAGCCCCGGACCATTATGCTGCCTAAGGACCAGAGGTCTTTTTCCAATTTGGCACTGCGTCGCTTTAACTGCTAATTGCACGGTCATGCAATACTGTACCCAAACGAAATTTGCGTCCTTTTCTTCCCACAAATAGAGCTTTCTTTTGATGGTATTTGATCATTTGATAAACGGAAAAAGACCGAAAATTTAGAAAAAAATGATATTTTCTACTTTTTGTTATAAAAAAAATCCAATAAACTCAATTTTAGTCATACATTTAGGCCAAAATGTATTCGGCCACATGTCTTTGGTAAAAAAATGTCAATAAGCGTATATTTATTGGTTTGCGCAAAAGTTATAGTGTCTACAAACTAGGGTACATTTTCTGGAATTTACACAGCTTTTAGTTTATGACTGCCTATGTCATTTCTTTAGGTGCTAAAATGGCAGGGCAGTACAAACCCCCCCCCAAATGACCCCATTTTGGAAAGTAGACACCCCAAGGAAATTGCTGAGAGGCATGTTGAACACATTGAATATTTATTTTTTTTGTCCCAAGTGATTGAATAATGACAAAAAAAAAAAATATTTACAAAAAGTTGTCACTAAATGATATATTGCTCACACAGGCCATGGGCCCCGAAAACCAATCACCGCCTTCAGGATTTCTAAGGGTGTAAATTTTTGATTTCACTCTTCACTGCCTATCACAGTTTCGGAGGCCATGGAATGCCCAGGTGGCACAAACCCCCCCCCCCAAATGACCCCATTTTGGAAAGTAGACACTCCAAGCTATTTGCTGAGAAGCATATTGAGTCCATGGAATATTTTATATTTTAACACAAGTTGCGGGAAAGTGACACATTTTTTTTTTTTTTTGCACAAAGTTGTCACTAAATGATATATTGCTCACACAGGCCATGGGCATATGTGGAATTGCACCCCAAAATACATTTAGCTGCTTCTCCCGAGTATGGGGATACCACATGTGTAGGACTTTTTGGGAGCCTAGCCGCGTACGGGGCCCCGAAAACCAATCACCGCCTTCAGGATTTCTAAGGGTGTAAATTTTTGATTTCACTCTTCACTGCCTTTCACAGTTTTGGAGGCCATGGAATGCCCAGGTGGCACAAAACCCCCCCAAATGACCCCATTTTGGAAAGTAGACACCCCAAGCTATTTGCTGAGAGGCATGGTGAGTATTTTTCAGCTCTCATTTGTTTTTGAAAATGAAGAAAGACAAGAAAAATCTTTTTTTTTTTCCTTTTTCAATTTTCAAAACTTTGTGACAAAAAGTGAGGTCTGCAAAATACTCACTATACCTCTCAGCAAATAGCTTTGGGCGTCTACTTTCCAAAATGGGGTCATTGGGGGGGGGTTGTGCCACCTGGGCATTCCATGGCCTCCGAAACTGTGATAGGCAGTGAAGAGTGAAATAAAAAATTCACACCCTTAGAAAGCCTGAAGGCGGTACTTGGCTTTCGGGGTCCCGTACGCGGCTAGGCTCCCAAAAATTCTCACACATGGGGTATCCCTGTACTCAGGAGAAGCAGCAGAATGTATTTTGTGGTGTAATTTCACATATTCCCATGGCATGTTTGAGCAATATATCATTTAGTGACAACTTTGTGCAAAAAGAAAAAAAAATTTGTCTCTTTCCCGTAACTTGTGTCGCAATATAAAATATTCCATGGACTCGACATGCCTCTCAGCAAATAGCTTGGGGTGTCTACTTTCCAAAATGGGGTCATTTGGGGGGGGGTTTGAACTGTCCTGGTTTTTTATGCACAACATTTAGAAGCTTATGTCACACATCACCCACTCTTCTAACCACTTGAAGACAAAGCCCTTTCTGACACCTTTTGTTTACATGAAAAAGTTATTTTTTTTTGCAAGAAAATTACTTTGAATCCCCCAAACATTATATTTTTTTTTAAAGCAAATGCCCTACAGAATAAAATGTTGGGTGTTTAATTTTTTTTTTTCACACAGTATTTGCGCAGCGATTTTTCAAACGCATTTTTTGGGAAAAAAACACACTTTTTTAAATTTTAATGCACTAAAACACACTATATTGCCCAAATGTTTGATGAAATAAAAAAGATGATCTTAGGCCGAGTACATGTATACCAAACATGACATGCTTTACAATTGCGCACAAACGTGCAGTGGCAACAAAATGAATACATTTTTAAAAGCCTTTAAAAGCCTTTACAGGTTACCACTTTAGATTTACAGAGGAGGTCTACTGCTAAAATTACTGCCCATGATCTGACCTTCGCGGTGATACCTCACATGCATGGTGCAATTGCTGTTTACGTTTGACGACAGACCGCCGCTTGCATTCGCCTTAGCGTGAGAGCAGGGGGCGACAGGGGTTTTTTTTTTTTTTTCTTTATTAGTTTTTTTGCTTTTTAATCTTATTTTTAAACTGTTCCTTTCATTTTTTTTTTCTAATCATTTTTATTGTTATCTCGGGGAATGTAAATATCCCCTATGATAGCAATAGGTAGTGACAGGTACTATTTTTTGACCCTAGATCTCTCCTCTGCCCTCAAAGCATCTGACCACACCAAGATCGGTGTGATAAAATGCTTCCCCAATTTCCCAATGGCGCTATTTACATCCGGCGAAATCTAAGTCATAAAATGCTTGTAGCTTCCGGTTTCTTAGGCCATAGAGATGTTTGGAGCCACTCTTGTCTCTGATCAGCTCTATGGTCAGCTGGCTGAATCACCGGCTGCATTCTCAGGTTCCCTGTTGAAACAGAGAAAAACACGGAAGACGGTGGGGGGGCATTCCCTCCCACGGCTTGTAAAAACAGTCTAGAGGCTAATTAGCCGCTAGGATTGCTTTTACATGAAAGCCGACCGCTGGCTGAAAAGAATGATACCAAGATGATACCTAAACCTGCAGGCATCATTCTGGTATAACCACTCAAAGTCGTGAATGGCATATCTGAAGACAAAAAAATGGTTAACAATAAAGCACAGTAAACGGTAAAGTATAAAAAATTGCATACCTGAAAAGCAAACATGATAAAACATAATAACAATAAAACATTGCAGAATAGAATACAGTAAAAAAGAGCAGAACAATAGAGAGAGAGAATAGAGAGAGAGAGAGAACAATAAAACGACAACTATTTTTTTTTATTGTATATATTTTTTTTTTTATATACACTTTTTTTGTAACTAACTTTTATAACTGTAACCGGTTCCAGGTTCGGGTCTCTCAAAATGCGATGGCATCTTGGGAGACCCTGTGAAAGTGTGTCCTAGTCTGTGCAATGCTGTACCCTACGCTAATACTCAACTAGTGAATGGTAGCGTTCAAAACATTCACCAATACAAAGACCAGGATTGTCAGGACAGGAGGGACAATAATAGCGGGTGTCACGCCTATATCCGCCCTTGCTGCAGACACAACATCTTTTTTGGGGGGGTTCGTTGGGTAGGGGTACTTGGGAGGACATAAAGAAAATGCCTCTCATGCAGCCGACTGCATTTGGTTGGGGATGTGAATGGGGGAAGTACGGGCGCTGCAGAAGCGGTGGGTTCCCAATTAGGATTGGCAAATGCAGCAGGAAGGGCATTATGGGCACGACGGGCCTGTGTTTGTCTTTTTGGTGGCAGCGGGACACTACTTGTGCTTGCCACCTCACCAGCTTGAACTGCACTTATGGGACTCGCCACGTCACCAAGTGTTACTGCAGTGCTGGTTTGACTACGACCGGGGTGTACTAGGCCGCTGGTGCTTGCCAGTTCAATAAAAAGCTACCAAAAAAACTGTTAGCGATCGCAGGGATCAGGCCTGACTCTGCGAATGCTGCAGTTATGCGTTTAGTGTTTTGTAAGTGACAGTGATCGATCGATACTGCACTTGGGTGGGCTGGGCTGGGCCGGGCGGAGGGGCAAAACGCAGGTGCTAGCAGGTATCTGGGCTTATCCCGCTAACACTGCGTTTTTGGGAACCCTAAACTGCTGGGGACGCTAGTATAGATCTGATCGGATCAGATATTGATCCGTTCAGATACTATACCACTAAGGGAGGTGTACGGTGCGTGCATGGGTGTTAGTGGTACTGGCGCTAACCTGACGCTACTTGGGGCTGGTGCCTGCCAGTTCACCAAAATGCTACCAAAAAAACTGTTAGCGATCGCAGGGATCAGGCCTGAGTCTGCGAAGGCTGCAGTTATGCGTTATGTGTTTTGTAAGTGACAGTGATCGATCGATACTGCCCTTGGGTGGGCTGGGCTGGGCCGGGCGGAGGGGCAAAACGCAGGTGCTAGCAGGTATCTGGGCTGATCTCACTAACACTGCGTTTTTGGGAACCCTAAACTGCTGGGGATGCTGGTATAGATCTGATCGGATCAGATATTGATCCGTTCAGATACTATACCACTAAGGGAGGTGTACGGTGCATGCGTGGGTGTTAGCGGTACTGGTGCTAACCTGACGCTGCCTGGGGCTGGTGCTTGCCAGTTCACCAAAATGCTACCAAAAAAACTGTTAGCGATCGCAGGGATCAGGCCTGAGTCTGCGAATGCTGCACTTATGCGTTTAGTGTTTTGTAAGTGACAGTGATCGATCGATACTGCACTTGGGTGGGCTGGGCGGAGTGGCAAAATGCAGGTGCTAGCAGGTATCTGGGCTGATCCCACTAACACTGCGTTTTTGGGAACCCTAAACTGCTGGGGACGCTAGTATAGATCTGATCGGATCAGATATTGATCCGTTCAGATACTATAACACTAAGGGAGGCGTATGCTGCGTGCGTGGGTGTTAGCAGTACTGGCGCTAATCTGGCGCTGCCTGGGGTGATGCATATCACCGCCGGGCGATCAGGGGGCTAAACCTTTATTCGGTAATAAACGGCAGGTGCCCTGACACTATAAAAAATAAACAAACTAACCAGCGTCAACCGTAACACTTATACGGTGATCAGTGGTGAAAGGGTTGACTAGGGGGCAATCAAGGGGTTAAAACCTTTATTAGGTAGTATATGGGGGTCCCTGACGCTATAAAACGCTGACAGCGAACCTAAATATTTACCTCCCTAACTAGCGTCACCAGCGACACTAATACAGCGATCAGAAAAATGATCGCTTAGTGACACTGGCGACAGGGGGTGATCAAGGGGTTAAAACTTTATTAGGGGGGGTTAGGGGGGTACCCTAGACCTAAAGGGGGCTAACCCTAACTGTCCTAACACTGTAACAGTCACAAACTGACACCATGCAGTAATCAGAAAAAAAAAAAACTGCTTGGTGTCAGTTTGTGACGGGGGGGTGATTGGGGGGTGATCAGGGGTGCGATCGGGGGGGATCGGGGTGTTTTGTGTGCCTGGCATGTTCTACTGTGTGTGTGTGTGTTGTGCACTCACATTTCAGTCTTCTCTCCTCGGCGCCGGAACGGAAAATACCGAGCCGAGGAGAGATGACATCATTTCCTTTGCTGCTGTTTAGCATACAGCAGCAAAGGAATGTTCCCATTGGCCGGCGGCGATCGCGAGGGGGGGGCCACGAACGGATGGCCTCCCCCTCACCTCCGATCGCCGGGGGACAAAAGAGGACCGCCTCGGGCACCGGGGGGGTCCGATCGGATCCCCCACCGCGGTAGGCAAATCACGTATATGTACGAGATTTTGCCTGCCCGTGCCGCCTTGCCGACGTACATCGGCGTGAGGCGGTCCTTAAGTGGTTAAGCAACCAAACATGCATGAACAAACAATAAGCAGCGACCTCTAGGTCTACTTTTCTTTGCTTTTATCTTGACTGATGTAACTCTGCTGCCACTCTTACTTAGTAGATTAAAAAGGTAAAGTGCAAAGAACAGTAATCTGAGTTAACCAATCAGAATATACTTCTCATTGTGCTGATTTATTTATACTGAAAATATTGTTTTTTATAGCTTAATGCATTTTGTAGGTGTTTTTTCTACCTTTTAAAACCTCCGTTTACTTTCTAGCTCCATTTCAACACCTCTTCCTACATCTGACCTTGTCCTCCATTGTTGTTTATCCCATGTTCTCTCAAAACAGTGATCTTATCTTTAGTTCCACGTCTCACAATATTGTAAATATATATATATATTTGTATGCAAAAGTTTAGGAACCCCTGACAATTTTTATGATTGTCATTTATAAATATTTGGGTGTTTGGATCAGCAATTTCATTTTGATCTATCAAATAACTGAAGGACACAGTAATATTTCAGTAGTGAATGAGGTTTATTGGAATAACAGAAAATGCACAATGTGCATCAAAACAAAATTAGACAGGTGCATAAATTTGGGTACCCCAACAGAAAAATCACATTAATATTTAGTAGAGCCTCCTTTAGCAGAAATATGAATGTATTTTGGACCATTCCTCCTTACAAAACACCTCCAGTTCAGTAAGGTTTGATGGTTGTCGAGCATGGACAGCCCGCCTTAAATCATCCCACAGATGTTCAATGATATTCAGGTCTGGGGACTGGGATGGCCATTCCAGAACATTGTACTTGTTCCTCTGCATAAATGCCCGGTTAAACTTTGAGCAGTGTTTTGGGTCGTTGTCTTGTTGAAATATCCAGCCTCAGCATAACAACTTTGTGACTGATTCCTCAACATTATTCTCAAGAATCTGCTGATATTGAGTGGAATCCATGCGACCCTCAACTTTAACCAGATTCCCAGTATCGGCACTGGCCACACAGCCCCAAAGTATGATGGAACCTTTACCAAATTTTACTGTGGGTAGCACTTGTTTTTCTTGGAATGCTGTGTTCTTTTGCCGCCATGCATAACGCCCTTTGTTATGACCAAATAACTCAATCTTTGTTTCATCAGTCCACAGCATCTTATTCCAAAATGAAGCTGGCTTGTCCAAATGCGCGTTTGTATACCTCAAGCGACTCTGTTTGTGGCGTGTGTGCAGAAAAGGCTTATTTTGCATCACTCTCCCATACAGAGTCACCCTGTGCTAAGTTAGCTGAATTGTTGAAGGATGCACAGTGACACCATCTGCAGCAAGTTGATGTTGTAGGTCTTTGGATGTGGTCCGTGGGCTGTTTTTGACCATTCTCACCATCCTTTGCGTTTGCCTCTCCAATATTTTATGTGGCCTGCCACTTCTGGCCTTAACAAGAACTGTGCCTGTGGTCTTCCATTTCCTCACTATATTCCTCACAGTGGACACTGACAGCTTATATCTCTGCGATAACTTTTTGTAGCCTTCCCCTAAACCATAATGTAGCACAATCTTTGTTTTCAGGTCATTTGAGAGTTGTTTTGAGGCCCCCATGTTGCCACTCTTCAGAGGAGAGTCAAAGAGAACAACAACTTGCAATTGGCCACCTTAAATACCTTTTCTCATGATTGGATGCACCTGTCTATGAAATTCAAGGCTTAATGAGCTCACCAAACCAATTGTGTGTTCCAATTAATCAGTGCTAAGTAGTTACAGGTATTCAAATCAACAAAATGACAAGGGTGCCCAAATTTATGCACCTGTCTAATTTTGTTTTGATGCATATTGCGCATTTTCTGTTAATCCAATAAACCTCTTTTCAATACTGAAATATTACTGTGTCCTTCAGTTATTTGATAGATCAAAATGAAATTGCTGATCCAAACACCCGAATATTTATAAATGACAATCATGGAAATTGTCAGGGGTTCCTAAACTTTTGTATACAACTGTATATACACACACAGTATCTCACAAAAGTGAGTAAACCCCTCATATTTTTGTAACTATTTTATTATATCTTTTCATGTGACAACACTGAAGAAAACAACCTTTGCATATGACTCTGAGCATGTGCACTCAACCTCTTTGGTTGACCATGGCGAGGCCTGTCCTGAGTGGTACCAGTCCTGTTAAACCGCTGTGTGGTCTTGACCACCATGCTGCAGCTCTGTTTAAGGGTCCTGGCAATCTTCTTATAGCCTAGGTCATCTTTATGTAGAGCAACAATTCTTTTTTTCAGATCCTCAGAGAGTTCTTTGCCATGAGGTGCCATGTTGAACTTCCAGTGACCAGTATCAGAGAGTGAGAGCGATAACACAAAATTTAACACTCCTGCTCCCCATTCACACCTGAGACCCTGTAACACTAATGAGTCAAATGATACCGTGGCGGTAAAATGGCTAATTGGCCCAATTTGGACAATTTCACTTAGGGGTGTACTCACTTTTGTTGCCAGCGGTTTAGACATTAATGTCTGTATGTTGAATTATTTTGAGGGGACAGCAAATTTACACTGTTATACAAGCTGTACACTCACTTCTTTACATTGTAGCAAAATGCAATTTCTTCAGTGTTGTCACATGAAAAGATATAATAAAATATTTACAAAAATGTGAGGGGTGTACTCACTTTTGTGAGATACTGTATATATTACAAAATATTAAATATTACAGTGTTCAGGTAGACAGAGTTTAAAAGAACTGAAAATGTATTTACATCATGTCTTCACAGCCAGCTCTCAGCTTTGCTTTGATTAATGAATCTAATTTTATCCTCGCAATGTTTTGATAGTTTAATACGTATTCATCCCCCAAACAATTAAAGCATGTCACAAATGTCTTTATTAATTTAGTTACTTTTATGACTGGTTATTAAGAAGCTCCGCCACCCGCTCCCATGCTCACTCAAACAAGTCCCAGATTCTCAGATAAGATTACTTTCTGCCTGAGGTTTTCTCATTTTGCTCACCCCCCATTTATACATATTAGTATTGTTTCAACCTAACATTTTATCTTACCATTTTGTGCCCAGGCACTTTTCAGAGGAATGTGATAAGATGGATATAGGGCTATTGTCTGATAGAAAACCATTACCCTTTAGGGTGAATACATGACCTGCTGCACAAAGACTTGACATCCCATCCGCTTTGTGCCTTGTGATTCCATTATTCATAGCTTCCTTCATTCTGCTTCTTGTCACTGTGTAATTGATGCAACGCTTACCACCCAAATACTCAGCACTGCTCTTTTTTTCAGCTTTAATTCCTTTCTAGTTTATCATAAATAAAATGATGCAATGATGCCTTTCTCTTATTTATTTTATGTAATCATCAAACATAAGTAGTTATTGATTTATTACAAAAATCTTTATAGATGGAGAAATATTTAAACTAAGTTTATCAAAATATGTCTCCTGTATTTAAAGCCTGTGTTAGGTTTATCAAATAGCAGTGAAGCTAGGTTTTACTGCTTGTCTATGTTAAATGTTAGCGTATTTTTACACTGTATGAATTTTTCATATTCACCAAACCTATCATATGTGATGAAGTTTAAAATAGATAAAGGATGTGAGAATAGCTAAAAGTTTTCATAAGAGTGATTTTCATTATAATATCAATAAACTGTATCATACTACTGACATATTAATGTACAAGCTTTTTTTGGGCATACTGGGAGACTATTTAAATGTCTTTGAAAGCCACAGGGGGGTTTCACTTGGACTAAGAAGAGTTTGATATCATTAATTCTATGATAACTAGCCAGATTTGTCTTCAGCTCTCTTCCCAGCATCACTATGACTATGGAATGAGGGCAGTTAAATCTGTGTTAACAGCTGCTGGAAACCTGAAGGTTAAATTCCCAGATGAAAAGGAGGATGTGCTGATGCTTCGATCAATACGTGACGTTAATCTGCCCAAGGTAGGGTCTAGCTACAGCTACTGTTTCCATAATGTGTACTTTTGAGAAGAAAAATGTATGACAGCAAGCATGAGCTTCTGCAGTTTTGCTTTTCTCCAGCGTCATTTCATATCGATTGACAATTACAAGGCAGAGAGAAGATAAACTGCATGCTATAGCTTAATTGCAATGTTTATGACCCCACGTGTCTTTTAAAATGTCACCGCAGAAAAGAGTAGTGGATTCATCTGCATTCATTTCACCAGACAATGCCTCTGCTTCCTTTCTGGAATGTTCAAGATTAGTTGATTTGTCCAGAATTTTTTTAGGACGCATATAACCAATTTACATTAGGCTTAAAGGGACATAATTTTTTTTAGGACGCATATAACCAATTTACATTGGGCTTAAAGGGGCACTGTCATATTTTGTCTTTTCATACCTAATCTCTTGAGGCCTTCCTAATGACAATTGGCTGCTCAGGCTCAAGTATTGTCACATGGGTATCAGGGAATATACCTTGCTAGGGGGTGGAGGGGGCTATCAGAAGACATACTTTACAATGAATGGCCAAAGCAAGAGTGTCTCTTTAAAGAAAACCTGTGCTTTGTTTATTTCCTATATGATTACCTTTTCTGTGATTCCTCAATGCTTCATTCAGCACTGGGAGTCAAAGAAATTTTCTAATATATCTGGGTATGGTGAAGCATGTGCCTTACTTTATTTGATAGCACTGGCCAATCAGTGCTGTTACATTGGAGTTATTTGCCCTGTGTAACAACTTTCCCTCTTAGTGGCTTGACAGCTTTCAGAAATAGATAATAAAAAGCAAGCTCTCCCAGCTGTAAGAGCAGGTTTTAAGCTATCTACCTTTGCTCTCTCTTAAATATTTACCTTATTTAGTACCCTTTTCATGTCAACCAGCTCATCAAACCCTATGTAGAAGGACTCTGAGAACTTCCAAAACTTCTCTTTTCTCTTTTATGTTTTATAAGGTAATAAATGCATCATGAATTCTCAGTCTTAATGTGGTGCCATTTCTCTTCTAAAACCCCCTGGATTTCACCTGAGGTGTGTCCCACATTATACTTTGTGTATGAGAGCTGCTAAACTGTAGTCACTGCACTTCACCTAATAGACCTAAACATTTGGGATCCAATGTCCCCTTTCATGCCTGCTGTATAAAAATATAGCAGGTACTTTTGAACTTTCATTATGCTCTGCAAATACTATAGAACAATCATGTAGAAATATTCTATAATAAATGTTTAGATTTTAAAAAAAAATGTTTACAATGAAAAAAAATATTTAATAGGTCAGTTTATAAACTCCCTTACTACAGCTCTAGCCGAACCTTGGTTTAAATGTTTTTATTTACTAATATATATATATCTCAATTTGGAATTTTTTATTACAAAAAATATTTGCATATTTGCATGGTGACATAGAGGGCATATATATTTACTTTGTACATTGAATGCTCAGTGTCTCTAATCTTTTTTTTTTCTTATTATTTTCAATTGGCAGTTTTTGTCCCATGACATTCCGCTTTTTGATAGCATCATTTCTGACCTTTTCCCTGGGGTTATTGTGCCAACTCCTGACCATGGCAGTCTGGAAGTGTCCATCAGGGAAATCACCAGGAAAATGAATCTGCAGCCAGTCCCTTGCTTCATCAAGAAGATAATACAAGTCAGCAAATGTTCCTCTCATTCTCATATATACGTTGGTTTGTTTTTTTTTTCCACAAAATGTCATATTGTGACAGGGTCCTCAATTTCCAAATGCAACATATGCACGCTTTTATTAGATTATGTTACTGCTGCAGATCTGTCCCTGATATATTCTTGGAAAGGCTTTTGGTTATGCTAAAATCTCCCCATGAAAGGGATGAAAGGGATATAGTAAACTAGTACAAAAATACATTCTGTTTCAGCATACAGGTTCAATGCATTAGTATAAAAAAAATATAATATTTAACATATAAAAATTACAAACCCATATGCTAACAAAGTGCCATTCCTCAGGTGCATAATTACTATCAACTAATTAAGGTCAAAAGTAATTCCATAAAGTGACAGTGCATATATATATATATATATATATATATATATATATATATATATACGAGAGAGTGAGAGAGAGAGAGAGAGAGAGAGAGAGAGAGAGAGAGAGAGAGAGAGAGAGAGAGAGAGAGAGAGAGAGAGAGAGAGAGAGAGAAAGAGAATGCCCTCTGTATCAGTCTGTTCAAACTTTTATCCACTTCTACATAAAGTTCTGATCCAAATAAATACTGAGTGCTTCTTTCTCCAGTGTGAATTCAAACACCAAGCTTCCCCTGTGTGAAGCATAGCATGAAAAATGTTAATTAAAATATGTAAAAAAAAAACACAGATTGCACTTACAATAAGGAGTGTTCAGTCCAGCACTAAGAGATAAAAACCTAATAGTCTGAAGGAGCCATGCACCACTAGCCTTTCCTGTTTTTGTGCCTGCATGTGCATCACCATGCAAACCTTGCTCTGCCCAACACATTTTGTCTCATGGGACATCATCAGGAACAGTCTCACTTTTTTGCGTTTCTTAAATTGCCTCATGTCTCCTATGAATTGTAGCTTTTGTATAGACAATGCTCTTCCTCAGTACATCTTAGCTGAATAAAAGGGGATTAGAACCTTCTGTTAGAATGATGGAAATGGGTACAGAAATTTGTGCAGATGACAGTTGCATGGCAGCTGTTCTCCTATTATAAGAAAAAATGTATGCCTTAACTGGATATTTTTAACAATTTCCCTTTGCATTACTGCAGTGCTTGATAGCACAAGTCATTTTGTGTAATGCTTTTTAGTGCCATTTATTTTGAGAGGCACCCCAATACACAACTACAGTAGGTGCTAATGTAACTTAATTGCAACATAACACACAGGGGTTGATTTACTAAAGGCAAAGCCACTTTGCACTACAAGTGCACTGCAAGTGCACTTGGAAGTGCACTTGGAAGTGCAGTCGCTTAAGATCTGAGGGACAAATCTGAAATGAGGGGAAGCTCTGTTGATTTTATCATCCAATCATGTACAAGCAAAAATGCTGTTTTTTTTATTTTCCTTGAATGTCCCCCTCAGATCTACAGCAACTGCACTTCCAAGTGCACTTGCAGTGCACTTGTAGTGCAAAGTGGATTTGCCTTTAGTAAATAAACCCCACAATGTAGTGCACTGCATTAAAAAATAAGTGCAGGGACTTTTTTTGTCTGTTACTTTGCATTGTCAGCCCATTCAAAATAAATAAATGTGCTGCCTTAATGAAATGCATTGCAGTAACCCTCCACAACAGACCACAAGGATATGCCTTAAAGCATCCCTTTTTTTAATTTTTATTTAAAGGTTAAATACAAAAACAGGAAAACAATGGAAACTTCATTATACCTTTGTATTTATAATTGTTAATAAGACGACACTTGGAACTGTTAAATAAATAAAATATAACCATCATTATTATTGGTATACATAATCATAAGGTGATAATGCAGCATACAATCCATTAAAATCATATATTATATATGTGGTAAACAGATGTAGCAGCAGCATTTCTCTGTCAAATCTCCCCAGAGAAATCTGTAACTATAGACCACATGTGGAGCAATGCTATTACTCTGCTTTGTAACCATAGTTGTTCTCCAGATGCCTTTAGACATAAAAGGCTCTTCTCTGTTACATAGTGAATAATGAAAAATAAGCTCCTGAAATGTACATATTTTTTAACACCACACACAAGCTGACAATAGGTGGTCCAATTTCTCAAGTATTGCAACAGATATATTGCTGTTTACAAATCTTAAAATTCATGCAAAGGGAAGTAAACTTTTAAAAGTGAGCAATTTTATAAAATGAACATCCATAGCACTGGTTGCAAATAGTTACATAGTTGGTCAGGCTGAAAAGGATACAAGTCCATCTAGTTCAGTCAAGAGAAAACAATAAATAAAAGGCAAAAATATACAGAACCCTATACCCACAGTTTAGCCAGAGGAAGCCAAATAAACCCCTATAAAACATGATACAATTTGCTCCAGAAGAGGAAAAATAAATTTCTTGAGGCAATCAATTTTTCTCTGGATCAACAAACTCTGGAATTATTACGTCTGAATGTTAATATTTAGTTATGTTTTGTACCTTTAGGAATGCATCCAGCTTTTTTTTTTTAAACAATCTGAGCTGGCCAGAACTAGTTCTTTAGGTAATCTTTTTCACATTGTCACATCTTTTACTGTGAAGAAGCACCATATCTGGAAGATAAATCTCTTTTTCTCCAAAAGTAAAGAGTGCCCCCTCATGCTTTGTAAGGACCTTAAAGTAAATAACTCTACACTAAGTTCACTATGGACCATTTACTGTATGTACTCATATTCCCCCTTAATTGTTTCTTCTTAAGGCTGCACTCACACCTGAGTGTTGCGTTTTTTAATGTTTTTTCACGTATTTGCTCGACCACTGTATGCATGATTTTTAGCATTTGTGTACAGCATTTTTTAAAGCATTTTTGAGCTTTGCCATTTTTTAATTAGCCAATAGAGAATATATAACCCCTTTCATCTTTTTTTGCTGTTTTCAGCTTTTTCATCTGCTTTAATTCATCTTTTATTTATTATTATTTATTTGTTGTTTTTTTTTACTTTTTTGTAAAGGGTTATGCCCCGAACACACGATCGGACATTGATCGGACATTCCGACAACAAAATCCTAGGATTTTTTCCGACGGATGTTGGCTCAAACTTGTTTTGCGTACACACGGTCGCACAAAGTTGTCGGAATTTCTGATCTCCAACCACGCGGTCACGTACACCACGTACGACGAGACTAGAAAAGGCCAGTTCAGAACCAAGCGTGGCACCCTTTGGGCTCCTTTTGCTAATCTCGTGTTAGTAAAAGTTTGGTGAGAGACGATTCGTGCTTTTTCAGACTCGTGGCTTTCAGATCGTTTTCTGTGGTTCAGTTTGTGCTTGTGGGTTTGTATCTGCTCTTCAGTGTGTGCAAGCAAGTTCCGCGTGACTTAGTCATTGTGTTCTTGTTCGTTCGTTACTGTTTTTCAGGTCGCTCTTCACAGGCCTTGCTGTTCTTCAGTGCGTTCTGTTACTTCGTTCTGAGCAGCCGACTGTTTTCTAGCCATGTTGCATATACGTACTCCTCATAGAGTTCGTGCTGTGCGGGGGCTTGGTGTTGGGGTCCTGACCTTGACACAAGTCCAGTCCATGAACAGGGTGGGGAGGAGTTCATGGACGAAGAATTGGTTGCTTCAGCGTGACCAGTTCTCTCATATGCCTTTGCTCCGTGAGATCCGTGAGAATAATCCTGATGATTTCAGGAACTTTCTCAGGATGAAGGACCCCGTATTTCACCGTTTGTTGGCTTCGCTGACCCCCTATATCAGCAGGCAGGATACCTGCATGAGGCAAGCCACCACTCTGGAGCAGAGGCTCGTCGCTACCCTGCGGTACTTGGCGACAGGGAGAAGCCTGCAGGACTTGAAGTTCTCGACAGGCATCTCCCCCCAGGCTCTGGGGATCATTATCCCAGAGACCTGTTTTGCCATCATCCAGGTCCTGCAGAAGGAGTATATGAAGGTAAGATTTTTATCCCTTAATATCACATTTTATTGTATTGAATGTTTGCTAATATCTTGTATTTCTTTCCTCGTTCCCTAATTACCATGATTGTAATATGCTGTGAATGTCCCCTTTGCCCTCATGCATGCTGGATTTTTATGTAATTATTTTTGTTGTCCTTCATACATATTTGCCTTCACTTACCTCCCCAGCATGCTCTCCTGGCCCTATATTCACCTCATGTAGTCACTTAACAATGTATTTTATCAGCTCCATAGTAGTGCTTTACCCCAAACACCCCCTAAAATGTTTTGAAATGTGATTTGTGCTTTAAATTCAGGCAGAGGGCCAGAGGCTTTTTTTTGTAGTGTCCCCAAATCATTTTTATTAACCTTCCCTCCCCACAACTGCTAAGTCAGCTGATACCAATCCTCTAGCCTCAATCATCTATCTGCTGACTTTGCCAAACCCATACGCACTATACCCACCTCTTTTGTGCTCAGATTTATGGATGAATTCCCCAAAGCATGTAGTGCAAGGGCCTGCGTGTATACTTTCAAATGGTACTGTTTAAAGTTTTGTATCCTATTATTATTTTGATAGGTAATAGCAGAATGTCCAAATGTGCTCAAATGTGTACAATGTGTATTTATATCTTTGTATTATGACACTTCTTACCTGTCCAGTGGTCTGCCAATAGTGTAACTAAGGAGGAGCAGTTCCAAGTAATACCCTGTATTTAGGCATTCCTCTCTCAATGAAGTGAAGAGGGTTGATATGTAATAGCAGAATGTCCAAATGTGCTCAAATGTGTACAATGTGTATTTATATCTTTGTATTAAGACACTTCTTACCTGTCCAGTGGTCTGCCAATAGTGTAACTAAGGAGGGGCAGTTCAAAGCAATGCCCTGTATTTAGGCATTCATCTCTCAATGAAGTGAAGAGGGTTACCTGTCCAAGATCCCCCCCTATAATGTTAGAAATGGCCCATGAGAGGGGGGAGGGGGAATATGATAGGTGTACCTTATACTTTGGTGTTGTAAAATTCCCCTTAATAAATGTTATCTGGATGTTGGCCAAGAATGTTTGTGTC
The DNA here is from genome assembly GCA_037952925.1 of Lithobates clamitans. Classification (NCBI taxonomy): domain Eukaryota; kingdom Metazoa; phylum Chordata; class Amphibia; order Anura; family Ranidae; genus Lithobates; species Lithobates clamitans. The sequence continues at coordinate 4,907,513 of JBBGZY010000656.1, forward strand.
TATAATCTGCTTTCCATGTTTATGTGCAAAAATACTAATTTTTTTTTGTTTTCCTCAACAGTTTCCTTCCACGCCACAGGAATGGCAGACTGTGGCCTCCCACTTTGCCCAGCGGTGGGACTTTCCTAACTGCGGAGGGGCAATTGGTGGGAAACACGTCCACATCGTCTCACCACCCAACTCGGGGTCGTACTATTATAATTACAAGGGGTTCAATAGTATTGTGATGTTGGTGGTGGTGTTGGCTAATTACGACTTCTTGTATGTGGAAGTGGGGAAGAATGGCCGGATGTCCGATGGTGGAGTCATCACCCAGACAGAGTTTTACAGGCATCTCCAGAATGGCAGCTTGGACTTGCCACCTCCAGAAGACAATGTGGAAGGACTCCCATTCGTCTTCGTAGCGGATGAAGCATTTGCGCTGGGGGACCATCTTATGCGGCCATTCCCGATGAGGACCCTCACCCCAGAACAGAGGGTTTTTAATTACCGGCTGGCCAGAGCCAGAAGAGTGGTGGAGAACACATTTGGAATCCTGGCCAGCCGGTTCTGCCTATTTCTGACACCCATCCATATGGTGGAGTATAAACTTAATCATATAATCCTGGCGTGCTGTGTTCTACATAACTTTTTACGCCAACATTCGGCCAACTATGCTGTCTCAGTTGGGCCTGAGGCCGGAATGATACATGAAACAACAATGACGGCGCTTGAAAGTGGCCGTCCTGGCTTGCCCTCCCTGAGTGCCTGTGATGTCCGGTTAAGATACCTTGAGTTCTTTGCGGGTAGGGGGGCCATCAATATGCCAGCAAATTTGTGAAACCTTTATCAAATAAAAACCAAAAAAAATAAAATCTTTGTTGACATTTACTGCTTGTGCTTGTTTTAGATGACTCTGACAGAAATGTGGTAAGTCCAGAAAATGGCGTAATTGTGTAACCTTATACAAAGCACTGTTGGGTGTGCTTTACTAAAGGCAAAGACACTGCACTACAAGTGCACTTGAAACTGCACTGAAACTGCACTTGTAATGCAAAGAGGATTTGCTCTTAGGAAATAACCCCCATTTTCACAGAAAGCAGCAATTACATCACCACAAAAGTGTTGTAGCGTTGAGACAATAATCCACACATTCTTAATTAACAATCTTTTTAATACCTACACAATCACATGTGCATTTAGAAAAGGTTTTTAAAACAAAGCAACATGTTTGTTGTATAACAATTTTTGGGGTAGCATTATAAAAAATAGAAATGTCCATTTAAGCTAAAACAGGCATGTGTAAAACCAACAAGAAAGACACAAATCTTGAACTTACAAAGTTCACATTTGGTAGAACTTGAAGGCAATATCAGAGATGAGTATTTAGGAATTGTGTTTGATATTGCATTCAGATGGGGTGAAGTCACCCCAGGAAAAGCCCAATTTGGAAGATGCACACAAATTTACCAATGTCAACATGTGCGACCTGCCATCACGGGGGATCAAGGGACATGTTTTGGGGGAGCAACACCTTCCTCTCAGCTACTTTACTATTGAGGAAGAGGTTGCACCCCCAAAACGCATCCATTGATCTCCCATGATGGCAGATAGCACATGTTGGCACACTGTGTGCATCCTCCAAATTTGTCTTTTCGAAAAATCGCTAAAAGATTTTTAACATTGTAGCACACACAAAAAAAGGGATTTGGAAGGGTTTTAAACTCGCCCCAAAACATCAATGATGTTTTTATTTTTTTAATAACATCATTGATGTTTTTCTTGAGGTTTTCCAATTTTAAATTACAGCCCATGATCTCCCGGATCAGGATCTGGGCACTTTATGATGTGAAAGGATCTGGATCCACAACATCACGATCACCTAAAAAGAGAGAAACCAAAAAAAAAACAGGTATCAAAAATATGCCGGCATCCATCTCTTACCTGAGCCTGTGGTCACAGACACTCACCTGTTGTGGTGCCAATTTCCACCACGTCTTCCTCCTCCTGCCCTCCTTGTGTTGGGTGGATTTCCCCTTCTTCCAGAGGTGGGGGGTCTGTGGTCTCCTCCGATGAGGGGTGTCCTCCGAGTCTTTTCTCCCCTATGTAAAACAAAAATGGAATACTTAGCACACAGATATTTGATGGCAGAACTATAAATAGGAAACATTGCTTGGAAGTGGGGTACAATTGTCTATTTTTGCAGAGTTCCAAAATGGAGCATTTTCAGTGTCCTTTGTCAAGCTTCAATACTTTACCTGTTTTGTACAAGCTTCACAGATGGAGACCCCCTATAGTATACACTGGAGCACCTGTGTCGGTCACCTAATAAAAATGGTGTTCTTGTGTCCCACACTAGTGCTCCAGTGTCCAGATGTGAAAACAGCTGCTCAGTGTCCTCTCCTTACACAGAATCTAGTTTGCATTTCATTCTAGTAACAAAGCTATCTAAACAACCAAATTAGTTTCATACAAGTAGGGCGTAAAAACTGTGGCCAAATGCATAACAATGGTGTTTTATAGGCCGAAAGAAAAATGTTTGATACGAACAAATAATGTGGCCATGAACATGAAAGTTGCCATTTAAAAATGTACACTTGTTGGAAAAGCACATGGAGCAGCACGAACGTAATAAACATAAAGAATAGGACAACTACTTACTTTTTTGCAGCACTCTCCGGATCTTTCTGTACTGCTCATGTTCTCTTAATTTGAGGTCCGACCACTGCTTCCTGAGCTGATCTTTCGATCGTCGTACCCCGAAATGCCAGTGCAGACTCCTGACTACTTTTGCCATTATCTTGGCCTTTCTGACATTGGGGTTGGGGTAAGGTCCATACTTCCCGTCATAGTCGGCCTTCTTCAGGATGTCCACCATTTCCAACATCTCCCCAAAGGACATATTTGAGGCCTTAAATCTCCTTCTGGATCAGGACGTTTCCGGCTACGGGCTTTCCTCCTCCTCGTTGCTATAATTATTATTATTATTATTATTCAGGATTTATATAGCGCCAACAGTTTACGCAGCGCTTTACAATATAAAAGGGAGACAATACAGTTACAATACAATACAATAGGATTAAGAGGGCCCTGCTCAGAAGAGCTTACAATCTAATAGGGTGGGGCAGGTGGTACAAAAGGTTGTAACTGTGGGGAATGAGCTGGTGGAAGTGGTAGGAGATTAGTTGGAGACGTGATAGGCTTTCCTGAAGAGATGAGTTTTCAGGGATTGCCTGAAGGTAGCAAGAGTAGGGGATAGCCGGATAGATGGAGTTAGCGAGTTCCAGAGGAGGGGAGAGGCTCTGGAGAAATCCTGGAGACGAGCATGGGAGGAGGAGATGAGAGAGCTTGAAAGCAGGAGGTCCCGAGAAGAGCAGAGAGGTCGATTTGGGGGATATTTGGAGACAAGATTAGTGATGTAGCTTGGGGCAGAGTTGTGAATGGCTTTGTATGTTGTGGTTAGAATTTTGAATTTAATTCGCTAGGTGATTGGGAGCCAGTGTAGGGATTGAAGTAGAGGGTTGGCAGACACTGAGCGGTTGGTAAGGTGGATAAGTCTGGCAGCAGCATTCATGATAGACTGAAGAGGGGATAGCCTATGGAGCGGTAGGCCAATGAGAAGGGAGTTGCAATAGTCAAGGCGAGAGATAATGAGGGAGTGAATGAGGAGCTTGGTGGTTTAATTTGTTAAAAAAGGGCGAATTTTAGAGATGTTACGGAGGTGAATTCTACAAACTTTTGACAGCGATTGGATTTGAGGCTGAAATGACAAGTCAGAGTCTAGGATTACACCTAGTACCCTGGCGTGAGGGGAGGGACTGATGGTTGCATTGTTGATTTTGATGGAAAAGTCATGGAGGGGGGCACGGGCGGGGGGGAATATTAATAGCTCAGTTTTAGAGAGATTTAGTTTAAGGAAGTGGTGCGACATCCATGCTGATATGTCAGTTAGTAAGTTAGTAATGCGAGAGGAGACTGAAGGAGTGAGGTGAGGAGTAGACAGATAGATTTGGGTGTCATCAGCGTATAAGTGGTATTGGAAGCCGTGGGCAGTTATTAAGTGACCAAGGGAGGGGGTGTAGATAGAGAAGAGAAGGGGTCCAAGAACCGAGCCTTGGGGGACCCCCACAGAAAGGGGCAATGGAGAGGAGGAGACAGAGTTGTAGGTGACACTGAAGGAGCGCTGTGATAAATAGCCAGAGAACCAGGATAGAGCAGAATCTCGGAGGCCAAGGGAATGTAGTTTATTGAGAAGGAGCGGGTGGTCAACAGTATCAAAGGCCGCAGAGAGGTCAAGTAGTAGGAGTATGGAGTACTGGCTGTTGGTTTTAGCAGTTAGTAAATCGTTAGTGAGTTTTAGTAAGGTAGTTTCCGTGGAGTGCTGCAAGCGAAAGCCAGACTGTAAGGAGTCAAGAAGGTTATTTTCATTGAGGTAGGAGCTCAGACGGTTGTAGACTAAGCGTTCTAGAAGTTTAGAGGTGAATGGGAGCAATGAGATGGGTCTTAAGTTGTTCAGGTCAGTAGGGTCCAGTGATGGCTTTTTAAGAATGAGAGTGATCTGTGCATGTTTTAGAGGGGAGGGGAAAATGCCACTAGAAAGGGAGAGATTGAAGATGTGGGTGAGGGAGCATAGGATAGAAGAAGAGGGTGACCGTAGTAGGTGTGAGGGAACAGGATCCAAGGGACAATTGGTTAGGTGGGCATCCGAGAACATTTTTGTAACCTCTTCCGTAGTAGCCAATTCAAAAGAGGAGAGTGTTGAATGTGCTGCTGGGCAAGGTATGATGGGTGGGGAAGACGTACGCACAGTGGAGATGTCCTCACGAATTGCATTGATCTTGTCTTTGAAGTGATTGGCAATCTCTTGGGCAGTGAGTGAGTTAGTGGGTAGAGGGGGTGGTGGACGAAGCAGAGAGTTAAAGGTTGAGAAGAGCCGACGGGGACTGGATGACAAGGAATTAATAAGAGAGACAAAGTAGGCTTGTTTGGCAGCATGGAGGCATGAATTGTATTTTAGAAGGGCAGATTTATATAGGGTGAAGTCTTGCAGGCATTTGGTTTTACGCCACAGTCGTTCAAGAGCACGGCAATGTCTCTTGAGATTTCTAGTGTTGTCGGTTTGCCAGGGTTGTAACGGTCGGGGCCTAATTCTGCCTGTGGTTAGAGGAGCAAGTGCATCTAGTGATGATGAGAGTGAACTGTTGTAGACAGAAGTGGCCAGGTCAGGACAGGACAGGGGAGAGATTATGTCATATAGGTGGTCAGTAGCAGAATAGAGAAGAGAAGGGTTAAAGTGGCGAAGGTTTCTACAAGTAATTGTTTGCTGCTTGAAGGGATGGGTGGTTGGAGGCAAGGATACAGTGAAAGTAATAAGGTTGTGATCAGATAGAGGAAAGGGGGTGTTGGTGAGGTTGCCAGGGTTGCAGAGATGGGAGAATACAAGGTCAAGGGTATTACCATTGGAGTGAGTGGAAGTATGTGTCCATTGGGTTAGGTCAAAAGATGAGGTTAGGTTGAGAAGTTTAGCTGTAGTTGGGCTGTTAACATTGACAGGAATGTTAAAGTCACCAAGAATAATGGTGGGTATTTCAGAGGAGAGAAAGTAGGGTAGCCAGGCAGCAAAGTCATCAATGAAGCGCAATACCGGTCCTGGAGGCCTATAAATTGCTGCAATCCTCAGAAAAATGGGAGAAAACAGACGAATACAGTGCATCTCGAAAGAAGAGAGGGATAGAGAGGGAGGGACAGTAAGGACTTGGAAGGTGCTTTGTGGGGACAGAAGGAAGCCAACTCCACCTCCTTTCTGTCTGTTGGGTCTGGAGGAGTGAGTCCAATGGAGACCACCATGGGAGAGGGCTGTGTATCCGCCATGTGCTCCTCCCCCACTGCTCAGAACGAAAAGGGGCGGGGAATAAACTAGAAAGAACGTCAGGGGCAGGCGGAGTTACACGCATGCGCAGTGTGTATAAAGCGTAACACTCGTGCGTATTACGTACGATCTGTGAGTGGAGAAAGGAGCATCGGAGGCGCCGATCGTGATAACGAAGGTAAGATCTAAACTTGGGCCTATACTGCTTCGAAATGGAAGCCTATATTGTAACAAGATTCAGAGAGTTTGGCCTGACATTAGGGTTTGTCTTGTGTTGTGTCTTGCAGAGAAAATGGATGGCTTCAATGACCACAACTTCCTTCCCCTATTCATAGACAAGTACAGGGAGCTGCCCTGTCTGTGGCAGGTGAGACATCCTCATTATAACCATAAACAAAAGAGGCAGGCAGCGCTGGAGAAACTGCTGGAGTTGGTGAAGCCGGTGGTCCCCACAGCAACCATCCCCTATTTAAAAACCAAAATTGGTGGCCTGAGGAGCACTTATCTTAGGGAGCGCAAGAAGGTCACAGATTCCCAAAGGTCCGGAGCTGCAGCAGATGACGTTTATGTCCCCAGGCTGTGGTACTATGAGAGACTGCGATTTCTGTCAGACCACACTGAAGTCAGGGAATCCCTCTCCACTCTTCCTTCCACTCTTCCTTCCACCCCAGCTGAGGCTTCCAATGTCCAACCTGGGCCTTCCAGCCAGGAAGAAGTGGAGGAGCCCAGCTGGAGTCAGGTATAGCATTGTTCTACAGATTTCTGGTCAATAAATAAATTATGTTTATTAGGTGTTATTATTGATCACTAATTGCTGATTGAAAAAAGTGTTTTACATATCAATAGACAGTAGTGGGCACCCAAAATTGGGACAAAAATTAAAACTGCTGGGCTCAGAATGATAGTCTGTTATATTTGTTAACATTCAATTTGCAACAGTCAGGAGGTGAAAATTGTGTGTGAATGATGAATAAAAAACTCAAACTATGACCCTTTTTCATACACAGGAAGACCTCAGCCAGGAGGAGGTTGTGGAATGTGGCAGTCAGGGGTTGGCTGGGATTAGTGGCAGCCAGGAGGAGGCGGGGCTAAGTGTCAGGCAGGAGAAGCCTGGGACCAGTCGCAGCCTGACTGAATCGCAGGTTCCTCCCCTCCACCTTCCATACAAAAGAGCGAGGAAGGCGACTCACATGCAGGATTCTGCACTCAGGCTCATTCAGGAGACTTCTGTGTCCCTCCGAGCCTTACCCACTCCTGAAGAGGCCTTTGCCTGCATGGCTGCCACAAAACTGCAGGGCATGCAGGAGGGTCAACGCAAGCTATGTGAGGACCTGCTTTATAAAGTCCTAAGTAAGGGGGTGAGTGGGGAACTAACACCCAAGACCGACGTGATTGAGTTGGACCATCCTCCTCCTCCTCCTCCTGCTGCTACAACTCCACCACCAGAGCCACCAAGTGGAAGGAGGCGTGGAAGGAAGACAAGAGAGTGATGACCTGGGTTCAGTCTGGTCTGACAAAAGCTGCAGTCTCTCGTATGACCACAGCCTGGGGACACAGATGTCATCTGCTGCTTTCCGGATCTCTGGGACTTCTGGACCAGACTGCCCTCCCTTAGATAAGGACTCCTCCTTTGCTTGAAAATAGTTGATGTGTGCCCTGGGGGTCAAAGGCTTCACCCATTTCAGCTGTTTCTCCAGCGTTGCCTCCCTCTTTGTTTAGTTGTGAGCCCTTAATAAATGTTTTTTTTTGGAAAATTCTACTCTCCTATGTGTGTTTTCATCCAAAAAGGACAGTTTGTTGGTGACGATTCAGGTAAATTTCTGAAATACAATGTGAAATTAACAAGGGAGAACAACACCAAACAATCTCCTACAAATTTAATATAACAATATATCAATGGTGTTGTGGTAACTTGACACAAAAAACACACACAAAAACTTTCTGGAGTAACAATAAAAATCCAATAAAACAAAAATCAGCCTTGAAAAAAATACAAACCAAAAATAACTAATCTGCCTTAAAACCAAAAAAAAAAAAAAAAAACACCAAAATAATGTTGTCAGATGTGACAAATCAAAATATATTGAGGGAATCCCGATAAATAGTAAAGAAATAAGTTTGTGAGAAGTCTGTGTGAATATGAGCAGCAAAACTACTTAATTCTTCTCACATTATAAAGAAGAAGAGAGTGCGCTGTATTAAACCATTTTTTACATTGCATTGTGACGAAAGTGCTGTGTCCATTGCGAACGCTAATTTTACCAGACCGAGCTGTTCCGTGTCGGAATTTCTTCTGAGCATGCGTGGCACTTTGTGTGTCAGAACAGGCCACACACGGTCGGAATTGACGCGATTGGACTTTGTTGTCAGAAAATTTTATAGCCTGCTCTCAAACTTTGTGTGTCAGAAAATCTGATGGAAAATGTCCGATGGAGCCCACACACGCTCCGATCAGACATTTTCCATCGGAAAATCCGACCGTGTGTATGGGGCATTAGGGTTAAAGGTTAGGGTTGGGGGTTCATTTATTTATTAATATTTATTTACTTATTTATACATTTTAAATTTTGTTAGGTTAGAGTTAGGGGTTAATATTAGAGTTAGGATTTAGAATTATTGTTAGTAGTTAATATTAGGGCAAGGGGTACATTTTTGGGTTAAGGGTTTGGGTCAGATTTTTAAAATTAATGAATTAATTTATTTAATTTTTTTTAAATGTATTTATTTATTTATTTTATTATTTTAATTATTATTATTATTATTATTATTATTATTATTATTATTATTATTATTATTATTATTATTATTATTATTATTAATAATAATATAACAAATTATTATTATTTGTGTTCATTTAATTATTGTATTTGAGCAGAAAAAAGCTTAAAAAAAGTGCTACAAAACACAGAAAAACGCTCAAAAATTAAGCATCTCAATGCATTTTTATGGAACAAAAAATCTTCAAAAACATAGCAATCTCTCCAATTTGAGCTACAAAAAAATCTCAAATTTTTGTGAGCTTCAAGCATTTGGCTTCAGGCAACTTGTAGTGGAGATATGAACCATCTCCATAGAGAATATTTTGTTTTTTCTCCTCCAGCATTTTGGAGCTTTGAGATTCAACTAATAAAAAACGCTGAACTGTGAATGGGGCCTAAGAAAGAATGAATTTAGTTCAGCTTTTTTTTTTTTCATAGCTGAGCTCCTCCATGCCTCTTATCAGTTTGATTGCCCTTCTCTGTGCTTGCTTTAGTTCTCCAATATCCTTTTTGTGAATGGGTGTCCAAAACTGAACTGCATATTTCAGATGAGATCTTACTAATGCTTTGCACAAGAGCACAATTACATTTGTCTCACTCTCTCTCTCTCTCTCTCATAGCTGCCCAATTAAACAGTGTACTTGTTATTTATTACAGGTACTTATATAGCACCATCAATTTACACAGTGCTTAAATATATTTTTATACATTCTTATCTACCCCTGCCCTCAAGGAGCTTACAATCTAAGGTCCCTAACTCTCACATACATACATACACATACTAGGGCCAATTTAGACTGGAGCTATTCAACCTACCAACATATCTTTGGAATGTGGGAGGAAACCAGAGTAGCCAGAAGGAACCCATGCAGGCGCAGTGAGAACATGCAGGTAGTACTGTGGTTGGGATTTGAACCAACAACCTTGTGCTGCCAGGGGGTAGTGCTGACTACTTAGCCACTGTCTGCTTGTAAGTTGGAGACATCCCGTAAGAACGTTATTCCACCACACAGATAAGTGTCATCAGGAAACACAGAAATGTTATATTTAATCCCAAACTCAGTATCACTTTATACCTAGGTTCAGATTGAGCTTTGGCTGTTTGTGCATATGGGACACTCATAATTCCCCTTTCATGGTCAGCTAAGTTGCATTCTTGGATAGGGGTCTAGTAAAGAATTAGGGGGCACATCATGCCTTTTTTTTTGCATGGGGTCCCCCTTAAAATTCATACTATAACTGAAGGGCCTAGTAGGAACTATTGGGAAACCCCCATGGCATTTTTTTGTTGTGTTGGTGTTCCCATTAACATCTAAAGCAGACCCTTATCTAGGATAAGGGTACGATAAAGAGGAATCCCCAGCTCCTATGTTTATCAACAGAACAAAGCAGCTGAACCAGCTATAACCAGCAAAATGGCAGCTCACTGTAAGAGGTGCATAACAGCATGGCCAGAGGGGATCACAGCAAAGACTTGGGGATCCACAATCCACATAGCCAAGTAAAGGATCCACCAAGAAGGATGAAAACTGACAATGTTCACAGCCACTCCTTCGCAACTTCCACATAGTAGGGCTGACTGTGTGGAAGAGAGTGGCTGTAGTAGGCACTGGTGGTCCTCCTTCTTGGCTGGTTCTTTACGCAGCTTGTGGAGTCCTTACTGTGATCCCCTCCAGCCATGCAGACCTCTACCTCTCAGCACAGTGAGCTGAGCACAGTTTTTATCAATGTAAGTGATTTCTGTTTCTCCTCTGTGAAGAGGAAAATATGTTATGTATATTTTGTATATTTTTCTCCTAGCTAGATGAGAAGACTGTACAAAAAAAATAATGATAAAATAAAGATTAACTAGATCAGGGCTTGAAGTTTAGTTAGTGTTATTTTCAGTGTAAGTGTCAATGTTGGTGTCAGCATCAGTGGCAATGTATGTGTCAATTAGTGTTGGTATTTCAGTAGTGCTAGTGTCAGTTAGTGTCAGTTATTAGCAGCTGTTTCAGTTGGTGTCAGTGTTAGTATGTTAGATATTGTGCGTGTTAGTGGCAGTTAGTGGCAGTTTTATGCTCAGTGTGTATTACATTTAGGCCCCTTTCACACGATCGGACCGTTCAGGTCCGCCTGTCAGTTTTGACGGCGGACCTGAACGGGCGATCCATGTTAGCCTATGGAGCGTCGGATGTCAGCGGAGACATGTCCGCTGGCATCCGACCCCGTCCAATCCGCTAAAAGCAGACGTATGGCTCTACGTCCAGATCCGTCGCTGGTGGATCGGATCGGGTGAGATCTGACGAAAACGGACACGCTGTCCATTTTCGTCCGATCCCTCCATGGGCGGCAACGGTGCCTGACAAGCCCCTCCCCGCTCAGTGAGCAGAGAGGGACCTGTCATCCGCCGGCTCAGCGGAGATCAACGGACAGATCTCCCGCTGAGCCGGCGGACCGAGGCGGGCTCCGTAGAAACGGAGCCCGCCTCGTGTGAAAGGGGCCTTAGTGTCAGTGCGAGTACTGGTGTCAGTGTGCTTAGGTAGGACAAAAATAAAATGCATACTATTGTTTCCTGGCCTTACTACGAATACAAAGAACAAATAATGCACACATAGGTGGTATTGTCAAAATTATCACTGGTAGAGAAGTAATTTTGCACAAAATAATTAATAATAAAAATAAATCAGGAGATTTCCATTAACATTGACCATCAAATGAATACTCAATTGTGGTCCCTTTGGGGTCATGTCAATATTATCTCCATTATGGGCTTAAGCTCCCTAATTTTCCTTTGCATACGCAGAGATGAAAAGGTATTTAATTAGCTTAGTACTTTACTTACAATTAATTATTATTATTATACAGGATTTATATAGCGCCAACAGTTTACGCAGCGCTTTACAACATTAGGGCAGACAGTACAATTACAATACAATTCAATACAGGGGGGAATCAGAGGGCCCTGCTCGTTAGAGCTTACAAATCTAGGAGGGAGGGTCAAGTTATGCAAAAGGGTAATAGCTGTGGGGGATAAGCTAATGGAGAAAATAGTGCAGTTGTTAGATGGAGGCAGGATAGGCTTCTCTGAAGAGGAAAGTTTTCAGTGATCGCCTAAAAGATAAATTTGCAGACAGTCTGACAGATTGGGGTAGCAAATTCCAGAGGATGGGCGAGGCTTGGGAGAAGTCCTGGAGGCGGATATGGGAGGAGGTGATGAGGGAGCTAGAGAGCAGGAGGTTTTGGGAGAAACAAAGAGGGTGATTAGGTTGGTATTTTGAGACTAGGCTAGTGATGTAGCTGGGGGCAGAGTTGTGGATGGCTTTGTAACTTAATGTTAGTATTTTGAATTTAATTAGTTGGGCAAGTGGCAGTCAATGGAGGGATTGGCAGAGAGGGGTAGCAGACACTGTGAGGTTTGTAAGGTGGATGAGTCTGGCAACAGCATTCATGATGGACTGAAGGGGGGATAGTCTATTTAGAGGTAAGCCAATGAGGAGGAAGTTGCAGTAGTCAAGGCGAGAGATAACCAGGGAGTGAATCAGGAGCTTTTTGGTTTCCTAGGTTAGAAAGGGACGTAGTTTGGAGATGTTTCGGAGGTTGAGGCGGCAAGCTTTGGAAAGTGATTGGATGTGGGGACGAAAGGTTAGTTCAGAGTCCAGGATAACACCTAGCACGCTGACATGTGGGGATGGGTGGATGGTTGTGCCATTGCTCTTGACAGAGAAGTCAGGGAAAGAGGCACGTGGGGGAGGAAATATTATAAGCTCGGTTTTGGACAAGTTGAGTTTGAGGAAGTGGTGTGACATCCATACAGATATGTCTGTTAGTAAGTTAGTGATGCGTGAGGAGACTGATGGAGTGAGTTGAGAGGTGGAGAGATAGATTTGTGTGTCGTCAGCGTAGAAATGATATTGAAAGCCTTGAGAGGTTATCAGCTGACCCAGGGAAGATGTGTAGATTGAAAATAAGAGGTCCAAGAACAGAAACTTGGGGGACCCCGACAGAGAAGGGAAGAGGAGTGGAGGAAGTAGAATTGTAAATGACAATGAAGGTGCGTTGGGATAGTTAGGATGAGAGCCACTGAAGAACACAGTCACGGAGACCAAGGGAGTAAACTTTTTTGAGGAGAAGGGGGTGGTCAATCATGTCAAAGGCAGCTGAAAGGTCCAGAAGTAGGAGTACATAATAGTGTCTGTTGGTTTTTGCAGTTAGTAGGTCATTTGTGAGTTTTAAAAGACCAGTTTCTGTGGAGTGTTGAGGGCAAAATCCAGACTGAAAGGGATCAAGAATGTTATTCTTAATGAGGTGGTCACTCAGTTGGTTGTAAACCAGGCGTTCAAGGAGTTTAGAGGAAAAGGGGAGCAGGGAGATAGGGCATACGTTGTTAAGATTGGTAGGGTCCAAGAACAGCTTTTTAAGTATGGGGGTGACCAGTGCGTGTTTTAGAGCATTGGGGAAAATGCCAGAGGTGAGGGGGAGATTGAAGATGTGGGTTAGAGAGTGTAGGATAGAGTCAGAGGGTGACCGTAGTGTTTGAGAGGGAATAGGGTCCAGGGGGCAGGTGGTTAGGTGGGCGTTAGAAAGGAGTTTAGCAACTCTGTAGTAGCAGATTTGAATAAGGGGAGTGTCAATTGTACCTGTTGATATGGGGTCTTAACTGGGGGAGATTCCTGTAGAGTGGAGATTTCATCACGGATTGTATCAATCTTGTTTTTGAAGTGATTAGCAATCTCCTGGGCAGTGAGTGAGTCAGTGGGTGGAGGCTGTGGAGGACGAAGTAGAGAGTTGAAGGTAGAGAAAAGTTTACGGGAACTGGATGAGAAGGTGTTAATAAGAGTTGTAAAATAGGTCTGCTTGGCAGTGTGGAGGAAAAAATAGTATTTTTGGAGGGCAGATTTGTATTGGTTGAAGTCTTTGGGAGACTTATGCCCCGTACACACGGTCGGACTTTGTTCGGACATTCCGACAACAAAATCCTAGGATTTTTTCCGTTGGATGTTGGCTCAAACTTGTCTTGCATACACACGGTCACACAAAGTTGTCGGAAAATCCGATCGTTCTAAATGCGGTGACGTAAAACACGTACGTCGGGACTATAAACGGGGCAGTGGCCAATAGCTTTCATCTCTTTATTTATTCTGAGCATGCGTGGCACTTTGTCAGTCGGATTTGTGTACACACGATCGGAATTTCCGACAACGGATTTTGTTGTCGGAAAATTTTATCTCCTGCTGTCCAACTTTGTGTGTCGGAAAATCCGATGGAAAATGTCCAATGGAGCCCACACACGGTCGGAATTTCCGACAACACGCTCCGATCGGACATTTTCCATCGGAAAATCCGACCGTGTGTACGGGGCATTAGTCTTGTGCCACAGACGCTCAAGAGCACGACTATGTTTTTTGAGAATTTTAGTGTCATCTGTTTGCCAGGGATGTAGGGGTCGAGGCCTGATTTTGCGTGTAGTGAGGGCAGCAAGCTTGTCCAGGGTGGAGGACAGGGATTTAATGTAAATGGAAGTGGCTTGGTTGGGGCAGGACAGGGGAGAGATTTTGTCATAGAGGTGGTCAGTAGCAGAATAGAGAAGAGGAGAGTTGAAATTGCGAAAGTTTCTACGGTTTATGATTAGGCGATTGGAGGGAAAGGTGGTGGAAGACAGGGAGAGAGAGAAACTAATAAGGTGATGGTCGGAGAGAGGAAAAGGATTGTTTGAGAAGTTGCATGGCGTGCATAGGTAGGAGAATACAAGGTCAAGGGTGTTGCCATCAGAGTGAGTAGAAGCCTATACCCATGGCTTCAGGTCAAATGAAGAGGTTAGACTAAGAAGTTTAGAAGTAGCAGGAGTGTTTGTATTAGCAGGAACTTTGAAATCACCGAGAAGGATTGTGGGAATTTTAGAATAGAGAAAGTAGGGTAGCGAGGCAGAAAACTCATCAAGGAAAGTCGATAAAGGTCAAGGGGGCCGGTAGATCACAGCAATTCTTAGGGAAGTTGGAGAGAATAGACTTATACAGTGAGCTTCAAATGATGAGAGGGAAAGAGAGGGAGTGAATAACCTGGAAGGTGCATTGGGGGATAGGAGAAATCCCACTCCACCCAGGAGTCAGAGCAAACAAAAGCCACAACAGGGGAATATCGGGAGGATCAGCACGGTCTGGATAGGGGTATTACTCACTACAGTCTCCACTTGGCCCCTTAAAATCATGTCTGAGAAATTTCTGCAAGGATGCACATATATCAGAGGGCATCATAATTGCATAATTAATTGCAAATAATCCCTGCAGTCATCTTCTGCATATTTTCTCCCCTTAGCTCTTGGAGGTTTTGGCTTTAACTACTCCACTACACTGAGAACTTTGATTTTCCTTGATAAGGGGTTAGTGCTATATACCCTCATAGGCACTAAGAACTTCCCATGCTTTCTGCTTTCAGTCACTGCTTCCCCTGTGCTGCTGCTCCCCTCCTTATGCTCCCCTGAAGATCTTGTTTCTCCTGGGATATTAGCTATGTAAAGCAGCCGCATATTCTTCTTTGTTATCCTGCCTTTATGAAAAACAACTTTTTTTTTTAGATGGGCCTGTGACCCTCTGGATATATCTCACTGACATCGGTACACCCTTCAAACCACTTGTGTTTTTATCACTGGTGAGGTTTTTTGGGGGAGGGGGATCCTTTTCTTGTTTTTTTGGGACCTTAAGCTATGATTGGGATGGAATCCAGCCAAGTGGTATGCTAAATTCAAAAACGTGTACATTTAGATGCCGGTGTCCTTCCTTCAGGAGGAGAGAGATGACTCATCTGAGGAAGGGCACTTGCCCTGTATTTTGGCTATAAATATTCGTTAGAGTCAGGGGCTTACCTTGCAACGTGCCTTTCAAGCTCAGGTAAGTGCAGTCAGCATCCACACATTGGTCATGTAGCTGAAACTGGGCATGTTCCAAAAAATAAATTGCAGCTCCCTTCATTTTACCCAGTGGATTAGTTGAGTGATAAGTTTGCGGGAACCTGTGGTTAAACAACTTTGGGACCTATCCCCTGTGTAAGTGTGTCTCCTGGAGGAACACTATGTGTGCATGGTGCTTGTACAGATAATGGAGGAGCATGGAGCACCTTTTAGCGTATCAAGTCCCTTGACATTGAGGGAGAGGAATTTCCACTGCAAGGAGTGCGATGGATTAGAGGTGTACACCATGTAGTGCTAACTAGTAATTGCCCCAAAATCCTCGAACAGGACCAGCAAAGACTGAATGGGGGGATGAAAAAGACAAAGAGGAGAAGAGAAGGGAGAAGAAAAGAAAAGAAAGTGGAAATATGCTGACACGCAACGGCATGTATGAAAATCACCCTGTTTAAGCCTCAAAACTAAATGAGGTTCACAGAAATCGAGCCCCATCCGGCACCCAAAATAAAAATAGTGACGAGGACTCCCAATAGGGAAGGTCAGTAGAGAACACACCAGTACCCCCCAGTGGTGAAAATGTAGAAGCAGTACAACCTGTATCAGTAAAACAACTGCGGAGGGGAAACCCCACCATTCAGAACATATAATAGATACCAGACTCAAACAAAATCAAAATCAACATCTATTAGGAACCCCACAATGTTAAACACCAGAGTCATGGCCTGACTCTCACCACAGACAACCAACCTGCCCCACGACAGGAAAACCCCATTACTGGCAGTTGGTCGGACCATGAAACACAGCTGGTTCAGTAAATACCCAACTTTTTTTGCCAGCGCCAAAGGGGGGGAGGTAGAGAAGATCAGGGGTAAATAAATAAATGAGGAGAAGAAGAGCACCGAGGCAGCCAGCATGTCACCCAGACCCTCCTAGGAGTGCCCCACTACTGAAATACATCCAGCTCCCAAAGCCAGAAAAGAGCCAAGGGAACTCCTGCAATTAACTAATATACTTATAAGGGAAGGTCAAGGCAGTATACAACTCATTACTCTTTACCAGAGGCCAGGATACCTCAGAGCTCCTAACTGGCAGGAGAAGGCGAAGTGGCTCCCCACCCTGCGCTCACCCATGATTGCATAGCAACTGCCAGCAAGATCAGAAGAGCATTCCCCGGACAGTCTAGCTTCCCCTAACAGTGCACACTCCTGATGGGAGACGCGTCGGCACCCCCGCACCCCAAACCCGCAGTCCTAACTAGCGATATACAATAATGGAAAAAAGGACATCATATACTAAGGTAAAGTTCAGCTAAAGTACCAAAGTAACCTTTAAGATAGTGCAGTCAAACTTTTCCAAGTTAAAGCAGGCAGTAATCCCTGCAGGTCTGTTCTCTTCACCAACCAGGGTGGTACATTCGCAGAGAACCCACCTGGGTGGACACCATTGGAAGCAAGGGGCCATGTAAACGTAAAAGGATCCTAATGGCATAACAGACTTAGAAAAACAAATATTATTATATGATAATGTTGTAGCCTGAAGGTTGCAAAGCGATCTTGTCATAGAGAGGTTGCTTCCAATCATCGCAGTAATAAAGCTATCCTAGGCACATTTTCAGGACTCATCTATCCTCATAAAAGTCAGCAGCTGCAGTAAGACATGTAAAAATGGATAGCTCAAAAAAACTACCAGAACCATAGTACCATCCAGTCCTTTAGAAACTGAAGAACATAATACTTAGCTGAATATGGGTAAAAACCAGAAAAAAGAAAAAAAAGAAAACTACGAAAACTAAGGAGACCTGAGTCTCAGTTATCCTCTGTTGTGGGGCTGAACACCCTGGAACTCGCTTCTTTTCCAGAAGAGCCAGAGTGCAACCTTGTTCCTCTGTTCTCCCGAGTCAAAGTGTCTATCATTTATAGAATAATGAGAGTGGTGAGTGCCCCAGCTAAGCTCCCCACTACATCTAGAAGTATTGTATTTGTAGGTTAATAACTGTGGACAGACTACCAAGCAGCAAAATGTATAATTAGTTAGATTTTGAGGGAGGCCCCATGATCAACCATCTTGCGACAGTCTCAGGGGCAATTATGTTTAACTAGTATATAACATAAAAAAACTGAAAGTAATAAAAAACAGTGATATTCAAGAACTGGATACCGGGTGTGAGACTCTCTTTTTTTCAGTAGAGAGCACAGCAGGTAAATGAGAAATGTCCGAGCAATCCAAATAATTTTTGGATATATATCATTCTTTTTGCCTAAGTAGGAAACATGTTATCATTGCCCAGACATGCCAAGTCTGGAAAAAAATCTTGGAGTTCACAGTTAGTGCATTTTCTATATAACATTTATAGATAACCCCAACAAGTAGTTTGCCTCTCTGCCAGTCAGCTATTATCCCCTCAAAGCAAAAGATGTAGCAGCAGTATAGTTAGCTATTCAATTGCTGCTGATATTGGGCTTTGATGTATGCTGGAGATATTAGGAAATCTTGGTGAGTGATGGGAGGTCTTTAGAGATTTCAGCAATTGCCTGAGAGACTGCATAGGGTAAAGTAAAAGTTTGCACTTTGCCATCCAGTATGAATATATGGCATACAGCCAGATACTGTAGGGCAAATTTTAGCTGTTGACAAACTGGGTGTAAGTCTTGCGTATTATAGTAAGCTTGGTGGAATTGTCCACAAACAAATGAAAGTTTTGACCATCTGCTAACTTGCTTTGGATTCTATATAATCTTAGAATCTGTGTTCTGTCTTGAAAATCCAGATCACAGGTCTTGCCCGCTTGATGTGTGCCCTCCACTCTAAACTGTCCAGGCCCAGTGTATGTGGTATGGTGTGAATTCTGGATGGACCATCTGCATACTGCTACACCCTTTCCAGCAAACTATGCAATGAAAAACAGGGATATTTAGTTCACATATATTGCAATACATGTTTAAGCTGGCCAACTGTGTCAAAGTAATCCCTCTTCTGGCCAGTAATACACTGCCTTGCCACTGCAAATGCCACAGTGGGCACCATGCCAATATGGGGCATAAAGACCCAAGGTGGGAGAGAGTGATTAGGTTCAGATCTGGTCCTTGACCTGTGTTACAACAGAGGAAAGATTTACCTAAGCTCAAATCCCAATAGCTTGTACATGTATTTAAACTATCAGGTGCTAAAGGGGCGTGACCACATATTAACACTACAAATTCTGTATGGACCCTCTGCACATTGCTACACCTTTTCCAGCAAACTATTCTCTGTGGTATGGTGTGGGCACAGAAACAAGCTAGCTCCATAGGGTGGATATTCTCAGGGGGACCTACCACCATGACATTGTTGTGCATAGATCTATTTTCTAAATCATCAACTTTTTCTGCCAAACTGACAATGTGTGTTCGCATTAATTTACATTGCACCTGCATTTCACAGAGCAGTATTCTGACCATCTCATTTTATGGGACGCAGCTTTTGTTGAATTGTTACTGATCAATTCAGAGTGTTTGGGTGTTTTATCATCTGAGCAGGTAGATGTATATAGTTAAATTGTGTCCCACCTGGAGGAGCAATCAAGTTCATCATCCTCTCTTGCAGGAACTTATGAGCCTCTGGTAAAGAATATAGATGTCTGGCCCATAGAGAATTCAACCAATTTCTCCATGGGGGGAAGCTTCTCCTCTGTGCTGCTTACACAGGTGCTGGAACTGGAAGTAGGTTTTACTTTTAACCTTTTAAACTTATTGCTGCTTGCACCCGCTGCATTCTTACCAAACACTCAAGTGACCTGGCCCATTTGCTTATATGAGCAGGAATGTCCAGCCACTTAAGCAAATGAGCAAAGAATGGAGCGGGTTACATCATTGACTAAATATTGTCCCATGGCCATACATGGGCAATGATGTTACCATTATCCTGGCTGTCAATGGTTGCCAAGGAAGCAGTGACTGCTTGCATTCTATGCATCCTTACCAACATCACTGAGCCCATTTATTTACATAATCGACCATGTATGCAAATGAGTGAAGAATGAAATGCTATATCATTGCCTAAATATGGCCACATGATCATATTTAGGCAGTGATGCCATCATTATACTTACCCTTACCTTTATATAGCTGATGACAGCTTGGGGGACTTCCAGATTCCGATAAGCCCTCCGGACCAGCACAACCACTGGGCAAGGGTTCTCGTAAACATGGGGACAAGAAGCTTAGCTGGAGGGATACCCCCATGTGGAGGGTATGGTTTAGGAGGGGGGGCACATGGTATGGTTTAAGGGGAGGCTTGTCTTTCCCCCTTTCCTGGCCAAGCCAGGCTGCATGCTCAGATTCTGGTCTGGTTTGGATTTTAAGGGGCATCTCACACATATTGTTTTGTGGAGTCCCCCTTAAAATCCCTGAAAGTGTCTGGTATTGATTTCCTGGGGGACACCCTTTTTGTTTTTTTCACATGAGGTAAACCCTTGATATTCAACCAGACTCAAAGGGGCTGGTATGCATTTTAGGGTGGAATCTACACATTTTTTTTTCATTCTTGGCGTAGAATGTGCTATAAGAAAAATTACATTTACAAAGAAAAAAATGGCACAGTTTAAATCACCTCAAATAAAACTTCACTGCCAGCTTCTTAAAAAATAAAAATAACAGCAGACGGACTCCTGCAAACATCCCGTACAACACATAGCGGAGTGCCATCTTTGTATGTTGCTTGTCGCTATCTGAATGGAGTATTTTGTGAGTATTACATTTAAATAAAGCAGCCTTTTACTCTGGTAATGCACTATAGTGTGCTTTACTTTCTTCAATACCTGGTGGCCTACAACTATGGCTGTATCTGGTGGAGTGACGAATAACCGCCATTTTGAGATGGTCATGGTATTAGGGATATTTATCCTCTGATGCTGTGCTGGAGTGACTTTTTTTTTTAATATTTTTTTTTAAAGAAAAGAGAGCATTTACAAAATACTCAAATAACTGTTGTACATAAACGGTTATTGGAACGTATCCGGGGTAGACAGGTAAATTTTGTTTAGAAGGGCTGGTGTGCGGTACCACCTGGATTGGACTTTATATCTGTTTTCTTGCGTAGTAACATTCATTAAACCTTTATGTATATTCAGGAAGATACGTTACCAATTCTCATCTGTGAGCGAGAGAGAAAGATCTTCTTCCCAACGTGCACAAGCCTTGTTTCCATGTGTGAGGGAGTTTGAAAGAGAAAAGGGAGTTGAAGGCGTTGAGAAATGGGGACTGAAGGATCTCTGCAAACGTTTTATAATAAACTGCGGAGAGCCCATCTGGGCCTGGGCTCTTGCCAGGTTTCAGTTGTTTCACTGCCTGCTTCTATTCTGTTGGAGTGATTG
Organism: Lithobates clamitans; assembly: GCA_037952925.1. Classification (NCBI taxonomy): domain Eukaryota; kingdom Metazoa; phylum Chordata; class Amphibia; order Anura; family Ranidae; genus Lithobates; species Lithobates clamitans. The sequence continues at coordinate 4,928,353 of JBBGZY010000656.1, forward strand.
GAGAATCAAGCATTTCCATGTGTCCATTGGAATTTTCCCGCTGGAAAATTTGGAAAGAAATGAGTGAATCTCATTTTGTCTTTTCTGTGTTGGGGGAGTATTGGGGATGTTTGCGTTGATGTAATACAGGGAGTAGAGATGAGCTGAACACCCCCCCTGAACATGCGAACAGGCAAAAAATGTGTTCGAACACGCGAACACCGTTAAAGTCTATGGGACACGAACATGAATAATCAAAAGTGCTCATTTTAACCACTTCAGCCCCAGAAGGATTTACCCCCTTCCTGACCAGAGCACTTTTTACAATTTGGCACTGCGTTACTTTAACTGCTAATTGCGCGGTCATGCAATGCTGTACCCAAACAAAATTTGCGTCCTTTTCTTCCCACAAATAGAGCTTTCTTTTGATGGTATTTGATTACCTCTGCGGCTTTTATTTTTTATGCTATAAACGGAAAAAGGCCGAAAATTTTGAAAAAAAAATTATATTTTCCACATTTTGTTATTAAAAAAATCCAATAAATTCAATTTTAGTCATACATTTAGGCCAAAATGTATTCGGCCACATGTCTTTGGTAAAAAAAAATGTCAATAAGCGTATATTTATTGGTTTGCGCAAAAGTTATATTATACTCCTAAGCCCCACTGGAAAGGACCCCCCCTAATCCCAGAGGAAAAGGAAAGGGTGCGAGAGGTAGGGGGAGAGGACAGAGAGATCAGTCATCCAATCATGACCATTATAGGTCTACACCGAGGAGAGAAAATTATCAAGATAGATATAATGAACAATATGAACATTACTATCCACAAAGAACACCTATTCATAGGTATAATAGGTATTCACCTTTAAGGGAAGAAAGATTGCGAGATAACTATAACTCTCACCATTCATATAGAGAGACAGACTCTAACTATTATAATAGATCACCTTTTAATTACAATCGACAACAACCAGGACCCTCCAATTCAGGGGGGGTTTCTCAAAGAACCAGAGAGATACAAACGAGCTATAGACGTAAACTCGGGACCAGAGGGGGGAGGCGCACCCGAAAAAAGAAAACGAGTTTAAAAGATAGTGGGATCTTTAATCTCAGTAAAGTTAACCTTTCTGAAGCAGAACTTTTTGTTTTAGAAAAGGGCCTAAAGTTTGCTCCCCCCAAAAAACTGAACAAATTTAGCACTTTTATAGACATACAAAAGTATGTGCGGAAACTTAATGTGCAGAGGCACATTATTTTGAATCCAAACAGACCAAAAGTTGAAGTGAGTTCACATATAGTTCATTCAGGACTTTCCAACCCCTCACTTTTTAACCCACCCGGTCCTACCGCCCCTTCTATAAGGTTTTCCTTAAGATTTGGATAAATTGCCCATTAAAAAGACTTTTAGTGATCCCAATATAAAAATTGGACTCAAACAATTATGTGAGCGTAAGGATTTAATTATCCGACCCGCTGATAAGGGGGGTGGGATAGTCATTTTAGATAAAAATGATTATCACCTAGAAATGACTAGAATTCTAAGTGACACGGAAATATATCTAAGGATTTATAATAATCCCACAATCTCTTATAAGAAATCAATTACTGATCTGGTAGATACGGGATTCCAATTAGGGATTCTGTATAAAAAAGAAAAAAGCTATTTAATTCCAGTTGCTCCCAGGATCCCGGTAATGTATTATTTACCAAAAGTGCATAAAAGTGTCACCCAACCACCAGGCCGCCCCATTATCAGCGGCATTGATTCCATTACCTCCCGCATAGGGAAATATATAGATTTTTTCCTCCAACCCATTGTACAATCTGTGCCATCATATCTGAGGGATACCAAAGATACTATTGCCAAGCTAAATAGCATACTTATAGCAAAGATTTGTTTTTGGTTACAGCTGACGTTACGTCGCTATATACTTGTATACCCCACAATCTAGGATTTGCAGCAGTTGAACTTTTCTTATCCAGAGAAGAGTCTATCCCAAGAACCCAACAAAGATTCATTATGGATCTGTTGAGGTTCGCTACCAAACATAACTATTTTTGGTACAATGGTGACTTCTTCATCCAACAGAAGGGAGTGGCCATGGGTGCCAAATTCGCCCCGAGTTTGGCGAACATTTTTATGGCCCGATGGGAAGAGGATGTCGTCTATCTCCTGGACCCCCCGGAGTTAGTCCTTTGGGCCAGGTACATAGACGACATCCTCCTCCTGTGGAGAGTAAATGTGGAATCTTTACATGCTTTCTTGTCTATGCTAAATGCCAATGATATTGGGATTGAGATGAAGTATGAGGTCAGCTCTTCTGCTATCCATTTTTTAGATTTAGAGATAACTGCGGTCGATGGAACTAAAACGTTCTTTAAACCTACCGACCGGAATGGTTACATTCCGGTCGACAGTTGCCATCATGCTACCTGGCTGAAATCTGTACCACGCAGCCAGCTTACCAGGATTAGGCGTAATTGTAGCAACCTCTCTGACTATTTCCATCAGGCACAGATTTTGAGGTCCAGATTTGTTGATAAAGGCTATGACCTAACAGAAGTTGAAGATGAGATCAGAAAAGTTTCCTTGATCGACAGAGACTTATTGTTAGTGGGACAATCTAAACGTGCACCAGATAACAAACACAAGTGGTCCCTTATAACAAATTTCTCTGTACAGCACAAGCAGATCAAGGAAATTATATCAAGACGTTGGAGGGTTTTAAAAAATGACCAAATATTACGCCCCCTGCTCCCAGAACGGGGAGGGGTTATCTATAGAGGGGCTCCATCCATAAAAAGTCAGATTGCTCCCAACACCATTGACCCTCCTGCTATTCGATCTTTTTTCCATAATATGAAAGGATTCTTTCCTTGCCGCCGTTGTAATGTTTGTTTACATAATGCCTGTGGACGAAAGAAAACTGAAACGTTTTTCTCTACTTCTACAGGAAAGGAATACCATATAAAACACTTTTTGACGTGCGAAACGAGGTACGTGGCCTATTTGATCACGTGCCCATGCGGAAAACAGTACGTGGGCCGCACAATCCGTACATTTTTCGTAACAGTAAACGAGCATATAGCTAACATAAAGAAGGGACTCACAAACCACAGTCATAATCAGAATCCAATAGGGACTAAGTTTCAAGTTATTGATAAATTTATCCCATATTGGAGGGGCTAGTCTCTTAAGAGGGGTGTGTCAAAATTAGAGACATTCTGGATACACCAATTAAAATGTTATTCACCACTTGGCCTCAATATTGATTGGGACATAAATGCATTTTTTAACCAGTCCTAAAGTGGATGCATGTTCTACCCTTCTACCCTTTTTTTTGCTCTTGGTTCTTTTTGTTATACGTTTTAGTTTTATATATAATTTTAATCTCAATTTTGAGGTTTTGATGTTCTAATGGTCATATTGGAGATCAGTCCACACATACATTTCTTGTTGATATTAATGTCAAACTTCACAGGGGATCCTCCTTGGTCATTGATTATGGCCATTTATTTAGGATATATGAGTGAAACTAATATTTTGAATCATTTATTCCAACTGGATCACTACATATATAAGGGTGTTCCCTTGTTGATATTTATAACCTCTAATAGTGAGACTATGAGTATTTTTATTATTTTACGTTTTATGGTCCTGTAATATAATTGTACCCTATAGGGAAATAACGAGCTTTATTATTTTTACTCTAACTGTTTGGGGTTGCTTTCTATTTTTCTGATTCCAATTTTGACGTTTTAGGATGGTATGTATGTGTAACATCGTTTGCGTCATGTGAAACCCCAAATGTATATTGTTCCTATGGAGATCGTCCCAAAGCTTCCGCTGTTATAACCTATCCCGAGGCGTGGACCACATTTGCGTTCCAAGAACTCCGGGCCCATCTCCTATTTCCGGCAGCCATTCCGATCGACGTGAGGCGTGGACCGCATTTGCGTTCCAAGGATTTCGGGTCCATTTCCTATTTCCGGCAGCCATCTCGATCGACGTGACGTGCGGTGAGCAGAAGCTCGGATAGGCTGATGCTTCTCAATTATAATTCGTCAGCGATTGGCCCTGTGGCAGGGGAGGTCACATGGAATCCCGACGAGTTCTGACTTGCAGTCTTGGTTGGTGGAGGGGCCAACGTCTGATATCGACGTAGGGCGGGCGCGACGCGACGTATTGCGGTAGCACCCCATTGGCCTAACCAGATCGAGGCCTGGCTCTCTATATTGCATTTGTCCACCATGATTGGTTGACCTGGGACCCGGAAGTGGCGCCTCACATGGCGCAAACAGGTGTTGTTAGTTTTCTGATCATATTTTATATATATATAGGCATGTTAGTGGCAGACAGGCATATACCCCAGTTGAAGTCCTCGCGGACGAAACGCGTCGGGTTTGATATGCGTGCCTTGCCACGATTGAATTAAGCGCTTGTTTTATTCACTCTGTACCTGGTCTCTATTTTGTCTCTAAGAGCCAGAGTGCTTTTTTATTGCAAAACATTTTATTAAAGTTTTTTGAAAGCTGATTCACACTATGTGGAAGTTTTCTTTTTAATCCTTCAACCTGAGGGCCTGCATCCCCTTCATGAAGATTGATTGGTGAATTGCGATACAGTCCCACATTATGAAGTTTGGAAGCTAGTGAGATTGGAGGAGGCCGATTGGTGAGTGTTTCCACCTGTTTTCTCCATCTGCTGTGGATACAGTGCTGCACCCCCCACTTCCTGCTCTTCCGCAAGCCTGTTTGACTCTCAAGCCGCTGGCTGGTGAGTCCACCGATTCCGGTAAGGGTATTTTCATTTTTCCTTATCTACATTACAAGTTTGGTCATCATACTACACTGAAGCCATTCCCGGATATGGGGGACCTATATAATACGTTTTAGTGCAAGTCATATTGGCCAATTCTTTAGATACACGTCCTAAGAACTTTCCATGGACTTTCACTTTACATTTGAGCATATTTTCAATTTTAAGTTTTGATTGTAACACTACTGGCACAAATGTTTATTATTCTTCTGTTTTTTATTCTTCTGTTTTTGAGTCGCACATATTGACTCATAGTTTATGCACTATTGGGCTTCTTTTTATGTACCACAAACGTTTTACAGGTTTGTTTATTTTTTGAGTCATACACATTGACTCATAGTTCATTTATTATTGGGCTGTTTTTATGTGTAACCAGATATTCAACATATGCGATCACCTCACAGATATACAGATCTTATTATAATACATAAGATCTCATACACAATCTGTGGAAGTCCTGTTTCACTAAACACTTTATTGTGCAAAACTTGACCTCCAAACTGATATTTTGGTGGGTCTTGCCCAATAATGAACATTATATTTTTTTAGCGCCACACTTTATTTGAGTTATTTATTCACAATTTGTCTGATTGTTGTGTTGGCTGCTTTACACACTTTGGTTGGCACAGTATTATTATTTTTGGATATTTTGCAAAAGTTATAGCGTCTACAAACTAGGGTACATTTTCTAGAATTTACACAGCTTTTAGTTTATGACTGCCTATGTCATTTCTTGAGGTGCTAAAATGGCAGGGCAGTACAACCCCCCCCCCCCCAAATGACCCCATTTTGGAAAGTAGACACCCCAAGGAAATTGCTGAGAGGCATGTTGAGCCCATTGAATATTCATTTTTTTGTCCCAAGTGATTGAATAATGACAAAAAAAAATTTACAAAAAGTTGTCACTAAATGATATATTGCTCACACAGGCCATAGGCATATGTGGAATTGCACCCCAAAATACATTTAGCTGCTTCTTCTGAGTATGGGGATACAACATGTGTGGGTCTTTTTGGGAGCCTAGCCACGTATGGGGCCCCGAAAACCAAGCACCGCCTTCAGGATTCCTAAGGGCGTAAATTTTTGATTTCACTCGTCACTACCTATCACAGTTTTGAAGGCCATAAAATGCCCAGATGACACAACCCCCCCCCCCAAATGACCCCATTTTGGAAAGTAGACACCCCAAGCTATTTGCTGAGAGGCATGTTGAGTCAATGGAATATTTTATATTTTGACACAAGTTGCGGGAAAATTACAAACTTTTTTTTTCACAAAGTTGTGACTAAAGGATATATTGCTCAAACATGCCCCAAAATACATTTTGCTGCTTCTCCTGAGTATGGGACTTTTTGGGAGCCTAGCCGTGTACGGGGCCCCGAAACCAAGCACCGCCTTCAGGATTTCTAAGGGCGTAAATTTTTGATTCACTCCTCACTAGGGATGAGCCGAACACCCCCCTGTTTGATTCACACCAGAACTTGCGAACAGGCAAAAAATTTGTTCGAACACGCGAACACCGTTAAAGTCTATGGGACATGAACATGAATAATCAAAAGTGCAAAATATGCAAGTTAATGTCATAAAAAGTGTTTGGGGACCTGGGTCCTGCCCCAGGGGACATGGATCAATGCAAAAAAAAGTTTTAAAAATGGCCGTTTTTCGGGAGCAGTGATTTTAATTATGCTTAAAGTGAAACAATAAAAGTGTAATATTCCTATAAATCTCGTACCTAGGGGGTGTCTATAGTATGCCTGTAAAGGGGTGCATGTTTCCTGTGTTTAGAACAGTCTGACAGCAAAATGACATTTCAAAGGAAAAAAGTCATTTAAAACTACTCGCGGCTATTAATAAATTGCCGGTCTGACAATACACATAAAGTTCATTGATAAAAACGGCATGGGAATTCCCCACAGGGGAACCCCGAACCAAAATTTTTTAAAAAAATGACGTGGGGGTCCCCCTAAATTCCATACCAGGCCCTTCAGGTCTGGTATGGATATTAAGGGGAACCCCGGCCAAAATGTAAAAAAAAATGTCGTGGGGTCCCCCTCAAAATCTATACCAGACCCTTCAGGTCCCGTAGGGATTTTAAGGGGAACCCCGCACCAAAATTTTAAAAAAATGGTGTGGGATGCCCCCAAAAATCCATACCAGACCCTTATCCGAGCACGCAACCTGGAAGGCCGCAGGAAAAGAGGGGGGATGAGAGAGTGGCCCCCCCCTCCTGAACCATACCAGGCCACATGCCCTCAACATTGGGAGGGTGCTTTGGGGTAGCCCCCCAAAACATCTTGTCCCCATGTTGATGGGGACAAGGGCCTCATCCCCACAACCCTTGCCCGGTGGTTGTGGCGGACTGCGGGCGGGGGGCTTATCCAAATCTGGAAGCCCCCTTTAACAAGAGGACCCCCAGATCCCGGCCCTCCCCCTTGTGTGAAATGGTAAGGGGGTACAAAAGTACCCCTACCATTTCACAAAAAAGCTGTCAAAAATGTTAAAAATGACAAGAGACAGTTTTTGGCAATTCCTTTATTTAAATGCTTCTTCTTTCTTCTTTCTTCTATCTTCTATCTTCCTTCGGTTTCTTCCTCCATCTTCTTCTTCTTCTTCTGGTTCTTCTGATCTTCCTCCAGTGTTCTCGTCCTGCATCTTCATCCGTGGCGTCTTCTTCCCTTCTTCTCCTCGGGCCGCTCCGCATCAATGATGGCATGGAGGGTGGCTCCCGCTGTGTGATGCTTCTCCTCTTCTGACGGTTCTTAAATAATGGGGGGTGGAGCCAACCGGTGACCCCGCCCCCCTCTGACACACAGGGACTTGAGGGGACTTCCCTGTGGCATTCCCTGTGCGTCAGAGGGGGTTACGTAATAAGTGACCCCACCCCCTCTGACGTCATGTGGAATGCCACATGTACCCGTCAAGTCCCCATGCGTCAGAGGGGGCGGGGTCACTGGGTGGCCCCGCCCCTCCGTTATTTAAAAAACGTTAGAAGAGGAGAAGCGTCACACAGCAGGAGCCTCCCTCCATGCCATCATGGATGCGGAGTGGCCCGAGGAGAAGAAGGGAAGAAGATGCCAGACGAGAACACCGGCGGAAGAACCAGAAGAAGAAGATGGAGGAAGAAACCGAAGGAAGATAGAAGATAGAAGATAGAAGAAAGAAGAAAGAAGAAGCATTTAAATAAAGGAATTGTCAAAAACTGTCTCTTGTAATTGTTTACATTTTTGACAGTTTTTTTGTGAAATGGTAGGGGTATTACCACTTCACACAGGGGGGAGGGCCGGAATCTGGGGGTCCCCTTGTTAAAGGGGGCTTCCAGATTACAATAAGTCCCCCGCCCACAGACCCCCACAACCACCGGGCAAGGGTTGTTGGGATGAGGCCCTTGTCCCAATCAACATGGGAACAAGGTGTTTTGGGGGCTACCCCAAAGCACCCTCCCAATGTTGAGGGCATGTGGCCTGGTACGGTTCAGGAGGGGGGGCGCTCTCTCCTCCCCCTCTTTTCCTGTGGCCTGCCAGGTTGCGTGCTCGGATAAGGGTCTGGTATGGATTTTTTGGGGGACCCCACGCCATTTTTTTTTTATTTTGGCGCAGGGTTCCCCTTAAAATCCATACCAGACCTGAAGGGTCTGGTATAGATTTTGAGGGGGACCCCACGCCATTTTTAAAAAAAAAATTGGGCCGGGGTTCCCCTCAATATCCATACCAGACCTGAAGGGCCTGGTATGGAATTTAGGGGGACCCCCACGTCATTTTTTTTTTAAATTTTGGTTCGGGGTTCCCCTGTGGGGAATTCCCATGCCGTTTTTATCAATGAACTGTTATGTGTATTGTCGGACCGGCAATTCATTAATAGCCGCGAGTAGTTTTAAATGACTTTTTTTCCTTTGAAATGTCATTTTGCTATTAGACTGTTCTAAACACGGGAAACATGCGCCCCTTTACAGGCATACTATAGACACCCCATAGGTACGAAATTTAAAGGAATATTACACTTTTATTGTTTCACTTTAAGCATTATTAAAATCACTGCTCCCGAAAAAACTACCGTTTTTAAAACTTTTTTTGCATTGATCCTTGTCCCCTGGGGCAGGACCCATGTCCCCAAACACTTTTTATGACAATAACTTGCATATAAGCCTTTAAAATTAGCACTTATGATTTCTCCCATAGACTTTTAAAGGGTGTTCCGCGGCTTTCGAATTTGCCGCGAACGCCCCAAATTGTTCGCTGTTTAGGGAACAGCCAATGTTCAAGTCGAACATGAGTTTGATTCGAATTCGAAGCTCATCCCTACTCCTCACTACCTATCACAGTTTCGTAGGCCATAAAATGCCAAGATAGCACAAACCCCCCCAAATGACCCCATTTTGGAAAGTAGACACTCCAAGCTATTTGCTAAGAGGCATGGTGAGTATTTTGCAGCTCTCATTTGTTTTTGAAAATGAAGAAAGACAAGAAATTTTTTTTTCTTTTTTCAATTTTCAAAACTTTGTGACAAAAAGTGAGGTCTGCAAAATACTCACTATACCTCTCAGCAAATAGCTTGGGGTGTCTACTTTCCAAAATAGGGTCATTGGGGGGGTTTGTGCCACCTGGGCATTCCATGGCCTCCGAAACTGTGATAGGCAGTGAAGAGTGAAATCAAAAATTTACGCCCTTAGAAAGCCTGAAGGCGGTGCTTGGTTTTCGGGGTCCAAAACAGTCTCACACATATGGTATCCCCATACTCAGGAGAAGCAACAGAATGTATTTTGGGGTGTAATTTAACATATTCCCATGGCATCTTTAAACTAGACATGTGCATTTCGTTTAGTTCCGAATCGAAATTCGGACGAAATTTTCATTATTCGGACATTTGGATGCATCCGAAATACCGAATTACAAAACTAACGAATTTAAACGAATCCGAAATGTTTCGAATCGAAAACCCACGGACGAAATTCGAATCGAATTCGAAACCAAATTCGAAATATATTCGATTCGAAAACAAATTTGAAATCTATTCGACTCGAATTCGAAAACAAATTTGAATCAAATTAGAAAAAATATAAATTGATTTCTAAAAAAGAATACAATAAAATAGAATATAAAATAATAAAACAATAGAATAAACATAAAAGAATTGTAAAGAATAGAATAGAATTTAATAGAATTTAATAAAATGCAACAGAATATGACCATCCTCTGAAATTCAAATTTCGAATAGTATAAATTCGAATTTGAAAATAGATTGGAAAATAACAATTTATATATATATATATATATATATATATATATATATATATATATATATATATATATATATATATATATATATATTCGAATTCATTCTATATGAAATTCGAATTTCGGAAAATGGTATATATATATATTTATTTATTTATATATATATAACTAGGGTTGTCCCGATGCCACTTTTTTAGGACCGAGTACAAGTACCGATACTTTTTTTCAAGTACTCGCCGATACCGATTACCGATACTTTTTTTTAATGTCACGTGACAGTTTTTTTTTTTTAACAGTGCTTGCTTTTTTTTTGGGGGGGGGGGGGTGAACGTTGTATGTGTGTGTTATTTTTTTTTTTTTTACAACTTTTATTTTTTACAATAATATTTTTTTATTCTTCGTTTTTTTTTTTGTTTTTTTTTTTGTTTTTTTTTTAATCAGCCCTTTTGGGGGGCTTTGGTGAGATATCAGGGGTCTTAACAGACCTCTGATATCTCCCCCTTGAGACAGAGAAAGAGACAGAGGATAGAGATTCCCCAGTCCCTTTCGCTGCAGCCTCAGCTGCACTGAAAATGAATGGAGAGAAGACAGCGGCTCCTCTCCATTCATAAACTGACACATCGTAATCACAGGAGATTACAATGTTTCAGTTATGTGAATAGACAGAGTCAGCTGACTCTCTCCATACACAAAGGAAGGAGGAGGGGGACGGAGGAACGGAGGGGGAGAACGAAGGGAACAGATAAGGAGGGAGGAACTGAGGGGACAGCGGAGGGGGACAGAAAAGGAGAGAGGAACGGAGGGGGAGAACGGAGAGGCACAGATAAGGAGAGAGGAACGGAGGGGGACAGCGGAGAGGCACAGAGGAACGGAGGGGGCATGGAGGAGGATGCAGTGACAGTCAGCGGTGAGCGATCACCGCTGTATGTCACTAAAGCTGGTGAAAGCCGCTGGGGGAGAATCTTGTAACTCCCCCACACGCCGATCACAGCTGTCTTCTAGGTATCGGGGGAAGCATCGGGAGCATTTGCCTGAGTACAAGTACTTGGGCAAATGCTCGGTATCGGTGCCGATACCGATACTAGTATCGGTATCGGGACAACCCTATATATAACCATTTTTCAAAATTCGAATTTCATATAGAATGAATTCGAATAGAAAAGAAAATAGGCTAGAAAAACAATAGAACAGAATAGAATAAAATATATATATATATATATATATATATATATATATATATATATATATATATATATATAAAACCATTTTCCGAAATTCGAATTTCATATAGAATGAATTCGAATTCGAATAGAAAAGATTAGACTATAAATAGAATATAGACTAGAAAAACAATAGAACAGAATTGAGTAAAATATCATGTGTATATATATTATATTTTATTCTATTCTGTTCTATTTTTTTTTCTATTCTAATCTTTTCTATTCGAATTTGAATTCATTCTATATGAATTTCGAATTTCAATAGATGGGTATATATAAATAAATATCTAATATATATATACATATATATATATATACATATATATATATATATATATATACATACATATATACATACATATATATATATATATATATATATATATATATATATATATATATATATATAAAACCATTTTCCGAAATTCAACTTTCATATAGAATGAAATTGAATTTAAATAGAATAGAAAATAATATCATAGAAAAACAGTAGAACAGATTTTGTCTACTTCAGTACCGTCTTGCAGATCTTTCTCCACCCTGGTTGCCCAACCTGGTATGGCTTTAGCCACTGCTGCTGTGGTAACTGCTGGTCTGCACGCGCCCCCAGCAGTGGAGTATGCTTTCTTCAATTCCAGATCCAATTTCCGATCCAGAGCATCCCAAAAGGAAACCGCGTCTTCAATAGGCAGAGTGACATGCCATGCAAGACGCATCAAGGAGGAGTCAACTACTGGGGCGTTCATCAATGAATTGACTTTTGACTCCTTCAGAGTATACATTTTTGTCAGTCTGTTGGTGAGACTGGTCCGCTTATCAGATCTTTCCCACTCATCTTTAATTAGATCCTCCATATAAAAGGAAAATTCTCTGGTTCTTTCCTTAAATTTGGGAAATATTTCCGAACTTTCTGCAGTTCCACTTTATCTTCTTCCCAGCCTATCGCTTCTTTAACTGACTTTGCGAAAGGCTGTACAAGGGAGAAATCAAAATCTGCTGACTTGTCCTGATCCTCATCTCCTGAGGAGGGTTCTGATGCCTGGGGTTGAAGGTCATCCGCTACCGATGTGCTGGGTGTAGGCCTATCCATTAGTGGTGCTGTTGTCTCCCTTATGGATTCCCGCACAGATTCTCTTATGAGCTCCGTAGCCACTGCTGCGTCTAGCTCTTTGTTCTTTGCTGCTTCATTGAAGCAGGATCTGCAGACTAGCTTATCTGGCAAGGCCGGCGCGCCGCATACCCAGCAAGCGTTTGCTGCAGGACGGGTGTGGCGGCTCTGGCGGTGTGATGAAGGTGACCGTCTGTGGCTATGTCTTCGGTGGCGGAAAGAAGATCTTGAACGGCTTCTGCGAGACTTCTTGCTTGACGCATGACTTGATCTCCCTTCACGCCTGGAACTTGCGGCTCTTGACCTGGTAGGGCTGCCAAAGACGCAGCGTTAGTGGTTGGCTCTCTTTTTTTCTCCCCTTCTTCAATACTTACCAATGACGGATGGCCTCTTACCTCATTTGCTGATGGTGGTCTGCGCGGGCAGTGGTCTCCATAGTGATAGTGACAGTAAAACAGTAAGACTGAAGGGTATTAAGAGAAATTTTTTTTTTTTTTTTTTAAATTCCCTTACTTTTTTTTTTTTTTTTTTAAAAAAGGCTGTAGACAGTCTAAATCAGATGATTCGACTTACCTGGTCTTGCTGAGTTGTTTTCTGGCAAAGCAGTTGAACGCACGGCGAAATCCAGGTATTTGAGAATCCTTAGCAAAAAACACAGAAATGCCTGTGTTTTTAAATTTGCCGCTGCCGTTGTGGCAAAATGACGCTCCTGTGCATGCGCAGAGCGTCCAGAACGCCTCGGCGCCATCTTGGAGAAGGGCATAACCTTCCCAAGGCAGAACCTAGCCCTGAGGCCAATTGCAGAGCAGAGGAGGCGGCGTCAGCGGCCATGACGGTTCCACAGCGGTGGACAGCAAGTGCCAGCAAGCCCCCTAAGCAGGAGAAACATACACAAACAAGGTACAGGCAAAAAAAGAAAGGAGACCACTGCAAAATATGAAGCTTCTTTAAAGCTTACTGTGCCAGATGTCCAGACGCCCCCTGAGACCACCAGACCGGGGGTTCCCTCCATAGAAGCTCCCTTAGAGACTTACAGGAGGGACTTCCAAACAGGAGAGGCTTGAACCTGCTGGGGCAAGTGCGGTAAGAGGCTTTTTCTTTATCTTGACAACAGGAGCAAGCTTGCTTATCCCAATCTGTCAGGTGAGGATAAAAAAGAGAATGCAGTGGGGTGTCTCCCCTTCAAATTTATAGCCATAACCAATCCTGTCAGGTTGTGGGGGCGGAGTCACAACCCAGTGTGTGCTGCCATGGAGGCGTCAGGAAATCAAAATATATTGAGGGAATCCCGATAAATAGTAACGAAAGAAGTTTGTGAGAAGTGTGTGTGAATATGAGCATCAAAACTACTTAATTCTTGTCACATTATAAAGAAGAAGAGAGTGCGCTGTATTAAACCATTTTTAACATTGCAGCGTGACGAAAGTGCTGTATCCATTGCGAACGCTAAGTTTACCAGAACGAGCTGTCCCGTCTCGGAATTTCTTCTGAGCATGCGTGGCACTTTGTGCGTCGGAACAGGCCACACACGGTCGGAATTGACGTGATCGGATTTTGTTGTCGGAAAATTTTATCACCTGCTGTCCAACTTTGTGTGTCGGAAAATCCGATGGAAAATGTCCGATGGCGCCCACACAAGGTCGGAATTTCCGACAACATGCTCCGATCGGACATTGTCCATCGCAAAATCCGACCGTGTGTATGGGGCATAAGACTTACCATACCTGCAAAGCAAATACAAAAAAAATAGTAAAAAATAAAAGATTTAACGCAACCTGTGCCTAAAATATATATATATGTCGAAGCATGGGGGCATCCTCCCGCATAAGGTAGGAGCAAATCGCTCCTCCGCCCTCTGCTGCCCCCATGCTTCATATATGCTGAAGTATGTAACTGTGGTGGTGAAATCACCTCCGACAGTGCTGGAGTCACGGCTTTATGTATTGTAGGAGCAAACGCTGTTGCTGTCAAGATAAATAAATCCGCGCTGCAGCTGAATTGCGTACCTGAAAACAAAAAAATGGTTAACAATAAAACACAGTAAACAGTAAAGTATAAAAAAAATTGCATATCTGAAAAGCAAACATGGTAAAACATAATAACAATAAAACATTGCAGAATAGAATACAGTAAAAAAGAGCAGAACAATAGAGAGAGAATAGAGAGAGAGAGAACAATAAAATGACAACTATTTTTGTTTTTTTTATTTTATATTTTTTTTGTGTTTTTATTTTTTTTTACTTTTTTTTTACTCTTTTTTTTGTAACTATAACTTTTGTAACTGGTAGCAGGTTCGGGTCTCTCAAAATGCGATGGCATCTTGGGAGACCCTGTGTTAGTGTGCCTAGTCTGTGCAGTGATGTACCCTACGCTAATACTCAACTAGTGAATAGTAGCGTTCAAAACATTCACCAATGCAAAGACCAGGATTGTCAGGACAGGAGGGACAATAATAGCGGGTGTCACGCCTATATCCGAGCTTGCTGCAGACACGACATCTTCTTTGGGGGGCTCGTTGGGTAGAGGTACTCGGGAGGACATACGGAAAATGCCTCTCATGCAGCCGGCTTACTGCATTCGGTTGGGGAAGGTGAGGTGAAGCACCGTCTGGAAACAGAAGGGCTCTGACGATCTCTTCCTGGAATTTTAGGAAGGATCCAGTCCATCCTGAAGCTCTGTATAGCACATGAGCGTTCAGCAAAGCCAATTGAAATAAATAAACAGACACTTTTTTGTACCAGCGCCTGGCCTTACGGGCAACTAGAAACGGCATCAACAACTGGTCGTTGAGGTCCACCCCTCCCATGTTAAGGTTTTAATTTCGTGGACACAGAGGGGTTTCTCCACAACACCAGTCGCCGTAGGAATTTGGACCGTCGTGTCTGCATGAAGGGAGGTAAGAATGAAAACATTCTTATTATCCCTCCACTTTATAGCGAGCAAATTATTACACTTGAAGCAGGCTCTCTCCCCCAGCCTAAGACGCGAATCTACAAGCCGCTGGGGAAAGCCCCGGTGATTAGGTCACACGGTGCCACATGCTCCAATCTGATGATCAAAATGGTGACTAAAAAATGGCACGCTCGTGTAATAATTGTCCATGTACCAGTGGTACCCCTTTCGGAATAAGGGTGACACCAAGTCCCACACAATCTTGCCAGCACTTCCTATTTAGTCAGGGCAGTTTGTCGGCTCTACGTGACTATCTTTGCCCTCGTAAACCATAAAACTACATGCATAGCCTGTGGCCCTGTCACAGAGCTTATACATCTTGACCCCATATCTGGCACGCTTGCTGGGAAGGTACTGTTTGAATGACAAGCGGCCAGAAAACTTAATCAGGGACTCATCAACGCAGACAACTTGATAGGGAGTAAACAAGTCTGCAGAACGTTGGTTGAAGTGGTTTACGAGGGGCTAAATTTTGTAGAGCCGATCGTATCCAGGTTCTCCACGATTGTTGCTGAAGTGCATGAACCGCAAAATCTGCTCGTATCGTGCCCTGGTCATGGAGGCAGAGAACAAGGGCATATGGTGAATTGGGTCAGTGGACCAATATGACCGCAACTCACTCTTTTTAGTTATGCCCATGTTGAGGAAAAGGCCCAGAAAGATCTTAAATTCAGAAACCGTAATTGGTTTCCAATCTCTGGCAAAGGAAGATTGGGGAATAATGGTGATGTGTTGACCAGTGTACAAATTGCTTTGGTCCACAATAGATCTATAGAGATCTTCTGTAAAAAACAGCCAATAAAAATCAAGTGACGTAAAATCAACTGTTTCCACCTGAATGCCGGGTTGGCCAGTGAATGGGGGAAGTGTGGGTGCTGCAGAAGTTCCCAATTAGGATTGGCGAATGCAGCAGGAAGGGCACTATGGGCATGACGGGCCTGTGTTCATCTTTTTCTTGGTGGCAGCGGGACACTACTTGTGCTTGCCACCTCACCAGCTTGAACTGCACTTATGGGACTCGCCACGTCACCAAGTGTCACTGCAGTGCTGGATGTATGACTAGGGTGTACTAGGCCTCTGGTGCTTGCCAGTTCACCAGAAGGGTGTACTGTTCTGCTCCATACGAGGGACCTGCGATTCTTGCACCTCAACAACAGCAGAAGAAGATCAGGGTCTGGTACGCCTGACCTTGGCAGGGACCACAACTCCGTCGTCAGAGCTATCTGTCATGGAGCCGCTGTTCTCTACAAGATCGTATTCTGAGCCTCAATATGACAGATGAGTGACTTCATCTTCACTATCTGTCATGTTCAGAAACGTGTAGGCCTCTTCACTTGTTTACCTTCGATTTGCCATTTTGGGCTCTAAATTTAGTGGTACACTAGTGAGACTCACAGGTAAAAAAGCTCATGACTGTTAGCGACTGTATCAAAACGCTACCATAAAAACTGTTAGCAATCGCAGGGATCAGGCCTGACTCTGCGAATGCTGCAGTTATGTGTGTTAATTGTTTTGTAGGTGACAGTGATCAATCGATACCGCACTTGGGTGGGCTGGGCAGGGCTGGGCCGAGGGGCAAAACGCAGGTGCTAGCAGGTATCTGGGCTGATCCCGTTAACACTGTGTTTTTGGGAACCCTAAACTGCTGGGGACGCTAGTATAGATCTGATCGGATCAGATATTGATCCGTTCAGATACTATACCACTAAGGGAGGTGTATGCTGCGTGTGTGGGTGTTAGCGGTACTGGCGCTAACCTGACGCTGCCTGGGGCGACGCATACCCTATCTGACCCTAAAACCCAACTTATATCACCACCGGGCGATCAGGGGGTTAAACCTTTATTAGGTAATAAACGGCGGGTGCCCTGAAAGTATAAAAGATGAACTAACTAACCACCGTAACATTTATACGGTGATCACTGGTGAAAGGGTTAACTAGGGGGCAATTAGGGGGTTAAAACCTTTATTAGATAGTATATGGGGGTCCCTGACACTATAAAAAGCTGACGGCAAACTTATATACTTACCTCCCTAACTAGAGTCACCAGTGACATTAATACAGCGATCAGAAAAACGATCGCTTAGTGACACTGGTGACGGGGGGGTGATCAAGGGGTGATTAAACCTTTATTAGGGGGAGTTACGGGGGTATCCTAGACCTAAAGGGGCTAACCCTAATTGCTCTCCCAATTATAACTGTCACAAACTGACACCAATGCAATAATCAGAAAAAAAAACTGCTATTGGTGTCACTGTGCGAGGGGGTACAGGGGGGTGATAGGGGGGTGATTGGGGGTGAAATGTGTGCTTAGAGTGTTCTACTGTATGTGTAGTGTTTTGTGCACTTACTTGATGTCTTCTCTCCTCGGCGCCGGAACAGAAAAGACAGACTCGAGGAGAGATGACATCACTGTTTACATTTCAGAGGAAGAGGAAGAATGTCATTGGCTGGGAGCAATCGCGAGGGGGTGGCCACGAATGGATGGCCTCCCCCTCAGCTCTGATCGCTCGGGGACAGATGCCGACCGCCTCGGGCACTGGGGGGTCCGATCGGACTCCCTGCCCGCGGGAGGCAAATAACGTACCCATGCGTTATTTTGCCTGCCCGTGCCATTCTGCCGCAGTATATCTGCTTGAGGTGGTCGGCAAGTGGTTAAAGGATTATATGCAAGTTATTGTCATAAAAAGTGTTTGGGGACCTGGGTCCTGCCCCAGGGGACATGGATCAATGCAAAAAAAGTTTTAAAAATTGACGTTTTTTTGGGAGCAGTGATTTTAATAATGCTTAAAGTGAAACAATAAAAGTGTAATATTCCTTTAAATTTCGTACCTGGGGGGTGTCTATAGTATGCCTGTAAAGGGGCGCATGTTTCCCGTGTTTAGAACAGTCTGACAGCAAAATGACATTTCAAAGGAAAAAAGTAATTTAAAACTACTCGCGGCTATTATTGAATTGCCGGTCTGACAATACATATAAAAGTTCATTGATAAAAACGGCATGGGAATTCCCCACAACCAAATTTTTTAAAAAAATGACGTGGGGGTCCCCCTAAATTCCATACCAGGCCTTTCAGGTCTGGTATGGATATTAAGGGGAACCCCGGCCAAAATTTTAAAAAAAATGGCGTGGGGTCCCCCTCAAAATCGATACCAGACCCTTCAGGTCTGGTATGGATTTTAAGGGGAGCCCCGCGCCAAAATTTAAAAAAAATGGTGTGGGGTCCCCCCAAAAATCCATACCAGAACCTTATCTGAGCACGCAACCTGGCAGGCCACAGGAAAAGAGGGGGGAACAAGAGAGCGGCCCCCCTCCTGAACCATACCAGGCCACATGTCCTCAACATTGGGAGGGTGCTTTGGGGTAGCCTCCTAAAACACCTTATCCCCATGTTGATGGGGACAAGGGCCTCATCCCCACAACCCGTGCCCGGTGGTTGTGGTGGTCTAGGGGCAGGGGGATTATGGGAATCTGAAAGCCCCCTTTAACAAGGGGACCCCCAGATCCTGGCCCTCCCCCCTGTGTGAAATGGTAAGGGCCTACCATTTCACAAAAAAAGTGTCAAAAATGTTAAAAATGACAAGAGACAGTTTTTGACAATTCCTTTATTTAAATGCTTCTTCTTTCTTCTATCTTCTTTCTTCTTTCTTCTTTCTTCTATCTTCTATCTTCCTTCAGTTTCTTCCTCCATCTTCATCTTCTTCTAGTTCTTCTGGTTCTTCCTCCGGTGTTCTCATCCGGCATCTTCCTCCCCGTCGTCTTCTTCCCTTCTTCTTCTCAGGCCGCTCCGCATCCATCATGATACTTTTGTACCCCCTTACCATTTCACACAGGGGGGGCTGGGATCTGGGGGTCCCCCTGTTAAAGGGGGCTTCCAGATTCCAATAAGCCCCCCGCCCACAGACCCCCACAACCACCGGGCAAGGGTTGTGGGGATGAGGCCCTTGTGCATATACGTGACATACATATATATGATATATGTGTAGGGTCAATGAATATGGGCAAGTGAATGCTACGCGGGTTCTGCAAGTTCTGTGCAGGCAAGGTTGGGGCTTCCTATTTCTGGGAAAGGTGTAGTGGCCAAGTCTGTGACAGATTCTTGGGAGCCACAAGGGCATAATTCGAGTGGGAAGGAGAAGTGTAGGTATTGTGTCGTTGTTTTTAGGCTGTTCTCCATTAGGGGCCGTTGTGGAAGGGTTCGAGGGTCCCAGATTTGTAGTGTCTGGGTCTAAGACCTCTCAATCTCGTTTACTAATTGGCTAATTGACAACTTTGCTGAGTCTTTGCTGCAAAGAGATGGGTGCTCTAATGTAGGTAGAACTTTTTAATGGTTGGCCGCAGTGCCGAATACAGTCAGGTATATGGTGGCTTGCTGTGAAAATGGGGTTCTGTGTCATGTGTAAAGTGGAACAAATAAATCCTTTACCTGATCAGTTGATGCGTGCTGAACGATGTGCCGGGGAGGTGGTAGGGCTGCCATTCCTTGGCGTTTCTGAAACCTTCAAGGGAGCGCATGGTGGAAGAGGATGGTGATGAGGGCGACAGCATCTAATGCTGAAGTTGCCGGCATCGTCAATGCCATCCATTGAAGTAGTTCTGTTAAGTGGTGGTAGTCTGAAGTCGTTGTACCAATCTGGAAGATCTACTCATGGCATTTCCAGGGTAGAGCAGAAGTGGTCTAGATCTTCAGGTACCCTGAGGTTTACCGTGTGGCCTTGGTGTGAGACCGACAGGCAGAAAGAGAACTTCCAACGGTATTGTATAGATCTTGCCCGCAGGTTATCCAGTAAGGGTCATGCCGCGTACACACGGTCGGACTTTTCAGCTACAAAAGTCGGACAGCCTGTCCGACATACTTCCGGCGTACCTTCGGCGGACTTGCGGCAGACTTTCTTACGAACGGACTTGCCCACACACGATCACACAAAAGTACGACAGCTTAGTACGCGGTGACGTACACCAAGTCCGACGAGACTATAAAACGGAAGTTCAATAGCCCGTACGACACCCTTTGGGCTCCTTCTGCTAATCTCGTGTTTATCTCGTGTTAGTAGAAGTTTGGTGAGAGACGATTCGCGCTTGTGAGACTCGTATTTTTCAGTTCGTTTTAACTGTTGTTCAGTCTGTGCTTGTGAGGTTTGTATCTGCTTTTCAGTGCGTTTGGTCAGTTGGCATTGAGAAATCTTTGTTTTATTGGCCGCTCGTTCCTGATTTTCAGGTCGTTCTTCACAGGCCTTGCTGTTCTTCAGTGCGTTCTGTTTAGTGCGTTCTGACCAGCCGACCGTTTTGAAACCATGTTACCTGTACGTACTCGTCGTCGAGCTCGTGCATTGTATGTGTTTGGTGCTGTAGTTTATTCTTCAGCCCAAGACCAGTCCATGAACAGGGCGAGGAGGAGTTCATGGACCAAGAATTGGTTGCTCCAGCGTGACCAGTTCTGTCACATGCCATTGCTCCGTGAGATCCGTGAGAATAATCCTGAGGATTTCAGGAACTTTCTCCGGATGACGGACCCCGTTTTTGACCGTTTGGTGGCTTTGCTGACCCCCTATATCAGCAGGCAGGATACCTGCATGAGGCAAGCCATCACTCCGGAGCAGAGGCTGGTCGCTACCTTGCGGTATTTGGCCACAGGGAGAAGCCTGCAGGACCTTAAGTTCTCGACAGGCATCTCCCCCCAGGCTCTGGGGATCATTATCCCAGAGACCTGTTCTGCCATCATCCAGGTCCTGCAGAAGGACTATATTAAGGTAAGATATTTTGCTTTTATTAGCATCACATGTTCTTTTATGTAATCTTTGATAATGTAATGTATTTCTTGCTTCAAACACTACTTACCATCATTGCAATATAGTGTGAATGTCCCCTTTTTATCCTCACACATGCTGGATTTTTTTCCTGTTATTTTTTGTCATGCATGTATATTTTCCTTCAATAACCTCCCCAGCATGCAGTGATGAGAACATATCTACCTAGTCTACTCATTTTGAATGTATTTTGTTTGAGTGTATTTAGTGTGCTTATAATTAGCAAGTAGCTAGATTTCCCAACCCCCCCCACCTAAACTCACTCCAAATAGTGTGCTGCTAATTAGCAATTAGCTAGATTTCCCAACCCCCCCCACCTAAACTCACTCCAAATAGTGTGCTGCTAATTAGCAATTAGCTAGATTTCCCAACCCCCCCCCACCTAAACTCACTCCAAATAGTGTGCTGCTAATTAGCAATTAGCTAGATTTCCCAACCCCCCCCCACCTAAACTCACTCCAAATAGTGTGCTGCTAATTAGCAATTAGCTAGATTTCCCAACCCCCCCCCACCTAAACTCACTCCAAATAGTGTGCTGCTAATTAGCAATTAGCTAGATTTCCCAACCCCCCCCACCTAAACTCACTCCAAATAGTGTGCTGCTAATTAGCAATTAGCTAGATTTCCCAACCCCCCCCACCTAAACTCACTCCAAATAGTGTGCTGCTAATTAGCAATTAGCTAGATTTCCCAACCCCCCCCCACCTAAACTCACTCCAAATAGTGTGCTGCTAATTAGCAATTAGCTAGATTTCCGAACCCCCCCCACCTAAACTCACTCCAAATAGTGTGCTGCTAATTAGCAATTAGCTAGATTTCCCAACCCCCCCCCACCTAAACTCACTCCAAATAGTGTGCTGCTAATTAGCAATTAGCTAGATTTCCCAAACCCCCCCCCCCCACTTAAACTCACTCCAAATAGTGTGCTGCTAATTAGCAATTAGCTAGATTTCCCAACCCCCCCACCTAAACTCACTCCAAATAGTGTGCTGCTAATTAGCAATTAGCTAGATTTCCCAACCCCCCCCCACCTAAACTCACTCCAAATAGTGTGCTGCTAATTAGCAATTAGCTAGATTTTCCAACCCCCCCCCACCTAAACTCACTCCAAATAGTGTGCTGCTAATTAGCAATTAGCTAGATTTCCCAACCCCCCCCCCCTCGTAAAAATTTGCTTGAATGTTCTGTGGTGTTGATTTGTCTAAAGAAAATATATGTTGCACTTTGCAAAATGCATGTGCACTCTACAAGTGCATTTGTTCCAGTGCTTTAGTAAATGAGCAGAAGCTCTGCTGATTTCCATCATCAAATCATATGCAAGCCTCAAAGTGTTTTCATTAATTGCCCTTGCATGTGATTGTGTACTCCTTGCAACATGAATGCCTTTTTACATTACCTCATTTACTGTAAGCTGGTTAGCAACTGCAACTGCAGAGTGCGACAACTGCAGTCTTGTAGCCTTTTTAGTCCCTAAATTCCTGCGTGTCCTAAAAGAAATCTATTTTACGGATTTCACAACCCCCTAAAATGTAATCAATGTTCCATCAGAGGGGGTGAGCAATCTGATAAGTGTGCCTTTCCATATTAGTTTTTCCAGAAGAATTAAATTATTTAATGTTATACTGATGCTGGGGAATAATGTTTTGAATTGTCTAATTTTATTGCAATGTTAGCTTCCAAATTAATTGATTTTGGTTTTCTTGTTTGATTCCCCAGTTTCCTTCAACGCCACAGGAATGGCAGACTGTGACATCCCATTTTGCCAGCCGTTGGGACTTTCCCAATTGTGGAGGGGCTATAGATGGGAAACATGTCCACATTGTGCCACCACCCCATTCGGGGTCATACTATTTCAATTATAAAGGGTTCCACAGTATTGTTTTAATGGCGGTGGTGTCTGCACACTATGAATTTTTATATGTGGACGTGGGGAAGAATGGCCGGATGTCGGATGGAGGAGTACTTGCCCAGACGGAGTTCTGCCAGCGTCTCCAGAGTGGTGGCCTGGGATTGCCACCTGATGCGGATAATGTGGAAGGACTCCCCTTTGTCTTCATTGCCGATGAAGCCTTCACTCTGAGCAAGCACCTCATGAGGCCATTCCCCCAAAGAACCCTCACCCCGGAGAGGAGGGTTTTTAATTTCCGGCTGGCCAGAGCTAGAAGAGTGGTTGAGAATGCATTTGGAATTCTGGCCAGCCGGTTCCGCCTGTTTCAAACAGCCATTAATTTGGCGGAATACAAACTTAATTTTATCATTTTATCGTGCTGCATTCTGCACAACTTTTTAAACAAACATTCTCAGAATTATATAGGCACAGTTGGGCCTGAGGCCGGACTTATAGATGACAACCTTACGGGCCTGGATAATGTCCGTACTGGCTTGGCCCCCCAAAGTGCCCGTCAAGTTAGACAGCAATATGTTAATTATTTTATGGGTAGGGGGGCCATTGCAATGGGCCATGATATTTAATTTTTTAAAATAAAAAAAATAAACAACTTTTTGACAATTATAACCAAACTGATACTGAGCATTGAAATAACAAACCACACATTTATTTAATTCCTATAAGGAGATGTTTTTATTAATGGTTGTTATGCATTCAGTTCTGCATTTAGTATAAAATGTTCATAAACAAAAATATAATGATATCTTAATAATTTCGAAAAATATAATTATATTTAAATATTTAGACATAATCCACAAAAAAATATTTTTGGCTTTTTGATTTTCACAAACAGGCTTTTTTTTTTTTTTTTTTTTAAATCAAGTTTTTTTACTTTTTTGCGTTTTTTAAAATCAAGTTATTTATGTTTTTTTTTTTTTTTTGCAAATAAAGTTTTTTTTTATCTTGGTTTTAAAATCAATTTTTTTTTTTTTTTTAAATCCAGTTTATTTTTTTATTTTGTTTTTGAGAAAATCAATATTTTTTGTTTTTTGGTTTTAAAATCAATTTTTTAATTTTTTTTGGTTTGAAAATCAATTTTTGGTTTTTTTTGGTTTTAAAATCTTTTTTTTTTTTTTTGTGTTTTAAAATCTTTTTTTTTTTTTTTTGTGTTTTTAAAATCAATTTTTTTTTTGTGTTTTTAAAATCAATTTTATTTTTTTTGTGTTTTTAAAATCAATTTTTTTATTTTTTTTGGTTTGAAAATCAATTTTTTTTTTTTTTGGGTTTTAAAATCAATTTTTTCTTTTTTTTTTATTTAAAATCTTTTTTTTTTTTTGGTTGTTGTTTTTTTGAAAATCAAGTTTTATTTTTTTGTGGATTTTGAATGTATTTTCGAGAAACAGCCCTCCTTTTTCAAATTAGGTTAAACAGCCATTTATGTTCAGCCAAAAAAATAAAGAGAAGGCCCAGAATGGGGTCAGCAAAACAGGAAATGAAGGACATGATCGATGTTTTGGGGTTTCAAAAAGGGCATTTATATTCATCCCAAAACATCAATCATGTCCTTTATTTCCTGCTGCATACGATCCAGCCGATTCCGCATTTCATCCATGTCCTTATTCCAGGCCATTATTTGACCAATTAGCCGTTGGGCTAATTGGTCAAAGGGGTTAGCAGAAACCTATAATAAGTGTTTTTGGTCTTGTGACTTTCTCTTTTCCAGATATAATGAATCCCCTATTTAAGGATCCAGAGTTCCTTACAGCTTTTATTTCGAAATATCGAGAGATGAGGAATTTGTGGGAGGTGAAACACCCTCAGTATTATGCCAAGCATGTGAGGAAGTCAACGCTGGAGAGACTTCTGTCCTTTGTCCAGGCGACCATCCCAGGAGCAACAATGGAGACAGTGCTCAAGAAAATTGGGGTCTTGAGGAACATGTATAAAAGGGAGCATAGGAAGATCCAGGAATCAAGGAGATCAGGAGCATCAGCAGATGATGTTTATGTACCCAGGCTGTGGTACTACAATCAACTCCATTTTCTTGATGACCAGAATGAAGCCAGGGCATCACTTTCAACCCTTCCCTCCACCCTTCCCTCCACCCTTCCCTCCACCCCAGCAGAGGCTGATGAGGAGCAAGCTGGGTCTTCCATCCTGGATGAACCGGATATGACCATCTGGAGTCAGGTATATTATTTTAACAAATATTTACTGTACTAATATTAATGATGTTAACTGGATGTTATAATTGTCTAAAATAATTTTGCAATCAAAATTGTGTATACATATCAAATGACAGTAGTGGCTAAATATGTTTGGCACCTGCTTGAAATAATTAGGGTGTCTGATTAGACTTTTTTATTAAAGAGATGTATTCACATTGAATTTGCTAGTCATGAGAAGCAAACTGTGTGTCATTGATGAACCCAAAAAAAGAAACTAAAACTATTGTCCTTTTTTTATACACAGGATGAGTCCATCCAGGAGGAATGTGGGGAAAGTGGCAGGCAGGAGGAGACCGGGCCCATGGACAGCCTGGAGGAGGCCGGATTCACCATCATCCTGGAGGAGGCTGGGCCCAGTGTCAGGCAGGAGGTGGCTGCTCCCAGTGAGGTGGCTGGGCCAAGTGAGGTGGCTGGGCCAAGTGAGGTGGCTGGGCCAAGTGAGGTGGCTGGGCCCAGTAGGAGCCTGACCCAATCCCAAGTGCCTCCCCTCCACCTTCCCAAAAAAAGGGCCAGGAAGGGGATGGTCACACAGGACGCATCCCTGCGCCTCATGCAAGAGGCCACCCGTTTTTTAACGAGCCCCCCCTGAAGCGGAAGAATCCTATGGCTGCTACTTAGCCAGCAGGCTTCTTCAGATGGATTGGGAGCAGCGCCTCATTTGTGAGCGACTATTTGGGGAAACAATCCATAAGGGGCTGCAGGGCACGCTAACACAAAACACCCAACTACATGAGGCAGCCCCCCCTCCTCCTCCTCCTCCTCCTGCCACAACTGAAACACCAGAGCCACAGCCTCAAAAGAAGGCTACAGGGAAGGCTGCAGGGAAGGCTGCAGGGCAGCGTGGAGGAAAGGCTGCAGGGAAGAGAAGAAAGTGATGACCTGGGTTCAGTCTGGTCTGACAGAAGACGCAGGCTGTTGTAGGACCACAGTCTGGGGACATCTAGATCATCTGCTGGTGCTGTTGATCTCTGGGATTCTTGGACCAGATTGTGCTCCCTCTTATATGGACTCCGCAAGATCCCAATTTTCTTGGACAATGACTTTTTCCAGCGTTGACTTCCTCTTTATTTTATTTTGACCATGAATAAATGGATCTTTTTTGAGTTTAGCAAAAGACTTTATGTGTTTTCTTTTAAATCATTGATTTTACACACAATGTTAAATTAACAAGGGACAACAATCTCATTGAGTTTGAAAAAACACACCAAAAATACATTACTAATGTTAATAATGTTCAAGTGGTAAGTCTTGAAACTAAAAAAATCTACATAACCAAAAACGGTGCTTTGGGTTCACTTTATATAAAAACTAAAAAATAATCACTAGAAAAAAAAAAATAGAATAATGGGTTCTTTGTGGTAACTTTACAAACCTAAAAAAAAAAATATAAAGGGAAAAAGTATTATTAGTATGGAAACATTGTTTTTAAAAAGCATACTATATCATTCATGAGATCAAAGAGAAAAAGAATCCAGAAATCAGTTTGTGAGAACTCTGATTATGAACAGCAAAACACCTTCGTTCTTTAGAACATTCGTAAAGAAGAAATAAAATGCGCTGCATTCAACGATCACAGATTTTACAGCGTGATGAATGTGCTACCTACAATACGAACACTAGTTTTACTAGACCGAGTGCTTCCGTTTAGTTTTTGCTTATGAGCATGCGTCGTTTTTTTGTCCGTAGGACTAGCATACAGACGAGCGGACTTCGGGGTCCGTCGTAGTTACGACGTAAAGATTTGAAGCATGTTTCAAATCTAAAGTACGTCGGATTTGAGGCTAAAAAAGTACGTTGAAAGTCCAGAGAAGCCCACACACGATCGGATTACCAGCCAGCTTTAGTCCGTCAGCGTCCGTTGGACTTTTGTAGCTGAAAAGTCCGACCGTGTGTACGCGGCATCACAGTTCCCTTCTGCACTGTAAAGTGATGTTGGATAGATCTTGGTAGAGCTTTATTTCGATCCCCCTGAAGGATAGCTGGTTTCTACCTCTGGCTTCAAGGAGAATTTCTTCCTTAAGGGGGAAATCCAGGAGACAGCACACCGAATCTCTAGGAGGATCTGTATTTTTTCCCTTTGGGGACGTGTGCACGTGGCACAGGGAGGCATCATGGCTGTGCAATTTCAACCTCCTCCACCCTCAAGGCAATAGCCTGCATGTCTGCCCTTAGGTCTGAGAGGGGAGCAGAGAGGGTGTTCTTTATGTCAGAGGCGACACTGCAGAGGTCATCCAGACTCAGTGCTGGGGGTGATCGTGCCTCTGCGTCTGCTCTAGCGCACTGTGGACTTCTGCTCGGGGATCAGGACTCAGGTGAGTACACTGCTTACGAGGCCTGTGTCCTGCCTCTGGGCCGTGTCTGGAAGATGTCAAGGATCTGACAGCTTAACTGTGTGTCCTGTTCCCGCTCCTGCTTCCATACTCCGTGATGACAGCTCCATGTTTCGGCGATTAGAAGTCTGATCTACCGCTGACTAGCTGATGTTGCTGGACCTCTTAGAACGGGAGCTCCAAAGTTACACGTCCATCTTGGTACGGTGCCCGGCCACGCCCCCTGGAGTCACTTTTATTACCTACCTAGTACTAAGAGCTTATGTCCTCAGCTTTTTAGATATATTGGTTCTGTAAGCAGATGTTGTGTAAGTTTCCTTAAAGAAGGTGCACTGAAGTTGGTGAAAACGGTCTTGTTTTGTCACACAGTTTCTGATGGACTTTAAACACAAAACTTGCATCTTTACAGAATTTTTGCACAAGCACTTTATTGTATATGAGCGCTTGCTTTATTGTTTTTAGTATATAATTATCACACTATATTTGGATTTGTATCAAATTTGGATTTATTTGCATTTTTTTTTTTGCACCAGTTTTTGCAATTGTTGCACATAATGAAGTACTTGAGTTAAATTGTTTGTAGTTTAAAGGGATAGCGCATCTAATTTTGGTTTATGATTTTTTTTGTATTCAAACATTTTTTAGTGTGCAGCTTAGTGTGCATATTGATCTCTGTGTTGAGATCATTTGATCTGACAAGAGGCTGAATATTGGTGGTGAAGGAATCACTGGGTAACACCTGTGCGCTGAGTGACTTATTCACAGGAGTCATTTGTATGCATATGGACTGAGCACTTTTGCAATGAGCACTTTCTGGATCTGTATTCCCCTAAGGAAGACACGTGTTTGTGTTTTCACTCATAGGGGAGGGGCCAGGACAGTGGAGGAGACAGTCACTTGCTCTCTGAGCTAGCTGCTGATTTACACAAACCTGCAAACCATTTAGAGAGGATTTTAAAGTGAAGTTCCATCCAAAATTGGAACTTCCGCTCGTTGTACTCCTTCCCCTCTCAGGTGCCACATTTGGCACCTTTTGGGGGGGGGGCAGGATACCTGTCTTTCACAGGTATCCTGTTCCCACTTCCGGGAGGCTCAGCCACGGGTATTGACGTCACCACCCGGGCTCCCTCCTCCTCCCTCCTCCTTCCCCGGCCGCCGGGCCAGTAGGAGAGAGGAGCGGAGCCTCGCACATACGCAGTAGGGTTCCCGTCGGGAAGCCATAAGGCTTCACTGCCGGGTTCCCCTTACTCGCAATGGAGGCAGCATGCACCCAACAGCTGATGAAAACATCAGCTGCGGTGCCGACATCGCTGGACTCCAGGATGGGTAAATGTCCAATATTAAAAGTCAGCAGCTGCAGTGTGTGCAGCTGGCTTTTAATTTTTGCAGCGGTCGGTGGACCTCTGCTTTAACATTGTATGTTTTCTATAGCCTGGTGCGGTGCAAGCACCCATAAAGTGTGAGCACCCTGATGTTTACCTACAATAAATTTCTATATTTAAACAATAATGCACTCTGGCCTCTTTTGAATTTTAAATTGAGGATACCATCTTTGGATTACACCTGGGGGAGCCTGTAAATCCTGCTACTTAGAGCCCAAGAGCTGCTGTTATGGACCAAACTTAATTGTGCGGTCACACAATTGCAAGTGAGTGCAGTCATGCGCGGGGGGGCGGGGGGTTGTCACGGTTAATATTATTTGGATCAATATCACAGAGTCACTTTATGGGACATTACAGCATCTCACAAAAGTAAGTACACTCCTCACATTTTTGTAAATATTATATTATATCTTTTCATGTGACAACACTGAAGAAATGACACTGCTACAATGTAAAGTAGTGAGTGTACAGCTTGTATAACAGTGTAAATTTGCTGTCCCCTCAAATCAACTCAACACACAGCCATTAATGTTTAAACTGCTGGGAACAAAAGTGAGTACACCCCTAAGTAAAAATGTCCAAATTGGGTCCAATTAGCAATTTTCCCTCCCTGGTGTCTTATGACTCATTAGTGTTACAAGGTCTCAGGTGTGAATGGGGAGCAGGTGTGTTAAATTTGGAGTCATCGCTCTAACTCTCTCATACTGGTCACTGTAAGTTCAACATGGCACCACATGGCAAAGAACTCTTTGAGGATCTGAAAAAAATAATTTTTGCTCTACAAAAAGATGGTCTAGGCCAGTGATGGCAAACCTTGGAACCCCAGATGTTTTGGAACTACATTTCCCATGATGCTCAACTACACCGCAGAGTGTAGAGTTCTTTGCCATGAGGTGCCACGTTGAACTTCCAGTGACCAGTATGAGAGAGTGAGAGCGATAACACCAAATTTAACACGCCTGCTCCCCATTCACAACTAAGACCTTGTAACACTAACAAGTCACATAAAACCGGGGAGGGAAAAGTGCTAATTTGGCCCAATTTGGACATTTTCACTTAGGGGTGTACTCACTTTTGTTGTCAGCACTTTAGATATTAATGGCTTTGTGTTGAGTTATTTTGAGGAGACAGCAAATTGACACTGTTATACAAGCTGTACACTCAATACTTTACATTGTAGCAAAGTGTTATTTCTTGTGTTGTTACATGAAAAGTTATATTAAAATATTTACAAAAATTGGGTGTATTCACTTTTGTAAGATACTGTATATTATATATTTTTTTTCGCTGTGGACTTGCTGAAAATAAGTTTGGAATATATATATACACTGTATATATTTTTCTCATTTTGGACTTGCTGAAATTAAGAATTTTTGATGTTTACTTCATTTTTTAAAAATGTCTTTCACTGTGCACTTGCTTGACAACAAGTATTTCATTTATATATTTTTGCACCATTTATATTCTTTGTTTGGGAATTCAAGTTGCTCCAACACTTGGGCATTGCCGACAGCAATTATATATATTTTTTCACCTGAGTGAGTGATATATCATATAGCGCTGCATTTATTTATTTGTAAGAGTTTATTTCTGTTTGCACGTGTTAAAAAGTAATTTATTGATGGTTTATATGTTGAACATTTTTGAAATAGATGAACAATTTTTTGGTAGTGCACCTATATATAAAATATATTGTGTATGGTTTAATATTTGAACCAATTGATTGCTGCACCTTTACTTTACAATTTTGTCTCTAAGCGCAAAGATACCTTTCTTATTTTTTAATATTTATAGATAAGGAACTCAGAAAATGGCCATTTTAAATTTTACAGATTTGGCACAATTTATTTTATTGGGGTTTGGGTTTAACATCCAAACTTCTTTGAAGTTTACCAAACGCAGCTTGAACTAAACCCAGGGAAGTTTGGCTCACTTCTTTTGCCGCGTACACACTGTCGGACTTTTCAGCTACAAAAGTCCGACAGCCCGTCCGACAGACTTTCGACGGACATTTGGCGGACTTTTGGCAGACTTGCAGCAGACTTTCTAACGAACGGACTTGCCTACATACGATCACACAAAAGTCTGATGGATTTGTACGTGATGACGTACACCGGACTAAAATAAGGAAGTTGATAGCCAGTAGCCAATAGCTGCCCTAGCTTGGGTTTTTGTCCGTCGGACTAGCATACAGACGAGCGGATTTCTGGGTCCGGCGTAGTTACGACGTAAAGATTTGAAGCATGTTTCAAATCTAAAGTCCGTCAGATTTGCGGCTGGAAAAGTCTGCTAAAAGTCCGGGGAAGCCCAAACACAATCGGATTGTCAGCCGGCTTTAGTCCGTCGGCGTCCGTTGGACTTTTGTAGACGAAAAGTCCGACCGTGTGTATGTGGCATTAGTCTTTAGCCATATTATAGGTGTGCGCAGCCTATTGCACTAGGAAGTGCACCCCAAAGCTCAAACACACATTACTGATAATTCACAATGTTCATTCAGATAGGGAAGACGCCGGTAAATTACATATTTACCGGCCCCTTCCCACACTCATCCTAAAACATCTCCACAATAACAGCCGTCGGAAAAGGAGAGGAGGCAAGCCGGAAGCGCTGTGGGAGGAAAGGGGGGCAGTAGGGGGAATCTGTGCTGCACAGGGTGATTAGGGTGTGCCTGGGCACACCTAGCACACCCTGTGCGCACGCCTATGAGCCATATATTCTGTTCTCTAATCTCCTGCTGCCTTTATTAGTTTGTACATGGCATTCGAGAGAATAAAAACTTGAAGGTCCTTTCTTTCAACTTGCAGCCTAGTTCTTTTGAATTGATTTCTAATGATCCTCCACCTTCCAAGTATACTGACATGTTTTATTCCATGTAGTCCGGTAAAAATAACCTTCCAGTATGCTCTGCAACCTGTCATTTGAGAGGATAGGGATCAGATGTATTTTGGACTCTATATTCACAGTATGTCCCGGGTCCTAGTCTGTAACCTGCTGCCTGTTAATTACTCACTGTTAATGCAGTGGTGGAAATTTTTTACATTATCTGTATGCTGCTTGGACTGTCATGTTGCGTATAAAGTACGGTAATTTAAACCTTAAGTCTAACTTTTGTAGCAAAATAGGACATATAGAGAATAGGGAATACAATACATAGTAATTCTCTTAGAAACAAGCATTATTAAAATTAGACAATGGAGTGAGAGAGAAAAGAAAGGGGATGAAAAAAAGGACTGATTCTATTGTTAGCTGAGGAATGCAACAGTAAACAGTATGCTAACTATGATTATAGTAATGTGTCTAGTGGACTTAGGTAATCTGTCTAGTGGACTCTAGTAACAAATCTAATGCCAATGTTTCTACTTCAGCCATTATGTAAAATGATGTATATATTTAAAATAACACTTTCAATGTATAATGTACAACTATTTATAAATAACACAATATTAACAAGTTTTTGGCATATTTACAGATATGGAGAAGTAGCAAATATTTTGGCTATATTTGGGCAATGATGTTACAACTATGCCCCATCCATCCTTTATATGGCTGATAACAGCTTGGGGTGCTCTCATTCAGCTTTATATGCAGCTAGTTGCAGGTCTAAATTTTCTCTAATGCCCCGTACACACGATCGGACATTGATCGGACATTCCGACAACAAAAATCCATGGATTTTTTCCGACGGATATTGGCTCAAACTTGTTTTGCATACACACGGTCGCACAAAGTTGTCGGAATTTTCGATCGCCAAGAACGTCACGTACACCACAGACTATAAAAGGGCAGTTCAGAACCAAGCGCGGCACCCTTTGGGCTCCTTTTGCGAATCTCGTGTTAGTAAAAGTTTGGTGAGATGATGATTCGCGCTTTTTCAGACTCGTGGTTTTCAGATCATTTTCTGCTGTTCAGTTTGTGCTTGTGGGTTTGTATCTGGTCTTCAGTGCATGCAGCGAGTTAGCCTTGACTTGTCATTGTGTTCCTGTTCGTTCGTTACTGATTTTCAGGTCGCTCTTCACAGGCCTTGCTGTTCTTCAGTGCGTTCTGTTACTTCGTTCTGAGCAGCCGACCGTTTTCTAGCCATGTTGCATATACGTACTCCTCGTAGAGTTCATGCTGTGCGGGGGGTTGGTGTTGGGGTCCTTACCTTGACACAAGCCCAGTCCATGAACAGGGTGGGGAGGAGTTCATGGACCAAGAATTGGTTGCTCCAGCGTGACCAGTTCTGTCACATGCCTTTGCTCTGTGAGATCCGTGAGAATAATCCTGATGATTTCAGGAACTTTCTCCGGATGATGGACCCTGTATTTCACCGTTTGTTGGCTTTGCTGACCCCTTATATTAGCAGGCAGGATACCTGCATGAGGCAAGCCATCACTCCGGAGCAGAGGCTCATCGCCACCCTGCGGTACTAGGCGACGGGGAGAAGCCTGCAGGACCTCAAGTTCTCGACGGGCATCTTCCCCCAGGCTCTGGGGATCATTATCCCAGAGACCTGTTCTGCCATCATTTAGGTCCTGCAGAAGGAGCATATTAAGGTAAGATTTGTATCCTTTAATATCAAATTTTATTGTATTTAATGTTTGATAATATATTGTATTTCTTTCCTCATTCCCTAATTACCATGATTGTAATATGCTGTGAATGTCCCCTTTGTCCTCATGCATGCTGGATGTTAAGGTAATTTTTTTTTGGCCTTCATACATATTTGCCTTCACTTACCTCTGCAGCATGCTCTCCTGGCCCTATATTCACCTCGTGTAGTCACTTAACAATGTATTTTGTCAGCTCCATAGTAGTACTTTACCCTAAATACCCCCTAAAATGTGGTAAATTGTGATTTGTGCTTTAAATTCAGGCAGAGTGCCAGAGGCTTTTTTTTGTGTCCCAAAATCATTTGGAACCCTCCCTCCCCCCCAACTGCTAACTCAGCTGATACCAATCCTCTATCTGCTGACTTTGTCAAACCCATACACACTATACCCAGCTCTTTTGTGGTCATATTTATGGATGAATTCCCCAAAGTATGTAGTGCAAGGGCCTGCCTGAATACTTTCAAATGGTACTGTTTAAAGTTTTGGTATCCTATTATTATCTTGATAGGTAATAGCAGAATGTCAAAATGTGCTTAAATGTGTACAGTGTGTATTTATCTCTTTGTATTATGACACTTCTTACCTGTCCAGTGGGCTGCCAATAGTAAAAGTAAGGAGGGGCTGGCCAAACTAATAAACTAATACACATTATTTAGGCATTCATCTCTCAATGAAGTGGAGAGGGTTACCTGTCCAAAACATACTCCCCCCATAAAATTTTAGAAATGGCCCATGAGAGGGGGGGAGGAGGAATCTGATAGGTGGACCTTATACCTTTGTCTTTAAATACTCCCTAAAATAAATGTTATACTGATGTTGGCCAAGAATGTCTGCTTCCCATGTTTATGTGCAAAATGATTAATTTATTTTTTTTGTTTGACTCCACAGTTTCCTTCCAACCCACAGGAATGGCAGACTGTGGCCTCCCACTTTGCCCAGCGGTGGGACTTTCCTAACTGCGGAGGGGCAATTGATGGGAAACACATCCACATCGTGCCACCACCCAACTCGGGGTCATACTATTACAACTATAAGGGGTTCAATAGTATTGTGATGTTGGAAGTGGTGACGGCTACTTATGAGTTCCTGTATGTGGACGTGGGGAAGAATGGCCGGATGTCAGATGGTGGAGTCATCATCCAGACAGAGTTCTACAGGCATCTCCAGAATAGCAGCTTGGACTTGCCACCTCCAGAAGACAATGCAGAAGGACTCCCATTCGTCTTCATTGCGGATGAAGCGTTTGCGCTGGGGGACCATCTTATGTGGCCATTCCCTATGAGGACCCTCACCCTGGACCAGAGGGTTTTTAATTACCGGCCGGCCAGAGCCAGAAGAGTGGTGGGGAACACGTTTGGAATCATGGCCAGCTGGTTACGCCTATTTCTTACAGCCATACACATGGCGGAGTATAAACTTAATCACATCATCCTGGCTTGCTGTGTTCTCCACAACTTTTTAAGGAGAAATTCTTGGACCTATGCTGCCTCAGTTGGGCCTGAATCTGGAATTCATGTAAATGAAGCAACCTGATGGCACTTGAAGCTGGCCGTCCTGGCTTGCCCCCCCTGAGTGCCCGCGAGGTCCGTCTAAGATACCTCGAATACTTTGCCAGTAGGGGGGCCATCAAATATGCCAGGCAATGTCTGAGACATTTTTTAAATAAAAAAAACATCTCAACTACTAAAATATTTGCTGACATTTACTGCTTGTGTTTCTTTTAGCTGACCCTGACTGAAATGTTGGTAGTCCTGAAAATGGCGTGATTGCGTAACATTCTAAAGCACTGTTGGGTGTTATTTACTAAAGGCAAAGACACTTTGCACTACAAGTGCACTTGAGACTGCACTGAAACTGTACTTGTAGTGCAAAATGGATTTGCCCTTAGGAAATAACCCCCATTGTCACAGAAAAGCACAATTTAACCACAAAAAAAGTTTTCGAGCATTGAAAGAATAATCAACACATTCTTGATTATCAATCTTTTTAATACAAGCACAATCACATGTGCATTTATAAAAGGTTTTTGAAACAAACCAACATGTTTGTTGTATAACAATTGTTTGGTCACATTAATAAAAGTTGAAATGTCCATTTAAGGTAAAACAGGCATGTTTAGACCTACAAGAAATACACAAATCTGGAACTTACAAAGTTCAACTTTGTTATAAATTGAAGGCAATATCAGACATGAGTATTTATAAACTGTGTTCGATATTACGTTCAGATGGGGTAAAGTCACTCCTGGAAAAGCCAAATTTTGAAGATGCACACAAATTGCCGAATGTCAACATGTGCTAGCTGCTATCACGGGGGATCAAGGGACGTGTTTTGTGGGTGAAACCCCTTCCTCTCAGTTACTTTATTATCGAGTAAGGGGTCGCACCCCCCAAAACGCACACATTGATCTCCCATGATGGCAGATAGCACATGTTCACATATTGTGTGCATCTTCAAAATTTGGCTTTTCGAGAATATGTAAAAAAATGTGAGAAATTTTTAGATTCCCAAAAGCACAAAAAAGGGAAGGGATTTGGAGTTGTTTTAACCACTTTAAGACCAGCCTCGTTTTGGATTTTAGGTGTTTACATGTTTAAAACAGGTTTTTCTGCTAGAAAATTACTTAGAACCCCCAAACATTATATATGGTTTTTCTTCTAACACCCTAGAGAATACAATGGCGGTCATTGCAATACTTTTTTTTGCCCCATATTTGCGCAGCGGTCTTATAAGCGCACTTTTTTTGGAAAAAATTCACTTTTTTGAATAAAAAAATAAAACAACAGTAAAGTTATCCCAATTTTTTTTTATATTGTGAAATATAATGTTACGCCGAGTAAATTGATACCCAACATGTCATGCTTGAAAATTGCGCCCGCTCGTGGAATGGCGTCAAACTTTTACCCTCAAAAATCTCCATAGGCGACGTTTAAAAAATTCTACAGGTTGCATATTTTGAGCTACAGAGGAGGTCTAGGGCTAGAATTATTGCTCTCGCTCTACCGGTCGCGGCGATGCCTCAAATGTGTGGTTTGACCACCGTTTTCATATGCGGGCGCTACTCGCGTATGCGTTCGCTTCTGCGCGCGAGCTCGTCGGGACAGGGGGGTTTTAAAATTTTTTTTTTATTTTTATTATTTATTTTACAATATTTTATTTATTTTTACACTTTAAAAAAAAAAAAAATTGTGTCACTTTTATTTCTATTACAAGGAATGTAAACATCCCTTGTAATAGAAAAAAGCATGGCAGGACCTCTTAAATATGAGATCTGGGGTCAAAAAGACCTCAGATCTCATATTTACACTAAAATGAAATTAAAAAAAAAAAAAGTCATTTGTAAAAATGACATTTGAAAAAATATGCCTTTAAGAGGCGTGGACGGAAGTGACGTTTTGACGTCGCTTCCGCCCAGCAGTGTCATGGAGACGAGTGAGCACCATCTTGGGCTCACTTGTCTTCAGACACACCACGGGAGTGGACGTGATCGCCTCCGCCGCTACCGACGGCTCCGGTAAGCGGCGGAGGGCACCGGATCGCGGCGGGAGGGGGGGGGCCTTTCCCGCCACCGATAAAAGTGATCTCGCGGCGAATCCGCCGCAGGGACCACTTTTATCTGAAAGCCGGCCGCCGCACGAAAACGGGGATACCGGGGTTATGGCAGCTAGCTGCTGCCATAACAACGATATCACCGTTCAAACTTAGGACGTACATCGTCGTGCGGCGGTCGGGAAGTGGTTAAACTCTCCCTAAAACATCAATGATGTTCTTCATTTTTTTTTGAACATCATTGATGTTTTTCAAGATGTTTTGCAAATCCCTATTACACCCCATGATCTCCCCGATCAGGATCTGTGCACTTTCACTGGTGAAATTACCTGGATCCACAACATCACGATCACCTAAAAATATAGAAATAAAAACACACCATGTATTAAAAATATGTCGGCATCCATCTCTTACCTGAGCCTGTGGTCGCAGACACTCACCTGTTGTGGTGACTATTTTGATTACGTCTCCCTCCTCCTCCTGTTGGCTTTGGGGGATTTCACCTTCTTCCTGAGGTGGGGGGTCTGTGGTCTCCTCGGATTAGTGGTGTCCTCCGCGTCTTTTCTCCCCTATGTACATAAAAAATTGGTATACTTAGCACACAGAGATTTCATGGCAGAAATAGGAATATGAAACATTGCTTGGAAGTGGGGTACAATTGTCTATTTTGGCAGAGTTCCAAGATGAAGAAATATTTTTGTCCTTTGTCAAGCTTGAATACTTACCTGTTTTGTACAAGCTTCTCAGATGGAGACACCCCTATAGTATAAGAGAATAAAGCAACTCCTGCGCACAGGTGGATCACCATATATAATACGTAGACACAGGCCTTGCTGCCCTCAAGGATGGGGATCCTAGTAGAAACCAAAATAAAAAGAAGACAGGGGCGCACCAGCCTTGTGCATTAACTTTTAAAACATTTATTAAATAAAAATAGTAAAAGAAATAACTCACAAGCAATTGGTGGAGGAGGCACAACATAAAATTGCACCAGTAGACAGCCTGCGATTTGGGATGAGCGAAACCTTTCAAGGGTCGTGGAGGAACGCACAGACGTCACAATCCGCTAACGCGTTTCGAGGGGAGAGTCCCCTCTTCATCAGAGCTATGCAGTGCAACCTCCCTCAGCGGACCTCACTTATAAGTGCTTGCATGCCAGTAAGACAGGGATGGGGTACGGGGCTCCTCCCCCTTTGAAAATCCCTCCCTCCTGTGTCCTCTAATCATGCATGCAAAATACAAGCCATATACACATATATGCATATACAAACACATGTACACACCATATATACACATGTGTGCATACACACATACACATACACATAGAAACAAGTAATTGATCAATTGATTGATTGATTGATAAGAAGTGAACCGTGGCGTGCTGTATATACAGACTGCAAAGGCAACAAACAACATGTAGTGTCTAAAAAGTACCAGATATAAATCACAGTGGACATTACCAATCATAATGAGTGGGAGTCACCCACTCAGAACATCACTCATCTAATCACAGGATGCATAAGGTGGATGGAAGTGTACATGTACCTACACTAATATTGCGGGGGTCAATGCCTGTAGGACGCCTCAGCTGCACAGCGGGCCGGTAGCTGCAGCGTGTCTGTGTCAAGGAGGAACGCACGCCGATGTGTTTGCATTCCAAGCTACAGGAGGGGGAGGGGGAAGGGGGGGAAGGCAGGGTTTGCGTTCCACGCTGGAGGAGGGAGGCAGGGTCGACATCTCCCCCTCTGCGTGACGCACAGTCCACTGGCCCTGCGAGCAGCGTGAGACAGCCCAGTGACGTGTAGCTGGGGGCGGGACCGACATGTCAAGAGCCCTCCGCCCACCAGAGCCATCCTGGTGTCTAACGAAGCAAACAGCTGCCGCACAGACAATGGACCAGGCAAATCTAGACACCACATTGCCACAATATACTACTAGTGTGTATAGCAATGATAGAATGATGGTGAAGGCATTCTGGTGGGCGGAGGGCTCTTGACATGTCGGTCCCACCCCCAGCTGCACGTCACTGGGCTGTCTCACGCCGCTCGCACGGCCAGTGGACTGTGCGTCATGCGGAGGGGGAGATGTCGACCCCGCCTCCCTCCTCCAGCATGGAACGCAAACCCCGCCTTCCCCCCTTCCCCTCCCCCCCTGTAGCTTGGAACGCAAACACATCGGCGTGCGCCGACACAGACACGCTGCAGCTACAGGCCGCTGTGCAGCTGATGCGGAGGCGTCCTACAGGCATTGACCCCCGCAATATTAGTGTAAGTACATGTACACTTCCATCCACCTTATGCATCCTGTGATTAGATGAGTGATGTTCTGAGTGGGTGACTCCCACTCATTATGATTGATAATGTCCACTGTGATTTATATCTGGTACTTTTTAGACACTACATGTTGTTTGTTGCCTTTGCAGTCTGTATATACAGCACGCCACGGTTCACTTCTTATCAATCAATCAATCAATTGATCAATTACTTGTTTCTATGTGTATGTGTATGTGTGTATGCATATACGTGTATATATGGTGTGTACATGTGTTTGTATATGCATATATGTGTATATGGCTTGTATCTTGCATGCATGATTAGAGGACATAGGAGGAAGGGATTTTCAAAGGGGGGGGAGCCCCGTACCCCATCCCTGTCTTACTGGCATGCAAGCACTTATAAGTGAGGTCCGCTGAGAGAGGTTGCACTGCATAGCTCTGATGAAAAGGGGACTCTCCCCTCAAAATGCGTTAGCGGATTGTGACGTCTGTGAGTTCCTCCACGCCCCTTGGAAGGTTTCGCTCATCCCAAATCGCAGGCTGTCTACTGGTGCAATTTTATGTTGTGCCTCCTCCACCAATTGCTTGTGAGTTATTTCTTTTACTATTTTTATTTAATAAATGTTTTAAAAGTTAATGCACAAGGCTGGTGCGCCCCTGTCTTCTTTTTATTTCGACCCCTATAGTATACACTGGAGCACCTGTGTGGGCCCCCTAATAAAAAGGGTGTTCTTGTGTCCCACACTAGTGCTCCAGCGTCCAGATGTGTAAACAGTTGCTGAGTGTCCCCTCCTTACACAGAATCTAGTTTGCATTTCATTCTAGTTACAAACCCATCTACACAACAAAATTATTTTACAAGAAGTAGGCTAGCAAAAATGTATTCAAATGCATATGGCCAAAACAATGGTGTTTTCTATGCTGAACGAACATTGTTTCATACGAACGAACAATGTGCCCATTAACATGAAAGTTGCCATTTTAAACCGTACAACAATTAAGAAAAGCACATGGAGCAGCACGAACGTAATAAAAATAATGAATAGGAACACAGGACAACTACTTACTTTTTTGCAGCACTCTCCTGATCCTTCTGTACTGCTCATGCTCCCTTAATTTGAGGTCCGACCACCGCTTCCTGAGTTGATCCTTGGATCGTCGTACACCAAAATTCAGACTTTTGACCACTTTCGCCAATTATCTTGGCCTTTCTGACATTGGGGTTGGGGTAAGGTCCATACTTCCCGTCATAGTCAGCCCTCTTCAGGATGTCCACCATCTCCAACATCTCCCCAAAGCACATATTTGAGGCCTTAAACCGTCTCCTTCTGGATCATGACGTTTCAGGCTCCGGGCTTTCCTCCTCCTCGTTGGTGTAATTATTAGACACCTGCTGTGTCTCCGCCATGTGCTCTTCCCCACTGCGCCGAACGAGAAGGGGCGGGGAATAGACTAGAAAGAACGTCAGGGGCGGGCAGTTTCACGCATGCGCAGTGTATATAAAGCGTAAGACGCGTGCGTAGTACGTACGATCTGTGAGTGGAGGAAGGAGTATCAGAGGCGTCGATCGTGATAACAAAGGTATGATTTAAAATTGGGCCTATACTGCTTCTAGATTGAGCCCTGTATTTGGACAAGTTTAGAAGACTTTAGGCTGACATTAGTGTTTGTCTGGTGTTGTGTCTTGCAATGAAAATGGATCTAGTCAATGATCAGGACTTTATGCCAATCTTCATAGATATGTTCAGGGAGCTGCCCTGTCTGTGGCAGGTAAACCACCCTGATTATAAGAACCAAACAAAGAGGAAGGCAGCGCTGGATAATTTGCTGCAATTTGTGAAGCCGGTGATCCCCATGGCAGACATCACCTATTTGAAGATCCTAATTGGTGGCATGAGGAGCACTTATCTAAGGGAGCGCAAGAAGGTCCAGGATTCCGAGAGATCAGGAGCAGCAGATGACATTTATGTCCCCAGGCTGTGGTACTATGACAGGCTGCATTTTCTGTCAGGTCAGACTGAACCCAGGCCAGCACTCTCCAGTCTTCCTTCCATGCTTCCTTCCCCCCCAGCTGAGGCTTCTGACGCCCAACCTGGGCCTTCCAGGCAGCAACATGTGGAGGAGCGCAACTTAAGTCAGGTATAGCATTCTTCTAAATATTTCTGGTTGTCCAATCAATTATGTTAAATAGATGTTAGTTTGGAGTACTAATTTATGATTATGATTTAGGAACCAAAAACCATGTCCCTTTTTCATACACAGGAAAGAGGCTGCCCAATACACAGGTCCCTCCCCTCCGCCTTCAAAGAAAAAGTGGCAGGAAGAGGAGTAACATGGAGGAGGCTGCAATAGGCCTATTTTGGAAGGCTACTGAGGCTCTCAGAACACCCCACAGTGTGGAAGAGGATTTTGGTCAGCTAACTGCATGCAAAAGGATGCAAATGAAGGTGGGTCAACGCCTCTTATGCGAGTTTGTAATTTCAGAAGCTCTAAATAAGGGGTCGAGGGGCCAACTCACATGCCAAAGCCACATTTGTGAGCTCACCCATGGTCCTCCTCCTCCAGGTCCTTCTCCTCCTCCAGGTCCTACTCCTCCTACTGCCACACCTCCAACACCAGAGCCACAGCCGGGAAGGAAGCGTGTAAGGAAGACCAGAGAGTGATGGCCTGGGTTCAGTCTGGTCTGATAAAAGATGCAGCCTTTTGTATGACCACAGCCTGGGAACATACATGTCATCTGCTGCTTTCATGATCTCTTGGACTTCTGGACCAGATTGTACTCCCTTAGCCACCAATTTTGCTGTAAAATAATTGATGTGGGCCCTGGGGGTCAAAGGCTTCGCCAATTTCTGATGTTTATCCAGCGTTGCCTCCCTCTTTGTTTGGCTCTGAGCCCTTAATAAAGGATTTTTTGTTTTATTATACTTGCCTATGTGTGTTTTCCTTCAAAAAAGGACAGTTTGTTTGTGAGGAGGCAGGTACATTTCTAAAATACAATGTGAAATTAACAAGAGATACCAACACCAAGCAACCTTCTTGAGATTAAATAATACAAGATAATAATGGTGTTGTGGTAACTTGACACACAAAACACACCCAAAAATATTCTGGAGTAAATAAAAAAAAAAAAACAAGATCAGGCTTGAAAAAAATACAAACAAAAAAAAATAATTTATATCTTTTTGGTCAGATGTGACAAATCAAAATATATTGATGAAATTATGATAAATAATAAAGAAAGAAGTTTGTGAGAACTCTGTGTGAATATGAGCAGCAAAACAACTTCATTCTTCTAGCATTATAAAGAAGAACAGAGTGCGCTGCATTAAACAATTTAAAACATTGCAGCCTGCTATATCCATTCCGAACGCTAATTTTACCAGACCTAGCAGTTCCGTCTTGGAATTTATTCTGAGCATGCTTGGCACTTTGTGTGTCGCAATTGGCCACACACGATCGGAATTGACGCAATTGGATTTTGTTGTCGGAAAATTTTATAGCCTGCTCTCAAAC
The DNA here is from genome assembly GCA_037952925.1 of Lithobates clamitans. Classification (NCBI taxonomy): domain Eukaryota; kingdom Metazoa; phylum Chordata; class Amphibia; order Anura; family Ranidae; genus Lithobates; species Lithobates clamitans. The sequence continues at coordinate 4,971,227 of JBBGZY010000656.1, forward strand.
TTTGTGTGTCGTAAAATCTGATGCAAAATGTCCGATGGAGCCCCCACACGGTCGGAATTTCCGACAACAAGCTCCGATCGCACATTTTCCTGTCGGAAAGTCCGACCGTTTGTACAGGGCATAAGAGTTGTCGTCAGCAGGCTATCTAACTGATTATTTTTTAATGAGGGAATTTTTGGGGAATTTACATTTCTTTTATAAAAGACTTGTCAAGCAATTGGGTATCTTTATTTCTAGGAGACAATGAGTTTTTCGTAATGAGTAGGAGTACTATGTACCCTATACTTATTTGCATATTATTAAAGGGGCTTCCAGATTCTCATAAGACTCCATTCACATCTGAGCGTTCCGATTTGCGGGCGGAATCAGCAAGATTCTGCTTGTGATTTCAAATTGTGGCAAATCGCGGGATGCTTGTGCAATGCCACTTCCTAATGGCACCCCAGATGTAGTGCTATCTTGCCACAATTGTCGCACGATAAATCAAGATAAATTATAAATTAAGATATAATAGCATTGCACAAGAGTCCCACCATTTGGAATCACGAGCACAATCACAGCAATTCCACCTTAGGATCGCTCAAGTGTGAATGGCGCCTAAGTCTCCTGCTCACATTTGCTTTCTTTTTGTTTTGTTTGGTTTTGTTTGCAGTCCCCCTTAAAATCTGTACCAGACTTTTTTTTTTCATTCTTACTGTAGGAAGTGCTTCAATAAAAATGACAATTGTAAAGAAAAAAAATTACACTGTCAGCTTCTTTCGGACTCCAAAATTTCCGCACAATACATAACAGACCCTTAGGGGTCTGCTGTGTAGTTTGGGGTGTGTGTGCTGTTTTTTTTTTTTCTTTTAAAAAAGCAGCAAGGAGGGAGATGTAATTTACCTCACCTTAAAGTCTTAAAATTTTCAAGGCAATCATGCAAATGGGTTCATTTCACAGCCAGTTACAGTGTCCTTTCCACCAACACCACCGTTATTTGGCTAGGGTATAGAGGGTAAGGCTAAACTACTGTTTGATTAGTACAGCAGCTGTGAAGAAATCTTAATAATATCTTCCTTAGCACATGTGCATCCATTTAGCAGCATTTACATTGATGTACTGTATATTCTTCAAAGTGCAAAAATTGCAAACAATATTTTACCTTAGATAATTGTTCATGTAAAACAAGTACTCTAAAACTATAGTCCAAAAAAAATGTAAAGCTAATTTATAACAAACAGGGGTGGGTTTACTGCTCAGGAGCCTGTAAGGCTTGCTCTCATCCATGAACTACAATTTAAACATAACTACTGTTATGCAATCTAAATGCGCAATAAATTAGAATGAACAACTATTATCAAAGCTAGAATCAGTGCAATGTCACCAGAGGAGCAACATTACATGAAACGCAATGTTATTATAGTAGCCATGTCACAGAAGTGCCTTGCTTTTAATGTACCTTGTTATGCAGGTGTTTAAATGCCATATAGCAATTTACCAAATCAATAAGGTTATGCATTGCCAAATAACAATTTTCTTAGGTGCCATGTTAGAATATAACACATAACACAGATGCCACGTAGCTATATACTGTCCCCACTGCCAGGGCAATCCGCACAAATCAGAAGCATTAAACAAGCATATCACATATAATATCCTCAGTCAGCAATATATCCCAGTCCCATCCATAAATATACAATCATTTTTTAGAAGTATACCCCCACTCAGTATGCAGCCATCCTATGAAATTATGTATACCACCCATGGCAGCAGAAGACCGCTGTACATACAGTATTTTCAAATTGATATCATAAGCCCCACCAGTTACCACACCCTGCTTCTCTACGTGCCTTCTAAAGTTTTGAAATGTTCTTCTGGTTCTCTTTCAATGTTTGCCACTGTGGGGGTGGGCAGTATGCAGCAGAGTGGACAGTGTGCCTTCTTCTATTAGCAGCAGAGTGTATTTATACTGCATGTGAGCTGCTGTGTGTCCACCCCCTATATCTCATGAACAACTACAAGGACTGATCTGATATGGAGGATTGGTGCAAAAGACACAGGAATTTTGTGAAAGCAAATTGCTATGTACTATGTACTATGTTTACTTATATTTCAAAAGGGTGCTCATTAATACATTGGCCACCTTCCACTGAAAAAAAAAAAAACAACAGTTACATACAGTGCCTTGAAAAAGTACTCATACCCCTTTGAAATTTTTAACTTTTTTTCAATAGTCACTAGACATGTGCACACTGAAATATTTTGTTTCGGAATTTCATTTTCGGCCGAAAAATAAATTTATTTAGTTACTCCCGAAATTCATTTTCATTTATTTTGTTTCGTTAAAAAAATGCATTCTTCCGAAAATCTGAAATAATTAAGGTCGAATCTGTCATTGAAGACTTATGGTGTCTGTTGAATGTTCTAAGAAGATTCGACGGAGCAGCTAAACTGTACGACACCGTAATCGTACATTTCCAGTCGAATGTTCCGCCTACAAGCTATAGTAGAATTCTAATGTTGTATGACACTAGTAATAATTATATTTATTCATTATTATTACTAGTCAACCAACATTAGAATTCTTCCATAGCCTATGGGCGGAGCATTTGATCATAAATGTCCGCTCGCGGCGACTGCTTCATTGAAAATCAAATCTTTTCTCTCTATGTCGAAAATCTTGGACTAATAGAGTTAGGTTAGGCACATTCGACCTTTTTTGCTATTGTATCTATAATGTTGAATCTTTTCTCTCTATGTCGAATCTTTTTTCTCTATATAGAATAATCTTGAACTAATAGAGCTAAGGTTAGGCACATTAGACCACAGGTTCAATGGACACAGATTGCTGTTGTCAGCATTGTGTTGAATCTCCTATCTGTATCGAACTGTTGTCGCAACAAAAACAAAAATAAAGCATTTGTTTATGTCTTTCGGTTTTCGGCATTTGCACGTTTTAACAAACGATAACGAAAATACCCGAAATTAAGACAAAAATGAATTCAGACGAAAATGAATGCACATGTCTAAAAGTCACAGGGTTGAAGATAAATTGGAGTAAGTCTATGTTGTTTCCAATAGATATGGGGGACCACAATACGGCTCTGAAAGATATCCCATTGCAGTGGGTGGAGAATTTCAAATACTTAGGAGTTGTAATTTCCCACCAAGCTTCTGAATTTATTCCCTTGAATTTGACTCCAATTTTGGGAGATATTGGGTCAAAATGGAAAGTATGGAAGTCTCTACCATTATCTTTATTGGGACATATTAATTTTTTTAAAATGAAAATTATACCAAAATTCATGTACTTATTTAGACATTCTCCCCAGTGGCTTCCTATGTCCTTTTTTTACAAAATTAAACCAACTTTTTTCATTGTTTCTACGGGGTTTGAAGAACCCCACATATAAATTAACCACTCTGATGCATCCTTGTGAGCAGGGAGGACTATATTTTCTGGATTTATATAAATACTTTTTAGCCACCCAGCTGGTTACGGCCGCATGGTGGCTAAATCCTGATACATATAATTCCTCTACCCGCCTGGAAGTGGCAGTAGTTGGCTCTATGGATGCTCTTAAGGCTCTTTTATTTAGGGGTCGTAGGGCACCATATCAGTTGACTCCTTCAATGCTTATTACTATGCGAGCCTGGGAGGCTGGTCTTAGATGTGAGCATTATCCCAAGGGCGCTTTTTCTCCAAATGCCCCTATATGGCTTAATCCTATTCTTCCTCAATTTTTTAAAACAACCAAGCCTATTGCATGGACTAAATATAATATAAAAATACTTTCTCAGGTGGTCACTGATCGGAAATTATCCACTTTCTCTACACTCACTTTGACTTTTAATGTTCCAAATTCTCATCTATTTAGATATTTTCAGCTTCATCATACTTTCCATACACAATTTCCACGGGATATTTTAACGATTAGACAATCTACTTTATAACTAGCACTTAGATCCCAGAGTCTCGATAAGCCTACTTTGAGATTGTATTCTCACCTTATATTAATTTCTATCTTGCCATTAGAGGCTCTTAGAGCTGGGTGGGTGCGAGACATACCATATTTCGATAGCGAGGATTGGAGGGGTGTGTGGGATTTTCCTTTGCGTTCTTTGACATCTTTGAGAGATTGTATGATCCAATATAAATTTGTACATAGAGCATATATCATATAAAACCTGTGTGCTCTTCAGAGTGTTGGTGATGTGGAGGGATTTTACACATATTTTCTGGACTTGCCCATATATAGCTATTTTTTGGGTGGAAGTGGTGGATTTATTGAATTCTATCACCTCTGCTCCTTTACCGGTTTCATTGTCTGTTTGTTTATGGGGTTTGATAGAGACTATTCGTTTACAGTGTCTGAGCGAGTGTTTGCTAATATAACATTATTTTACGCAAGAAAAGCCATTGCGCTGCATTGGAAGAAACCTACGCTCTCATATTGGAAACAATTGGTAAATAATAATCTTTCATTATATAAAGATACTTATATGAATAGGGGTTGTCCTAGTAAATAAGATAAAGTGTGGGCTAAGTGGATAAAACGGTGTGGATAAACCGTTTACAGCATTGAATGCCCATGGGGGCCACTATCCATAATATGTGCACTTCCATATGAGTATAGGTTTGGAGCCAATGGTGAGAGAAGGAATAAATGTTTGCCCTTCTTTTTTCTTTTTTTTTTTCTTTTTTTCTCCTTTTCCTTTCCCTTCTCCTATAGATTAACCATTGCTAAATTGGATTCTGAAACAGTTTTCTTGGCTCAATGTGTATGCTGTTTTGTTGTGTTTTGTTTTGTTTTGTTTGTTTGTTTGTTAAGAAACCTAATAAAAGATTTGAAAAAAAGAAAAAAAAAGATTGCCCAGTATTTGGCTTCATCCATATTCCCATCAACTCTGACCAGCTTCCCTGTCCCTGCTGAAGAAAAGAATCCCCACAACATGATGCTGCCACCACAATGTTTCACGGTGGGGATGGTGTGTTTAGGGTGATGTGCAGTGTTAGTTTTCCGCCACACATAGCGTTTTGCTTTTATACCAAAAAGGCTTTCTTCTTGCTACTCTTCCATAAAGGCCAGATGTGTGGAGTGCACGACTAATAGTTATCCTGTGGACAGACTCTCCTACCTGAGCTGTGGATCTCTGCAGCATCTCTAGAGTTACCATGTCTGCTTCACTGATTAATGCTCTCCTTGCCCGGCCTTTCAGTTTAGGTGGATGGCCATGTGTTAGTAGGTTTGCAGTTGTGCCATACTCTTTCCATTTCAGATAAAGGATAGAACAGTGCTCCGTGAGATGTTCAAAGCTTGGTATTTTTTAATAACCTAACCCTGCTTTAAACTTCTCAACAACTTTATCCCTGACCTGTTTGGTGTGTTTCTTCGCCTTCACAATGCTGTTTGTTAACTATGCTTCTCTAACAAACATCTGAGGCCTTCACAGAACAACTGAGAGGTGGACTCACATATAGGGGGACTCTATTTACTAATTAGGTTACTTCGGATTGGTTCAATTAGATTTAAGTTAGGGGTATCAGAGTAAAGGGGGCTGAATACAAATGCACGCCACATTTTTCAGATATTTATTTGTAAAAAAATTTTGAAAACCATTTATCATTTTCCTTCCACTGCACAATTATGTGCCACTTTGTGTTGATCTATCACATAAAATCCCAATAAAATGCATTTACGTTTTTGGTTGTAACATGACAAAATGTGGAAAATGTCAAGGGGTATAAATACTTTTTTAATGCACTTGATGTAATAGTAAAAAAATAAGTGCAGCCTTTCATTTAAAGCTTTTGACTACATACACACTAAGGTTTTCTTGGAATAAAATATTTTTAGCATAAAAACACAGTGTTTTTCTATGGGATAGTAGGCATCATGCAAAAATTACCAAACATGCATAGTAAATAAATAAACAGACCATACACCCATTTCATTAAAATAATAATTCTTTATTCTATATTTATTGGATAAAATTGGCCACGGCCTGATTTATTGGTTTTATTCTATTTTTTAATACCAAACCAAATCTATTCATAACATCAAATCCATTCTCATAAAGCATATTCTCAACCAAACTTTATTTTAACCATAAACCATACTCAACCCAGCCACTGAGACTCGAGCTGAATCAGCATTTATCATCAAATCTTCTTCTTAAATCTCCCCTTTGATTATTCACCAAAGGGAGCCACCACATAAATCTTTGGCTGCGACGGGGGGGGGGGGTTAGGGCGGGGAGCTCCTAGTGCTGTAATTTCTTTGGCGACTGGTACAATCCTGACTGGAAATTTCCCTTAAATAGGCTATAGGATCCCTTCTGGAATATTCTAAAGGTCATATGACCTTTACTGACCAATCCTAACTGGCCTCTTGACCTTTCCAGAACCTTCTAAAACACCTGACTAAAATTGCCCAATCATTGCTATACTATTTAACCTTCTAGATTCTTCTATGACACCTGACCTTAACTGCCAAATCCCTAATAGACTATTAGCCTTCTATAACCTCTGAATCACCTGACCCTAAACAGCCTATCAAATTTAACCTTACCTGCAATACCTATTCCTAATATTCTTTTACATGCCGATGCCACAATCCCATGAGGAAAGGCGGCCCAATATGGCCTATCCTTTATTTCCCCATGGGATAGTAGGCATCATGCAAAAATTACCAAACATGCATAGTAAATAAATAAACAGACCATACACCCATTTCATTAAAATAATAATTCTTTATTCTATATTTATTGGATAAAATTGGCCACGGCCTGATTTATTGGTTTTATTCTATTTTTTAATACCAAACCAAATCTATTCATAACATCAAATCCATTCTCATAAAGCATATTCTCAACCAAACTTTATTTTAACCATAAACCATACTCAACCCAGCCACTGAGACTCGAGCTGAATCAGCATTTATCATCAAATCTTCTTCTTAAATCTCCCAAACGACAGGAGAGTTGATATTTCCATCAACTCTCATGTCCACAGAACCCCAGACCGCGGCCGACTCTATGCATGTTTGCAAATCAGAATTAAAAATATCTAAGCCTACCTCAGATAAATGAATGCCGTCAAATCTATACAAACATGGTAAGTTTCCTTCCAGTTCCATATGACGAAACGACAAACCTAAATCGGGGACTAAAAATTTCTCCATAGCCCTATTTATCCTTTTCCTAACTTTATTTAGAGATTTAAAAACTAAAGTATTAGACCAACATAAACGTGGAATGATTTCTGAAAAGACCAAAACCGTGTTTGGTGAATTGATCCGCAAAAATCGAAATGTGTCCTGCATGGAAGAAATCAAATCTAAAGTCTTCACTTTCCCAATATCATTACCACCAAGATGAATTACGATTATATCCGGAGAAGTATATAAAGCATATAATCTACCTAACTCGAAAACCAAATCTTCCCATAACATACCCCTCCGTCCATACCAATGAATGCGAAAAGAGGAAGGATCCAGTCCTAGATTTTCAGAGTATATTCTATGAGCTGCTCTCTGTTGTGCCCAAAAAACAAAAGAATGGCCCACAATCCACACTGTGCGGTGAGGACCTGAAATAAAATAACAATTTAATAAGGACGAATGTATAATTGAAAAGAATTAGAACTCCATCTTCCTATTTTTTTGATGATATTATCTTGTAAACCGATTCGAGCGGCCTCAGTAGCCGCTCCTATTCTAAATGAATGACATGTGATCCTTAAATGACTTAGACGTAAATACACCAAACATCTTTTTAAAACTGTCGAAAATTGATAAACAGTTAAAGGAGAACCATCCTCGTGAATAAATAAAAATTCGGAAATATTAGGCCGTAATGCAAAGTAAAAACGTAAAGTTTTAACTGGACAAATATTAACATCCGTGCATTCTTTTAAATTTATCCAGGCCCCTAGACCTAGAGGATCCGTTTTACTAAAACGCAGGAAAATGCGCAGACCATCCGATAGAAACTCAACGTTTGATGATAACATTCCCGATGTACTTGTCTTAGAACAAGGTAAAACTTCGGAAATCCGAAACGCAGCAAAAAACGTTAATGTAAAAACCGAAGAAAAAAGTGCAGCTTCATAATTTGACGAACATACATATCCCGTTGCCATACAAATTCTTGACAACATATCAGGTGTTATCGGAGATCTACTATCCTTAATAAAAATTTTTCTCTTATATCCCTTTAAAACCTGTCTCACCGAGAAAAAACTATGACAAGGAGGCAGGCTGTAAAGGCGCACAAAGAAAGAAATTCCCGATAACGTTTTGCAAATATGAGACCAGGAGTATTTCTTCTGAATTAACGATTGAAGAAATAGCAGCACAATACTTTCGGAATATTCCGAAACAGTAACGTTCAAAGCTAATAAAAAATTAGACCACAAAAGCCACGAAGAAGTATAATTCTTCCAAGTAGAAGGGGCTACAGAATTCTTAATATTCTGAGATATCAAATCAGATCCCACAGATGCGACGGGCAAAGTGACCCCACCACATCCGCCTCTGGCATCAATTCGAAAAATCGTTCCATCTGTAAGCGAGATAGAGCATCGGCAATTATATTAGTCTTACCTGGAATATACTTAGCCTTTATCCAAATGTTCCATCGGAGGCATAGAAAAACTAAATGTCGCAAATAAGCGACCACCAAAGGCGATTTGGAAGAAAGGCTGTTAACCGCAAAAGCAACACCTTTATTGTCAGTGCTAACTAACAACCTCTTATTCCTAAAGAAATAACCCCATAGTTCTAATGATACTATAATAGGAAAAAGCGCTAGCAGAACACTGTTTTTGCAAAAACCATTCGTGATCCACCTGATTGGCCAGGTCGAGAAACACCAATGATTTCCCCAAATTGTCCCAAAACCAACCGATCCAGCAGCATCAGTTGATAGTTTAAAGTCACTATCTATAATAAAGTCCTGTTGCCATAGAGCTCTACCATTAAAATTTTCCAGAAATTGTAACCAAACCATTAAATCTTGCTTGATGTCCATAGTAATTCTAACATGGAATGACGGATTTTTTAAACCAGAAATAGCCCTGTACAATCTTCTGGAAAAAACCCTACCCATAGGTAAAATTCTGGTTGCGAATGCTAACTGACCTAACAAAGATTGCATCTCCTTTAAAGTCACTTTACTTTTTCTCAAGAATAACCTCAAAATTTGATTAAGTCTATAAATTTTCTCATTGGGCAATCTAAATTCCATGTTTATAGTGTCTAAAGTTATCCCCAAAAACTCAATACAACAAGTTGGAAAAATGGTCTTCTCTTCCGCCAAAGGAATACCAAAATAATCGCATATTCCTTGAAACGATTGTAATAAATGCAAACAATCGTTCTCACCACCCCTTCCCATGAATAAAAAATCATCCAGATAGTGGATAAAACCGTCAGAGGCAGTTACTTTAGCTACCACCCATTCTAAAAAGGTGGAAAAAGCTTCAAAATAAAAACATGAAATATAACAACCCATAGGCAGGGCTTTGTCGAAATAAAATTTTTCCTCGAAATTAATACCTAATGAGCTGAAGCAATCAGGATGCAAGGGAAGAAGCCGAAAAGCAGCTTTTATATCCGCCTTCGCCATTAGTGCATTAACCCCTAATGAACGCAGTTTAACTACCGCTGTGTCAAAAGATGTATAAGAAACTGTTACTGAATCACTATCAATTTGATCATTTATTGAGCTACCAAAAGGGAATGACAGGTGATGTATGAGCCGAAATTCATTCGGTTCTTTTTTAGGAATCAAACCCAATGGAGAAATCCGAAAATCATCAAAAGGGGGGCTATCAAAAGGACCCTCCATCCTGCCTGCTTCCACTTCTTTTAATAATTTTTTACGCACTAAATGAGGGTAATCGTTTACAGATTTCAAAATTGTAACTTGTGCACAACCCTTACCTTGAAAATTCGGTAATGAAAACCCTTACAGAGAAGCCTTCAATTAGCAGAGATGCCATCTGAAGGTTTGGATAAACCCGAAGCCAAGGAAGAATTCTTGTAAACTTCACTGGCGTGATTGCTTTTGGAAAAATTTTCCTTTTGGCTTGCTTGAAGCTTCCGAAAACATTTAGATATGGGGTGATTTCCGGAGCAAAAAGCACATTCATGCTTATATTTGCATGCAGATAACCATTTACAATGGCTATCATTGTATGCAAAACACAAACCTTTCTTATAATTAGTACTTGTAGTCGAATTGGAAACTGTATCAATAGCACTTTTTTGCGAAAAAGTTTGTCTCTGAGGTAAAAATAAATTCAACCAGAGACCTACGTCCTTAGACCCCCATTGTAAAGAGGGTTGAACTGCCAATTTCTGTCTGAAAGCCTCATCATAAGCCAACCATGAAAACCCACTAAAACTTTTGTAAGCCTCTAAAATAATGTCAATATGTTGAAATAATAAAGAGCTTTTGGATGGGCACTTCTCACATAAAACACTGGCATAAATACAAAATGCTTGCAGCCAGCTATAAAATGATTTAATTAATGGTTTACAGCGAACATCCTCATGCTTCTCATCCCTCCTCTCATATTTCGGAAATTCTCTAGAAAGAGGAAGAACTAAATTCAGATCAATAAATTCCTCTCTCCAGATTTTCTCCCGCAAAGATGAAGAAAGATGAAAACCCAGAGGAGAGATAAAACAAGGCATGCACTCCCTGAATCCTTTCTCAGGCCCAGTTCCCATGACAACCTCTTGTGAAACAATAGCCTTCTGAGGCATAGTGCTGTTTTCATTTAAAACAGCCGACCAGACCTCTGCTGTACTATCATCCCTGCTACTGGGCATCCTAGTCTGTGATGTTGTGTGAGCACGCATAACTTCAATAAGCTGCTGTAAAGAAGAAGATAATTCAGAAAGCTTTGAGACAGCTGACAACTTACCATCATTATTACTAACTTTGTTGACTTCTTCAGAAAACAGAGGTGAAGCACACCGCACAGTGATAGGAATGCCGGCTGCTGTACTAGTCAGAGGAACCAAACTGGGTTCCCCCATTGCCTCTCCATTGTGGCTGCTGATCTTCTGCTGCTGTTCCTCTAAAAACCGCTGTGTAGACGACTGCGCTGTGGCCGCAGCTGGTACCTGACTCGCTCTCTCTTCATTGTGCTCAGTAGCGTAAGTCGCGCATGCGCGCCGACTACCCGACGACGACACAGGCCTCTCTCTCCTTGCTTCATGCTGTACAGGCGGCGCCGGACTGAAACTCCTCCTCGGAAGCCGCTTCCTCTTGTTCGCTCTCCGCCCTCCTTCTCCAGCTTGCGTGACGTCTTCCTGCCTTCCGACCTCCGGAACTACATGCGCCGGAATTACATCATGTACAGCAACCCGACATGGACGCTGACTCTCACCGGCTCCAGCGCTTCTACTCATTTCTTCTTCCAATCTTCCTTCAGCTTCCCCGGAGGTTTGACCCGCAGGTAAGGCAAGGCAAGATTGAATCCATTCTTCTCCTCCAGCCGCCTCTGCTCTTTCCAATAATTGACGAATAAGAGTCTTCATTCCACCAGCGAAACACTGAAACCAGTATTATGGCTACTTCTGCCTGAGCTCCTAGTGCTGTAATTTCTTTGGCGACTGGCACAATCCTGACTGGAAATTTCCCTTAAATAGGCTATAGGATCCCTTCTGGAATATTCTAAAGGTCATATGACCTTTACTGACCAATCCTAACTGGCCTCTTGACCTTTCCAGAACCTTCTAAAACACCTGACTAAAATTGCCCAATCATTGCTATACTATTTAACCTTCTAGATTCTTCTATGACACCTGACCTTAACTGCCAAATCCCTAATAGACTATTAGCCTTCTATAACCTCTGAATCACCTGACCCTAAACAGCCTATCAAATTTAACCTTACCTGCAATACCTATTCCTAATATTCTTTTACATGCCGATGCCACAATCCCATGAGGAAAGGCGGCCCAATATGGCCTATCCTTTATTTCCCCATTCTCATGGACATGTAGATGGGGTATACAGCTAACCATAGAAGTGAATGACTGTACACCTCTGTACTCATGTAAAAGTCAAATCCTCTGTGCATTGGTGTTTACCCATGCATGCATGTACAACAAATTTCTAGGACATGAAAGTTTTGCATCCAAGAAAATACATTGTACATGCATACCTGAGTAAACTCAAATGCACAAAAGCTTCAGAGTTTAAATGATTACAGGAGTATACTCCCCATCTACGTTACCAGGGGAAAAGAAAAATGCAGTTTTTTTTATGCTGAGCATATTATATCCCTGAAGCATCCATGGACATGAGACATGGAATTGAAAAATGTAAAAATGTGATTGGTTGTGACAAAGAATTGCACTGTATTTTTAATTTAAGCACAAGAAACACAATGTTCTTGTCGTACACAGACAAAACTTTTCCTAAAATGTTCTCATTCTCTCTCATCTCCATTTTACAACTGTTACACATAGCTGATGTCATATGAAATGTGACATTATTCTATTTGCTAGTTTTTAATAACATCTCACACCACCCCTTTTCTTATCTTCTATATAAAATAGAATACAATAATACATTTTAGTAGAATGGATATTTTAAGCACAGTGGCTGGCGTTCCTGTGTATCCTGTGCATTTGCAGAATTATTTCTTATTTCGGTGTCTCAACAAAAGAAATCCTTAACAATTGCAATGACCTTTATCTTCGTATTGTTAATATGTTAACCACAGTGTGTTAAACAGTGTGTTAAAAGAATAACATATTATTGACTTTTTGCAGATATATGAAATGATGCTAGTGCGACATGGATTTATGCTAATCGGAAGTCCACTTGGGGGAAAAACATCTGCACTTAAGGTCCTTGCAGGAGCTCTGAAAGACTTGGAAACAAAAGGCCTAATGGATGAACATGGAGTGGACTATATATTTATTAATCCAAAAGCTATCACAATAGGACAGTTATACGGCAGTTTTGATCCAGTTTCTCATGAGTGGATTGATGGTAGGTCTTTATCATATTACTGCTATAAAATATACAGGCTCACCACTTTCAAAAATTATGTCTAGCAGCAGATGCTTTTCTTCCTAAGTCAACATCCACCAGTTGTTTGGAAAATGTAATTTATTTTAGTGGGTAACCAGGGCTGGATTCACGTTGTACAGAAAAGAGCTGCTTCAATAAAAAGGCAAAATGTAGCTGTTTCAGCTCCAAAGATTCCCCCTACCCTACCCTCACCCAAAGACTTGAAAAAGTTAAGTTTACATTTTGGGGGTTGTAGAGGAGCTCATAGCCCTCTGGTATTGTGAAAAACCTGGAATGCAAAGCCAAACAAGGACGTTTGTGTTGAAGTGGAAAACCACTTTTCCCTGTGTTTTTTTCAAAGGATCTTTATTAAACTTTTATTTTTTTCCTTTTGTACACAACCCATAGATTTATTAAACAAAACTCTTGTCTCCAGTTATCTTATTAGTTAGACATTACATTAACACAGAATATAAGCCAAGGCACCTAATTTTAACACAAAAAACTGGGAAAACATTTTGACTCGAGTATAAGCCGAGGGTGGGAAAATGCAGCAGCTACCTGTAAACTATGCCCGTCTGTAGCCTCACTGTGCCCATCTGCAGCCTCACTGTGCCCAGTTGCAGCTGTACCTTTCATTACTAAAACAGCGTGTGTCTCCCGCTGTGTAATGCATTCTGTTCAGCCATCCATTTAAACCAAGCCCGCCCCTCCTCCTCCTCATCTGTGATAGGTGGAACACTAATACAGTTTCCCAGCATCATATCAGTGTTCCTCTATCACGGACGGATGAGGAGGAGGCGGGGCGGGCTTTGTTTCAATGGACGGCTGAACAGAATGCATTAAACAGCGGGAGACACAAGCTGTTTTAGTAATGAAAGGTGCCCCCCGCTGTATAATGCATTCTGTTCAGCCATCCATTGAAACAAAGCCCGCCCACCTCCTCCTTGTCCGTCCGTGATTGAGGAACACTGATACGATGATGGGAAACTGTATCAGTGTTCCTACTATTACAGACGAAGAGGAGGCGGGCAGGCTTTGTTTCAATGGATGGCTGAACAGAATGCATTACACAGCGGGAGACACCTTTCATTACTAAAACAGCTTGTGTCTCCCGCTGTGTAATGCATTCTGTTCAGGAGGCACACGCTATTTTAGTAATAAAAAGTACAGCTCACTTGAGTATAAGCCGAGGGGGAGTTTTTCAGCCTAAAAAATGGGCTGAAAAACTCGGCTTATACTCGAGTATATACGGTATATACTAATATATATATATATATATATATATATATATATATATATACACTACCGTTCAAAAGTTTGGGGTCACATTGAAATGTCCTTATTTTTGAAGGAAAAGCACTGTACTTTTAAATGAAGCTAACTTTAAACTAGTCCTAACTTTAAACAAATATACTCTATACATTGCTAATGTGGTAAATGACTATTCTAACTGCAAATGTCTAGTTTTTGGTGCAATATCTACATAGGTGTATAGAGGCCCATTTCCAGCAACTATCACTCCAGTGTTCTAATGGTACAATGTGTTTGCTCATTGGCTCAGAAGGCTAATTGATGATTAGCAAACCCTTGTGCAATCATGTTCACACATCTAAAAACAGTCTAGCTCCTTCCAGAAGCTACAAAACTGACCTTCCTGTGAGCAGATTGAGTTTCTGGAGCATCAAATTTGTGGGGTCAATTAAACGCTCAAAATGGCCAGAAAAAGAGAACTTTCATCTGAAACTCGACAGTCTATTCTTGTTCTTAGAAATGAAGGCTATTCCATGCGAGAAATTGCAAAGAAATTGAAGATTTCCTACAACGGTGTGTACTACTCCCTTCAGAGGACAGCACAAACAGGCTCTAACCAGAGTAGAAAAAGAAGTGGGAGGCCGCGTTGCACAACTAAGCAAGAAGATAAGCACATTAGAGTCTCTAGTTTGAGAAACAGACGCCTCACAGGTCCCCAACTGGCATCTTCATTAAATAGTACCCGCAAAACACCAGTGTCAACATCTACAGTGAAGAGGCGGCTGCGGAATTTTGGGCATCAGGGCAGAGTGGCAAAGAAAAAGCCATATCTGAGACTGGCCAATAAAAGAAAAAGATTAAGATGGGCAAAAGAACACAGACATTGGACAGAGGAAGACTGGAAAAAAGTGTTGTGGACGGATGAATCCAAGTTTGAGGTGTTTGGATCACAAAGAAGAACGTTTGTGAGACGCAGAACAAATGAAAAGATGCTGGAAGAATGCCTGACGCCATCTGTTAAGCATGGTGGAGGTAATGTGATGGTCTGGGGTTGCTTTGGTGCTGGTAAGGTGGGAGCTTTGTACAGGGTAAAAGGGATTCTGAATAAGGAAGGCTATCACTCCATTTTGCAACGCCATGCCATACCCAGTGGACAGCACTTGATTGGAGCCAATTTCATCCTACAACAGGACAATGACCCTAAACACACCTCCAAATTGTGCAAGAACTATTTACAGCAGAAGCAGGCAGCTGGTATTCTATCGGTAATGGAGTGGCCAGCACAGTCACCAGATCTGAACCCCATTGAGCTGTTGTGGGAGCAGCTTGACCGTATGGTACGCCAGAAGTGCCCATCCAACCAATCCAACTTGTGGGAGCTGCTTCTAGAAGCGTGGGGTGCAATTTCTCCAGCTTACCTCAATAAATTAACAGCTAGAATGCCAAAGGTGTGCAATGCTGTAATTGCTGCAAAAGGAGGATTCTTTGATGAAAGCAAAGTTTGATGTAAAAACAATGTTATTTCAAATACAAATCATTATTTCTAACCTTGTCAATGTGTGACTTTTCATGGAAAACACAAAATTGTTTGGGTGACCCCAAACTTTTGAACGGTAGTGTATATATATTTATGTATAGATATATATCCATGTATATCTATATATCCTCTACAACCCTTAGAACGTACCCATTTTATATATATATATATATATAACATTTATAACATTTGTTAAATACTTATTGAAGCTCCGTGTGTAGTATATCCTACCACCCCTTTTATACTGTACGTGTGATAATCTTACAAACTTACGTCTATTAGTTTCCATGTACTTTATCATTCCAATCCAATTCCAAGAAATAAAAAAAAAAAACAGGGGAAGTGAGTCCCATGTATGTGCTACACCCTAACAACCTATCTCTAACTGCAAAATCAACCCTGGAGTTATCTGGGCATCTCCTGTGTTGATAAACCATATGTTCTTTTTGCAAAACCTCATTTACTGTTTTTACCCACAAAGAGTGTGTTGGGGGAGCCACAGAGATCAACTTTCGTTCTATGGGTAAATAAATACTCTTCATTCAGCCACCCTAATACACATATCTTGGGCTTCAACAGGACAATAGTTCTAAACACTAAGGTCCAATACCTAACCAATTTAGGACAATTCTACATCATATGTACAAATGCAGAAACCTCCTTTCCACATCATGGACATAAAGAAGTATGCCACTTAAAAAGTTTCTAAGGGGTATATTATGAACAATGTATAATAAAAAGTTGGGTAAGTCTCTGAGATGAAGAAAGAGATACTTATCCTACTTAATAAGAATATTGGAACACGCCTCATCAGTAAGGGGGCCAATGTCCCTTTGCCAATATGTTGAAAATATTAATGAAAAAAAGACCATCTGTAAGTCATATACTGGAATCATATGCCTCATCCCAAAATGCAGAGAGAGAGAGAAAAATGGCAGTGCACCTAGAGATTGTGTGGGCAAGGAAATGTATCAGATACAGAGTAGAAAAAAAGTATAGCAAATAGTAAATTTGAGTGCAAAATTATATATACACAAAAAAATGACATAAATGTTACATGGAATAGCTTAAAAACACAAAAATATATTCATATGGAAGTTATAATAAACACAGCTGAATTCTAGACCATATGATGATCTCACAGCTTGGAGGTCAAAACAGTGTTGATGGACAGCAAAGATCCCAAAATGTTTCGGAATATATATACTTGGATATTTAATTCCTTCTTCAGGGATTGGTTTATAACGGCCTGTAACAAGGGATCAAAACAAAAATACAGTGAATATAGATAGTATATGGTCAGTGGATACAGATATGGCAATGAAAACAGGGCAGGCATGGAAATCTGTGAATACTCATATAATAATGAATAATAATGAATATCTTTAGTAAATAATGCTACACTAACGGGTTCACAGATCCGGCATCTCCAAGGCCTTTTTTTTTTTTTTTAATAGCTTTTTTTTTTTTTCTGGTTTCATCAGTCTATCAATTAAGGGGTGTGGTTAATTGCTCACAGGTGCCTATTTAATTGGTTGTAGGACTCAGTCTGAGCGTGTTCAGTCTGAAGCTGTGGAACTTGGTGTAAGTGGAGCTGGAATAAGTGGGAGTTAAAAAACCAGAGTTAGAGTGTACAAGTCTTGCTGTTTGTTTGCTGTTTGTTTGCTATTTGTTTGCTGTTTGTTTGCTGGGTTACATTTTTGGGGCTTTTCCTTTTAGTTTTTAATTTGCCTTTTGTTGTCACTTTTTAAATAGCTTTTTTTTTTTTCTCTGGTTTCATCAGTCTATCAATTAAGGGGTGTGGTTAATTGCTCACAGGTGCCTATTTAACTGGTTGTAGGACTCAGTCTGAGCGTGCTCAGTCTGAAGCTGTGGAACTTGGTGTAAGTGGAGCTGGAATAAGTGGGAGTTAAAAAACCAGAGTTAGAGTGTACAAGTCTTGCTGTTTGTTTGCTGTTTGTTTGCTATTTGTTTGCTGTTTGTTTGCTGGGTTACATTTTTGGGGCTTTTCCTTTTAGTTTTTAATTTGCCTTTTGCTGTCACTTTTTAAATAGCTTTTTTTTTTCTCTGGTTTCATCAGTCTATCAATTAAGGGGTGTGGTTAATTGCTCACAGGTGCCTATTTAACTGGTTGTAGGACTCAGTCTGAGCGTGCTCAGTCTGAAGCTGTGGAACTTGGTGTAAGTGGAGCTGGAATAAGTGGGAGTTAAAAAAACAGAGTTTAAAACAGGAGGTTATAACAGGGGTCATAGTACCTGTGTAGTGTGAGTATCTGAGTGTTGTCTGAGTAGTGTGTGTGGATCGTTAGTATTTGTGTATTGTGTACTGTGTACTTGTGTATTGCGAGTGCATGTAGGTCTGTGAGTACCTGTGTATTGTCTTGTTGTGTACCTGTGTATTGTCTTGTTGTGTACCTGTGTATTGTCTTGTTGTGTACCTGTGTATTGTCTTGAGTATTAGTGCCAGGAAGCTAGCTGTTAGGTAATTTGGACAGGGTAAAATCCCCAAATCCTCACTAAATTTAATAGGTACGATGCCCGGCGGGTGTGGAGAGGCGACTCTTTGTACATCTTGCCGCATGTATGCGTTCCTTGATCATCCGATTGAGGGCGAATACTGCTGTGCAAAATGTAAGCACATTGTTTCCCTGGAAGCCCAGGTTCTGAATCTGGGGAAGCAACTGTCAACACTGAGAAGTCCCTCCATACTAAAGGTGAGCCAGGAACGTACACGGCAGGTGCCGGCAGGGGCCAGCACAGAGGCGGGTGGAGACAAAGAGGTGCAGGCACTAGCAAAGAGTAAATGGGTAACAGTCAGGAGGGGTAGAGGGGGAAGTGCCAGAGAGGCCGATCCAGGACTGGAGCATCCCAATAAGTACGCTCCATTGAGTGACATTGGTGAAACCAGTCAGGGACCAGCACTGCTGGAGATGAGGGACTCTCCTAGCTGCCAGGGGAAGAACTCCTCCAGTGAAAGTGGGGGGGCAGCAAAGGGAAAGGAAAGACAGATTCTGGTGGTAGGGGACTCAATTCTTAAAAGGACAGAGAGGGCAATCTGTAACCAAGACCTGAAGCGCCGAACAGTATGTTGTCTACCGGGCGCTCGGGTTCGGCACATCACGGATCTTGTGGACAGATTACTGGGAGGGGCTGGGGAAGACCCGGCTGTCATGGTGCACGTTGGCACCAATGACAAAGTCAGAGGCAGATGGAGTGTCCTAAAGAACGATTTTAGTGACTTAGGAGCTAAATTGAGGAAAAGGACCTCCAAGGTAGTGTTCTCAGGAATACTACCGGTACATCGAGCCACACCAGAAAGGCAGAGGGAGATTAGGGAAGTAAACAAGTGGCTGAAGAGCTGGTGTAGTAAGGAGGGGTTTGGGTTCCTGGAGGACTGGGCCGACTTCTCAGTCGGTAACCGGTACTATAGAAGGGACGGACTGCACCTAAATGAGGAGGGTGCAGATCTGCTGGGAATGAAGATGGCCAAAAAGTTAGAGGGGTTTTTAAACTAGGCGATGGGGGGGAGGGTCCAGAGACAGTGATAGCCAGCGCAGAAGATATTCCAGAGGGTAGTATTGGGGGCATTAGTGGTAGGTTAACCAAAGCACAAAAACACAAGGTGAGTATAGTAGCAAGTCCTAGTTGCAATCTTGAAACACCCAATACGAGGACAATATGCGACCGGTCTAAACTATGTGGCATGTTCACTAATGCCAGGAGCATGGCGGACAAGATGGGTGAACTAGAGATACTGTTTTACAAGGAGGATTTGGATTTTGTGGGAATTTCAGAGACCTGGTTCAACAGCTCTCATGATTGGCTGGCAAACATTCAAGAGTATACCCTATACCGCAAGGATAGAGAGGGTAAAAAAGGGGGAGGGGTATGCCTATATATCAAGAATAATGTACAAGTGAATGTGAGAGATGACATCACTGAGGGGGCTAGGGAGGAGGTGGAGTCTTTATGGGTAGAGCTCCAAAGGGATAAAGCTAAGGGGAAAATAATACTGGGAGTATGCTATAGGCCCCCTAACCTGAGAGAGGAAGTGGAGACGGATCTCCTATCACAAATTGGATTAGCAGCAAGGATGGGAAGTGTTATCATAATGGGGGATTTTCATTATCCAGACATAGACTGGGCGGAGGTAACCGCACATTCATTTAAGGCTCACCAGTTCCTTAATGTCTTGCAGGACAATTTTATGGGTCAGATGGTAGACGCACCAACTAGAAATAAAACATTACTGGATCTACTGATTACCAACAATACAGACCTGATCACAGATGTGGAAATACGGGGCAATTTAGGTAACAGCGATCACAGGTCAATTAGTTTCAGTATAAATCACACAAATAGGAAACATGAAGGGAACACAAAGACACTGAATTTCAAAAGAGCCAACTTCCATAAACTACAAACCTTGCTAAAAGGCATAAATTGGGATAAAATATTAGGAACAAAGAATACGGAGGAGAGATGGGTTTGCTTTAAGAGCATATTAAATAAGGGCATTAGCCAATGTATCCCATTGGGTAATACATTTAAAAGAGCGAACAAACATCCTGGATGGCTTAACTCCAATGTAAAAATGCATATAAAAGCAAAGGAGAAGGCCTTCAAAAAATACAAGGTTGAGGGATCATCCTCAGCATTCAGAATTTATAAAGAATGCAATAAGAAATGTAAGGGTGCATTTAGGACGGCTAAGATAGAACATGAAAGACACATAGCGGAGGAGAGCAAAAAAAATCCCAAGAAATTCTTTAAGTATGTAAACAGTAAAAAAGGGAGGACAGACCATATTGGCCCCATAAAGAATGAGGAAGGACATCTGGTTACAAAGGATGGGGAGATGGCAAAGGTATTGAATTTATTCTTCTCCTCAGTCTTCACGAGTGAATCGGGGGGCTTCAGTAACCAAAACTGCAGTGTTTATCCTCATGACACAACACAGGAAGCACCTACATGGTTAACAGAGGACGGAATTAAAATTAGACTTGAGAAACGTAACATTAATAAATCACCGGGACCAGATGGCTTGCATGCGAGGGTACTTAAGGAACTCAGTCAGGTGATTGCCAGACCGTTGTTCCTAATTTTTACAGACAGTCTATTGACTGGAATGGTACCAGCTGATTGGAGAAAAGCCAATGTAGCACCAATATTTAAAAAGGGCCCAAAAAACATCCCTGGGAATTACAGACCAGTTAGCCTAACATCAAAAGTATGTAAACTCTTGGAGGGGATGATAAGGGACTATATACAAGATTTTAGTAATAAGAATGATATCATTAGCAGTAATCAGCATGGATTCATGAAGAATCGTTCTTGCCAAACCAGTCTATTAACCTTCTATGAGGAGGTGAGTTTCCATCTAGATAAAGGAAGGCCCGTAGACGTGGTGTATCTGGATTTTGCAAAAGCATTTGACACAGTTCCCCATAAACGTTTACTGTACAAAATAAGGTGCGTTGGCATGGACCATAGGGTGAGTACATGGATTGAAAACTGGCTACAAGGGCGTATTCAGAGGGTGGTGATAAATGGGGAGTACTCAGAATGGTCAGGGGTGGGTAGTGGGGTTCCCCAGGGTTCTGTGCTGGGACCAATACTATTTAATTTGTTCATAAACGACCTGGAGGATGGGATAAACAGTTCAATCTCTGTATTTGCAGACAATACTAAGCTAAGCAGAGCAATAACTTCTCCGCAGGATGTGGAAATCTTGCAAAAAGACCTGAACAAATTAATGGGGTGGGCGACTACATGGCAAATGAGGTTCAATGTAGAAAAATGTAAAATAATGCATTTGGGTGGCAAAAATATGAATGCAATCTATACACTGGGGGGAGAACCTCTGGGGGAATCTAGGATGGAAAAAGACCTGGGGGTCCTAGTAGATGATAGGCTCAGCAATGGCATGCAATGCCAAGCTGCTGCTAGTAAAGCAAACAGAATATTGGCATGCATTAAAAGGGGGATCAACTCCAGAGATAAAATGATAATTCTCCCGCTCTACAAGACTCTGGTCCGGCCGCACCTGGAGTATGCTGTCCAGTTCTGGGCACCAGTCCTCAGGAGGGATGTACTGGAAATGGAGCGAGTACAAAGAAGGGCAACAAAGCTAATAAAGGGTCTGGAGGATCTTAGTTATGAGGAAAGGTTGCGAGCACTGAACTTATTCTCTCTGGAGAAGAGACGTTTGAGAGGGGATATGATTTAAATTTACAAATACTGTACTGGTGACCCCACAATAGGGATAAAACTTTTTCGCAGAAGAGAGTTTAATAAGACTCGTGGCCACTCATTACGATTAGAAGAAAAGAGGTTTAACCTTAAACTACGTAGAGGGTTCTTTACTGTAAGAGCGGCAAGGATGTGGAATTCCCTTCCACAGGCGGTGGTCTCAGCGGGGAGCATTGATAGCTTCAAGAAACTATTAGATAATCACCTGAATGACCGCAACATACAGGGATATGTAATGTAATACTGACACATAATCACACACATAGGTTGGACTTGATGGACTTGTGTCTTTTTTCAACCTCACCTACTATGTAACTATGTAACTATGCATCCCACCTCATAGATATTTAATCCACAGAAAAGGGGGATATGTTAAAGAAATGGAAGGACATGCACCCCAATAATCATACTTAGGGTGCTGACCAACACTTCTAGATAAACTCCACATAGGATGTAAGAGGAAGAAGAGGAGATACAATATTGCCGCAGATGTGCAGGGACTCACAAGGATCATCAATTGTGGGTCCTATCACAAAAAAGTATAAATATATATGTATCTGTGTATGTCCATTCATTGCACAAGCATGAACTAAAAATAAACTTCATAATCGAAGCATGTAGATAGCATGGGAGGCACACATGAACAGTGCAGCAGCAAAGTGAATGTACAAAATGTGATGCATGAACTGCCAAAGTTTCAGAGGTAAGGCAAGATTCAAATAAATGGATTATGCCAAGTAAAACCTCACATGAAACAAATAGGCAGCAAATCATGCAGGTATTGAACAGGGAGGGAAGAAAGTGTAAATAAATAAATCATGCTTGTAAAGCATAAGCAAAGCTTCTCTCCTCATTCCATGGTGCTGTGCTATCCCAGAGTGTGCAGCCTATGTTTGAAGTACACTTTATATGAAAGCAAAGCACTGGAGGTACACGCCCAGTGGTGTGAATAATTTCCAATGTCTGCAGTGAATGGACACCAGGTGACTGGAGGCCCAATCAAGGGGTGAATCATTCCAGCACCTGTGTTCAAATTGTGCATAGGGAAAAAGTCAACCAGATGATCCCCTAGCACAAAAGGTGTCCAGTGTCAACACGCACAGTCCTATCACAAAGAAGTATACATGTATATGTATCTATGTGTGTATATTTATTGCACAGGCATAAAATGAAAATAAACTTCATAAGAGGTGTATAGATAGCATGGAATGAATGTATAAAATGTAGTGCATGAACTGCCAAAGTTTCAGAGGTAAGCAAGGTTCAAATAAATGGATCATGCCAAGTAAAACATGAAGAATATGAGCAGCAAATCATACAGGTTAAACAAGGAGGCATGAAAGTGTAAGTGGATAAATCTTACTTGTAAAGCAAAAGCAGAGCTTCTCTCCTCATTCCATGATGCTGTGCTATCCCAGAATGTGCAGCCTGTGTTTTAAAATACACTTTATATGGGAGCAAGGCACTGGAGGTACACGTCCAATGGCGTGAATAACATCCAGTGCCTGGAGTGAGTGGACACCAGATGAATGGAGGCCCCATCAAGGGGTAAATCATTTCAGTACCTGTGCTCAAAGTGTGCACAGGAAAAATGTCAATCAGATGATCCCCCGACACAAACAGCATCCGGTGTCACCACGCACCTGCGGCGCAATGACATCAGACGTCGCAATGTCCTGCACCTCTGAGAATTTGACTTTGACATTTTCTGTAGCAATGCAGTATAACGTTTTGTTATTTGTCACCGCTTAGAAATTGCTACTAGGCTTTGTTTAAGAAATGTGGGTGTACTATAAACCCAAGTGGTCAATCTTGACTGTGTTTGAACAGCATGGCAGAGCTGTAAATATTAAAAAAAATGTTTAGTGGGCAAGCCAAATTCCTCCTGTAAAGTGTGAAAATCTTTCAAAAGTTGACCATCATATAATTGTGGGATGTACACTGAACCTCGCACTGACCAATAATTAAATCCTGCAATTTTGATATCTCAAATTATGAAAAATTCAGGTGTAATCAGCATACCCATTATCTTATCTATTATGACTAATGTAGGGTACTGTCTAGCTATTCTAAATTTGTCTGTCGTTTAACTTTATTAATCAGCTTTTTTACCTTAAAATATGGTAGATTATATTTTGCGCGTTACAGTGCTCAGATCCTCATCTCACCCCATTAAATGCTGGAGCTGCACTGACAGTTTAAAAATGGGTTGGGAACAGCTAGCCCACTGTTCACCTTAGCTTCCTGCAATGTTTCTAACTTAATACATGAGTTACACTTTTTCCAAATAAGCATGTGAAATATAGGATCCAATCAATTAAAAAGGGACATAGGAAGCCACACCGGGGCATTTTGTAAAACATAAGTCAGTTGTGGCACTATATCATTTCAATGAGGTTTACCCTCCCCAATATTGAAAGTGGTAGTTTACACCAACTTGTGGCTTTCTGTTTAAATTTAATAAGCAGTGGGTTAATATTTAGCTCTACTTACTTGGAGATATCATGATGTATAGTAATCCCCAAATACACAAATGTTTCCACCACCTTTATCTGAGAAACAATTGGCATGGGAACCCTGAGAGGTTCAATCAGCAGTAGAGTAGACTTATTCCAGTTTATGTTAAGACCTAAATACAGCCCAAAGGCATTGATCAGAGACATGAAATGTTCAATAGATGTAGTAGCATTACCCAAAAATACCAAGGCGTCATTTGCGTACAATGCCAAATTTTCCTCCATCTTACCTCTCTGGAATCACACTCCGAGGATCCCCCCATATAGCTGCCACCAAAGGCTCTAAAGCCAAGGTAAATAAAAGCGGAGAAAGTGGGCATTCCTGCCTGGTACTTCTACTCAACATAAATGGTGCAGATAAAGTATTCTTTATTCTAAGACGGGCTGTTGGGGCTTGATATTACAGCTAAACCCACCTCGTAATAAATTCTTGCCCTAGTTTAAACTTCTCCAGAACGCACCGAAGGTACCCCATTCCATACTATGAAATGCCTCAACATTACCTGATGGGATCTGGAGATTAAGATATAATCTATGGATGTTAGTAGCAGTAGACCGATTGGGAATAAATCCTTGGTCTGGATGCACAAGTTTTACTACAACTTTAGATAGGCGGGTAGCCAACACCTTAGCCAGTATTTTAAAGCAGAGGTTCACACAAAAATTGAACCTCCACTTTTCGGAACCCTCCCCCCTCCGGTGTCACATTTGGCACCTTTCAGGGGGGAGGGGGGTGCAGATACCTGTCTAAGACAGGTATTTGCACCCACTTCCAGCATAGACTCCCACAGGAGTCTAT
This sequence comes from Lithobates clamitans, assembly GCA_037952925.1. Taxonomy (NCBI): domain Eukaryota; kingdom Metazoa; phylum Chordata; class Amphibia; order Anura; family Ranidae; genus Lithobates; species Lithobates clamitans. The sequence goes on from JBBGZY010000656.1 coordinate 4,996,604, forward strand.
GCCTCTTCCCGTCCCCACCACACTGTCTGCTGGGACACACACGGGTCCCAGAGACAGCGGGGACCAGGTAGGAAGTGCAGCGCGACTCGAGCATGCACAGTAGGGAACCCGGGAAGTGGAGCCGCAGCGCTTCACTTCCCGATTCCCTTACAGAGAATGGCGGCGGCAGCACCTGAGGACTGAGGGACGATTTGGTCTCAGGTGCCGACATTGCTGGACCCTGGGACAGGTGAGTGTCCTTATTTTAAAAGTCAGCAGCTGCAGTATTTGTAGCTGCTGACTTTTAATTTAAGATATAGATTTAATTTAAAATATAGATTGAGGCAGTCGGCCCTGTCTTTTAGCACCTATTTGTGTGGCAAGTAGCTGCAGTAGGAGTATATCACCAGAAGTTTTATAGATCTCGATGGGCAATCTGTCACTACCCAAGCCATTGCATTGGGAAAAGTTGTGACTACTGTCTTGTAATTCTTCTAAAATAGTGGGTGCATTCAAAACCTTCCTATTTGCTTCCTCCAGTTCAGGCAAGATAACCTCATTCAAAAAATTATGAGGATTTGGTTCATTATATGAAGCTTTAGAGGCACAAAGATCTTCATAAAATAATCAAAATCCCTGTGTTATCGAAGGTGTATATTTAACTATGTCATCTGAGGATAAGCACAATGCAGGTATGTGGGCAGACTGTGTTTGTGATCTAGCTACCACTGCTAACAAATGTCCAGTTTTTCACCTTCCTCAAAAAATGTTGGGAGCTAAAAATAACCTTTTTTTTTCCTCACAACGTATAGCTTCTGACTTTTCTCTGTTTACACAATAATTGCTTCATATATAGATTGAGGGAGTCGGCCCTGTCTTTTAGCACCTATTTGTGTGGTAAGTAGCTGTGGTAAGAGTATATCACCAGAAGTTTCACAGATCTCGATGAGCAATCTGTCCCTCTCCGAGCCTTTGCATTGGGGAAAGTTGCGACTGCTGCCTTGTAATTCTTCTAAAATAATGGGTGCATTCAAAACCTTCCTATCTGCTTCCTCCAGTTCAGGAAAGGTAACCTCATTCAAAAAATTACGATCCTGTTCACTATATAAAGCTTTAGAGGCATAATGATCTTCATAAAACAGTCTAAATCCCTGTGTCATCTGTAGATAATTGCAAAGCAGGTATGTGGGCAGATTGTCTGTGATCAAGCCTAACACCTTTATGACCAGAGGAATTTTTTTGCTAGGTTTTTATATATATATATATATATATATATATATATATATATATATATATATATATATATATATATATATATATTGTATTTATTATATATATATATATATATATATATATATATATATATATATATATATTTTTTTTTTTTTTTTCCCTAATGTAAAATGCTTTGTTTTACACTTTGTAGTTTAAAAATTTGAATCAACAAATAGTTTCCATTGTAACTTTTTAGCCAGTACAGACAACTGTAAAATGATCTCTTACTTTCTGATGGGAAAGACAAATTCTGCTCTGCCTTCACCTTAAGACATCTACCTGACATTTCTGTTCCTATAGTAAGGTTACCATTTGTCCCCATTTGACCGGTGTCAAGGGTCTGCCCCTGGGAAACTGGCATCCCTGGGATCCCAGCACCGTAGCATTACATTTACAGTGTGCAGATGCCAATTCATCAGTTGTACTGTGCACACAACTGGCGCTTCGCCGCACACCCGTCCGCGGCCTGATGGAGCGGCGCGTGCGGGTGCACGGCGGTCCCCGTGTGTGCGCCGTCGCCCGTGCGGGTACCCGGTAGCGCGTCACTGTAGCGCGGCCTCTGCCTGCATAACGGACTTTGCCTCTACGTGATCACCTGATACCCTGACCTCTGCCTGCATAATGGACTTGCCTCTGCTTGATCGCCTGATACCCTGACCTCTGCCTGCATAACGGACTTTGCCTCTGCCTGATTGCCAGATACCCTGACCTCTGCCTGTTAAACGGACTTATCTTTGCCTGATTGCCAGATACCCTGACCTCTGCCTGTTAAACGGACTTACCTTTGCCTGATTGCCTGATACCCATCTGACCCCTGCCTATCATACGGACTTGCCTCTGCCTGATACCCGGTCCTGACCTTTGGCCCCATATACAGACTTCAGTGCATCAGTTTCCCACCTACGGACCTCCTGCTTACCGGTAGCCCGTGCCTCCGCGTGCCCCCAGCTCTCTGTACCAACTTCGGGGGTCTGGGTGCGCGTGGTCGTAAGGGCGAGCCGCTCTCGGCATCTCGGCCTCTGTGAGTATTAGTCCGTGACAGTACGAACCAGCCAGATGTCCGAGGCCGACAGAGCGCGCTCTCCTCTGGAGATCCTGTGTCAACAGGTATCCACTCTTGCCGACTCAGTACAGAAGTTACAGGAAAGTTATACCTAAATTGATAACCGCCTTCAGCAAATCACAGGGTCACTGCCCTCTGCAGCCGCAGCTCCCGCACCCAGCAGTGGGGGCTCGCTCCCTCAGGCTTCCGCCAACCCCACCGTCGTCATGGCACTCCCGGAACCCAGGGTCCCTACACAGGAACGGTTCTCAGGGGACCGTAAGAAGTTCAGGGCCTTCAAAAATGCATGCTCCCTCTACTTCGCCCTCCAGTCTAGAACCTTTTCTTCAGAAATCGTTAAAGTGGGATTTGCGATTTCTCTATTGTCTGAAGAACCCCAAGCCTGGGCCCACGGCTTGATGGAACAGAGAAGTCCAGTTCTGAATACAGTCGATGCCTTCTTTGAGAGTATGTCCCAGCTCTATGACGACCCGCAGCGTATGGCTACAGCTGAGGCCATCCTGCACCATCTGTCCCAAGGAAGAAAACCTATTGAGGACTACACAGTGAAATTTCGTAAATGGGCGGCCGATACAAATTGGAACGAGCCGGCCCTGCGCTATCAGTACCGCCAAGGCTTGTCCGAGTTACTCAAGGACGAATTAGCTAGGATGGAAACCCCTGCTTCTTTGGAAGAACTAATCCAAGCGGCCACGAAACTGGATAGGCGACTGCGGGAGCGACGCTCAGAGCGCTTCCAAGGCCCGCGCCCCACCTGGGCGCTACCAAGACCCCACTCAGCGCAGACCCGACCTAAACTACCACTGCTGCTGCACCAGTTCCTGAGGTCGAACCGATGCAGCTCGGCCTGGTTCGGGGCCCGCTAACCTCTGAAGAAAAGCAACGCAGACGACAGTCCAACCTGTGTCTCTAATGCGGAGGAGCCGAACATTTCCTGCGCAACTGTCCGATCAGGCCCAGTAAGTCCCCTCAGCCAAATGTGTTGAACTATCCAAACAACAGTATCCCAAAGACTTACGTGATGTTGTTTATTTCCCTACAGCTTCCGGAAGGGGAGACCCGCTTGCAGGCCATCATTGATTCCGGAGCATGCAGTTGCTTCATAGATGCTGCCTTGGCTCACAGTCTGAATATCCCTCTGCAAACCAAAGATCAAGGTTTACGGGTACATTTGGCCGATGGATCCCTTCCTCGCTCAGGACCCATCACCCAGGAAACCCAACCTATTCTGGTAAACACTGATTCCGGCCACCGGGAGTTTCTACAGCTCGACCTGATTCATTCACCCATCTTCCCTGTTATACTAGGCTTGCCCTGGTTACAGGCTCACGACCCACAGATTAAATGGAGCACCAAGGCGGTATCCTTCTCTTCTCAGTATTGCTCCCAACATTGTCTTCTCACGGCTCCCAAAGTTTGTGCTTTGATTGCTGCTCCATCAGGCAACCTCCAACATGTTCCCTCCGAGTACCTTGAGTTTCAAGAGGTCTTCAGTAAACAGATGGCTGACCGCCTACCACCTCATCGGTCTTACGACTGTCCGATCGACCTCCTGCCCGGATCCGAGATCTCGTTCGGCCGGATATTCCCTCTCTCAGAACCCGAGCTAGAAGCTCTTAAACAATATATTGATGAAAATCTCAAGAAAGGCTTCATCCGTCCCTCGTCCTCACCTGCCGGAGCTGGTATCTTTTTCGTTGGGAAGAAGGATGGTACCTTGAGACCCTGTGTAGATTATCGGCAACTCAACAATATCACCATTAAGAACCGGTATCCACTACCACTTATTCCCGAGCTATTTCAACGGTTCCGATCAGCTAAAGTGTTCTCTAAACTCGACCTCCGGGGGGCCTACAATCTCGTCAGGATCAGGGCTGGGGACGAGTGGAAGATGGCTTTTAGGTCCAGATTCGGGCATTTCGAGTACTTAGTGATGCCATTCGGACTCTGTAATGCCCCGGCCACCTTTCAACACCTGGTGAATGATATATTCCGAGAATACCTGGATGATTTCCTTGTTGTATACCTGGATGATATTCTTATCTTTTCCTCCACTCTGGAGATGCACAAGGGACACGTAAAAAAGGTTCTTGCCATACTACGACAGCACAAGCTATACCTGAAAGCTGAAAAATGCGAATTCGAAAAATCGACCATACAATTTCTTGGGTTCATCCTTTTAACCAATGGGGTCACAATGGACCCACAGAAGATTCAGGCAATTTATGAGTGGCCGGCTCCATCAAACAAAAAAGGGGTACAGAGGTTTACAGGGTTCGCCAACTTCTATCGAAAATTTATTGTTGGATTCTCTGCTATTGTGGCACCTATCACCCAACTAACCCGTCAGCACAGTTCTTTCCAGTTGTCCCCAGCCACTCAAGAAGCTTTTTTAAAATTGAAGAAGTTGTTCAGTTCCGCCCCGATTCTTTGTCATCCTGACCCGACTCAACCACTCGTGCTAGAGGTAGACGCATCAGAGATCGCAACTGGAGCAATTCTCTCCCAGAGACAGGGACCTAAGGCCATTCTACATCCTGTAGCCTTCGCTTCCAGGAAACTCAGTCCACCTGAACTCAACTATGATGTGGGTGACAGGGAGCTGCTGGCCATAAAGTTTGCTTTGGAGGAATGGAGGTATTTGCTGGAAGGTGCAATACACCCGGTCATGATCTTTACGGATCACAAAAATATAGAATATCTCCGAACAGCAAGACGACTAAAACCCCGCCAAGCCCGTTGGGCCCTCTTCTTTTCCCGTTTCAACTTCCATATAGCCTACAGACCTGGAGCAAAGAACGGAAAGGCAGACACACTCTCTTGGATGTTCTCCGCAGATTCTCAAACATCAGCACCAAGCACGATCCTCTCTCCACAAAACTTCCTTGGATTAACTCAGGCGGACTTAATGTCATCCATTAGATCCTCATCTAGCTTGTGTACTGAACCAGAAGTACACTCCTTGAGGAAATATGAGGATCTTTTTTGGATTCGAGGAAAAATATTCGGTCTTTAACCCTTAAAATGTGTCACGACCATAAGATGGCAGGACACTCCGGGATTAAGAAGACGTCTGAGCTACTTTCTCGCTCCTTCTGGTAGCCTGGATGGAGACGGGACTGTAAGGAGTACGTGGCATCCTGCCCTCTGTGCCAGCGGAACAGGGGCCAAAACGCTAAGTCCTGGGGCTTGCTCAAACCATTGCCCATCCCGGAACGGCCATGGGCTGATGTGTCCATGGATTTTATTGTCGATCTACCAACCTCAGAAAATTTTTCTACCATTTTTGTCGTTATCGACCGTCTCTCCAAGATGGCCCATTTTTTACCTATGAGGGGCACTCCCTCTGCCGTAGACACAGCCAATGTCTTTCTGAAAGAGGTCGTTAGGCTCCATGGTGTACCAAGGAGCATTGTGTCGGACAGGGGGGTACAATTTACGTCCAAATTCAGGAGGGAACTCTGCAAGTCCCTTGGCATCAAAGTCTGTCTCTCTTCAGCTTATCACCCCCAAAGCAACGGCCAAACGGAGAGGACAAATCAAAAGTTGGAGCAATACCTTCGTTGCTTTTGCTCAGGTTCCCAGGACGATTGGGCAAGTCTTCTCCCCTATGCTGAATTTGCGTATAATAATTCAGTTCATGCCTCTACCTACCAAACACCCTTCTGGGCAAATTGTGGGTTCCATCCCACGTTCTTTTCTAACTATGTTCCCGAAATGACAGTTCCTGCAATCCAGGACAGGATAACCTCGTTGCAATCCAACTTTCAGAAAATCCAGGATATGTTACACAAAGCGCAGGAAGACTACAAAAAACAGTACGATCGGGGCAGGAAGGTGAACCCAAAGTTTGACTTAGGAGAGGAGGTCTGGCTATCCACAACTAACCTCAAATTACCTTTGCCATCTCGAAAACTTGGACCCAAGTTCATTGGTCCTTTTCAAGTCAAGAGAATCATTAACCCTGTGGCTGTGGAGCTAGCACTACACAAGACATACCGGATTCATCCTGTCTTCCACGTATCATTGTTGAAGCCTGTGGTACCTAGCCCTTTTCCGGGAAGAAGAGAGCCTCCTCCTCCGCCAATCAGAGTAGATGGCGAAAATGAATTTGAGGTGGAGTCCATCCTGAACTGCAGAAAGAAGGGCAGGCAGCTACAGTATCTGATCCAGTGGAAGGGTTACCCACCTGAAGACAATTCTTGGGAACCCGCTAGGAATCTGCACGCTCCACGGTTAATCCAAACCTTGCACCAAGATCATCCAGAATTGATGGCTAGCCTGGGCGTCCAGTGTCCGCCCTTAGGAGGGGGGCACTGTCAGGAGACTGGGAGCGTCTCCGCTCGCTGGGCTCCGGGGTGCATGCGCGGCGGACTGGCACTTCGTTGCACACCCGTCCGCGGCCTGATGGTGCGGCGCGTGCGGGTGCACGGCGGTCCCCGTGTGTGCTGTCGCCCATGTGGGTACCCGGTAGCGCGTCACATTGACGCGCTCACTGGGGGTAGACTAATTCTGATGGCTCCAGTGCCCAGTCGGGTTGCTGGTTCGTCGTCAGCTCTCCCTGATCCCTGTGCCTAGTTGTTCCTGTGTAACCTGTCTGCTCTGTGTACCGAATCCCCGGCTTGTTTAACCCTTACTCTGCTTGATTGCCTGATACCCTGACCTCTGCCTGCATAACGGACTTTGCCTCTGCTTGATCGCCTGATACCCTGACCTCTGCCTGCATAACGGACTTGCCTCTGCTTGATCGCCTGATACCCTGACCTCTGCCTGCATAACGGACTTTGCCTCTGCCTGATTGCCAGATACCCTGACCTCTGCCTGTTAAACGGACTTATCTTTGCCTGGTTGCCAGATACCCTGACCTCTGCCTGTTAAACGGACTTACCTTTGCCTGATTGCCTGATACCCATCTGACCCCTGCCTATCATACGGACTTGCCTCTGCCTGATACCCGGTCCTGACCTTTGGCCCCATAAACGGACTCCAGTGCATCAGTTTCCCACCTACGGACCTCCTGCTTACCGGTAGCCCGTGCCTCCGCGTGCCCCCAGCTCTCTGTACCAACTTCGGGGGTCTGGGTGCGCATGGTCGTAAGGGCGAGCGGCTCTCGGCATCTCGGCCTTGGTGAGTATTAGTCTGTGACAGCTCTGCTTTCTGTGCATTACTTACTCCTGTCCTCCACTCTCTGTGTATTGTTTACTCCTGATCTCTGGTCTCCATGCACTTCTTACACCTGACCTCTGCCCTCTATACAGCACATTACTTTCTCCTGAGCTCTGCTTTCTGTGTGTTACTTACTTCTGACCTCTGCTGTCTGTGCATTACATGCATTTGACAGCTGCAATCTTTGCATTACTTTCGTCAGACCTCTGCTCTTCATGCTCTGCTCTGCCCTTGTTGTGCTACTTATGTCTGGCATCTGCTTTTTGTAAAATATTTACTCCTGTCTTCTGCTCTCTGTGCATTGCCTACCCCTGACTTATGGTCTCTGTGTGCCACACACATCTGACCTCTGCTCCCCATGTGTTAAATACTCCTGATTTCCATACATTACATACTCCTGAACTGTATTCTCTACACATTAATTTCTCCTGAGCTCTGCTCCATGCACTACTTATGTTTGTCTTCTGCTCTCTGTGCATTACTTACCCATGACCTGTACTCTCTGTGTGTTACTTAAGTTTGACTGCTGCAATCTAGACTCTGTACATTACTTACCTCTAACCTCTGGGATCTGTGCATTTCTTACTTCTGACCTCTGCATTCCATGCGATACTTGCTCATGGGGTCTGGTCTTCATGTGTCACTTATGTCTGACCACTGCAATCTATGCATTTTTATGTATGAATAACCTCTGCTCTCCATGCAGTACTTACTCCTGACCTCTACACACTGTGCTTTACTTACTCCTGACTTCTACACTCTGTGCATTACATAGTTACATAGTTAGTCTGGTTGAAAAAAGACACAAGTCCATCTAGTTCAACCTATAAAACAAATAAACAAAAACTTTATTTATTAACAAATAAAGATAAAATATTTTGCGCTTAGTGCAACAATATGTGTACAGAGCTGCACCTATCAAACATCAGAATACGGGATGATAGATCTAGTTACACATATAATAGGTGCACATCAACCCAAATAAAGTCCAAAGAAACAGATTATGTGAAAAGACTTTCAGATTTTGTAATGTGATACTTTTCAGCACATCAAAATAATCAGCCATCCACCCATCCTGTGTAGGTATCTTGAAAAACTGACCAAACACTTTGTGCCCTCCACCACAGACAACAATGGAATCTTACCAAATGAACTGGATCCTCATACCAGAGATCAAACATGTATGTTCATCAATGACAATCCAGGCATCCATCCATGGTGAAAGGACTCTGCCAGTCTCAGATTCCAAGATTGGACAGGATGGCATCCATACAAATAGAGGGGAACAGAGGCCACACATAGTGTAAAACCGCCAAATAATTTATTTATATAAATAATTGATTTTATAAATATTTTAGTAAATAAATAATTTACTATTAAAAAAAAGACATATACAGTACTTACAGAGGTAAAAGCAGATACAGCATGTAACAACAATCATTAGTGCCTCACCGACGTCCACCCGGTGGGCCTTGTAATGTCGCAGGTTAAGCCCTTTGCTGTCAAAACAGCATCCTTAGGGGAACAAGAGCTCAACAAGTGACGTCCATTACAGTTTATATAGACTCCACTACTGCAACTGTAAGGCTGATCCCATTAGCATAACTAGGCCTACCCCAAAATTCCTTAGGAGCTAGTGACAGCAGGAAGCTGTCATATATAGAACCCGCAGAAATACTGCCTTTATATATAATGGATAGCTTCTACCAAACAAGGGACCAAACATCCAAAGTTCGGTCTAAACCTAGGTTCGGGCTGAACTGTTTCTCATCTCTATTCCTGTTCTTCTGATCCATGGGTGATGTACTTCTGTCCTCTGCACTGTGTGAATTACATACACTTGACCCTTGCACTCTGCATGGTTTCTTACTCCTGAGCTCCGCAACCTATGGGATACTTATTCCTTACCTCTGAAATCTGAGCATTACTTACTTGTGACTCTCACACTCTGTGGATTATGTATTCATGGTCCCTGCACTCTGCACATTATGAATTCATGGCCCATAACAATATAGGCTTGGGGTTTATTTCACTATACGCTTTTTATCCCCCTCCCACTGTTACTACAATTTGGCCACATTCAAAATTCACAGCGGCTACACACAATTCAGCATTCCCATACCCATGGTGTCCAGGTCATTTTGTCTTTATACCTTTAATGCCTGCATAACAAGGCATGATTTTGTGGGTGTGGCTACAAATGGCTACAAATGGGGGATTGATTTAAAGGTGTGGTTTAAAAATGGGCATGGTCAGACAGATGTCCCTGGATTTTATTTTGAAAATCTGTAATCCTTATCCTATAGAAAGATGTGTTTAAAAGTGCTTTATTTGAGTAGCATTAAGGTTGCTGCAAGGTCATACCCCTGCTTTATAACTGGACCCTCTAATTGTGCATCAAAGATATACAGATGAATGCTTGGATTACAAAGAAGCTGCTGCATTTCCCTAAAATACCCTAATTGCAACAAATGAAATGTCAATGAAATGTCTTTTTTCATCTTGCTTTATTTTGATGGAAGCAGAACTATTTGGTGGTAAATTAGGTGTGTGCGCAAAACATTCCAAAAGCATTACTTTCCAGAGCTTTAATAGATAGTACTATCAGTGTGTTCTAATTATTTTCATTACTTGGCTGCTACTAACAGAGTTTAAGGAGATGCATAATAGGAAATTAGTTTCATTTTGTAATAGATGCTTGAATACTTTTGAATGTAACAACTGTAATATATTTTTAAAAAACATAAAATTAGAACACCAGCATCCCTAATTCTTGGACATAACACAAATAATCCAAGTAAAAATATGATAGGTTGATCAATGGTTTGTTCAATAATATTTTACTTTAAAGATTAATGCCAGGTTGTTTATACAGGATAATATAATGAAATTATTTCTTAAATGTATTATGAGATTACAGCTGAATTAATATCTAGATATGAAGTTTGTATATATGACACTCTCAGTATGCAGGAAGATATTGCTGACTCTAAAATCACAGGTTACCCAGCTGTATTGCTTACCTATGTGGCTTCAATACTTCCTGAGTGTTTGACCCAGAAGAAGCAAGCAAATTAGGAAAGTCAAGAGGCCTCTCTGTATAAGGTGTCCTTAACATGGACAGTTACCTGCATTTAATGGAAGAATCTAAAGATTGCATTCACAAGAGTTTAGAAGATTCCTGCTGCTGAAATGACAGGTGTATTTGAATAACAGTGGCCGTCGCTGTACAAAGCAATAACAAGCTGACAGTGGCTGTCGCATATTACCACACACCGTGCAGTTACCTGCACTTAGGGGTGAATATCCAAGCATCAGATACATCCAGGCTTGGACATCTGTCTCTAACTGCAGGTTACTGCTTGGCTTGTAGCTACATGAAAACAGCAATGGGTGCTGTAACTACTTTGCACAGGCTAAAAGGTCATCATTATCACATGCACTCGATTGATTCTTGCCACTAGAATCAGGTGTATTCAGATAAACATGAATGTAAAGGAAGCTACATTGTTCCAACTTTTCAAAGCTCAGGGCTAGTTTTACTGTAGTTCCATTTGAGTTATGAGCAAGAATCAAATTGGTGCCTTTTTGGCTGTAATACTGCAGCCCCTCTGACATGACAAACTTCATAGGCTGCATAATACTCTGCTCTTTCTCTTTCTCCATTTCTGATTTAAATCACAGAAAAATTAAACAGACTTTTGCAAGAGTTCATTGAATTAAAAAATAATAAAATAAAATTTTGAATAGCAAATAAAGGTAAAGAGAGACTGAACAGTGATCAGAGGAAAAACAGAAGTGGCAGTCCATTGGTGAGGGATAGAAAATACAGTTAAGCAGGAATAATCAAAAAGCGCATTATATCTTCTATTCATTTAAAAACCAAATCAATCTGGTGAATGTAGAGTGTATCCAGAAGGTGATAGAATTATTGAAGGAACACAAAGTAAATGGAGTCTTTATTTACTGAAAGTGTAACTAGATGGACTTGTGTCTTTTATCAACCTAACTACGTAACTAAAACTGATTGTCACTCTCTCTTCTTTGTATATACAGTATGTCCTGCTTATTATTTGCATGCATAGTGTGGAGCAGATGGTGGCTATTAAGAAGGAAGGGGTTCCCAAAGTTTGTAAGCAAAGGGCCTGTTCACTCTCTCCCACAGGCCAGACTATAGTAAGTGGGAGTAAAAAATGCCTCTACACCGGTGGTCAGTCGAAGTTTAAAATGCCCCCATGTTGGTGGTCAGTGGTAGTAAAAAATGCTCCTGTGTCCATGAAGAGTGAAGGTAAAAAAATCCCCTAGAGCAGTGGGCAGCTGTAGAAAAAATGTTCTGTGTTAGAGGACAATGGCTAGAGTCCATTCCCACTAAGTTGAATAAACTGGCTACCAAGGAGTTAATTATGGCAACTAGGCAGTGATGTTGGCCACAGAGGAGACACAGAGAAAAGTCTAGGAGTAGATGAACCCAACCCTTTTTACCACTCACAGGCCAGCCCCTGTCCTCTTCCATAGCCCAGCAATCAGTTGGCTGCCTCGGTCCTGGATTCCATTATTTCTCCACTGAAATCCACCCTCCAAATAACGAGCAACAAACCAAAAACATTCAATTCCAGACAAGGTTTATTGCGATGACAACACACCACTCACGTCTACCCAAAACCACATCCCCAGCATGTTTCACCCACAGCAGGGCTGAATCATGTACACTAGGCTGTTATTGGCAGGAGAAGAGAACAGAATCCTTGCTCCAGCAGCTATCGTGGCCCTTGCAATGCCTGACAGGAGTACACTGCTGTCACTGTTAGTAAGGCAGCTAAAAACTTAGTGCTGGCAGTGCCAGTGTGCCCCCTCTCACATAACAACACTCTGCCCTTCTCTTCCTCCTCATTTTTGCCCCCTACCTGCCTCTGTCAGTGGGAGGAATGGTGCCCTTGTGTTTAGTGGCTACTGTTACTGCTGTTAAATATTTATATTGCACATTGTTGTCATTACATGAACTTTTGTACATTGTTTATTTCTATGTATGAACTCTGCTGTATTTGCAGATCGCGATCTGTTCCCTTTAAGGGCGTACCCAAGGTTTGCTTCCATTAGGTTTGGACCCAGGGATGCTATGTGACTGGGGACCTTGTTTTGAATATGCCACCATTGGGCTGTTGCGATCGACACCAGACCTCTGGTCCCTTTGGCATCCCTCTCCTCTCTGAGGTCCTTGGTGCTTGCCCTGCCTATATAGCCTACAATATCTATATTTATATACATTATGTTTATAAAAAAATTTCACCCGCTTATCAGCTCTAGTCTTTTCACATTTTGGCCTTTTGCCATTCACATAACCTCAATGGATTTGCTCATGAAGCAACTATATAATTGTCACTCCATGCACACTGCCATTGTGGGAAATGGTTAGATCTTTTCATCTTAGTACTAGTATACATATCATTTTGGTGCCCAGATCATCTTTTAACATAGTTTCTTTATTAAAGATGGCACCCTTAGTTTCTACAGGGGGACATGTCTTTGACTTGCTCGAGGACATTGCTTTGCAACCTCTATTTGAATTTTTTCTCAACTTTCCATCTATTAAATCCTCTTCCCTTGTTGTTTTAACCTTGGATAGTAAAACATTTTTTTCTTCTGCCAGTAAATACCTTATACAGCCCACTTCCTGTTTCTTATCTGGTAAAAAGCCTAGGCTTATGACTTCATGCACATGTCTCTCTCTCACTCTCGTGAGAGTTTGCCAGGAAGGTATGGGGATGAGTCACAAGAGGGCCAATGAGAGCTGCAGGGCTGCAGAGCTGGAGGTGTGCCTCTGTGTGTCTGTGTAAATCCAGGAAGTGAACAGGCAACAGCTTCAGCTACCCACAGTTAAAATGGATGCAGCCAGACTCAGTGAAGGGAAATTTCTGCAGCATGTTTGGCAAGTACAGAATCCCAGTATATATAAAATAATATGCAAAGTGGTTGGAGGGAAGCTTCAGAATGGCAAATATATTTTTATTACAAATTATGTGAACAGACTGCAGTTCCTCTTTAAGTATACTGAGGGATGTTGGCATTCATCATAATGCTTCCAGGTTTTTTTTTTGTCAAAGCTTAATTTAAAAAGTGAAGTTAGAAGGTGATTGGCTACTGTCAGTCAGCTGCATCAGATGTTGCACTCTCCAAGTTTAGTACATCAACCCCTTGGTATTTATCTTTTATCATGACAAGATCAATAGAGCTCTCTAAAGCCCCCAGAAAGAAGGTTCTGAATACCTATGGGTCTGGCAAAGGATTTAAAAAGATTACCAAATTAATTTAATCACTTGACTTCCCGATAGTGTTACACCCTTCATGGCCAGGCCATTTTTAGCTATTGAGCACTATACTAATTTTACTGGCAAGCGTGCAGAAATGCTACACTGTATGCAAATGAACTTTATATCATGTTTTTACAAAAAGCTTTCTTTGGGTGGTATTTGATCACCACTGGGGTTTTATTTTTTGCTATATAACCGAAGAAAAACAACAAAAAATTTGAAAACAAAAAAGGGAATTTCTACTTTCTGTTATAAAATATGTCCAATAAAATCAAATTTCTTTATAAATTTGTGCCAAAATGTATTGTGCTAGGTGTCTTTGGTGAAAAAAAAATCACAATAAATGTATGTTAATTGGTTTGTGTGAAAGTTATAGCAGCTACAAACTATGGTATATACTGTATATGCTGTGTCATTTCTGAGAGCAAGGGGGAGGGGTACATTGGGCAGGAGAACCTTTATCATAACAAGTGGACATATCTTCATTGCTCTGCATAACCATGTTAAAGTCTACCCCCACTAAATGTGGTAGGAGGGAGACTTGCATCAGCCAGCTACTTAAAGAGCTAAAAACATTTCTTGTTGGGTGAATTTGAAGCATAAACATTTATGAAGGTCACAGAATGCTACAGTGATATGTACATTAACTGCTTCCTGACCAGCCACCACAGTTACATGTATACTGCGACAGGTTGGCTCCTCTGGGCGAGCCGTCGTAGTTGTACGTCTGCCACTTTAAGACCACTAGGGGCCGTGCCGCCGTAGGCGCCCAAGTGTGTCCATAGCACGACGACACTGGGCACCTGCGATCGCTCCACACAGAGACAGAACAGAGGTCTGTCAATGTAAATAGACAGATCTCCATTATGTCAGGTGTGAGGAGACTGATCAGTTGTTCCTAATGCTTAGGAACCACAATTGGTCTCCTCCCCCAGGCAGTCCCATCCCTCCACAGTTAGAATCACTCCCTGGGACACACATTTAACCATTGATCGCCCCCTAGTGTTTACCCTTTCCCTGCCAATGACATTTATACAGTAATCAGTGGCTATTTTTAGCTCTGATCACTGTATAAATTTCAATGGTCCCAAAAAAGTGTCAAAAGTGCCCGATCTGTCCGCCACAATGTCGCAGTCCCGATAAAAATCGCAGATCGCCGCCATTACTAGTAAAAAAAATAAATAATAAAAATGTCATAAATCTATCCCCTATTTTGTAGACGTTATAACTTTTGTGCAAACCAGTCAATCTATGCTTATTGCGATTTTTTTAACAAAAATATGTAGAAGAATACATGTCGGCCTAAACTAAGAAAGAAATTAGTTGTATATCGGCCGCTTTAAGACCACTAGGGGACGTACCGCCAGTGGCGCCCACGCATGCCTGTGGCTCGGTGACTCAATGCGCGTGCCAGGCAGTCGCGATGTCCGTTGGGCATCCGCGATCGCTCCACACGGAGACAGAACGGAGGTCTTTCAACAATCGGTCTCCTCCCCCAAGCAGTCCCATCCCCCACAGTTAGAAACACTCCCTAGGACACACATTTAAACCTTGATCACCCCCTAGTGTTAACCCCTTCCCTACCAATGACTTGTTAGTTAAAGTGACGCAGTGCCGTATCGCAAAAAGTGGTCTGGTCATTTAGAGGCCAAATCTTCCGGGGCTTAAGTTGTTAACCAAATCCATCCATCCATCAGATTCTACATACTTATTCTTGCAAGGGAGATTTTTGTGCATTAGAATAAGGACCTCTGCTTCACAGCCAGTTTCCTTGGAGCCCACTACTTTGCCTACCCAAAGCTTTTTCATGTGGTGGAAGTAGAAAGTAGATAGATGGGTGTCCTGCAATAAGGCAATATCAGTTTTGAGGTGTTTTAAGTATCTAAGTTCCTTTAACCTTTTTATTGGGGATCTCAATCACTTAATTTTCAAGGAGATAATTTTGATGAAAAGGGAAGGGAGGGTTAAATGTATATAAATAAAGATCCTTACAGTGTGATAACCCAGGAATACAGCAGATTATCCAGAGTGCTGGAGTTAAGAGCTTGTAGAATGGTCTCCACCTCAGAGGGAGATTTAAAGGTGAGTTGCTCCCCGCTTGGTGAACAGAGGTGTAGGACAACAAAGTAAACAACAGTAACTTTATTATGTTTCTGCAACAAAGTGGAGCAAATTTGTTGAAAGGTTTTGCATCTGAGTGACACTTCCTTAGTGTATTCAGCAAAGATTTAGATTTTGTGCCCATGGAAGGCTAGTGAGTGGGTATTTCAGAGGAGTTGTAAGATATTTTGCTTATCAGCGTAGTTGAGATATTTCACAATTACTGAACAAGGCACTGTGATTTCATCTGATGGAACACTGAGGTTGTGTGCCCTTTTCACCACGCGGGGGGAATTGAGACCCAATGGTTCAGGTATATGGGTGGCACATACACTTATTAGCAAAAGTATTGGGCCACCTGCCTTTAATGGCATCCCAGTCTTAGTCCATAGGGTTCAATATTGAGTTGGCCCACCCTTTGCATCTATAACAGCTTCAACTCTTTTGGGAAGGCTGTCTACAAGAGTGTGTCTATGGAAATGTTTGACAATTCTTCTAGAAGCGCATTTGTGAGGTCAGGCACTGATGTGGACGAGAAGGTCTGGCTTGCAGTCTCCATTCTAATTCATCCCAAAGGTGTTCTATCGGGTAGAGGTCAAGACTCTGTGCAGGCCAGTGAAGTTCCTCTACCCCAAACACACTCATCCATGTCTTTATGGACCTTGTTTGTGCACTGTGTGCAGTCATGTTGGAACAGGAAGGGACCATCCCCAAACTGTTCCCACAAAGTTGGGAGCATGAAATTGTCCAAAATGTCTTGGCATGCTGATGCCTTAAGAGTTTACTCCACTGGAACTAAGAGGCCAAGCCCAACCTCTTAAAAACAACCCCACACCATAATTCCCCCCCCCTCACCAAATGATTTGGACCAGTGCACAAAGCAAAGTCGTGGATGAGTTTATTTGGGGTGAAGGCACTTGACTGGCCTGCACAGGGTCATCCTGACCTCAACCCAATAGAACATCTTTGAGATGAATTAGAGCAGAGAACATGAGCCAATCCTTCTCGTCCATATCAGTGCCTGATCTCCCAAATGCGCTTCTGGAAGAATGGTCAAACATTCTCAAAGACACACTCCTCAACCTTGTGGAAAGCCTTCCCAGAAGAGTTGAAGCTGTTATAGCTGCAAAGGGTGGGCCAACTCAATATTGAACCCTACGGACTAAGACTGGGATGCCATTAAAGTTCATGTGCATGCAAAGGCAGGTGTCCTATTACTTTTGGTAATGTAGTGTATGTCAAGAAGGGAACTTACCTTAAAGGACTCAGGTAGGCCATTAATCCTCCAATTGTTGCACTTATCTGCTGTTTTCCAGGTCGTCCAATTTTTCCATCAATGTTTGTACTTGGAATGTTGTTAAATATGTGCTTGCTGAAGTTAGTCCTCCCTGTGTTCTCTTTTAGTGAGCTGCTGTGAATGATCTCCATTTTCCTTTTGAAAATGTTCAATGCCTGGTGTCACTGCTTTACCCATTGCTAGTGTAATAGTGGGTTCCAAGAGGTAGGCAACAGCCTGAGTGATTTTTTCATGAGAGCTGTAGTCTACAGCAGTGGTCATCAATAGGGATGAGCCGAACACCCCCCTGTTCGGTTCGCACCAGAACATGCGAACAGGAAAAAAGTTTGTTCAAACACGCGAACACCGTTAAAGTCTATGGGACACGAACATGAATAATCAAAAGTGCTAATTTTAAAGGCTTATATGCAAGTTATTGTCATAAAAAGTGGTCCTGCCCCAGGGGACATGGATCAATGCAAAAAAAAGTTTTAAAAATGGCCGTTTTTTCAGGAGCAGTGATTTTAATAATGCTTAAAGTCAAACGATAAAAGTGTAATATTCCTTTAAAGTTCAAAGCTGGGGGGTGTCTATAGTATGCCTGTAAAGGGGCGCATGTTTCCCGTGTTTAGAACAGTCTGACAGCAAAATTACATTTCGAAGGAAAAAACCCATTTAAAACTACTTGCGGCTATTGCATTGCCGACAATACACATAGAAGTTCATTGATAAAAATGGCATGGAAATTCCCCACAGGGGAACCTCGAACCAAAATTGAAAAAAAAAATGACGTGGGGTTCCCCCTAAATTCCATACCAGACCTGAGGTCTGGTATGGATTTTAAGGGGAACCCCGTGCCAAAAAAAAAAAAACAGCGTGGGGTCCCCCCAAAAATCCATACCAGACCCTTATCCGAGCACGCAACCTGGCAGGCCGCAGGAAGAGGGGGGACGAGAGTGCGCCCCCCCTCCTGAACCATACCAGGCCACATGCCCTCAACATTGGGAGGGTGCTTTGGGGTAGCCCCCCAAAACACCTTGTCCCCATGTTGATAAGGACAAGGGCCTCATCCCCACAACCCTGGCCGGTGGTTGTGGGGGTGTGCGGGCGGGGGGCTTATCGGAATCTGGAAGCCCCCTTTAACAAGGGGACCCCCAGATCCCGGCCCCCCCTGTGTGAAATGGTAAGGGGGTACTTACCCCTACCATTTCACTAAAAAACTGTCAAAAATGTTAAAAATGACAAGAGACAGTTTTTGACAATTCCTTTATTTAAATGCTTCTTCTTTCTTCTATCTTCCTTCATCTTCTTCTTCTGGTTCTTCTGGCTCTTCTGGTTCTTCCTCCGGCGTTCTCGTCCAGCATTTCCTCTGCGGCATCTTTTATCTTCTTCTCCTCGGGCCGCTCCGCACCCATGGCATGGGGGGAGGCTCCCGCTCTTCTCTTCATCTTCTTTTTCATCTTCTTCTTCATCTTCGTCTCTTCTTCCTTCTTCTCTTCTTCTCTTCTTCTCTTCTTCTCTTATTCATTTTCTTCTCCGGGCCGCTCCGCATCCATGCTTGCATGGAGCGAGGCTCCTGCTGTGTGATGGCATCTCCTCGTCTGACGGTTCTTAAATAACGCGGGCGGGGCCACCCGGTGACCCTGCCCCCCTCTGACGCACGGGACATGACGGGACTTCCCTGTGGCATTCCCCGTGACGTCACAGGGAAGTCCCGTCAAGTCACCGTGTGTCAGAGGGGGGGTCACCGGGAGGCCCCGCCCCCCGTTATTTTAAGAACCGTCAGACGAGGAGACGCCATCACACAGCGGGAGCCTCCCTCCATGCCAGCATGGGTGCGGAGCGGCCCAGAGAAGAAAATGAAGAAGAGAAGAAGAGAAGAAAAGAAGAAGAGAAGAAGATGAAGAAGATGAAGAGAAGAGCGGGAGCCTCCCCCCATGCCATGAGTGCGGAGCGGCCCGAGGAGAAGAAGATAGAAGACACCGTGGAGGAGATGCTGGACGAGAACGCCGGAGGAAGAACCAGAAGAGCCAGAAGAACCAGAAGAAGAAGATGAAGGAAGATAGAAGAAAGAAGAAGCGTTTAAATAAAGGAATTGTCAAAAACTGTCTCTTGTCATTTTTAACATTTTTGACAGTTTTTTAGTGAAATGGTAGGGGTAAATACCCCCTTACCATTTCACACAGGGGGGGGCGGGATCTGGGGGTCCCCTTGTTAAAGGGGGCTTCCAGATTCCAATAAGCCCCCCACCCTCAGACCCCCACAACCACCGGCCAGGGTTGTGGGGATGAGGCCCTTGTCCTCATCAACATGGGGACAAGGTGTTTTGGGGGACTACCCAAAGCACCCTCCCAATGTTGAGGGCATGTGGCCTGGTACGGTTCAGGAGGGGGGGCGCACTCTCGTCCCCCCCCCTCTTTTCCTACAGCCTGCCAGGTTGCGTGCTCGGATAAGGGTCTGGTATATTTTTAGGGGGGACCCCACGCCGTTTTTTTTTTTTGGCGCGGGGTTCCCCTTAAAATCCATACCAGACCCTTCAGGTTTGGTATGGAATTTAGGGGGAACCCCACGTCATTTTTTTTTTAAATTTTGGCCGGGGTTCCCCTTAATATTCATACCAGACCTGAAGGGCCTGGTATGGAATTTAGGGGGACTCCCACGTCATTTTTTTTTTTAAATTTTGGTTCGGGGTTCCCCTGTGGGGAATTCCCATGCCGTTTTTATCAATGAACTTCTATGTATATTGTCGGCAATGAAATAACCGCGAGTAGTTTTAAATGGGTTTTTTGTTTAGACTGTTCTAAACACGGGAAACATGCGCCCCTTTACAGGCATACTATAGACACCCCCAGCTACGAAATTTAAAGGAATATTACACTTTTATTGTTTGACTTTAAGCATTATTAAAATCACTGCTCCTGAAAAAAGGCCGTTTTTTGCATTGATCCATGTCTCCTGGGGCAGGACCCAGGTCCCCAAACACTTTTTATGACAATAACTTGCATATAAGCCTTTAAAATTAGCACTTTTGATTTCTCCCATAGACTTTGAAAGGGTGTTCCGCGGCATTCAAATTTGCCGCGAACACCCCAAATTGTTCGCTGTTCGGCGAACTTGCGAACAGCCAATGTTCGAGTCGAACATGAGTTCGACTCGAACTCGAAGCTCATCCCTAGTCATCAATAGGGATGAGCTTCGAGTTTGAGTCAAACCCATGTTGGGCAGGTACCCGGGCTTACAGGATGCACTGAGCCAGGCCAGGAAAGTCTGTGTGCATTTCCACAGGTCATATAATGCCAGTGCTCGGCTGGCTAACCTCCAAAAGGAATTTAACATGCCCAAGAACCGCCTAATCTGTGACATGCCCACCAGGTGGAACTCAACGTTGGCCATGCTGCAGCGGCTGCACATGCAGCAGAGGGCCATCAATGAGTACCTATGCGACTATGGCACCAGGACAGGGTCAGGGGACCTTGTTTTTTTTCCCCACGCCAGTGAGCTATTATTAGGGATGCATGCACTGTCCTGTCACCATTTGAGGAGGCCACGAGGATGGTGAGCAGTGACAGTGCATGCATCAGTGACACTGTCCCTCTTGTCCACCTATTGGAACACATGCTGCGTGGAATAATGGACATGGCACTTGAGGCAGAACAGAGGGAGGAAGAGGAGGACTTCCTTACCTCTCAAGGCCCCTTTTATCAAGACAGTGTTTCTGTGTGCCCGCTGATCACACAGGAAGAGGATGAGGAGGAGGAGGAATGTGTCAGCATGGAGGTGGAGCCTGGCACTCAGCATCAGCAGCAGTCTTCAAGGGATCATTTACAGTCCAAAGAAACCCATGAGCTTGTACGTGGCTGGGAGAAGGTGGCTGCAGATCAGGTTGTCCTTAGTGACCCAGAGGACTCTGGACCGAATGCCTCAGCAAACCTACGCTGCATGGCCTTCCTGATCCTGCAAAGCCTGCGGAAGGATCCTCGTATTCGTTGTATCAATGGGAGGGATGATTACTGGCTGGCAACTCTCCTTAATCCACATTACAAGGGTGAGGTTGCAAACCTTATCTTGCCGTCGCAGAGGGAGCAGAGGATGAAACATCTTTGGGAGTCCTTGCAGAAAGGTTTGTGCAACGCGTTTCCAGCGCCTGGGAGATTACAATTTCCTGGTCCTCCTGGACAACTTGTTGCTGAGGCTTCGGTCAGTCACAGAAGGAGTGGTGGAGAAGGTGGCCATCTGACCGATGCATTCAGACAATTTTTTATTCCACAGCCCCAAGGTCTGATCAGTTCCAGCAACCATCGCCAGCGTCTGATTCATATGGTGCTGGAATACCTAGGGCCAAGATCAGACTTAGACACCTTTCCCACCGAAAATCCTCTGGGTTACTGGGTCTTGAGGATGGATCACTGGCCAGAGCTTGCACAGTATACAATTGAGCTACTGGCCTTTCCTGCATCCAGCGTTATTTTGGAACGCACATTCAGTGCTGCTGGAGGCTTTGTGATCAATCACAGGGTGCGCCTGTCCACCGAATCGGTTGATCAGCTGACCTTCATAAAAATGAATCAGTCTTGGATCACCAGCTACCAAGCACCTGATGCTGATGTAACCGATTGATTTTTTTTTTAATGTGAGATCCCTTCAAGACTGCCTATGCTGATGCTGAGTGACTATCCTGTTATGCTGAGTGACAATCCTCTTCCTCCTCGATTTTCATGCTGATAGCTTGTAAGAACATTTTTGGCTCCGGGCACCGCCACCAGTGGCCAAGGCCCAATTTTTCTGCCCCAGTTTAACAGGGGCGTATAATTACAATTTTTGATGCAATACTTTGCAGCAGGGCTCATTCCTGTGCTCCAACTAGAGTATCTGTGAGGGGTTGCAGTGTTGTGGCACCAGCACCAGTGCCCAAGTCCCAAATTTTCAGCCCCTGTTTAACAGGGGCGTATAATTACAATTTTTGATGCAATTCTTTGCAGCAGGGCTCATTCCTGTGCTCCAACTATAGCATCTGTGAGGGGTTCCAGTGTTGTGGCACCAGTGCCTAAGGCCCAATTTTTCTGCCCCTGTTCAACAGGGACATGTAATTACAATTCTTGATCTAATATTTCACAGCAGGGCCCATTCCTGCGTCCACCAAGAGTAACCGTGAGGTCTTACAGTGTTGTGGCAACACCACCAAAGGCCCAATTTTTCTGCCCCTGTTCAACAGGTGCATGTAATTACAATTCTTGATCTAATATTTCACAACAGGGCCCGTTCCAGTGCCCACCAAGAGTAACTGTGAGGACTTACAGTTTTGTGGCACCAGCACCACCACCACCACCAAGGGCCCAATTTTTCTACCACTGTTCAACGATGGCATTTAATTACAATTCTTGATCTAATATTTCACAGCACGGACCTGTTCCTGCGTCCACCAAGAGTAACTGTGAGGTCTTACAGTGTTGTGGCAACACCAACACCTAAGGCCCCAATTTCTGCAGAGTATATAGGGCAGGCCCCTACTTTCAAACATCCAACTTACAAATGACTCCTACTTGCAAACGAAAGGAGACAACGGGAAGTGAGATGAAATCTACCCATAGGAAGGGAAATTCTCTCCTGTAAGAGTTAATATGGGAAAAACGTGTCTCCTCTTCACTAATGCTTTATCACCAATCCTTGTTTCACTAAAAAGCCCAAATTTTCAAAAAAACATTTGTCATTGGGACAAAAAGTGAGGTGAAATCTTCTGAAGAGGTGCACAAACAGCAAAACAAATGTTACAGGGGTGATAACCCTTCCCTATGTTTCCCAAAAAGCTTAAAAATAGACTTTTTGGCTGGAGCTACACTTTAAAAATGTACCAGTTCAAAATTACAAACAGATTCTACTTAACAACAAACCTACAGTCCCTGTCTTGTTTGCGCCACCTGTATACTGCTGTGCCGAGTATATAGGGCCTGGAGGCCCCACGCCTTTCCTTTTTTTAATTTGGGTGTGGGGTTCCCCTTATATCCATACAAGACCCAAAGGGCCTGGTAATAGAATGGGGGGGTACCCATGCCGTTTGTCTCACTGATTTTCATCCACATTGCAGGGACCTGACATTACATTAAGGCCGCAAGCAGTTTTAAATGACTTTTATTCCTTTAAAAATGTCATTTTGTGCAGGGACTGTTCTAAGCACGGGAAACACGCACCACTTTACAGACATACTATAGACACCCCCCAGGTACGATATTTAAAGGAATATTTTACTTTTTTTTCACTTTAAGCATCATTAAAATCACTGCTACCAAAAAAACGGTAGTTTTTAAAACTTTTTTTTGCATTGATACATGTCCCCTGGGGCAGGACCCGGGTCCCCCAATCCCTTTTTAGGAAAATAACTTGCATATTAGCCTTTAAAATTAGCACTTTTGATTTCGAACGTTTGAGTCCCATAGACTTTAATGGGGTTCTAAAGTTTGCGCGAATTTTTGATCCGTTCACAGGTTCTGGTGCGAACCGAACTGGGGGGTGTTCGGCTCATCTCTAGTCATCAACCCTGTCCTCAGGGCCACTAACAGGCCAGGTTTGCAAGATAACTGAAATACATCACAGGTGATATAATTTGCTGCTCAACGATTGCAGTATTCTAGTCTGCATCTCCCCAAGGTAATACATAAAAACTGGCCTGTTAGTGGGCCCTGAGGACAGGGTTGATGACCACTGCTCTACAGTGGCCAGTGGAGAGGGAGAAACAGAGCTAGAGCCACTATGCCCCATTTCAGCAGTGTCGGCTGTATTAGGAAGTAGAGCCGCCTCAGTGTGTCTGGGCTAGCGGGATGCCAATTGTGAGCAGGAACCTTTTTTGTCACAGTACCACTCCAGGTGGTTTTAGTAAGGGTGATGGGGACTAGGTGGCTTGGGGCTGTTCCTGAGGCTTTTTAAAGCTGAATCTTTATGGCGCTGCAGCTGGGGCTGCAGCTACATCATGCACCAATGAAACCATAACCTAATACAAGCTTTTGATGCCAAGGGTGTAGTTTTTTTTTCTACAGTACTTCATTACATTTATTAAATTTTATATTGAATACATGATTTAAAAGGTATATTTTTTTTTATTTTATTTCAAGTATATATACCTTATTTGTAGGCAGCGCTTTAATAAAAATATTAAAGTATATCAAAGAATTTTTAGGGTGTACTTACTTTTTCACATGACTGTACATTGCCCAGTATGTCCCACAACAAACAATAGAATACATTACTGTTTCCCCTCTATATAGAACTAGGATTCCCACTAATATATTTTCTTTCTCCATAGACCTCCTGGCATTTCCCATGTTAATGTTGTACTACAAAACCAAGCTGCATTTACTCTTCTCACTGAAAATGAAATCATGCTTTCTCCCATATTGGTCACACCTCCGCAAATTGACAATAAAAACTCATAACAAACTTTCTATAGCACTGTCAAGCCATAGAAATCACACATCATTTACTAAGAAAAATGTTATTTTAAAAACATGTTCAATTCTCTAAAACCTAATTTTCTCACATCTTTGCATCATTTTCTTCTCCTCTTTCATTTCTCATGGAAATGTTGCACTGAAGAAAACATTAGGTGTGTGGTATTTAACAGAAAAAAAAGACGTATCTTTAACTGTGTATTGCATATATACTGTTCATATACACACAATGATTGTATCCTTAAATATCCTTCTTTCATTTTGTGGCCCCCCCAAAGTTTACAGCCTGAGACAGCTGTTTCAGGTGGCCTCATTATATGCTCACCCCTGAGTGTTCATGCCTTTCTCTTATTCATTACTGGTCTGGTATACCAGATGGGATGTTTACAGCAATCAGGAAAGAAAACGTCTACAGGAGCACATCATGCATGCCAGTATTTGACAAGGCATGCTATGTGCAGCTCAATGACTTCTGTAGCTGAAAACCTGGGAATCTGCCTTGAATGGCAAGAAATCCACACAGTGTAAGATCTGTAAGTGAACACTTTCTAAAATGTTGATAATTTCATGCATACTGGTAGGATGGAGCCACAAAGGGAATCATTCAGATGACTACAAAATTCTGGTTCAATTTCTGGCACTAACAGTAGGGTGGAGCAGGTGTTTGATAATTGCATTAATCAGAAATGTGCAATTGATTACCCTTTGCTAGATGTATTGTGGCTACTTTTAATTTAAACTGTGTAAAGCTATATCAATTCAAAGACTACGAATTACAGGTATATATCAATATTTCTTTTACAAAGTGAAGCTTATTGAGAATTATACTATCTGCTTCACAGGAGAAAAAGGCTTAATGTATTTTTAATACTGACATGATCATCACATAGAAACTGTTTCTTGGTGACCCGTTGGGTAAAAAATGTAACACTAATCAAAAATTTATGGAAGAGCTTTGAGTTATTACAATCCAATTAAGCCAAATAGTAATCATTTGTGCTGTAATGTATTTCTTGTTTTCACATTATTTCTGAACATGAAGTACATGGTGTAATGGCTATATTTTTGTGACAGATAAATCCTGATTAGTAATAAACTGATCCTGTGTTAGAATATAACAATCCACAGTCCTATAAAAAGCTGGGATGTTCTATTCAATTAAATTTTTGGCTTATTTACTGTAAGTTAAACATTTATACACTATTAAGGTTTTTTTTTTTTCAATAAAAAGTTACAAAGAAAGTAATGCAACTGTTTGTAACATAGGTTTGCAACATATAAACTTATTACATAAGCATACCATGTCAATACATGTAGCATATTATCAACCAATTCAGCAGTTATTGCATTGATGGTGTAGTATTTAAAAACTTCACGAACTGTGCCAAAGCTCAGCATATACAGAAGCATCATAGTTGTCAAGAGGCTGTATTAAATCAGAATAACAAGAAAAGAAAAGAAAAAAAAAGCCAAAACTAGGACTAAAAAATAGTAATAAGAGGGACGGTACATAGGTAGGGGACAGGGGTACCTCTGTGGGGGTGTCATAGGTAAAGTTCTTATCCCTTACTGACGGGATGTATAGAATGGATTTACAGTAGTCAAATGGCTGGTATATGTGTGTGGTCCACCCAAGCGTTCAGGGGTTTTTTCACCTGGTTGTTAGGCTATCATATGCTACAGAGTATTTAAACTGGTACCAGGCTGACCGTGTATTGTGGAACTTGTCGGAGGTTTCATTTACTATAGCTAGTGTTTCTCCCATTTTCAGGATATGGTTCACTGTATGGACCCATTCTCTGAGGGAAGGGGTCATAGACAGTTTCCAATATTTGGGAATCAGGGATTTTGCGGCAATCAGAAGGTGCTTGGTCAAGGATCGCTTGTATCTACCCAGGGGGAAGTTTAATCTAATCTAAGATGCATGCATTTTCCCATTGGGAATCAGTGAAGTGCATGTGGAGGGCAGCTTCCCATTGACTTCTGAACCTGGTCGAGGCCGTACATTCGGCTTGTTGGAGATGTGAGAACATCAGGGAGGTGGCAAACAGATTCAAAGAATGTAAGGTCTCTGGTTAAATTACCTACCTTATCCAGTATAAGGAGGTAGTGGCGCAGTTGTCTGTAATTCCAATTTGTAAAAACGAATGGTTTGAGGTCACCCAGCAGCTGTTCATACATTAAAATCTTACCTGTGCTTGTACACTTTGAGGCTAGTAGGGGAACAGTATCATTTGTAGTAAATACTCTCAAGTCCATGCCTGGGGGAAAGTCCAGGTTGTTGTGAAGTGGAGTAAGTGGCCCTGGTGTTATGAAAATATGGTGTGCCAAGGAGAGTTTATGAAATTTTTTTAGGGTAGTCCCAATTAATGGATGGTGTTAAGATTCGGGGGGCATTTAGGCCAAGGGAGAGAATTTTAGGGGGAGTTCTGTGGAGCTTTCCTCTAAGGACACCCAGTCTTTATTTGCCGCATGGCAGTGCCAGTCCACGATTCTTGCCAAATGTGTTGCATAATAATAAAGCTTAAAATTTTGGAAGCCTAAGCCCCCAGTGGCCTTAGATTTCAAGAGTAGTCTCATGTTTATACGTGGTTTCTTGTGCGCCCAGAGAAACCTCCACATAACCATCTGTAACTGTAAAGAAACTGTTGGGAATGTCAATTGGTAATGTATGGAAAAGATATAAAAGCCGCGGGAGTATTGTCATCTTAACAATGGCCACCCTACCAAACCATGAAAAATGTTTGAGCGACCAGTTAGTGAGGTCCTGTTCTACTTGGCGAAGCATTGGTTTGAAGTTGTATGCAAAGACATTGTTAAGCATGGGTGTTAGCCAAACCCCTAACTATTTAAGTGTATGTGGTACCCATTTAAAGGAGTTGTTCTGTCCTGCAATTCCGAGTGTGTTTGGGGATAGGGTGAGATTTATGGCCTCGGATTTGGCAAAATAAATTTTGAGATTGAGGTAGCCATAAACATTAAAAGCTTGTAGTAGATTGGGGATAGAGACATGTGGTTGTGTCAAAAAAAACAAAAGGTCATCCGTGTATGAATTTTGTAGGTTTTTTTTGTTAATCACAAACCCCTGAACTGATTCATTTTTGTTAATTGTGCGGATAAATGGTTCTAATGATAATATAAATAATAGAGGCGACAGGGGGCATCCTTGTCTAGTGCCATTTTTAATTAAAACTGTTTCCAACAGGGTGCCATTGATCTTCAGCTTGGCCACTGGGTCTTGGTACAATGAGGAAATCCAAGTAAGCATATGTGCTTTCAGGCCTATGTAGGAGCAAGTCTCTAGTAAAAAATTCCATGACACCCCGTCAAAAGCTTTCTCTGCATCAGTAGGCCCTTCAAGTCCAGTTCCGCAGCAGCTGTGTATCAGATTAAGGGCCTTTGTGACATTGTCCCTTGCCTCTCTATCCGGCATGAGCCCTACTTGTTTGGGACCTATTATTTGCGGAAGAAAGGTGTGTAAACAGTTAGCAATAATTTTGGCCAGTAGTTTCAGGTCGAGATTGAGCAAGGATAAGGGCCTGTAACTTGCGCACTCTGTTGGGTCTGTTTTGTGGAGTACTGTCACATGAGCCATTAAGAACGTGTTCTGTACTTGTCGGGGGACCATTAAAAAGTTCAGCGTACGTAAGAGTGGGGCAGCAAGAATGTTGGTAAACGTCTTATAATAATGTGCTGTAAGACCATCAGGTCCTGGGCTCTTTCCAGGTTTGAGGCTTTTTATGGCGGAAAGTAATTACTCTGAGGATATCAGAGCCTCTAAGGACTCCTCATCCTCATTGGAAAGGACAGGTAAGCCACTTTGCTTCAAATAGTCATCAATTATTTGGTGTCTATCACCCTGCAAGGTTGATGGTCTGTGCATGTTTGGGATATTGTAGAGCTTAAAGTAATATTTTTGAAAACTGTCGGCTATTTTGTCCGTGCAGTTATGCAGAGTACCATCTTTTGACTTAATTGCTAAGATATTAGAGGCTAATGAGGCTTCTTTTAAAGCTCTGGCCAGATATTTTCCCCCTTTATCTCCGTGCTCATAGTAGATCTTTTTTTTAAGGAACAGGGCACGTTTGGCTTTAAAATCTAGCATGTCCTGAAGGCTCTGTCGTGCTTCCAAGAGGTCCGCCGCGGATTGTTTCCCTAAAGAGAGCTTGTGGAGCATCTCCAATTTAGCTATTTTAGTATATATATAATTATAAATATATTATTAAATATATTATAATTCTAATAAAAGACTAAATAAAATAAAATAAACATTTTAAATAAAAAAATATATATGTATAGGTGCCTGCAAATGCATGTGGGGGCATTCACTTAAAAATCACATAAAGAATGGATCGGTACAGAATAAACGAACATAAGGTGAGATCAATGGAACATAGCCGCAAGGTGTAAATTCATTATAGCTGAGATATTGATACTTCCTATTTTTATTGCCATGAACAAAAAACTCACTTTAAAGGCGACAGGGAAGCTCAAGCTCCTTATTCTTAATTTGAATGGGACTATGCCGTTCTGAATAGACAGAAATATGCCATAAAACATTTTCCCATGAGAGAAAAAAGGAAACAGTGCCATATGCTATAATATTGGAGGCAGTTGCGTACCCCTCTACATGTATAAAGGTGAAAGCACTTTTTTTTTAGGGGGGGTTTAAGTATAAAACACCCCTTAAGATCCCCAACATGCCAGTGGCTATTCATAGTATATTTAATAGGCAACTAACCTTTTAAGCAATGGAATCAGCATTTTTGTCCTGTACTGGTCCTGGCTATGTCCTCCACTGATCCCAGGTAAATGAGGCGTCTCTATGGCTTACCCAGGGGCTAAAGTGAAAAATCTGTGTCATTTCCCCTCCTTTTTCCTTTTCCTTTTTCCATTCCCTCCCCTCCTCCCTTCTTTTTCCTTCCCCCCTTTTTTTATGGCTATTGTGTATGGGGATCATTGTTTGAACTTGCCTCACATTGCAGGGCTGGGTTGTGTGGTAGTACATTTTTTTTAGCTATTGGGTGTTTGACACATGGTCTTCTCTTTCCCCTCTGTTTGGGCCATTATCAGCCCCCTTGTCCCAGGAGGTAGTAGGACGGAGATTCTATGGCTCCCAGATTTTTTTTTATATACAAGTAAGTACTCATATATTATGGTTTTTCTTTTTGTTATTATTATTATACAGGCTTTATATAGCGACAACAGTTTGCACAGCGCTTTACAGTTATTGCATAGTTACATAGTTACATAGTTAGTCAGGTTGAAAAAAGACACAAGTCCATCCAGTTCAACCATAAAAAAAAAAAAAAAAAACGTACAATCCAATATACCCAATACTATACCCACAGTTGATCCAGAGGAAGGCAAAAAACCCCAGCAGAGCATGCTCCAATTTGCTACAGCAGGGGAAAAAATTCCTTCCTGATCCCAGAGAGGCAATCGGATTTTCCCTGGATAAACTTTACCTATAAATGTCAGTACCCAGTTATATTATGTACATTTAGGAAAGTATCCAGGCCTTTCTTAAAGCAATCTACTGAGCTGGCCAGAACCACCTCTGGAGGGAGTCTATTCCACATTTTCACAGCTCTTACTGTGAAGAAACCTTTCCGTATTTGGAGATGAAATCTCTTTTCCTCCAGTCGTAAAGAGTGCCCCCTTGTCCTCTGTGTTGACCGTAAAGTGAATAACTCAACACCAAGTTCACTATATGGACCCCTTATATATTTAAACATGTTGATTATATCCCCCCTTATTCTCCTCTTCTCAAGAGTGAACAAATTCAGTTCCTCTAATCTTTCCTCATAGCTGAGCTCCCCCATGCCTCTTATCAGTTTGGTTGCCCTTCTCTGCACTTTCTCCAGTTCCCCGATATCCTTTTTGAGAACTGGTGTCCAAAACTGAACTGCATATTCCAGATGAGGTCTTACTAATGATTTGAACAGGGGCAAAATGATATCTCTCTCTCTGTAGTCCATACCTCTCTTAATACAAGAAAGAACTTTGCTCGCTTTGGAAACCGCAGCTTGGCATTGCATGCTATTATTGAGCTTATGATCTACCAAAACCCCCAGATCCTTCTCCACTACAGATTCCCCCAGTTGTACTCCCCCTAGCATGTATGATGCATGCATATTCTTAGCCCCCAAGTGCATAACTTTACATTTCTCAACATTAAACCTCATCTGCCACATAGTCGCCCAATTAGACAGTGCATTGAGGTCGGCTTGTAAATTGGAGACATCCTGTAAGGACGTTATTCCACTGCATAGCTTGGTGTCATCTGCAAAGACAGAAATGTTACTTTTGATCCCAGACCCAATATCATTTATAAAGATATTAAAGAGTAAGGGTCCCAGCACTGAACCTTGGGGTACACCACTGATAACCTTAGACCATTCAGAGTAAGAATCATTAACCACTACTCTCTGAATTCTGTCTTTTAGCCAGTTTTCTATCCATTTACAAACTGATATTTCCAAGCCTGTAGACTTTAACTTACACATGAGCCGCGTGTGGGGAACTATATCAAACACTTTTGCAAAATCCAAATAAACCACGTCCACAGCCACCCCTCTGTCCAAGGTTTTACTTACCTCTTCATAAAAAGAAATCAGGTTTGTCTGACAACTTCTGTCTTTCATGAACCCATGCTGTCTGTTGCTTAAAATGTTTTTTTCCAGCAAGAACTCGTCTATGTGGTCTTTTATTAAACGCTCCAGTATCTTCCCGACTATAGAAGTTAAACTAACAGGTCTATAGTTACTTGGTAAAGACTTTGATCCCTTTTTAAATATGGGCACCACGTTCGCCCTGCGCCAATCCAGAGGTACTATTCCCGTCATTAATGAGTCCCTAAAAATTAGATACAATGGCTTTGAAATTACAGAGCTCAATTCTTTTAGGATCCGTGGGTGGATGCCATCAGGTCCAGGTGCTTTATCCACCTTTATTCTGTCTAAATATTTCTGGACCATATCCCTTTTGAGCCATTGTGGATCATTGGGGGCTGTGTCAATACCACCCCCATTATGGACATGAACTTCCCCATGCTCTTTTGTATACACAGAGCTGAAGAAAGTATTTAATAAATTAGCCTTCTCCTTGTCCCCAGTCACCCACTCTAGATTATTTTGTAAAGGGCCTACATGCTCAGACCTGACCTTTTTACTATTAATATATTTGAATAATTTTTTGGGGTTTGTCCTACTATTTTTTGCGATCTGTCATTCATTTTGAATTTTTGCACCCTTGATTTCCTTTTTACATATTCTGTTAAATTCTTTGTAGCATTTAAATGACACTAGTGTTCCTTCATTTTTATATTTTTTAAAAGCTCTTTTCTTATTGTTTATAGCTTTTCTAACTTTGACCGTGAGCCACATAGGTTTTCTTTTTAGCCTTTTAAACTTATTGATCATGGGAATATACTTTGCAGTGAGGTCCCAAACAGTCTTTTTGAAGAATTCTCATTTCTGTTCTGTGTTTATCGCTGCCAATATTCCCTCCCAGTCTAAGTCCTCGAGAGCAGCCCTCATCCTTGGAAAATTTGCTCTCTTGAAGTTAAGTGTTTTTATCTTTCCCTTATGTATTTCTTGTTTACAGCTAACATCAAATGAAATCATGTTATGGTCACTGCTACCCAGGTGTTCCTTTATCTGCACATTAGTAATAAGCTCTGCATGGTTTGAGATTACCAGGTCCAACAGAGCTTCATTCCTAGTTGGGGCCTCAATAAACTGGACCATAAAATTGTCCTGTACTAGGTTTATAAATTTTTGCCCTTTAACTGTCCCAGCAGTGCCATTACTCCAGTCAATTTCTGGGTAGTTAAAATCTCCCATTATTATCACTGTCCCAGCCCTTGCAGCCCTTTCCATCTGTGCAAGGAGCTGAGTCTCCACCTCCTCGTTAACATTGGGTGGTCTATAACAAACTCCAATGATTAACTTTGAACTACGCCCATCTATATGCAGTTCCACCCATAATGCTTCAGACTCATCACACTCTCCATCAATCAGGTCCTCTTTCACACTTGCTTTGAGATCACTTCTCACATAGAGACAGACCCCGCCACCTTTCCTTTTTACCCTGTCTCTCCGAAAGAGTGCATAGCCAGGAATATTAATAGTCCAGTCATGTGAGGATTGAAGCCAAGTTTCAGCAATACCGATTACATCATAGTTCACTTCATGCACCAGAGCTTCCAACTCACCTATTTTGCTTGGCAGACTTCTGGCATTGGTGAACAAACACTTTAATGCATTATTACATTTTGGTCTGGTGTTTTTCATATATTTTTTAGTAGTACAAATGGCACTACAGTTTCCAATGGCTGTTTGCAACATGGGAAATTTCTTGACACCTGCCATAACCCTCCCCCCATCTGTCCCCATTCCACCCTCCATTAATGTCTGACCCCTAACTGACCTGTCTTCTTGATGTAATTCTAGTTCACCCTCCCCCCTCAATCCTAGTTTAAATACTCCTCCAGCCTTCCTATAAACCTCTCCCCCAGCACAGCAGACCCCCTTCCATTCAAGTGCAAACCGTCTTTAGCATATAGGTTGCACCCCAATGAAAAGTCAGCTCAGTGCTCTAGAAACCCAAATCCCTCCTCCCTACACCAGGTCTTGAGCCATGCATTCAGCTCTCTAATCACCCACTGCCTTTCCTGTGTTGCACATGGCACAGGCAATATTTCAGAGAATATCACCTTGGAGGTCCTTCCCTTCAACTTGCAGCCTAGTTCTTTAAATTGATTCTTAAGGAGCCTCCACCTTCCATGTATACTGTCATTGGTTCCAACGTGGACCAAGACAGCTGGGTCATGCCCAGCCCCTCCCAGTAATTTATCCACCCGGTCCACCACATTCCAAACCCTAGCACCAGGGAGACAGCAAACCATTCGGTTGAGGCGATCCTGGCGACAAATTATTCTATCAGTCCTTCTGATTATAGAATCCCCTATAACCACCAACTGTCTAGACCTACCTGCACTCCCCTCATCACCTTTACTAGATGGGCTGCTCTCCCGGCTGTTAGGGATAGCAGTGACATCTAGGGCTGCCACCTCTGTGTTTGCCACCTCCACATCTTCACCCATCTTGGCAAATTTGTTTTGATGCACAAACACAGGACTGGCCTTCCTATTCTGCGAGCCCCTTCCACTCCCTCTAACTACATTAACCCATCTTCCTATCTGATAATCCTGACTTGCCCCTCCACCCTCCACATCAACCCTACTGACCACCTGCTCAGCGAGCAGAGGACCCCCTTCAAGGTTGTCCTTTCTGCCCAGTGTTGCAACTTGCTCCTCCAGATCTCTAATGCGAGCTTCCAGAAGGGCAACCTGCTCACATCTGTCACAGCGGTATCCATCCTGGAGCTGTTGCACCAATTTTGCATACATGTGGCACACTGTGCACTGAGCAAAACCTTCAACCCTGCTAGCACTCATTTCCCAGTTACAATACAATTACTTAAGGGAAGTTTAAGTAATTAAACTAGTTTAAGTAGTTTGCTCTTTTCTTTTTTGCATAAACTATAAACTATATAGCATTACTATAAATAGTTGTACTGAATGTACATATGCATGTATGCTTAAAATTTTATTGATTAGAATATTAATCACAATATATCTCCCAGTACCAGGAGGAGGCCCTGAAGAAGCCTTTGGTGAAACGCGTAGTGATTCCTATTGGTAATGATACATTTATCCCAATGTCTGGCCCTATACATGTTGGATTGATCTTAATCCTCAGCTATTCTATCGGTAACAGTGGGCCTTTCAGTTGAATCTCTGTATATGGTATATGTATCTGATCATCCTTGATGGGAGATTATAAGCATTAGCATGCTCTTTGAATATGTTTTTTTTATGTGATTTTTTAAAATATGTTGTTACAATAAACTTTTGATACTTTTATAAATATGAGGACTCCTCATTCCTTACTTGGGATTACAGGTGGCAACCTTTAAAATCCTATTTTCTTGGTTTTCTGCTTTTGATTATTTGATATGGGTCTTACATATATTAGTTGAATTGGTAAATAGTACAGCCAGGGCCGCCATCAGGGGGGACAGCCCATATACCTGTAGGGGGCCTGTGTGTCCCTAAAGGCCCAGGCAGGGCTCACTACTCTGGCCACCTTCCATGCATATCCTCTAAAGACCGTTGTAGCAATGAACCGCCCTATTATTGTGACAGGCTGGGGGAACAGGTACAGAGGGAGGACACTGCAAGAGAGGACCGACATAGAGGGGAAATGAGACTGGAGGAGGACTACATGGGATGGAGATGGAGGAGGAAGACCTGTGATGGGGAGATAAAACTGAAAGAGGAGGACATGGGATGGGGGAGGTGAAGCTGGAAGAGGAGGACATGGGTTTGGGGGGATGGGACTGGAGGAGGACATGGGATGGAGGAGATGGGACTGGAGGAGGAGGACATGGGATGGAGGAAATGGGACTGGAGGAGGAGGAGGACGTGGGAAGAGGAAAATTGGATTGGAGGAGGAGAAGGACATGGGGTAGGCATATAGGACTGGAGGAGGAGGACATGGGATGGAGTAGAAGGGACTGCAGAAGGAGGAGGATGAGGCATGGAGAAAATGGGACTGGAGGAGCAGGAGGACATGGGATGGAGGAAATGTGACTGGAGAAGGAAGAGGACATGGGATGGAAGAGGAGGGGGACATTGGATGGGGGAAATGAGACTAGAAGAGGGGGGTGTGGGATGGGGAAGATGGGACTGAAAGAGGAACAGGAGTACATGGGATGGAGAAGGAGAAGGGTATGGGATGGAGGATATATTAAGTTGAAAGAGTATTAAAAAAAAAGTTGGTGCACTGAAGGACTTGGTGGGATGGCCAGTGGGTGGATTTTATGGGACAGCCAGTGGGCAGACCTTGGGGAATGTTTGTGGTCGGGCCCGGGGGGGTGGGGTTGTGAAGGCAGCAGGCCTAATTCTGTGTAAGGGGCCCCAGAATTACTGATGGCTGCCCTGAGTACAACAGACCCTTTTTACCAGGAAGATAAGCAAATGACCTAGCTCCCATAGGTTCTGGTTACTAGCAACCAACCCTCCATTTTAGGTTTTACCTCCTGAGACACCAGGGATTCAGAAGAACCCTGTACCCTTCAGTACTTGGTTGATGTTTTGAGAGAGGTGCCTCTTCTTTTTACGGCACCCCTCTTGAGACACCTGTCTGGTCCTCGAGGGCTTACAATTTGGAGCCTTATTGGAGATATCTTTTATGCTTGCAGTCCTCCAGCTTAGGGTATACCAGGTTGTGTGCTAAGACAGGTCTTTCTGTCTGTCTGTCTGTCTATTTATTTCTTTTTTTTTATCTACTCTATCTATCCACTCTACCTCTCTATTCTTTTACTTGTCTGTAGTCTGAAGCTAGAGGCTCCATGAATAATAACAGAGTTACCTAATATCCTATACGTTTGTCACATTGGAAAATCAAACAGAATCAATTATGCATTTTTCCATTTCATCAGTCATTTAGATAAATACCTGTAATGTATGTGAGATACCTTTGTGTTTTTACTTCAGAATGACAGGTCTACATTATCTTACCTTACCTGTCAAACCATATCTCCGTTTCATGGAATGTAAACACATAGAAAAAGATTGATGCCTTCTCTTCTCTATTTATTTGTGCATCGATGCAGGTTCATACGTCTTTAAAACAAAAGCAGCTGTTACATGCATTGTTTTTAACTGTGAGTGATACAAAATATCAAATAGTAATTGCTCAATCTATTGTTTGATATGCATGCTTAGGAGAATACAGACAAAGAGAATTAAATGTAAATTGTTCCACTATTCACGAATGCCTGGCAGATGCCAGCCTGCGACATATCTGTTTATATTTGCAGGGAACTGATAACCCTTATCATAGAGAGGCAATGCATATCTTGCTCCTCTGATAAACTCCAAGGCTTCAGGCCATAGTGATGCAATAAAGGAACGCATTTATGTTCCAGAGATTTTGTAATTCTACTGTCAAAAATAATGAAATTTAAGTGTCTTTCTGAGAAATACAGGACTTATTCTGAAATGTAATTCTGTATTATTTTAAAAAGCTATAAATGGATGAAGTAGGAAAATGAAAGTTGGATTTGAACTAATATGTGAAGGACAAGTAGAGGTTAAAAGGGTATTAATGAAAATTTCAAGGGGAATGCGTACTTGGGACAGAGAGATAAAGCAGGTGAATGGTACTTATTGTTTCAATAAAGGATTAAAGCACCAGCAGTGGTAGGTTTGCAGCTGATGCTAATATCACGCTCCATATCTGCAATTATATAAAGTATGGAGGAAATGTATTTTGTAGATGCTGCAAAGGGATACCTGAGATATGGCCTCAATTTTTCCTTTATGGCTGGGTTATAAATGAATTTTGTAGGATATTACCTTAAGAGATGCCAAACCTAATATATTAATCACTTCAAATGTATCTGATTTAGCACATGGCCATGGTAAGCTGTACAAAAATTCAACTTTAGTTGGATAGTACAGTAGTTTTAATAAAACAAGTCAAAACTAGGAACATCTATGCAGTCTGAAGCTCTGGCTGCTTCAGCTTGTTCTACTCTTCAGACCTTGTGCTGTCACGTAGACATTTAACACCATGGGCTCAATTTACAAGCTATATTCTGTGTGCTATTTACCACATTGATCCCTATTTTTAGCTATGTAGCTGTTGATTTTAGCTCTCATTGTTGAAAATAATGTTAGGGCAAGTAATGTTTAAAAAAATCATTTAAAATCTGACCGGGATTCTAGCCTTACCCCATTCTACAAAAAAAAAAAAAACATTTTTATATATGTGTTGCTGTTGGAGAGTTAATCTCACATGTTTATTATACAGTGTTATACTAAAGAGTGGTGAGGAGGGTGAGGTCTGCACCGGGCCCCCACTCCCTGGGAGTGCTGCAACCACCTGACATTTAATTTTTTGTGTTGCACGGCACTGCACTGCTACCTCTTCTACTACAGTCCTATACAACACATTAAAAAAAATGGCCAGGAGGCCGCAGCACCCCCAGTGAGTCAACAGATGCTGCTTTAGTGACAGGGGAGATCAGCGTGAGAGGAGATCTCCTCTCTTCTCTGCCCATATGATAGAGGCAAGAAAACTTTATCTCTTTCTGAGCTCAGGCTGAAAGTCTAGTAAGTGTGTGTGTATGTGAAGGGGGGGGGGGGGTGAGCCAACTGTGTTGAAGGGCCTGTACCTGGAGTAGTCAATCTGTCCTGGGAGGTTCCCTCTGTACAGACATCTGTATTTAAGGGGTCGGTGCTGGGAGTCTGTCTTTACTGAGGGGTCTGTGCCAGGGGGTTGGTCTTTACTGAAGGGTTTGTTCTGGATGGTGAGTATGGGCTGATGGATTTATTCTGAGAATTCTGTGCTAGGGGGTCTGTGCTGGGGGGGGGGTCAGTATGTGCTCTGGAAGGAGGGTCTGTTCTGGAAGTGTCCATCTGTACTGAGGGGGTTTATGCTGCAGGGATCTGTACTGAGAGTGTAGACTGGGAGAGGGAATTTAGCTAGCAGAGATCTGTACTGTGGGGAATATGGGCTTGGGGGGTTGATTTGTAATGGGAAGAGGGGGTAATTTTGGTTCCACTCTGAAAAGTGGTCTGTGTTTTAAGCACTCCTGACCCCTGCACTATAGACACTCATCTAATCCATTTTACTAATTTATCAAATCTGGAGCAGCTGTGCATGGAAACCAATCAACTTCTAGCTTTCAAAGCTTAACTGAATGAGCTGAAGATAGAAGCTGATAGATTGTTATGCACAGCTGTTCCAGATAATGTCTACTTCCGTACTGAAAAATGTCCCTCACTATGTTTTACATTTTACGGTATGCTCCTAACCACTGCACTCTAAGTACATTACTTCTGAAGTACTTCTGTAAGGTAGGTTGTGTGTAGAAAAGTATATATAATGGAACTGTTTTATTTTACAAAGAGTGTGCTGATGTTTCTGTTATACTCTTGCTTGTGGGTAAAACGACTGTGGCATATGTGTGCTGAGTATAGAGGGATGCCCTTTTAAGCCCCTCCCACTGATACCATAAATTGACCACACCCACAATTTGGTGTGGCATGCTTCATGCAGCGCTGTATTTATTTTTTTTGGGGAGGGTGTAAAAAAAATGATTTGCCCTGGTTGCCAGATGTGCTGAATATGCCACTGCTGTCATGTTTTGTAAAAATTTCAGCACTATGGAAAATTAGGGTAAATCCCTCTAATGGAGTCACAGAGAGCAGAAAGATCTTGAGAGGGGTTATAATCCTTCCCCACTTTATCCTAAGCTAAGAAAGAACATTTTGTCTGGGCACATACTTTAAAAGAGAACTGAACTCTGAAAGCTGTGCTCAAAAATAGAATGGGAGAGGGAAGAGACTGGTCGCTAATATTGCCTGTGGTTTCCATACTGCTGATCTTTTCCCTATAAATGACTAATCTGTTTTTTTTCGGCACTGTCTCTGTTTGGAGTCAGTCATCTTGTTGGAGGCATGGCTTTGCCTCCTCGTGTCAGATACTTCAGCAAGGATTTCAGTCTACAGTGTGTAAACAGCACAATGGCATAACCCAATCTTACTCGAAATCCCCTGAGACTAGCAGTTAGAGGCAGCAGTTCCTTAGAACTCACACTGCAGATATATAGCTATGAGGCTGTATTCATGTATCACAGTAGTATCTAGACACACTCACATACCAGAAAGTGTGCTGCTATTTAGCAGAAGGTTTTCCAGACAAAAGGAACATTTTTATGGGTATCACTTTGGTACAATTACCCTTTCTAGATATTCTCTATAACATTGCAAATCTTCATTGTTATGTTTATTACTATTGCTTTCTAACATACTGAAAGATATATAGTATGTAATAACTTGCTAACTATACATGTCATTACTGTATCATTTGTAGCAAAGCATATATAAAAAAGCAAAGCTTCTCTTTGAGTTTATTTTTTTAATGAATTGAATTGAGAATTTGCATATGTACATTTAACAGCTACATGTAAAACTTAAAGATAAGTTAATCCTGTGTGTGCCCCACTGGTGAACCATTTGGTGTAGACCTAAGCGCTATATTTTCTGCAGAATAAAACCCAGGTCCTAAAACAAATAGCTCTTGCAAAACTTGCTCTTGCATTGTTTAATATAAATAAAATACAACATTATGTGCATTATTATGGATGTTTATTTCATATTAATTTGAAACATATGCTCGGCATAATTGTATATTTTTTTATTATTCCAGGGGTTTTATCAAATGTTTTTCGGAATCATGCTACTTGTACCACAAAAAGCCGCAAGTGGTGTATATTTGATGGACCAGTAGATGCTGTGTGGGTGGAAAATATGAACACAGTCTTAGATGATAACAAGAAGGTATACTTAAGTTATGCTGATGTTATTTTATTTTTTTAGTTTATTTTTGTTAAGTCATTAACAGTCTAGCATAAATCGCATTACCATGACATCATCTTATTCTGTTCTTAGAGTAAATGTCTAATACAGTTTCCCTTGTTTCAGTTCCATGATAAAGTCACTAGGAAATAGTAGTAAGCCAATCAAGAACTTTGTTCCTCTCGACACAGGTAGCTGCAAGCGGCCCTAAGGTTTGTGCATCCCTGGGACACGGCATGCAAAACTGGCCTTCTGCTTATTAACAATGGCATATCCAGGTCTGCTTTGTAATTAGTGGGCCCCTTTTTTAAGAGATTTCATGGTTGCTATGATGGAGAGCATTTCTGTCTCTTTAGTTTTGCAGCCCATGTTGACATTTTTGTTGCCAACTTCTGTTCAGCCTATTTTCTGTTCCTTGTTGTCTCTCCTGACCGATGACTTTTCCAACAATGCTTACTGTTTTTTAATGTGTATTAGACATTTGCTTTTTTTCTTTTTATTGGCTGTGAGCTTGATTCTGTTCTCATTTTTTCTGATTTGACTGTTGCTCTTTGGTTTAGCATCATCAAATATTATAATCCTGTGCATTTGATCTAGAGCATATGTGCACTAGGAGGCATAATGAACCTTAAATTTAAAACCCAGACATTATAGAAAGATGCTAGTAAAAAAGTTACATATCCATTAAATCATGTAATGTACAGTGGGGACGGAAAGTATTCAGACCCCCTTACATTTTTCACTCTTTGTTATATTGCAGCCATTTGCTTAAATCATTTAAGTTCTTTTTTTCCTCATAATGTACACACAGCACCCCATATTGACAGAAAAACACAGAATTGTTGACATTTTTGCAGATTTATTAAAAAAGAAAAACTGAAATATCACATGGTCCTAAGTATTCAGACCCTTTGCTCAGTATTTAGTAGAAGCACCCTTTTTATCTAATACAGTCATGAGTCTTTTTGGGAAAGATGCAACAAGTTTTTCACACCTGGATTTGGGCATCCTCTTCCATTCCTCCTTGCAGATCCTCTCCAGTTCTGTCAGGTTGGATGGTAAACGTTGTTGGACAGCCATTTTTAGGTCTCTCCAGAGATGCTCAATTGGGTTTAAGTCAGGGCTCTGGCCGGGCCATTCAAGAACAGTAACAGAGTTGTTGTGAAGCCACTCCTTCGTTATTTTAGCTGTGTGCTTATTGTCATCGTCTTGTTGGAAGGTAAACCTTCGGCCCAGTCTGAGGTCCTGAGCACTCTGGAGAAGGTTTTCCTCCAGGATATCCCTGTACTTGGCCACATTCATCCTTCCCTCAATTGCAACCAGTCGTCCTATCCCTGCAGCTGAAAAACACCACCACAGCATGATGCTGCCACCACCATGCTTCACTGTTGGGACTGTATTGGACAGGGGATGAACAGTGCCTGGTTTTCTCCACACATACTGCTTAGAATTAAGGCCAAAAAGTTCTATCTTGGTCTCATCAGACCAGAGAATCTTATTTCTCACCATCTTGAAGTCTTTCAGGTGTTTTTTTAGCAAACTCCATGCGGGCTTTGATGTGTCTTGCACTGAGGAGAGGCTACCGTTGCCATAAAGCCCTGACTGGTGGAGGGCTGCAGTGATGGTTGACTTTCTACAACTTTCTCCCATCTCCCGACTGCATCTCTAGAGCTCAGCCACAGTGATCTTTGGGTTTTTCTTCACCTCTCTCACCAAGGCTCTTCTCCCCGGATAGCTCAGTTTGGCCGAACGGACAGCTCTAGGAAGGGTTCTGGTCGTCCCACACATCTTCCATTTAAGGATTATGGAGGCCACTGTGCTCTTAGGAACCTTAAGTGCAGCAGAAATATTTTTGTAACCTTGGCCAGATCTGTGCCTTGCCACAATTCTGTCTCTGAGCTCTTCAGGCAGTTCCTTTGACCTCATGATTCTCATTTGCTCTGACATGCACTGTGAGCTGTAAGGTCTTATATAGACAGGTGTGTGGCTTTCCTAATCAAGTCAAATCAGTATAATCAAATACAGCTGGACTCAAATGAAGGTGTAGAACCATCTCAAGGATGATCAGAAGAAATGGACAGCACCTGAGTTAAATTTATGAGTGTCACAGCAAAGGGTCTGAATACTTAGGACCATGTGATATTTCAGTTTTTCTTTTTTAATAAATCTGCAAAAATGTCAACAATTCTGTGTTTTTCTGTCAATATAGGGTGCTGTGTGTACAATAATAAGGAAAAAAAAGAACTTAAATGATTTTAGCAAATGGCTGCAATATAACAAAGAGTGAAAAATTTAAGGGGGTCTGAATACTTTCCGTCCCCACTGTATGTTTACCTACAGTACAATTACTGCAGGTACCTAACTCTCCCTTGAAGTTAGCCTTCTACAATCCCCTTCACTGTATGACTAAAAACTTTAAGCGGGAAGGGCAGCAATAAGGGCTAATCAGGGCTTTCCTGCATTGGAGTCTCCCTTCTAGAACATGCTTAGAGAAGGGAAGAGAATAGGGTGAATCAGTGTACTTCTTCTCACTATCTAACTGAGCTAACAATTTTGGGTCAAAAACAACGCTTTATAGGTTCACTGCAATAGAGAGAATAAAGGTCAGCAACGTAGCTATGCTTTCTTGCTGAGATTTGTGGATAGACTGGCAGAAAAGAATTGCAAATCTTTTGGTTAGATAGTTCACATACAGTATATCAACTGTTTATTTAGATGTTTACCTGGAGTTTGACTCTAAGGGACATTAAAGGTAAGGAATGGAAACAATCATAATATTAAATCCTTATCTTCCTTATTTGTACCCTTACAATCCGAATAAGGTAATATGTAGATGTGTAAATCTAAGCTTGATATACTGTTTAGGGAATTGGATGATACAGTTTGGCCAACCAGTAGAGTCTTGGTTTACAACTTAAAACTAATTGTCAGGAAGATCCTGCCAGTAACAGGCATTCCAGGCTCATTGGCGCATGTTCATGGGCACCATTGCGCATGCGCGCACGGGCATGCGCGCGTGCGCTCCTGTTGGCGCCAGGCGGGTTATTTAAGCCTGCCTGTCACATACAAACTTCGCTGTCTACTCTACAGCGTTCTGTGTGCCTGATCTGAGACTTAACCTGTGAATACCCAGCTATCCGTGACTATCCCAGCTATCTGCCTGCATCTGACCATCGGCCTGCTCTTGACTACTCTCCTGCCTGTTCCTCTGGTTCTTCTACTGCCCGCTTGAAATCTGACCCTTGCCTGCCTGACTACTCTCAGTGTGTTCCAGTTCAAGCCTGCTAGCCTGTCAGCTGTTCCTGGTTCCAGTCCAGTGTTCTAATTCCAGCCTGTTAACCTGTCAGTTGTTCC
Organism: Lithobates clamitans; assembly: GCA_037952925.1. Lineage (NCBI taxonomy): Eukaryota > Metazoa > Chordata > Amphibia > Anura > Ranidae > Lithobates > Lithobates clamitans. The sequence continues at coordinate 5,040,003 of JBBGZY010000656.1, forward strand.
TGATTCCAGTCCAGTATTCCGGTTCCAGCCTTCTAACCTGTCAGCTCCTGGTTCCAGTCCAGTGCTCCAGTTTCAGCCTGCTAACCTGTCAGCTGTTCCCGGTTCCAGTCCAGCACTCCAGTTCCAGCCTGCCAACCTGTCAGCTGTTCCTGGTTCCAGTCCAGTACTTCAGTTCCAGCCTGCCTCCTGTTCCTGTCTCCTGCATGGAATTCCTGGACTTCTGGACTGACTTTCTCTGCTATTGATCCTGCTAGGCACTCGCACCACTCCTCACTCCTGTGCCTCCTGTTACCTTACCAGGGGCCATGAGTAGGAGCCGTAAGGGAGGCCTCCCTCTGCAATTCTGGCTCAAGCCACTAGGTACATGACAGTAGCAGATAGCCATGTCTGAGCCTGAGCAGGGACCTCTCCAATGGAGGAACTTTGTCTACACCTGGCAGGACTAACCCAGGTGGTTAAGAGCCTTCAGGAAGGGTACACCCAGCTGTAAGAATGGGTTCTAGTCCTGTCTAACCCCAACGGAACCCAGGGAGCCCCCCCTGCTTCTACTTCTTCAGCTGGGGCAGGATCTTCTCCAACAGTCGTGATGCTCCCTCCAGAACCCAGAGTTCCTACGCCTGAAAAATTCTCCGGAGACCAAAGCAAGTTCAGGGCCTTCCGCAATTCTTGCAAACTTCGGCCGCATACCTTTTCCCTGGAAGTCACCAAGGTGGGCTTTGTGGTCTCCTTGCTTACCGGTGACCCCCAAACCTGGGCCCACTATCTGAGGTTGCTAACCAATCTTACCACCTTTTTCGATGCAATGGTACAGCTATACGAAGACCCCCAGCTTTCAGCGACTGCAGAGAGTCTGTATCTGCGCTCCACCGCCTAAATTCAGTTACTTAATCCTCCGCTGCCCTGCATCCCTGCTGAAGGGTACGCAGGTCAGCGGAGGATTACGTGACTGAATTTAGGCGGTGGGGTACAGATACAGATTGGAACGATGCTGCTTTCTGACATCAGTTCCGCATGGGACTGTCTGATCCTTTGAAAGATGAGCTAGCTAGAGTTGGCATCCCGCAGACTCTGGACGCACTGATCCATCTGGCTATACAGATTGACCGGAGCTTGAGGGAACGAAGGGCTGAGAGAATAACCGGATTTCCTTGTTCAACCTGAATTCTACCAAGAGTCCCCAGCCATTTACACCCGGCACCCTCTGCACAACCAATCTCCATGCCTGACACATCTGAGCCCATGCAGCTAGGGGTACTTCATTCTTCCCTTACCCCTGAGGAGCGTCAACATCGCCGGATGAATAATCTGTGTTTATACTGAAGAGAACCTGGACATTATGTCAGAAACTACCCTGTAAAGCTCCGTAAGTGTCTTTCTATATCCCCTGACGTTGTAACCTCCTTGGCCAAGACCACCTCTCATCTTGCTCTCTCCGTTTCATTACAGCTCCCAGGAAACACTTTGCAAATACCCGCTATTATTGACTCCGGAGCCTGTAGTTGCTTCATGTATTTATCTTTCACAGCCCAACACCGAATTCCTCTTCTTCCTAAGACCCATGGACTTTCTATTCATCTGGCTGATGGGTCTGCCATTAAATCTGAGCCTGTAGTTCAAGAGACCGCCCCCATACCTGTTACCATCTCTAGCTCACACCGAGAACTTTTACGCATGGACATAATCTCCTCTCCCTTATTTTCTCTGATTCTAGGTATGCCTTGGCTACAAGCCCACAACCCTAACATCAACTGGGTCACAGGGGAGGTCATCTTTTCTTCACCCTACTGCCAACAGTTCTCTGGTTTACAAGATCCTCATGGGACTTCTACTCTACTATGCCTGGACATGGAAGTCGGAATACGTCAATCCATTCCAGAGACTTGCCATGATTTCCTGTGCGTATTTAGTAAACAAGGGGCAGAGACTCTACCACCCCACTGAGTCTATGATTACCTCATTGGGCTGCTTTACAGAGCCAAAATTCCCTTCGGTAGGATTTTTCCTTTAACAGAGGTGGATTAGGGGGCATTAAAAGAATACATTGATGAAAACTTGAAAAAGGGGTTCATCCGCCCATCCACGTCTCTGGCAGGCAAAGGCATCTTTTTCGTGTAGAAGAAAGACCATACCCTTCGACCTTGCATTGACTACCACGAGCTAAACAAGATTACGGTTAAGAACCGTTATCCCCTTCCCTTGGTACCGGAGCTATTTCAGAGACTGGGGGACGCTACTGTTTTTACCAAACTTGATCTCAGAGGAGCCCATAACCTTGTCTGTATTATTGAAGGGGACGAGTGGAAAACTGCCTTCCGTACCCGATTCGGCCACTTCGAGTACTTGCTGATGATTTTCGGGTTGTGCAATGCCCCCCCCACCTTCCGGTACTTCATCAATGATACTTTTCGGGACTATTTAGACTTATTCATCATCGTCTACCTAGACTATATTCTAATTTTCTCTTCTTCCCTTGACTCCCACCGCAGGCACGTCAGATGTGTGTTGGCCTGGCTTTGACAACATGGCCTGTACGCGAAAGCGGAGAAATGCGAGTTCAAGCAGGAAAGTATTCCATTCCTGGGGCTAAATATCTCCAGTGAGGGCATCAAGATGGACCCCCATAAGATTGCTGCAATTCTAGACTGGCCGGTCCCGACAGACAAAAAAGGAATCCAACGTTTCGTTGGGTTAGCCAACTTCTATCGAAAATTCATCAAGGGGTTCTTGACCATCATTGCTCCAATCACCCAGTTAACCAAACAGGTAATCCGCTTTCATTGGTCTCCTGAGACCCAAGCGGCCTTCGAGGCTCTCAAGGGACTCTTTACCTCTGCTTCCGTCTTGAAAAATCCACTGACTCTTGATTGACTCTTCCCTACCATTTGTACTTGAAGTTGATGCCTCTGAAATGGCTGTGAGAGCAATACTGTCCCAAAGACAGGGAACCAGGGCCCTGCTTCATCCAGTAGCTTTCTTCTCTCGCAAATTATCAGCAGTGGAGAAAAACTACGATGTGGGAGACCGAGAGTTGCTGCACTAGAAGAGTGGTGTTATCTGCTGGAAGAAGCTGCTCATCGAATTCTGATCCTCACCGATCATAAGAACCTGGAGTATCTGAGATCTGCAAAGAGGTTAAAGCCACGACAAGCCAGGTGGGCACTTTTTTCTCCAGGTTCTCTTTCCATGTCACTTATCGCCCAGGTTCCAAGAACATTAAACCTGACGCCATGTCCCAGATGTTCCACCAATCCAAGGAAATCTCTCTTCCAGACACTATCCTTTCTCCTGGAAATTTCCTCCTGCTTCAAGAAAACCTGCTCTCTTGAATCAAGCAAGCTTCCGCAGGACAGACGCCCTCCATTGGACTGGAATTACAGGCTAGAGATGGCCTGTTTTGGCACAAAGATAACATTTACATACCCGAAAACCTACGAGTGGCTATATTGGAACTTTGCCACGATCATGCACTGGCTGGGCATTGCGGCATAACCAAGACCACTGACCTGGTACAGCGTACCTTTTGGTGGCCTCAAGTACGTGAAGATTGCAAGAAGTTTGTGGAATCCTGCATAACTTGCGTTCAGAGCAAGAATTGTAGAGCCAAGGACTGTAGGCTACTAAAACCTTTGCCTGTCCCAGACAGACCATGGAAGATGTTATCCATTGACTTCATTGTAGAGTACCCCTGGAAAAAGATCATACACTATCTTTGTGGTAGTAGATCGACTGTCAAAAATGGCACACTTTATTCCAATGAAAGGCACCCCCTCAGCCCCCAAAACGGCATAGGTATTCATTAAGGAAATTGTCAAACTCCATGGAGTACCAGCCAACATTGTCTCAGATCGGGGGGTAAAATTTTCCTCCCAATTCTGGAGGTCCCTTTGCAAAGCTCTGGATATTGAATTATCGTTTTCCTCCGCTTATCATCCTCAGACCAATGGGCAAATGGAGAGGACTAATCAAACCCTCGAGTAATACCTGCGCTGTTTCTATTCTTTTGCCCAAGATGACTGGATTTCCCTGCTCCCATTGACCGAATTCACCTACAACAACCCCACCCACTCCACTACCAAGCAGACTAAATTTTTTGCTAACTATGGCATTCATCCTTCATTCCTGCCCAATTCCCTTCCTGAATGTATGGTGCCCGCAGTTCAGGAAAAGATAAATTTCTTTGCCTCCAATAATCAGCTATTACAGGAAACTATGTCCAGGATTCAGGAGCACAACAAAGAAACTTTTGACAAAAGAAGACAAGGTGAATTAGTACTGGCACCTGGTGTGACTATCCACAGTGAACTTGAAGATGGCATGCCCTTCAAGGAAGTTGGGCCCCAAGTTCATAGGCCCATTACCTGTTAGAAGGAAAATCAATGAAGTTGCTTATGAACTAGAACTTCCGAATTCACTTAAAATCCACCCTGTGTTTCATTTGTCACTACTGAAACCTTCTGTCTCCAATCCATTTACTGGTCTAAGTTTGGATCCTCCTGACCCTGTTATAGTAGATGGAGAGGAGGAATTTGAAGTGGAGTCAATCTTGGGGTTGCCGCAGGAGAAACAACCAGAACCAATTTCTGATTAAGTGGAAGGGGTATGGACCCGAAGAAAACTTTTGGGAACCCGAGGGGAACATTCACGCTAAGAAACTGGTTCAGTCCTTTAAAAGGTCCCATTCTGCTCTACAGTGCTCTGTGTGCCTTAACCTGATCTGAGACTTAACCTGTGAATACCCGGCTATCCGTGACTATCCCAGCTATCCGCCTGCATCTGACCCTTGGCCTGCTCTTGATTACTCTCCTGCCTCTTCCTCTGGTTCTTCTACTGCCCGCTTGATATCTGACCCAGGCTGCCTGACTACTCTCAGTATGTTCCAGTTCCAGCCTGCTAGCCTGCCAGCTGTTCCTGGTTCCAGTCCAGTTTTCCAGTTCCAGCCTGCTAACCTCACAGCTGTTCCTGGTTCCAGTCCAGTATTCCGGTTCCAGCCTGCTAACCTGTCAGCGATTCCTGGTTCCAGTCCAGTGTTCCAGTTCCAGCCTGCTAACCTGTCAGCTGTTCCTGGTTCCAGTCCAGTATTCCAGTTCCAGTCGGCTAACCTGTCAGCTGTTCCTGGTTCCAGTCCAGTGTTCCAGTTCCAGCCTGCCAACCTGTCAGCTCTTCCTGGTTCCAGTTCAGTACTTCAGTTCCAGCCTGCCTCCTGTTCCTGTCTCCTGTCTTCTGCAAGGAATTCCTAAACTTCTGGACTGACTTTCTCCACGGTTGATCCTGCCAGGAACTCGTACCACTCCTCACTCCTGTGCCTCCTGTTACCTTACCAGGGGCCATGAGTAGGATCTGTACGGAGGCCTCCCTCTGCAATTCGGGCTCAAGCTATTAGGTACGTGACACTAATGCTCATTTGTGTTAAAACATGCTCCTTCAGGAAGTTTTGGTATTTATTTTTTTTAACTATGTCCTTTACTTATGGATGTCTGGAGATTATATTTGAGAGGTTCTACTGGGAAGACCAAGACCATTTATGACTTTTAATATCTTTTTCAAATTATTTTAGCTTTGCCAAATTTCAATACCTTTTTCATTTTATTTTTTAATTTTAGCTTTGCCTAATGAGTGGAGAAATCATTCAAATGAGTCCACAGCAGAACATGATTTTTGAGGTACTTGATCTTGAGCAGGCTTCACCAGCCACAGTAAGCAGGTAGGTAATCTCAGTTTTCAAGATTTTATCACCCAGCTTATTGTGGTTACAGATATGTCATGGCATAAACTTACTATAAACATAAATATGTGAGTGGACATTATATACACACAAATAATTATACATGACACATAGTCTGGCTAATTATGCTATATATTTTGCATATACAATATAACTTTTCTTTTACCTCTCTTTACCTGTGCGCTTCCTGTTTTTAGAATATGTGACTCAGAGTACGTTTATTTTTCAAGGCTTTTAGCTGTTTGTTTTTGTACATTGTATGTAAAACTGCATTTCTAAAATGCTATCTGATTAAAATATTCCACTGGTGTTCCTCAGGGATTAGTATGACCTTAACAAAGATATTAATGTTTTTGCAGTCGAGATATTATGTTCCACTATAGTAATATAATGTCATCTGTTTATGTTAAAAGGTAGATTTGAATAATACAACATAAACTCTTGAATTTCATATTAGCTGCTGCATGGCTGTTTCATTAGAAGACAAAGCAACTTGGGTCCAATTTAATGGTGAAGCATAATGGATTGTTGTATCGGTTTATAAATTCATTATAGCAATTAGAAACATTACTACATAGGAATCTAAGACAGCACATTTATTTTTTTTTCTGAAATTGAGTTTATTTCAACTTTCTCATGCAAATTTTGCATATAAAAAGAATGGTGTGCACTAAAATGATTCAGGGACTCCTAAATTGCTATATACACCAGAAATATTGTTTTCAATTGATTATGAAACTTTGCACTTGTACAATCCTATCTTAATTTGGAAATAGTGTTTCATGTTTAATTGTAATATTACTTTTTCTCTAATTCAGAAATGTTTTTTGCTCATGACCGTTCTGTTCAGCAACTTGAAAAGGTTCCTTCCTCCTTTCAGTCCTACTGCCACTAGAGAGCTATATATATCAAAATAATATATTTTTATGTCCACGCTCTGTCCAACAAATATTTAACCCTTATTCTCCTGGGGGGGGGGGGCACCAAAAATTACTGTAAAAGACTGAGCAGATGTCAGCTTTAACTGCTTCACATCCAGTCCACGTCTATCCATGTACATATAAGGCTGGACAGGATGAGCACTGATGCGTGTGCCTCCTTCCATTTCAGACGCGTGAGTGCATGGCTCCTAGAGAGTGCATCTGAGAGCCTGGTGATTGGTTTGTCCCTCAGACACAGCAGTTCACTTGAACATGGTACAGGATCAATTAAATCAGTCCTCTGCCATGTGATCTCTGCGTCCGATCACCACCATACCAGCGGGTCCCGATCGCAGCCACACCAGCATCCTGATCACTGCCATACCAGTGTGTCCTGATCATCACTACACAGGCATCCTGATCACCATGATTCCAGTGTGTCCTGACCACCACCACACCAGCATCCTGATCACCACCATAACAGTGGGACCTGATCACCACCATTATTTGTGAGAAGAGAGAGCCATTACAGCTAACTGTGATTAATTTTTAGCCTTTGCACACAGTGTTCACAAACAAAAAACATTACCATCCAGCTCACTGTGTCCCTGATCTCTGCCCAACAGTGTCTAACAGTGACATCTCTGCCCAACAGTGTAAACCAACCACAGGCAGCCATCTGTCACCTGTCCTAATGTCACCAGCGCTGCCAGGGACAGTGTTCCTCAGTGCAAATCCACGTTGCACTACAAGTGCAAACTACAAGTGCAAAGTGCACTTGAAATTGCACTGAAAGTGCACTTGGAAGCGCAGTCGCTGTAGATCCGAGAGGGACATGCAAGGAAAGTAAAAAACAGCATTTTAGCTTGCACGTGATTGAATAATAAAATCAGCAGAGCTTTCCCTCATTTCAGATCTACCCCTCAGATTTACAGCGACTGCACTTCCAAGTGCACTTTCAGTGCAATCTCAAGTGCACTTTACACTTGTAGTTTGCATTTGTAGTGCAAAGTGGATTTGATTTACCTTTCAAAATAACCCTCATTGTTTCCTATACAGTGTTGGCTGATTTTTGTGATACACAGGTTGAAATATCCAGTACATAATCAGTCCAAACATTACAACAGTCTCACACATGTGTATCCACATACTCCGGAAGAAAAGAAGGTGTTGAGGTGTTGTTCTAAGAATGCATATTCTGTGTGTTAGAAAAAATGTGGTCATTTTGTGGGTGTTTCCACTGTCCTGGTGCTCCAGGGCCTATAAAATGCGATGAGTAGTCAGGAAATCAGATGTGTAATTTACGTGCCTAGAGTGCCTGATGGTGCTTATTGGATTTTGGGTCTCTCTATGTAGCTTGGCTTTGAAAAAGTCTCACACATGTGGTGACGTCAATAACATGAGGATTAGCAGAATGTGTAATTGTATGTATGCCTATGTACAGTATAAGTTAAAACTTTTTTAAATTACAACTTTGTGCAAAAAAGTGTATTTACTTTCAACTTGCCATGCCCTTTTACTAATTATCTGTCTACCTTGCAAAAAGGGGTCATTTGGGGGGTATTTGTACTGTCTTGACATTTAAGGGCCTCAAGAAATTATATACAATAGGTAGTCAGTACATCAAGATTGAACAATTTTCAAATCTGTATATACCATAGTTTGTAGACTCTATAACTTTCACCGTCTAAAAATAATTTACACTGATTTTGGTTATTTTCACCAAAAGAGGTAGCAGAATACATTTTGGCATAAATTTATGACAAAATATTGTTTAATTTTAAATTTATTTAACAAAAATTTGAAAAGTTTTGATATTTTTTCATTTATATAGCAAAAAGTAAGAAACTCAGTGATAATTAAATAACACCAAAATAAAGCTCCATCTGTCTCAAAAAATTATAAAAATGTTATTTGGGTACAGGGCTGCATGCTTGAATAATTGCTATTCAATGTGTGACAGTGCTGAAAGCTGAGATCTTTTTCTTGTCCTATGAAGGCAATTATGCCTCCATTCCGAGGCCTTCACATAATGATTTGTACCTACTTCTTCTATAAAAAAAAAAAAAAAAGAAAGCTAAAAATTGGCCTGAACTGGAAGAGGATGAAAGTATCCAGACTTGAGGTGGTTAATAATACTGCACAACAAAGATTTTTCTTCCTGAATACTTTGTGTTGTATCTTATAGATTTTTGGTTGCTAATAATCAAAATAGCCTGTAATTTACAGTATCTCACAAAAGTGAGTACACCCCTCACATTTTTGTAAATATTTTATTATATCTTTTACTGTGACAATACTGAAGAAATTACACTTTGCTACAATGTAAAGTAGTAAGTGTACAGCTTGTATAACAGTGTAAATTTGCTGTCCCCTCAAAATAACTCAACACACAGCCATTAATGTCTAAACCACTGGCAACAAAAGTGAGTACACCCCTAAGTGAAAATGTACAAATTGGGCCCAATTAGGCATTTTATCTCCCCAATGTCATGTGACTCATTAGTGCTACAAGGTCTCAGGTGTGAATGGGGAGCAGGTGTGTTAAATTTGGTGTTATCGCTCTCTCTCTCTCATACTGGTGACTGGAAGTTCAATATGGCATCACATAGCAAAGAACTCTCTGAGGATCTGAAAAAAGAACTGTTGCTCTACATAAAGATGGCCTAGGCTATAAGAAGATTGCCAAGACCCTAAAACTGAGCTGCAGCATGGTGGCCAAGACCATACAGTGGTTTAACAGGACAGGGTACACTCAGAACAGGCCTCACCATGGTCGACCAAAGAGGTTGAGTGCATGTAGTCAGAGTCATATCCAGAGGTTGTCTTTGGGAAATGGACATATGAGTACAGCATTGCTACAGAGGTTGAAGAGGTGGGGGGTCAGCCTGTCAGTGCTTAGACCATACGCCGCACACTGCATCAAATTGGTCTGCATGGCTGTTGTCCCATAGGGAGCCTCTTCTAAAGATGACACACAAGAAAGCCTGCAAAAAGTTTGCTGGAGACAAGGACATGGATTACTGGAACCATGTCCTGTGGTCTGATGAGACCAAGATAAACTTATTTGGTTCAGATGGTGTCAAGCATGTGTGGTGCGGCAACCAGGTGAGGAGTGCAATAACAAGTGTGTCTTGCCTACAGTCAAGCATGGTGGTGGGAGTGTCATGGTCTGGGGCTGCATAAGTGCTGCCGGCACTGGGGAGCTACAGTTCATTGAGCAGTATTCCAATATAACGACCCCAAACACACCTCCAAAATGACCACTGCCTTGCTAAAGAAGCTGAGGGTAAAGGTTATGGACTGGCCAAGCATGTCTCCAGACCTAAACCCTATTGATCATCTATGGGGCATCCTCAAACATCTTCAAACAGAAGGTGGAGGAGTGCAAGGTCTCTAACATCCACCAGCTCCATGATGTCATCATGGAGGAGTGGAAGAGGACTCCAGTGGCAACCTGTGAAGCACTGGTGAACTCCATGCTTCACAAAATAATGGTGGCCACACAAAATATTGACACTTTGGGCCCAATTTGGCCATTTTCACTTAGGGGTGTACTCACTTTTGTTGCCAGCGGTTTAGACATTAATGGCTGTGTGTTTAGTTATTTTGAGGAGACATCAAATTTACACTGTTATACAAGCTATACACTCACTACATTACATTGTAGCAAAGTGTCATTTCTTCAGTGTTGTCACATGAAAAGATATAATAAAATATTCACAAAAATGTGAGGGGTGCACTCACTTTTGTGAGATACTGTATATCTGTAATCACACACTGTTTAAAAACTTCTGCTTTTGCAATTTCCTCTATATATTTTTTAGTTTTATTAATTTTTGTTTGCATTATTGGATGCTTTGTGTAACTCATGCATGTCCAGGCATGCATTCAGGGCATAATGGTATTTGTTATCACCATTATGTATAAAAATTTCTGTCTTTTAAAGTCGCAAGATGATTTAACACATTTCTTTGATGGTGAAACATTTCACTAGAACATTGCCACAATGGAAGAAACAGTATCAGGATAACTGTAATCCACCAGTGCTGGCTGACTGCTGACATCGCAGCAAGCTGCACACTTTTAGCACTGTTGAACTGATGCAGTGTCAGAAACAACAAGTGATTAAATACATTATAATCATTAAATGTTAAAGCAGACTTCCACCCAAAAATTGAACTTCCGCTTTTATGTTTCCTGCCCCCCTCAAGTGTCACCTTTGGCACCTTTCAGGGGGGATGGGGGAACGGGGACACGTTAATGACATGTCCCCTTCCTCACTTCCAGGGACGGCCCCGGCCCGATCTCCCGGAAGTTCGCCCTACCTTCCCCCACCCCCGGGCAAATTTAAAAAAGCGCAGCATGCACATATGCAGTAGGAAACCAGCAGTGAAGCCAAAAGGCTTCACTGCCTGGCTCCCTTACCAGGAATGGCGGCGGCAGCACCTGGGAGTCAATCCGAAGATCGGCTGGGGTGACCACATTGCGGGCTCCCTGGACAGGTAAGTGCCCTAATATTAACCACTTCCTACCCTGCCCATAGTCAAATTACATCCGCAGGAGGGATTTTTTCCGTCCTGGGCGGGCATCATATGACGTCCTGGGCTTCCCGGCCATCTGGGGGGCGCGTGCACCGCCACGTCACTCAGGAGCGGTTGCACATGCCCGGAGGCTGCGATGTCCGCCGGACACCCGCGATTGCTGGTAACAGAGCCGGGATGTGGATCTGTGTGTGTAAACACACAGATCCACGTCCTGTCAGGGTTGAGGAGACGGTTTGTGTGTTCCCAGTACAGATGAACACTGATCGGTCTCCTCCCCTTGTGTGTCCTCTCCCCCTACAGTTAGAATCACTCCCTAGGTAACACATTTAACCCCTTGATCGCCCCCTAGTGTTAACCCCTTCCCTGCCAGTGACATTTATACAGTAATCAGTGCATTTTTATAGCACTGATCACTGTATAAATGTGAATGGTCCCAAAATAGTGTCAAAAGTGTCCAATGTGTCCGCCGCAATGTCACAGTCATGATAAAAATCTCAGATCGTCGCCATTAGTAGTAAAAAAAAAATAATAATAAAAATGCCATAAATCTATCCCCTATTTTGTAGATGCTATAAATTTTGAGCAAACCAATCAATATACGCTTATTGCAATTTTTTTTACCAAAAATATGTAGAAGAATACATATCAGCCTAAACTGATGAAATTTTTTTTTTTTTTTTAATTGGGATACTTATTATAGCAAAAAGTAATAAATATTGTGTTTTTTTCAAACTTGTCACTCTTATATTGTTTATAGCACAAAAAAAAAATGCAGAGGTGATCAAATACCACCAAAAGAATGTTCTATTTGTGGGGGAAAAAAATGCTAAAAATTTAATTTTGGTACAGTGTTGCATGACCGCGCAATTGTCATTCAAAATGCAACAGCGCTGAAAATTGAAAATTGGCCTGGGCAGGAAGGGGGTGAAAATGGCCTGTATTGAAGTGGTTAAAAGTCAGCAGCTGCCATATTTGTAGCTGCTGACTTTAACTTTTTTTTTTTGGCTGGACCTCCTTTAATTTTATATTTTTCAACATCTCTGCATGATAGTCATTCTGATTTTTTTTGTGCTTTGTCAGAAGGGGTCTATCATAATCATCAAAAGTTTTTCACAAAGTAACTAAAATGCAAAATGTTTCACATGCAAGGACCACTTTACAGACTAAATGTTGGCCACACATTTCATAACATATAATGGGCAATCGACTAAATTGTCAGTATTTCCATCATTTGGTGCTCAAAAATGGAGTGTACCACTACAGTATTACTGCATGTCAGAATCAACATGCACATAAACTCAAGATAAAA